>CM039482.1:3715610-3929457 GCA_022433065.1 Begonia loranthoides | reverse complement strand
CATTAAATCACTTAGGGTTATTAGAGATTAAAATATCATACGAAAAAGTTAATACGCTATATTCACCCCCCCCCCCCCCTCTCTATAGGCGTATATCGATCCTACTATTGGTATCAGAGCGGGTATTTAAATTTTTGTATGATATTTTGTTGATTGTGCACATTGCTATAAATTGTTGAATTTCATTGTTGAAATTTACTTGAATATCATTGATTGGTAGTCATATATATATATGCACATTATGGACTCCAACTTGTACGAATTAGGTCAATGCACTTCTACACCTCAACATTTTGATGGTTGTAATTATTCGTATTGGAAGTATAGAATAAAAATATTTATACAATCTATTGATTACTTTTTATGGAAAATCATTGAAAATGGAATATCTCTTCCTAGACCAACGTGTGAATTTAATGATTTAGATAAAAAGAATTGGAACTTAAATGCTAAAGCAATGAATATTTTGTTTAGTGCATTGAGTAAAAATGAATTTGATAGAGTTCAATCATGTGTTAGTACCTTCGATATATGGAAAACACTTGAGCTAACATATGCAGGCACAAATCAAATAACTAAAAGTGAAGTGAGTTCGTCCTCGGAAAAAAGGAGGAAGAGACCAATGTATGCTTCATGGCCAAGAGTATTGAGGTAAATGACTATGATAGCAATTCGGATTCTAATGATGATGGTGGTGATGATTTATTGAATGAATTGCTAGATAGTTTTAATGAGCTTAAAGATAAATATAAATTGTTGAAAAATGAGAAAAATAATTTGATCAAAAAACATGCTATTTTGAATAAATCTCTTGATGTCAAATTGTAGAGTTAAAGAGTATGATTGATGAATCTAATGCTTCATTTAAATCTCTTGAGCATGATAGTAATGATTTGAAATTGTTGAATGATAAATTATATACAACTATCAAATCACATGAAAATGAAATTGATTTATTAAATTGTAAAAATTGTGATTTGATTACTACTATTAATTGTCATGAGCATGAGATTTGTGATTTGAAAATTAGGAATGATGAATTGAATATTTCAATCAAATAAGTGGAAAAGAGATTGAATCTTTACATGCTAAATCTAAATCTACTTTAGATGCTAATGATACAATTAAATCTCTTGAGATTAATATTAGTGAAATGAAAGTTAAAAATGATGATTTAAGCTCGGTTATACTTAAATTCACTAATGGGAGCAAAAATTTAAATATGCTCTTGAATTCTCAAAGGGTTACTTTTGATAAAGCCGGTATTGGATATAAACCCTTTGAGAAGAAGAATTACAATAATTTATTTGTTAGATCTTCTACTTGTAATTCTTGCAATTGTGTAGGACACAAATTTTTTTGTTATCCTTTAAAATTGAATGATAAATTGGATTCAAATGTTAAATCTAAATTTGTCTATCCTTTGCATTTGAACTCTAAATTTAAATCAAATGCTAATTTAAAATTTGTTTATCTTTTGGATGCAAAGTATAATTTAAATTCTAAATTCAATTTAAATTCTAAATTTGTGTGGGTTCCTAAAGAAACCAAACCTATAACAAATGGACCCAAAATGGCTTGGGTACCAAAATTTGCAAAATGATTTTTGTTGTAGGTTGGAGGTTCTCCCAAGAAGCTTGAAAGGAGATTGGATACTTGAATATCAAATCCAAAAAGGGAGAAGCTTTAAGAATGCCTCCAATGCTTTAAAAAATGGAAATAAACTTGGTGGCGGTACACAATTTGTTTTAATTGATTTAATTTGATTATTGAATTCTTAGTTTGGAATTGTGTTGAATCAATTCTATTTTGTGGGTTAGGTTTGAAGGATAATTTCATCTTGATTTTGGATTGAATTGATAGATATCATAGATTGTGATTTTCATTATTTCTCCAATTGGTATTTAGGATTTAAATTATCTATTATCTCTTGAATTTGTTAGTTTATCTTTGATTAGCTTCAATTGATAGGTGGCATATAAGTTGGATATTTGTTGTGATTTAAATGATAAGGTGTTGATTCATTCATAGCTTTGATTTATGACATCAATATGATGAATTTATATTCATGTCTTGGTTTAAAAGATCGTTGAATGCTACGAATCCTTTATTGAGTAGAATATTTTTTTCTTAGATTCATTGTTAGCTTAATCTTTTTGTATATATAGATTGAAATAGGTTTTATTCATTCACTTAGTATTTTGATGAATGGTTCCAACAATTTGATTATAAATTACATATCTTTGAATTAGGATTATATTGAGATAAATTGATTTTGTTTTTGGAGTTAATGGATAGATATCATAGGTTGTAAATTTGGTTATTTCTTCATTTGATATTTAGGAATTGAGATGTCCTTATATTCCTTCAATTTATATTTTGAAGATTTGTAATCCAACAACTTAGTCTCTAAATTGAATATGCTAATTTGAACATTGGATTGTTGGATGACTAGTTGGATGATTATTAGAAATAAATTGTTTTGTGTTTTTGAGAATTTACTTCTCCCATGAATTAAAATTAGCTTGAGATAAGGGGAGAAGAGTAGAAAAATTGTTAATTATGATGCCTTGTTGTTTTCTCTCATGAATTGAAGTTGAATAATGAAATAGGGGGAGAAAATAGAATTATTTAGAATTGATTAAATCATTGACTTGTTTCAAAATTGTTAAATTTCGACTTTGATGAGTGTGCTTCCGCTATGCCTTTAAATTGTTTATCATCAAATGGAAGAGAAACTTGTCTATCTTCAATTGATATTTTGAGTTTGAAAATTGTATTCCAACAAGTGAACTTCTATTTTGAATATATTGAATTGCTTAGATTGTTGGATACTCAATTTTTAGACTTGTGTATTTCTCTCTTGAACAAAAAAATTAACTATTGAAATAGGGAGAGAAAATATAATTGTTGATAATTCTCTTTTGGGCTTGTTTATTATTTTGATGATTGAAGAATGTCTTCCAACAATTTGAATTCTAAATTGCAAAATTTGAATTATTGGATAATCATGATTCATTTTGATGACTTTGATAGTCCTTCCATTGATTTGAAGTTTGGTTATTTAATTAAGGGAGAAAATGAATTGTTCTTGATTTTTTTTTCACCTCTCAACAAGTAGTTTAATCTAAACGATCTTTTATATTTGAGAATACTTGTTGAAGTTTATTTTTATTTTTATTTTTTGCTTAAATTGTCAATTCTATTCACTTGGAGCCAATTAAGGTTAGAAAATTATTGGATAGACTTAGAACATTCAATTCTCTATTTTTGACTTGATTGAATTGATAGTGTGCTTATAGGGTGAAACTTTGTTTGTAATTCTTGAAATTGCATAATTCTTGAATTGGTTGGATTAAATTGAATAGAGTAAATTATTGATTGATTCAGTTTTTTTTCTTATTCTTGATTTAGAGTTTAGAAGATTAAAATCATGAATTGAATTTTTTAATAATCCTTGAAATAGTATATCTCTTAAATTGTTACATGCATATTTGCTTGAGATTTTAATTCCAACAATTGGGTTTCTAATTTGAATATATGCTTGAATTGTTGGATCCTATTTTTGGATACATAGATGAATTACAACAATTGGATTTTTAGACTATTTTTTATCTCCTTTGGATTAAATTTGTATATGGATAAAAGAGGAGATAAATGTTTTTTCTTTTATATTTGATTTGTTTTAATTTTTGAATTCTCCATTGTTGCTATTTAGATCATTGATATAGGGGTAGAAGATAAATTTGTATAGAGTTTATTGACTTGCTCTTAAATGTTGATTTTAATTTTTAGTTTTGATAAACTTGTTTCCGATAGGCTTAGACTTTGATAATTCTTCCTTGAATCTAATTGGATTAATGCAAAGAGGGAGAAATTTACATTGATTTGACAATAGTTTTTGCTTTGACACTTTAAAATTCTCTTTTGAATTGAAACTAGTTAATTGATAAAAGGAGAGAGTGTTATTAGGAGATAATTGTGTATATTGTTTCTAAGTTTGTTGATCATGTTTCCGCTTGTTAGCTAAAACTTTGATATTTCTCCATAAAATTGATTTGTTTTATGATGAAGGGGGAGATACATGTTTTAAAAAAAATTGATTTCTTTTTAATTATGGATTTCCCCAAATATTTTTTGGTTTTGAGATTTATAAAAGAGAAGAAGTTTTGTATTTGATTTTCAAATTGATATCAATCTTTTTCCATTGATTTGAACTCTATAAATTGGTATCAATAATTTTTTTTTAAACTCCTACAATTGGTATTATCTTGAATCTCCATCCCCAATATTTTGATTGTATGCAATGATTTAGGGGGAGAGGAATAAATTTTAACTTAAATATCTTTGAACGATAGGTATATCAATTAGTATGTTTGCAATTGGATTTCATTTCTTCAATTAGTATCATCAATTTCTCTATGCTTTGAAATTTTAAATTGGTATCAATTTTTGTTCTTAGGATTGAATTTCAACAATTGAAATCATTGGACTTAATTTTTTAATTGGTATCATGTATGAAATTATTTTGGTTTTGGTATTAATAAAATCATTTTTCTCTACAATTGATATAATTTTTTTTTTTTGGACTTTCATTTGATATCATGTTTTGATTCCCCAACTATTTGACTATGTGCATAACGATAGGGGGAGAAAATTTACTTTTCAAATTGGAACTCATTCATAGATTGTTTCTCAATTGGTATATATTTTGTTTAAACTTGGATGGTTCTATCTCTTGTTTAGTTACCCTCTTATATACTTATTGAAAATTTTCAAGAGGGAGAGAAATATTTAAATTTGTTTTATTGTTGCTCGGAGAGCAAATATTTTAAATGTGTTGTATATCCCCATTAGGTTGTTGTTGTGATTAACATAGGGGGAGAGATATTTGAATTGATTTTGATTTAACACATTGGTATCTCTCTTAGAAATCTCTTTGAACTTACAATTAGTATCAATACTTCGCACAAATGATTTGATTTTAACATTGGATTTACAATTGGTATAATTATTTGAAAAACTTGTTTTGCTTTAAATTGTGAATTATCAATTGGTATCCTTTGTTAATTTCTTAATTCTTAAATTGGTATCACTTGTTAGAATGTGAACATGTGTTTATAATTCTTGAACTAAAATGGATTCTAGTTCTTACATTTGATTTCTAATTTCTTGAATCTCATTCTTTTTGGTGTCTATTGTTTGGACTTAAATACATAATTCCCTCAAATGTGTATGTATGCTTAATGACAAAGAGGGATGATATTTTTGATTGAATTATGGTTGTGGTTGCTTAGATTGGTATATTATCTTTTACCACTCATTGAACTTTAATGTTTATATTCCCTCAAATGAGTTTCTATGCTTAATACAAAAGATGGAGAATATTTTTGTCAGAAATCTTTGTGATTGTGGTTCTTTACAATTGGTATCTTTCTTTTAACCACAAATTGAAATTGAATGTATATTTCCCTCCATGGTTTGCTTCTTGGTTAGATTCATTGATTAAGAGGGAGAAATTTGTTTTTAGTAGAATTAATTGTTGAGTTTGTCTTTGGATTCTAATGGTTATTCCCTCAATTTTGCTTATGTTGAAAATGTTCATGGGGAAGAATTTCTTAGATGAATCTTTTGATCATCTTATTTTGATAACATTTCTTGATTGTGTTTAGACTCCCTTCCCTAGAATTACTTTTTGATTATGACAAAAAAGGGGAGAATGGTGTATAAGATGTGATATATTTTAGGGGGAGTTTAGTAGCGTGTTGCATGAATTAATTGGTTGATAAATTGCATAACTTAATTGGATAAATCTAATATGCAATATTTGATGCACATGCTTAGATTTTAGTATAACCAACTTATAGGATTTTGTCATCATCAAAAAGGGGGAGATTGTTAGCCTTTTTGTTAGGCTTAGTTTTATTTTGATGATGACCAAATGGTTTAATGTAATGAAAATAATAAGTTGGTTAATTGTGTTTTTATTGATAATGTATTCAATATTTTATTCATTATATTTATACTCAAATTTATCAAAAATACCCATATTGAGGGTATTAAAATGTGCTAACATGTTTATCTAAGTCCATGTAGTGAATACATATCGTTTCGGGACTTAGGAAAATCAAGAAGGGGAAAAAGGAGCAAAAGGTCGACGAAACAACACAAAAGGTCAACCTCGATGGGCACCAATGAAGGAAAGGGTCGACCGTTGTGAAGCAGAAAAAAAACAGCTAGCCAAAAATTTCTGCACTGAAGGAAACGGTTGACTGCTTTGACAAAAGGTCGACCGTAGCAGTTGGAAACTCATTTTTCTCAACCGTCTTCAAAAGTCCACCGGAGGTCCATCAATGAAGGAAAGGGTCGACCGCACGGTCGACCGCAAAATGGACAGATTGCTCCAGAATTTCTACATGAAGGAAAAGGTCGACCGCACCATAGGTATTTTCCCAACGGTCAAATTTCAACGAGAAGAATTGCAACGGCTAGTTAAAAGGGTCGACCGTTTGGGCATAAGGTCGACCGTTTGCGCAGTGTTTATAAATATGAGTTCACTCCAAGCTCTCTACAACGAACCGGGAATCGTGGCGAAGCCCTGCCAAATTTAATACGCGATTCTAATCACTGTGAGCTATTGTTGTAAATTCAATTCTCCCTATTCCAAATTTGCGAGTTATATTTGGGAGAATTCAGATTAGCTAGATTGCGGTTTAAATTTCTGAATTAAATTGTGCTTGATTGTAAAGGGTGATTCCCTTAGAATTCATCACACTAGGGTGACGCCCCGCAACAGTCAAATATTGGGTGACGCTCCGCAATAGTCAAGTTTAGGGTGACGTCCTATAAGAGTCAAAGGTTGACGACCTTATAATTAGTCAAGGGTGGCGCCACGTTTAATAGTCAATTTGTAAACAGTCTTATTGGCACCCGTAAGCCAATTACTTAGTGTATCTCCAAGTGAAACTTGGAGCACGGACGTAGGCGAGTTTTTCGAACCGCGTAAACAAATATCGTGTGCACTTCTCTATCCCTCACTCTTTAATTTACGCATTTATTGTGATTGCATATTTAATCGTATTCGTTAAATCACTTAGGGGTTAAGAGAATTTAAATATCCTACGAAAATATTAGAAATGCTATATTCACCCCCCCCCCCCCCCCTATAGGCGTATATCGATCTTACAGAATTGTTGCACATGTCATTGACCGACTCTTCAATTCTCGGCTCTTTATTCGTGATGGGGACCCCAAACTGCTCAACGGTACTCTAGATGAGCCAGTTGTACGGCAGAGACTTCACAGAGTTGTTGAGCACCTCTTGCATGTGGCTCACGATGATATATTCGATGTCCACCTTTTTTCCCGTGAACACCTTCTCCAGCATATAGAGATCCATGCTAGTAACAAGGTCTCGATGCCCATTCCGAGGCAAAATTGTGTACGTCATGATTAGGTGGATCAATCAGGCTAAGGCATTCAACTCCTTGCCCTTTGGCTTGCTGTACTAGGCAACCTCGGGATCTCGGTGCAACAATCTAAGCACCGCTAACTCACCTCCTTGTTTGACGAATGGTGGCTCCCGAACCATATGATAATATTCATCGCTTGGCTCCTTCAGTACACATCCAAGCATAATGTTTACATCATTGGAAGTGAACTTCAACTCCCTTCCAAAAACATACGTCCGCACCTCTAATGGTTGGGTGGACATTCTCAAATTTGCGTAAAACAATCGTATAACTATCTCGCAGTAACTACCCCTCATCCGGCACAACTAGGCTAATCCAGCAGCTTCAAGCATACAATCAATTCTCATTCCTGCGAAAGAGTCCAAATCTACTATTTTTGACACAATAATTCTACGTTTTTGTATATCTTCTAAATATCGTGTTTTGCAATTTGCGTTCCAGAATAGTTTTGGACCTTGAACCCGCTTTAACGGGTTGGAACCGAACCAATGAGCATCCGGCTTCTCCTTCTTCAAGCTCGGTGGTTTCTTCGTCTTCCACCGCCGCCGCGGGTTGAACATCTTCCACTGCCAAGGCTTTTAACGCTGCGGTTTTAATGGGTTCAACGGCCTCCACTGTTGCCTTCCCATGCTTCGAGATCAATTTCTTACTTCAGGATTGCATTCTGATTGTTGAGAGTAATTCGCCAATCTGCAGTATAATAACCCACAGAACATGTCTAAGTTAGCATAACAGTATTTCCTCAAAGCGTCTCTTGGATAATAAAAAATGCAATCAAACAAAAATTGAAAATAATAAAACAACAGAAATCAACAAACCACCAAAAAACAACAATAAAATAGAATCAACAAACCACAACTCAGTAGGCAATCCAAATTCTGAAATTCAGATTCTAAAGGAGTAAAACAACAATTGAACAACATCCAACAATAATTTTTTACACTTAACCCTTTTTCGTAACCATTTCTCCTTCACCGATTGTCTAGTCATTTATACACGTAACCCTTTTTCGTAGCCATTGATGGCAACTCTACGTTACACACAACCATCAAACACTTCAATCGCCATCCACCATGTCCGATCCCGTTAAATGTATGAGATCTTCTTAATTATAAGGAGATCGGATGACTGGATAACCCTCCCAATGGACGGCTGAGATCTACACGAACTCTATGCCAAAATTTCGAAAGATTATGAAGACATTTCACGTATCTACGTAACTTCTTTTCAATTATCCATATGAAACGGCTGAGATCTACATCATCCACCAACCTCGGCTCTTCAGAAATTTCTTATAGCCCCGCCTACACATTTGCATTACCCGGCACGCATAAGCATACTTTACCCAACTTGTAAATATAAAATATAGTCAACCCGTACGAATGATGACTCCTCTAGACAATAATAGACGTTGGTAATTTGCTAAATGAGGTGTTTCTTGCAAAACACGCATTTCTTCACTAAATTAACCACATGCATTATCACATATTTTATATTTGTAAATTTACCAAACACTGAATGTTTTGAAGCCTCCGATAAGGATGGCGAAGAAACAACTAACAACTCTCCCTCCAATTGGAAGTAAAATAATGCATCATCCCATCTCGGTTGTTAGATCTCTCACTAATGGCATTCCAACAAACACAAAATTTAACCACTCTATTATTGGGTCAATTAATTTGTTCATCATGTCAATTAGGCATTCTTTATTAGTCCTTTAAAATAAATGTAAAGAGGTTCAAATTGCGAAGTAATAGAAGCTTCTAATCACAACCGCACTATCATTTACTAATTCACCAATAACAAAAACAAATTTGAAAATTAATAACACAATCTAAATTATTGGGACAATGACAATTCTAATTTTAAAATAATTTTACGAATAATTAAAATTTTGAACTATAAAAAAAAAATAAAGAAGACAAACTGTTAATACGTTTTCTATTAAAATTTGAATTTTTTAAAAATAATTTACCACATATCTATTGCAGAAATGATATTTCTGCAGCGAAAACATGTCTTCCGCTACGGAAGATTAGTTTCCACAGCAAAACTAGTATTTTTCACTGCAGATACTTACTTTCTGCTGTGGAATCTTAGTTTCTTCAGCACAATTCGAGGGTGAAACACAACCACAACCTCAACCTCAACCTCAAGCGTGACCAATATCTAAATTAGTCTATTTTCAATCAATATCAAATTGTTTCTAGTCAAAGGTCTTTAGGACTAAGTCGGCGAATGATATATTCAAAATCGTTTGATTACTGAATTTAGAAGATTATATTTCATTACATTAACTGATATGAAAATATAAGACACGCTTTTGCTGAGAAAACTAAAATTCAGCAGTGGATACCTTTCGCTACAAAAAAAATATCATTTTCACAACGAATACTTGTCTTCAGTTGATGAAAAAAAGTCTGTCATGACCTGTAAAGAGACCCGAGATAGAACGGAGAACAACTCAGCCTAAAGAACTAAACTATCCGACCCTTCTTCACTCTAAGTTTTATTAATTAGCAGCTGAAGTGTTAAAATGTAAATTAAAACCCAGGGCTCAATAACATGGGTCAAACAAGTCCAATGATGATATCAGATAACATAATAATATAATTCAAAATGAAATAAATGTGCAGAAATTAAAAATAGGGATTATAGTTGTCACGACCCATAAGGGATCCGAGATACAACGAGGAACGACCTGGCCCAAAAGAATCAAATTGTCCGACCCATTTTACTTAAATTTATTATTTAGCATCGGAAAAACTAAAATTTATTAATTAAAAGTTAAGGCCCAAAAAACAATGTGTTTAATAAGTCCAATAAGCGAAATCAGATAGGAAAATATTATAATCTAAATAAAAGAACTTGAGCGGAAAATAAATGAGGAGTTACAAATTAAAGATAATAAAGTTTTTCCTCACAAATTCACTCAAGGAAGATTTATTGAAGTACAAAAATATAAAGTACAATCCTCCGGATCTAATCCTGACTCGGTAGTTGGAGGTTCGGCTGATAATATTCTGAAAGATGTCATTGGGGTGAATTGACTAAACTTAATAGAGATTACTTTTATCAATTTTAATTAAAATAACGTTTAAGCATGCATGAATTTAAAACTCACGTTTTAAAAGTTCCTTTAAAAAAATGTGTACAAAAGGGCAAGCATTTCAAACCACCCACTAATATGTGATACGTAATTAAAATAAGTTCTTATTGTACTAATTAAAAATCACAGTGAAAATAAAGCTACTCACGGATTCGGCCCAGACAAACATTTTCCGTGCCTTGCATCTATGGATCGCGATTCAAAGTTTGTCCTTCACGCTGAGAATCACAATCTAGACGAAGACAAAGTATCGTCCATGTCCCGATTTCTTCGCGGAGGGGTTCAAATGTAGACAACATCGGCACTGTTGATGTTGTCTTTGGGCCAAAACCTCCGGTCTCGGCCATCTATTCAAATGGTCAAGGATGAAGCTGCGATGGCACAACCCAAAGTTGCCAGCGCACTAGAGTCGACGACCCCCAACAACAATGCTACCCAATTAATTAGCAATTGGAAGTCAAAATTCCAAAGTTTTACATCAACACCAGCAAACAGAGATGCAAATCAACATATCTTCGCCGACGGTCTCTGATTACCAAAATTCCCAATTTACATAGAGGAGTCCAGTGCTCATCCACCCCGACCCCGCGTTAAAGGTAATATTCAACCTTGCATCAAAAATTTTTAACCTTTGCATCAAAATTTCCGTTTATGCTTCAATTGGGATTTCAATGAAAGGGAAAAAAGAATACTTACCGAAGATGAATATTCAGACTTGAAATTCCTCTAAAATTTCACTCTAGATTGTAAGTGATTGTTGTCTCGCAAAAAGGAGATAACAATGGCAGAGAGGGATTGTTTGAGAGAGAAGAGGCTTTCGGCTTTAACAGAAATAGGAGAAAACAAGGAAGGAAGGTTTCCTGGGTGGAAAGGGAAGTTACAAAAATTAAAGGAAAAGAAATCAATTTTTCCTTAATTGAATTTCAATCCAGAGTTACAAAGATTAAAGGAAAAGAAATCAATTTTTCCTTAATTGAAATTTAAGCCAAATATTACAACAGTTATCTTTAATCAAATTTACCTCACAAAATAGGTCTCTTAAGAAAAGTTATAAAAGTAAGAAAAGTAAAATAAACTCAGCCGAGTCTAGTCTTGACTCGGCTAATGGAATTTCAGCTGATAGAATCCTAAAAGATATCATTGGAGTGAGTTGACTAAACTCAATATAGATTAAATTTAATAATTTTAATTAAGATGATATTTAAGCATGCGTGTCCATTTTATGGCCATTGGATTTTTAAATTATATTTAATTTTTCACTGTACACATTTCAATTAAGCATGCACATTAAAATTTCTGGATCAATTGGATCGTATGAATCGAGTTCAATTGATCAGGTTTGGGGTCTGTTTTATTTTTGCACATTTGACCGTTGTAGGATGTTTTTGTTTGTTGTTAACTAGAGTACTGAGACATTTGTATGTGTCGTGTCCTTGGGCGCAAAACCCTAAACTTGATCATGATATTTTATGTGGATTTCGCGATCGTCGAACAATATTTTTATTTTGTTTTATGTCTATGACAGTGATTAAAGCCTGAAAATCCAAATCCAACGGTCCACATATTTTAATTAAATTGGATATTATTAATTTTTTATCAAAATTTTATACTTGAACATTCTTAATTTATTTAAAATTAAATCTAATTTAATTGGGTAAAGAAATACCTAAATTTGGCCAAAAAACAGGCCCAAAATAAATTATGGACCACTGCCCAACATAGTAACTCGGACCGCAGCCAAAAACTGGATAACCCGGTCCATGTCCCGCGATCCTTCAAGGTCAAGCCGCTGCCCGTATATAGAGCATGCTCACGGACACTTCGTTCTGCGTCGTGAACGTCGTCCCCTCTGTTGCGATTAATCGCGATTTCATGTTGCGGAAAAAAAATTCTCGAATCTAAGCGAGATTCCTTGTCTCGGCCAGTTGTCCACCGACTAGAGCCAAAGGTTTCCCACCTCACAACTCAGCCTCTATTGAGCCGCACCATGGCGGTCCAACGCGAACAAATTTCCCAAGAATCAATCAATGTATAACGTCTAATTCATTGGCCAACAACAAACCAATTTCACTCCTGAATTCCAAACCAGAAATTAACCAACAGAGACAAAATAAAAGTTTAATTTTTTTATTCCTCTGCCTTACAGTTTCCTAATTATTGAGACCCTGTCGTGACCAAAGAATCTCAGCATTCAACCTCCCGAACTCATGCGATTCCTATCGACAATTGGAAGTAAAAGCTTCAGAATTTTAACCTAGGAATTGAAGGGGAGTGGTTATGAGTCCCATTTGGATTGAAAGTCCCTAGCCCTCCAGAAGTTTTGATATTCATGGAAACACCTATTGGAGACAATGACTAGTATGGTGGGGTTTCATAGTAGTGTGCAACTTTACATATGATGGTGTATGATCATTCATGTTGATAGTCACATAAATGGACATTCATGAATATGTTGACATTCACGTGCATGTTAATAAAACGGTATATTTAAATATATGACCATTTAATAATAAATGGAGCATTGCATTGATTCATAGTAGTGCCACACCATTGTGAAAAGAGAGTTGTGGTATTCATTTTATATTCATTGCATAATTATGGATTATGGGATGACGTAGTTAGACAGATTTTCATGTCATCTAGGTTATGATCTATTAAATCATAAGCCTAGGCATTGATAGATACAATATGTTGAGGGGTTCCTTCATATAGAGAGATATTGGTTATAGACATTAATGATAAATGCCTAGATAGTTTGATGTTGAGAATTTCCTTCATATAAAGGGATAATTGTGATAGACTTTAAATAGAAATGTCTAGATAGCATATGATAGACATTAATTAGAAATGTCTAGAGTTGTTTCAACATTAGACATAACTTGTAAATGTCTAGATAGTTTGGAATTAGACACACATTAGAGATGTCTAACAATGGTGATAGATAAATCATATAAGTATATGAGCAATGGTTTTAGAAATTAGACATTAATTGAAAATGTTTAAATTAATTGGAAATGTTTAAATGGTGATAGTGATAGATGCACCAAAATAGAATATTATCTTTAATAGGGGAAATCACATTGGGAAGTAGTAAGATTTATAGAATAAGTATTATATAGAGTTTAATGGTACTTATTTAAAATAACACATGAGGTTTGTGATTAAGGTAATTGGTATACATAAATTTGTATGAGAATTAGAGTGTGCATGAAGAGTAATTGCACATGTGAATTGTGAAAGGTATGTTATGGTTATCTAAATCATAGGTCTAAACATTCCTACATATGCACTAAACACTTCTTACATAAAGAAGTGTATCACATAGTTGAGATATTAATTAGAATATTAAAAGATCTAGATAAAGTATAGATTTTGAGGGTGTGATCATGAGAGTTGATTGAAAGTTATATGTTGGAAGTTATGGATGTGAGGACTAATCATGTTGGGTTTAGAATAAGGTTAGTTGTGATATTTGTATGGTTTATTGGATCTTTATATTAAGATTTTTACTGAGCTCAAAAAGCTCACGGTTCTATATGTTGATGTTTTTCAGGAACAGTTGGTAACAGTTCAATGACTAAAAGGTAAAGATCACTTGGATATCAAAGTTTGCACAACATAGGCCCAGAGAGCAAGTTTGGATTTTTATTTTGATGTATTTAGTTTTAATTCGGCCCATGTTTATAAAAAAAAATTTAGATGCAGTTTTGTAAATAAATATTAGTATACAACTTTCTTGTTTTGTTTGAATTTTATTTTTATGTGGGTCAATTGCGCGAGAGAATTGTGAGTGTATGATAAAGTGAGTTTTCGCTGCAAATTGTGAGTTGTGCAATCATTCTCCAGGTGGAGAACCCAGTTCGCGATGCGATTCCTGAGGAGAACGAGGCCTGGGTCGTGACATCTTTCCTTCTCATTTTTCGTCCCATGGGTTTTTCTTTAATCCTTTTGGCTTTATAAACACCAAATTACTCCTCTAGATCGACCTCAACACGTTGAGCATCAGAAACAACCTCTGATAAGGAGTTAAATTCAAACACAGATAACTGATGTCGAATCTTAGGTCTCAATTTCATCCTAAAATTTACCATTTTATCCATCGGGTCTATGTCTATGATATATTGAAAAAAAATCTATAAACTTCACATAATATTCTAATACAGTCAAACTCTCATATTTCAAGTTATGGTAAGCAATAATCTTGTTTTGCCGATGTCTCGCATTGCAGTAATTACCTCTGAAGATGGTTTCAAATTGATTCCAGGTCATAATTTCTATTGGATAATCTAATCTTAGCGATTTTCACCAAACCTCAACCATTTTCTCAAATTAAAATGTTGCAAATCTAACCCAGTATTCAGTTGGAACTCCAATAGCCATTAAATTTTGCTGCATCATTCTTAACTGATTCTCAGCATCTTGAGGATCAGCACTACCCATAAACAATGGTAGGTTTAAGCACTCGAGTTGCATAAAGAAATTCACGTGGCTCGTTTCCATATCACACTATCTGTTTTATTCAAGTCACTTTTCAATATAGAACTTGACTCTTATGTCAAAATTTCTGTCACGCCCCAAAGAGGATCCGAGACTGAATGAGAAATGATTAGGTCCAAAAGAACCAAATCGTCCTACCCATTTCTTGTATTTAATTAACTAGCAGCGAAAGACTTAAAATTTAACTTTACAAGTCAGACCCAACATAAAGGTCTAAAAGTGACATTCAATTAGCATGAAATAATAAAATCTAAATTATTAGAAAATAACTTTAAAATAATCTAAGGTACGAACCTCACTAAAAAAAATTTTAAGTCTCTAAGAAAAACAAATTAATTTGCAGTGGAAAATCTTCAAAATCTACTCCTGTAGCGGTAACTGGGAATCATTCTGAATATTTCCTAAAAGAGGAAGTCAATTTGAGATAAGTCAACTAAACTCAGTAGGGATTAAATTTTATATTTAATATTTATATTATAGAAAATATGCATACATTCCAATTATTTATTTTAAACATAGTAAATATGCAAAAGAAGTAAAGACGAACAAAAAAATAAATAACAAAATTACACAGCAGCGATACTCAGGCGATCGCAATAGCCAAACAGACCCTGATCAAGTTTAGGGTTTTGTGCCCAAGAACACGACGCATACAGTTGTCTCATTACTCTAGTTAACATTAAAAGTGAATAAATGTAAAAAAATATATATATACCTGAGTAGAATATTAAATCAAACCTGTTTAGTTTAAAAAAATGTTGTTTATTTTATAATTTTTTAACATTCTAAGTAGGGTCACATCACAACGAAAATGTGTCAAAATATCATTTTAGGAATTAATTTACGATGAACATAAAATAATTTCTACCATAAATTTGGATCAACCAACACCAAGGCCCAACCGAGAATGGGCCACTGAAGCCAAACAACAACGAGTACATAACTTCCTAATTTTTGGAACCTAACCATAATAATTTTTACAAAAAATTAAGATTCAAAATTTCAAAATTATTTATTTGAATTTTTAGGCTAAATGGAGATAACCCAAGCGTTGAATGCCCAATATAGTCCAATTTGGTCCCCCGAACGACCCAAGAACGATCAGGTCAAAAAAATAGAGGTAAAAATTAAATTCGACTTGAAACAAAAACAGTGTATGGGCCACCCCAAATAGTGTGTGGGCCCGACCCAAAGAACCTAGACCGCGGCTAACAGAATCCTAGGCTGCGTCCTGGAACATTCTGGTCTGCGAGTAGAATGCTCTAACACGAACAGAACATTATGGGCTACGGCTCGGGGTAATCCAAGTCGCGGCCAACACCAGTGATTCAGCAAAATTGCCGATTGGCATAGGCCAAGAATTCTGGTCGGAATTCTCTCCCAACCTCCAGCCTCACACTAAACCATAGTAACTCAACATAACAGTCAGAAATCTCCAATTTGAATCCATTGTCCATCATGACAAACAAAGAACAAAATTTTCCAAAAAAAATCAATTCTTTCCATACCTTAAGAAATTTCTCACTGCCAAGCAACCTCGTCGAAACCGATTTCCAACACTAACGCCCAAACTTCAACCCTTAAAGAAATCGGATTCATCCATTAGTACCAATCATCAAAAGCACTTAACGAAATCCAAGGTTGAGACTTACCTTGGACAAGGAACGAGATACCAAAACTTGTCGAAGAAAACCACCATTCATGCACTGTCGTTCACCTGATGAAGAAATTTCAGTGCGATAGAGGGAGAGGAGTGGGAAGGTGCCGAAGGAGAAGTGGGGGGTCCACATCCGGAGGACGGAGGGGGGAATCCCCTTATTTTGGCAACAACCCTCCGAAAGGGAGGTTTAAATTTTTTTTTTAAAAAAACAAAAATTGGGCTGGCCTGGTTATAACATACTGACCCTAAGTTAAGAAAAAATATACATTTATAACCATAATATAATGTTAGTAATTGACCTACCAAATTAATTACGTTAATTAAGTATTATTTATTATATGTAGGCTCTACTATAGCTGAAAGGTATTCAAATAAAGCATATATTATTAATTAACCTACCAACCAGGACCTTGATTATTATTACTAGGCGTTACATTCCATATTAGTAAAGGAAAAATGACAAATCAACTATCGTACTTTATAATTAATGACAGGTCAATTATTAAATTATTTTTGCTAATAAATTAACTACTGAACTACTACAAACCACGGCAGATTGACGAATGACGATGAATCTGCGGCAGATTGACGACGATCTGCTGCAAATTGACCATGATCTGTGGCGGATTAATAAGAAGGAAGTTATTTGCTTTCACCTAGTGCGACGGTGAATCTTTACAGATCGACAATTCTCTTAATTTTCAATGGTTTTGGATGCTTTAGGACTTGTTTTCCATCATTTTTTCACTTTGCACAGGTAGGAGAGATCTTTTTTGTCATTCGGTGTAATATCAGAGCAGATTCGGGCAAGAAAAAAATGAGTTCCTTAACTCAAAAACTTTGGAATGCCAAAACTTTGTGCTCAGTTGACCGATTTGGACAAATTTTTTTTATTTCACATAAATTTTCAAGATCTACGCACTGGTAAGATGTCAAAGGCAACTTGTCCCACTTTCAAGGCCTAAAAATGCTTCTAAGTCCTCTAATTTCCCTTACGCAATTCAAAACCATGAAGCTCCACATGTTTTCCTACCCGAATCTGCTTTAACAAACACTGAATGACAAAATAGATGTTTCCTACTTGTGGATCGCGAAAAGACGATGGAAAAAGAGTCCTCAAGTGCCCAAAACCATTGAAAATGGAGAGAATTATTTATCTGCAAGATTCACCATTGCACGAAGTGAAAGAAAAGAATTTCCTTCTTACCAATCCGCCGCGGATCGTTGTTAATTTGCTGCGGATCGTGGTCAATTCACGACGGATCGTCGTCAATCCGTTGCGGTTCGTCATCAAGCCACCGCAATTCGTCATCAAAGCGTTTAACAGCAAACGTGACAGCGATGTTATAAACAACTTTTTTCATAGTTCAATAGTTAATTTGTTAGCAAAAAATAGTTTAATGGTTCACTTGTTATTAATAGTAAAATACGATAGTTGGTTTGTCATTTTCCCATTAGTAAATTAAGTAAATGTCTTTGTAATGAAATTAGAACCGATTTCAAGCTCTACTTTTTGACATGTCCTCTTTATTATTTTCTAAGCATTAATTCACCCAAATTTCTAACACCAGAATATTGGTTGGTTGAACTAGTGAATTCAGTTCCGGGTCACCCCAAATGTAAACTGAATCGGTCAGGTTTGATTTCTAAATTTAAGAACCGAAACAGAATTGTATTTGATTTGATACAAAATGGAAATCAAATGTCATTTTTTTCCCTTGATTTTGGTATGTTTTAATTCTGTTTTACATTATAATTCTTCAAGAATTACAAATATCTAAATAGTGTCCAAATACCCGTTTAGTTTAGTTTGGCATTGTTTTGATAGATTTGTTAAAATTAGTTCCCAGTTTGATTTTTTTAAGGTTGGAATCAAACCAAACAGTCAATCAATTTCCACCTTACTTGTCCCACTCTAACACCAAAATGATTTTTATTTAATTTAGTGTAAAATATAGTTTGAATTCTAAATTTAGAGAGTTTATACAACTAATATTCCAAGACTTTTTTAGCCTAATTGATCTCAAATTTTAATCCGTTGATCATCAAAGTTTGCTAAAACATCTACGTTAACAAAAAAATGAACTTTACATTTAAATTTAAAGTATTAGATTAAGAAATTAATGACATAGTTATGGTTTATAAGAAATAATTGGGCAAAGTTTTTAAATGGACGAAGAGGCACGTGCCTTGACTGAAACTGAGGCTCTTGAACGGTGGATACTTGACTTACAGTAGTCAACAGTGGCTGCGCTTGGTACCAACCTCGTCACGTGCCTAGAAAGCTGCCAGCCTCTCTGATTGAACTTAGAGCACATTATATATATACATGATTTGTTATTCTTACTAAATCATTTATTTAATATGCTACTTCTTATAAAAGCCTAAATATATATCTACTATATACTATAAGACTGTGTGACACATAAATCATCCTCACCGTACATGCACATAATAAAGTATTGGTTTCCAAAAGAAATGATAACGTAATAAAATATTTATGCAATTGCCGTTCGGTCACGTAAGAGTATTAGTTTTAAAAAGGCGTCATCGTCCATTCCATTCTATTTTAAAGTATTTTTGTAACGCCTATAATTTTTTCAATATAATATTACTTTCTGCTGTGGAGTCGAAACTCGTACAGTTTTGTTCTTGGGGTTAGTCCAAAATGTATTGTACTAAATAGGGAAGAGAACTCTACTTATAAATAATTTATTTTTCCCTTTCCCGTTTGATGTACAATTGTATACTCTCACTAGTATGAATCGAACCCACACTTATTTTTACATTTACAGAACTGATTATCACAATTTTTTTGTTCTTTTTTCTTCTTTGAATGAGTGATCGTCGTAATTCTTAGAAATGTGAAAAATTATTTCATTTTACGCTTTACAAATACGTCAAGGTTTTGATTTCGCTTAGAAATCTCTTAGATTTCGAATTCGTATTAAGATTAGTATTAAAAGTGTGCAGCGTGTGACAATACCCGGGCTAGCCAATTACGAGTATTCCTTGAAAACACGAAGCTCAATTGCCAATATTTTTTCATCTATACCACCTATTTAATTATTTCTTCTCTCTAGTATTCACTTTCTTTGTTCTCTTCTTCTCTCTTTGTTCACTCTAACCCTAAAAACGTCATTACTTAACAAGAAAATGGACACGCGCGTGGAGAGAGAAGGTCAATGAGATAAATTGAGTTGGTGCAAGGGAGAAAATGGAAGTGAACAGAAGAGATTAATTAATGGAGTGACTCGTACCTAATCGACTCGAATTGGAACCTTAATTTTAGTTACTGATGTTATTGTAGGATGGACCCACTTGTCTGTTTTTACAAGTTAAAACAGTTGATTGTATTAGAGAATGTCAGTTTAACTACTGTAGAACTCAATAGTCAATTCCTCACTTTCTTCCAAGAAGTTAAAACCCTAAAAATTCAACACAGTCAATTCCTCAACTTAGTTGTCACGATCCAAAAAAGGTTTAACAAAATCGCTGGATCAGGCGATCCGATTCTCATAGAAAACTCAGTTACTTAGTCCAAAACATAAAAAAAAAAAATATAGAAGACTTAATGAGAATTAATGCGAAAGACTTAATGAAAATTAATGTAGAAGACTTAATAAGAATTTAAGCTCAAACCCCAAATCACATGGGTTGGATCCACAGAGTGATCAACATAAGTAGATAGTATAAAATTAAATAAGGAAGTTACTGTGCAGAAGTTTAAACCAAATAACACCAATAAATTTCATTAAGTCAAGAAATTCCAAATTTTCAAACCTAAAATCGGACGGAAAAAACTTAAAATTTTGAAAACTACATTCACAAAGGTTACTCCTATGGGGACGACGGAAACAGGGATCTGCAGTCGGATTTAAAAATCGTCACAGTCGACTCTCATTCTCTCTCTCGCTGTTCGTTTCTCTCCGGCCATTCGTGTGAAGAAGCAGATTCCTTTTTTTCTTTTAATTAAAAACAAACTTTAATTTTTATTAAAATAATAATATAATATAAAATATATATTATATAATTAATAAAATAAATAATTTTAAAATGTTGAGTGGAACACTAAAAAAACTAAAAATAATAACAATTTCTTTTACTAAATTATTTTCAAAATTTAATTATCACTAGGTAAAATTTAATTTGACTGTTTTTGATCATTGACTGAAAAATCACATCTAACCGCTACGCGACAAAATAAATCAACGTTCTAACGTTTGATAAAAAATTTACGAAAAATTTATTAGTAAAATTTTTAAAAAATATTTTAAAAAATATGAGATTTTACATTACTAGTCATTTGTTTTCTCACCATGCAAGAGAGAGTGGATCAAAATGTAGGACCTATTTTTCAGCTCCATGATTAGGTGGCTAGTAAGAAAGCTGGTTTTATTTGAAAATGAGCCATAATAGGGACACTGGTTCGTGTTTGAGGGATAGACCGAGGTATCACTCACTTAGGTAGCAACGTCAATTTGAATTTAATCAGACTTTTATGTGTGATGTACATGATATTTTAATAGATTCTGTCACGACACAATTCAATTTAATTAGAGTTGTCAAACGAGACTAATGAGTTGCTTAGTTGAACACAAGTTCTTTTTATAGTGAACCGGGAGATAGCTTGGACCGATCCAATAAATGATGCTAATCGAGCCGAAGAACATCTAGTTCTTTTGTGTAAAGGCTTCCAATGGGCTGGAGGCCTGCTAGGTTTTAACTTTATTCACTATCATTTTTCTCTTTTCTTTTTCGTTGGTTTTTTGTTTGTGGCTCTAGTGCGGGATAAACCTCTCTTTTTTGTTTTAGTGTGGTACAAATACTTGTTCTTCTTTTATAAAGTGAAATTCGAGTTAAGGTAGAGGTTGTTAAAGTTTGGAGTGACCTGAATTCTAATTGGGTCTAGCTGGTTTGGACTTACATTTAGAATTTTAGTATGACTAAAATTTCATGTTTTTCTATAAATATATACTTGAGTCGCAAAACTCATGATACTGATTTTTATTAGTGATTTCTCTTCTATGCTCGTGGTTTTTTACCTGTCTTGAATTTTCCATGTAAATCTTGATATATATATATATATATATATATATATATATTTTCATTAATCTTCTCTATAGTTCTTTCCTCTCGATTTCATATCTAATTACTTTTTTACTTGAAAAAAAAAGAAAAAAAATGGTAAATTGTGAGTGTAAACTACACAAACTACAAGTCAATTGTGCAAGACTTGAGTGAAATGCAAAATCTCAAAAATCAACTTTGTTCAATTAAAATGATACTCGATGAGAATTATATGTGACGATAATTTGAAATATCTTTAGTACGGAGTTTCTAAACCATCGAATTTGGAATATTTGCTGGTTAAATGTAATTGATGAGATAGCTCATGTTTTCTTTTTTTTTCCATTTAATTTATTTATTTTGTAAAGTATTTTTCTTTTATTTGAAAAGATTTCAAAGATAAATTTCTTTTCACTCCAAAACACAAATACATGTTAAATATCACTTGATTGTGAGCAAGCATCAAACTACTATTTAAAACTTAAATATTTAATTATTGTTGTAATATCAAATTACATAAAAGAATATAATGATAATTATTTTTGTTCTCAAAAATTAAATTTTATGATAAAGTGCAATTTAAATTTAAACATTTGAGGTGATTTATAAATTAAATTTTAAACTACTTTTTGACAAAGAAAATATTCATCTTTCAGTTGTTAACAATTTGAACATGCCACCACTTTATCCATTAAATTCAGAACGTGTATTCCACTTCTTCCATTTAATCGAGTATTCTAACTCCGTTTCTAACTTGATTTTGAACTTTGTTGATCTCATCTTTGACGATTTTGAAATCTGTTGACAAATCGACATAGTTTGAAATCACGTTAAAAATGGCAGGATTAGATAAAAATTAAGTTCAAACACCTCGTTAAATGACAAACCTGAAACACATATATTGGATTTAATGTATAAATTAATGACAATATTTAAATTGATGAGAGCTGAACATTGAAGGTTCTATGTGTCAAAAAAAATAATTTAAGACCTAATATGTAAATTATCACAAACATTATGGGTCTAAATTGCATTTTTTTCCTAAATTTTATTTAAAATAAGCATTTTTCAATAAATGATCTTCGAATTTGTTCAATATAATTCCATTGCCATGATTCAAAATATAGGCTCGAGATTCTCATATCGTGTTCAACCATTGCAGAATTGGATTATTTAGTTTCATGCAATTTGTCATATAATGAATGATCGTTGTAGACGGGAGAGATAAACACATTTTCAATGCAAACAAAAGCCAAATCTCTTTCGCATGCATCATTTGTCACGCTTCAACGAGAGATCCAAGACAGAACAGGGAGTAATTTGGCTCACCGAATCATCTTACCCTTAATTTTAATTATTTCTATATAAAGATCTATACCACCATTATTATAGATAATTGGTTCTTTACACATCCATGATTTCAAGTTTTAAATTCTAAATTAAATTTTTAATAAAAACTCTAAAAACTAAACGAAAGTCAATTTAAACAATCATATTTCTACAGATTATTAATAAATAAAACAGTATAGCTCGTTAAATTTTGCTTTACTAGCTGCGAGGCCTTGCTTTGTTCTATGAGAACTTTAACTGAGAAATTATTCATAACATTATCCCACTAGTATCTCACTTAATTACATTTATCATATAAATAGTAATTATTATTTTACTAATTGTAATTAAAATTTGAATATGTCATTTCCAAAGGCGATGGCAGATGACATTACATGGCCATTGGATCGAACGAGGGATGTCTTTTATCGGGATTGACGGCCAGTATTGAATCTGTCATTTTCCAAAGGCAATGGCGGACGACATTCCATGGCCATTAAATCGAGCGAGGGACGTCCCTGGATCGAAATGAATGGTCAGGATGGATTCCAAATTCTTTAACATTGAAGACTCACGTGCAAAGCACACGCGTTTATAAAAGGCACTAATTCCCTCAATCAAGACGGACGTCCCTCTTCCAAAAACGGACATCACTCGACCTATGTCAGACGTCTCTCGTCCAAAATGAACGTTCCTCGCCCCAAGACTACGTCGTTCTACCAATTACAGACGTCGCTAGCCTCACAATGGACGCCTCTCATCTTAAGACGGCTTCGTTCAGGCCATAACGGACGTCCTTCTTAATACGAGGGATGTCCGTGTTAGACCAAAGGTTCTTCTCTGAACGCTAAATGACATCATTTCTCATATCAATTGGCGTCTCTCATCTCGATTGACTATGTAATTGTGAAGGATGTCCCTACTAGCATAAGCAACCCTAAATCCCTTACCACAATCGAACTGCGAAGTTTTTTATTATTGCACATCACATGGCCTCAAGGAGTGTTGCATCATTCATTGTTGATGTAATACCTTCACTTTTTAAGTTGGATAATTATTTAATTATTGGAATATTACCAATGACGTATTCGTAAGATTATAATTTATGGAGAATATTTGGATACTAATCAATGATTTATTTAATAAAAAAAATTCATTTAGGATATGGAATTTGAAGGTCTGAATTGGACCCGTAATAATTATTAATCGATGTTTGGGATAAGTCAGAAATTGAAAAATGAGGCAATCAATATACAATACGTATATGTGATAATTATAGATTTATTAAAGAAATTAAAATGAATAAATGAAATTAGGAATTTAAAAGGAAAAATGAGGGATTAAATTTAAAAGGAAGAAATCAAATAATGAGGGGAGGATTGATTGGGGAGCTAAACCGGTTCTGCTGAACCGATTCACGCGAGGTTGGGTCGACTGGAAATAAAGAAGAGGAGAGGGGAAGATTGGCCCGAGGCCAATCTGCTGAATCGCGAGAGAGACCCAAAACGAGAGAGAGAGAGAGAGAGAGAGAGTCGCGAGCGTGGGAGAAGACGAAGGCTCAAGACAGCTGGGTCGCGTACTTGTTATGGATTAACACTTAAGCAATTAAAGTTTCAAAAGTTGAAGGCAGGGGAAGACAGAGTCTCCTCCTACGGCAGTTCTTACAGAGAAAAGAAAAACAGAAAAGGTAAACAGGAATTGCAAATTCACACACGTCCCTCTCTTTGCTGACCACTTTTTATTTATACCCTCTAAATGATGCAGTTTCTCTCCACCTAGCTCAGTGCTTCCTCATCCAGGTTCCTTCACGTTCTTTCTCACGTTCTGACTCTCTGGACTGCCTTTGGTGATGGGCTTCATTCTGCTTGGTCCACTGGGCTCTGGTCCGCCTTCATCTCTTCCCATGTCGCCCCCACTTAGCATAATCCCAGTCACAACAACCACACCCCCTTAGAGAACCTTGTCCCCAAGGTTGAAAAGAAGGTAACTGTGCAGTAATTATAGCTGAATCAACCCATGTAGCATCTGCCTCTGTTTGATGCTCCCACCAAATGAGTCATTGGGTAACTGGAAG
The DNA here is from genome assembly GCA_022433065.1 of Begonia loranthoides. NCBI lineage: Eukaryota > Viridiplantae > Streptophyta > Magnoliopsida > Cucurbitales > Begoniaceae > Begonia > Begonia loranthoides. The sequence continues at coordinate 3,904,246 of CM039482.1, read as the reverse complement.
ATTGCCCCTTTTTACCATGCGAATCTGGAGAACAGCTTTAGGAGATCGATCAGCCTCAGAAAGAAACTCCAAAGGAAGGTTGGGGCTGGAAATGGCAGAGGACCCAATGAGTTTCTTTAACAGCGAGACATGGAATACTAGGTGAATCTTGGCAGCATCCGGCAATAGCAGCCTATAAGCGACCTCACCCACACGTTCCAGGACTTCGAAAGGACCGAAGTACTTAGGGTCAAGCTTATGAGATGCGCGGAGCTGAGCCGACAGTTGGCGGTAAGGTTGCAGTTTCAGGAAAACCATGTCACCAACGTGGAAGGAGCGCTCTGAACGCCCTTGATCAGCGTATAACTTCATCCTGGCTTGGGCATAAGCGATGCTCTCCTTGAGGAACCTGTCCATACACTCTCTGGTGGCAAGCATTTGATCCACTGCCTCAGTACCAGATTACAGATAAGGGACAAGAGCAAGGATAGGGGGCTTAAAACCATACAGAGCTTCAAAAGGGGACATTTTAATGGCAGAATGTAGAGTGGAATTGTACCACCATTCAACTAAAGGTAGCCAGCGCCTCCATTTAGTGGGGTGAGAATGAGTTATGCAACGGAGGTACATTTCGAGGTATTGATTCACCTGTTCAGTTTGGCCATCGGACTGTGGGTGATATGCAGTAGATAATGCCAAGTCAGTACCAAGAACTTCAAATAATGAAGACCAGAATGTGGAGGTGAAAACCTCGTCCCTATCTGTCACAATCTGCTGGGGCAAACCGTGAAGTTTGTATATGTTGTCAAAGAACACTTGAGCTATGGTTGAAGCTGTAAAAGGATGGGATAAAGCCAGGAAATGGGCGAATTTGGTAAAACGGTCCACCACAACCAATATGCAGTCTGCACGATCGGATTTTGGCAAGCCTTCTATAAAGTCCATAGAAATGTGGGACCATGGCTGTGACGGAATTGGTAATGGTTGTAAGAGCCCAGTCAGATGAGTATGCTCATGTTTGCAATGCTGACAAGTCTCACACTTCAAGATCAGTTGTTTAATCTCTTGAACCATCCTTGGCCAGAAAAAATGTTGTTTTGCACGGTGAACAGAGGCGTGGATCCCCGAATGTCCTCCATTAGCAAATTCATGCAGATGGGCAATTAATTTTTGTCGAACTCCGCCTGACGAACCCAGTACCGGTTTACCTTTGAAACGCAATAGTCCTTCGTCATATGAGAACAGATTGGGTAAAGGACAATTGATCAATAACTCAGTAATAATACCTTGGGCCCAGGGATCATTCATATAACTGTCAATAACTTCCAGCATCCACCTAGGCTGGATATTCATCATTGCCATACAAGTAGTCTCTTGATTAAGTCGGGAAAGAGCATCAGCCACCACATTCATTCGACCTTGTTTATATTGGATAACATAGTGCAAACCAAGCAGTTTGGATAGCCATTTTTGTTGCAAGGGAGTGGTCACCAGCTGGTCTAGCAAAAACTTAAGAGAATAATGATCCGTCTTGATAATGAATTCAGAACCTTCTAAATAGTGGCGCCAGTGTTGAACAGCAGCCACTAGAGCCAATAATTCTTTCTCATAAATGGAATAGCCGAGGTGGCATCTATGGAATGGTTTGCTTAAGAAAGCAATGGGATGCCCCTGCTGCATGAGAACAACACCAATTCCATTATAACAGGCGTCTGTCTCGATGGTGAATGGCAATGAAAAATCTGGCAGAACTAACACCGGAGCACTAGACATGGCAGCCTTAAGTTGTTCAAAGGCCGTTAGAGCGGCTGATGACCAAATAAATCCATCCGTCTTCAGCATAGCAGTTAAAGGTTGGGCAATTATGCCATAACCTCGGATGAATTTCCTGTAGTAGCCAGTAAGTCCAAGGAAACCCCGCAGCTGCTTCAAAGACATCGGCCTTGGCCACTTATGGCAACTATTTTCTCTGGATCTGCTGATACACCTTGACCCGAGATAACATGCGTTTTCGGGCAAAAGCAGGTGGCTTATCTCAGCCATGTTATCTCCGGTCAAGGTGTATCAGCAGATCCAAAGAAAATAGTTGCCATGACTAAGTTGCCAAGGCCGATGTCTTTGAATCAGCTGCAGGGTTTCCTTGGACTTACTGGCTACTACAGGAAATTCATCCCGATAACCTGGCTCTAATACTAGAATTGTTATGGATTAACACTTAAGCAATTAAAGTTTCAGAAGTTGAAGGCAGGGGAAGACGGAGTCTCCTCCTACGGCAATTCTTATAGAGAAAAGAAAAACAGAAAAGGTAAACAGAAATTGCAAATTCACACACGTCCCTCTCTTTGCTGACCACTTTTTATTTATACCCTCCGGATGATGCAGTTTCTCTCCACCTAGCTCAATGCTTCCTCATCCAGGTTCCTTCATGTTCTTTCTCACGTTCTGACTCTCTGGACTGCCTTTGGTGATGGGCTTCGTTCTGCTTGGCCCACTGGGCTCTGGTCTGCCTTCCTCTCTTCCCGTGTCGCCCCCACTTAGCATAATCCCAATCACAACAGTACTGTCCGACGAACAGACGAACTACTGCAGCGATGTGGGTTGCGTCGGTGGAGCGCTCGTACAGTTCGAACGAGGGTCGGCTGAACGCAAGATGGTTTGGAGTTGCGATTTCAGTCCTCGTGTGCTCAGGTCGACAATGTCCGATGGACGTGCAGCCAGAAATTCGCGGTGCGCCAGTTCACGGGCTACGGCGAGGAGGCAGCGATTGACGACGATGAATGGCTTGGGCAAGGGAAGCTTTGGTTCGTTGGGGACTCAGTTCGCCACAGGTTGGCTGCTGGTTCGGTTTGCTCGCTATTAGACCGAGCTTGTTCGCTGGTTGATTCTTGCCTTGGTGAAAGACGACAGCTTGCAGCTCAAGATGTGGCCGAAAAATCAGGATCTGTAACCAGATATCATGGGATGTGCAGTTCATCCTTTGATCTTGTCGTCTGAGTATAAATACAAGAGGATTCCAGGAGATTGAAGGAGAGCATTCGAGCGTTGAATTTCAGAGAAGTGAAATGGGATGCAGAGCGTGAGTGAGCGACTGGTAGTCTTTGGTCATGGCTGAGAATGCTCTATAGAGAAGTTGAGTGGAGAGCATGTTTAATTAAGTAGCTATGCATGTTAATCCATTATTAAAGGTATGTTTAAATCATCTAGGATAATAATTGAAATCTTTTCTTGGTATGAAATCAACTCGAGCATGAAATCAATTAGGATAATAACTAGACCATTAAATATAGCATGTTTAATTGATTAGAATAAAAGTATGCAAATTTTTCAATTTTCAATCATGTCTTTGCCATTCGTTGTCTAAGCATGTATCTGTTAATTGTTGTTTAAAGCATGTTTCAATGAGCCACAAACAATGACTATACTTATTTATAACACATTTATTATTTTCGTGCATAAATTCATATCTCAATGAGCATACACCCAATTGATCCAATCACATCACTATTTCATAATCCAAGATATCTACTATTATATTTATTTTTACTTTAGAAAAATATTATCAATTGATTGATTAATTTGTTCCTCAAAGTCATTTCATGACTTACTATTACTTAATCATATTTAATTATACAAAACATGATTATTATTGTTAATTCATAATCTGGGTCATCACATCACACTAACCAACAACAATAGCCAACTTTCAAATATAATTCTCCACCTATTACATGGAAACTAAATCAAATTCTAATTATTTAAATATTAGAATTACTTACCACTTTGTTCAATTCTTCAAACTAGAATTCAATCCTCCAAATCCCACTTTAAGATCCTCTTCAAGTCCTCTACAACTTCTCTTTAGATTTTGCTTTCAAAAACCAACTTCTTCCCTTCAATTCTTCGCTTTTTCTCTCAAGCTCCCCCTTCTCTCTCTTTCTCTACTTCCACGTTAGTAGGTGTCTTATGATATTCCCTCTTCTCTTCCGCTATAAAGGCTTCTAGAGTTCTCTTTGAGGTGAATTTACAAGTTTGTCCTTAATACTTTAGGTTAAAAGACCATTTTATACTTATTAAATATAACTTATATTAATCAATCCATATGAACTTAATATGGTTAAATTTAAGCTAATAGAAATTAATTAAACTAATCTTGATTAATTAAGATAATCAAGGTTAATTAATCTCCCAAACAAACACCTCTTTTAATGCTTTCAATTTGACATGTGGCATTACCCTATACCACATTTTACCACATGACATCTTAAGTAATACCCTTATAAATCATCTTTAATTTTTTACTTGATTTGTGTATACCAAGTATTTATTGAAAATTGTATTTAAGAGCCCCATACACTTAATCCAATTTTTAAAAATATATAACTTTAGCTACAGAGCTCCAAATTCCATAATTCCAGCGTTATTTTTTTCATTTGAACGTCTACTTTAACATCCTAAAGTTTCATAAAACTGCATTCATGTTTACCTATTTAACGACTCTAAAACATTTAAATTGTTCATAAGAAATAATTTATATTTTAATATTTCTTATTCAGAATTAATTAGTTTTACTTTAAATAATACATATTTACCACTTTCATACTACTTTAATACTTTCACGATATATTTACATCATTTCTACGAATGCAAATTTTCAAACCATCACAGGTGTTCTTGGCCCAATCAAAATTTCTAATTATGTTGTTTATAGTGGTGGTATTCAATCGGTTTACATCCTAATGAGGATTTTTGTATTGAGCTATTTTTCTATTATTTGTTTGGATAATTATCAATATTAATTTTGAAATATGAAAATATTTTTAACTGACACCTTGAACTTTTACTTTTGTCATCTGACACCTGAAAATTTGAGGCGTTAGCAACGGAAACCCTCACCATCAGGGAGTCCATTAAATGGCAGACACCAACAATTCCGCACAAACCAACATTTCTGCAACCACGTGTCCTTCTTTTTAAAACGGTGTATTTTATTTTAATTTTTTCCATACAATTCAAGGACTTGCTTTCCACAGTCGAAGGCAAATATACATTGCGGGAAGGGTGTTTTTTGCAAAGGAAACGTGTCTTTCGCTGTGGAAAGTAAGCCCTATTACAAGGTCTTGTTTTCCACAACAGAAACATGAACTTGTTTTCCTCAACAAAGGGCAAGTATCTACTGCAGAAAGGGTAATTTTCACAGATAATATCCGTCATTTAATTGAACCCCCTAACGGTCAAGATGTTTGTTGCTAATGTCTAAAATTTTGAAGTGTTAAATAACAAAAATAAAAATTCAATATTTCAATTAAAAAGACTCTATACTTCATATTAGTATTGATAATTATCTTATTTCTTACTTCTATATCCTTAATAGTGGGTTGGTTACAACTCCAACTGAAATAAAAACAGAGTGTTTCGTGATTTAAAAATGTGCGAACTTGTCTCAACCATCACTAGTCATGAGTCTTTAGAATAAGTTCATTAGCTTGGATAGAAATATATGTGTGTATATATTATTAAAATTTTCCTTTTATTGTCAAGTTGGTGCAAGTGAGGTGATACAATTTTCGCATTATCATCTTCTTCCGACCATCCTTGTTTTATTATTTACTTTTAATTCTTATAATATGAGTCTTAAAAATTATAATAGTTATAATATTAACCAAGAAATCGAATAGTCAAGCCTTAAATTGAATAACCAACCCATAGGAATGCATAGGCGTTGCTTCTTGAGATTTCAGAAGTTGGATAGAAAAAGGAAAATAGAATTAAGAAGAAAATGCCGATATTTTATTAAAAACTATGCAGACAAACTTGCTGGTAATACTTCTTGTCCTAAACTAGAACAAATAATAAATTTAATACTAAAGATTATAAAATATTGAATTAAAAATAATAATAATTTAATACTCATTTCCCTGTCACGTCTATCAATTTATTACTGGGGCAATAAAATTACTGGGGCAATAAATAATTATTATTTAAGTAATTGTTAGGTGGATGCAAAGCAAGAGACTTGAAGAAAAATAAACTAAATTGATATATATATTTGACAACAATTTTCAACCCTCAAGAAAATATAATCAGACTGCATTCCCTATCAAGTTACATTTAGCGAGTAGATCCAGCTTCTGCATTTTGCGGATCGAAAAGCTCTAATTCCATTAGTGACGCTAAGAAATACACTATCAAAGTGTGGCATATAAAGCTGTTGAATATGCATGTACCTGGAACAGAACAAAATTGTATTTACAGTGTTCTTCTTGGTGTCGATGTACTATTGTTCCCCCGACGAACCACCACCCGCGGTTGCAGGCCGAAGCCTTTTGTCACTGATTAATGTGCTGCAAGTCATTCGATGCGCGACCTTCTCCTCGAGGCATTTTCTTAGAACCCGCTGCAATATTTGATATTTTTTAGTGATGTACTTCCACTAAAAAAAGCACAGAATGCAGAGAGAGAGAGAGAAGAGAGCATACAGTCTTCCACATCCTTCATTTGGTAGTAATGAGGAGCTAATTCAATCAACCATTCAGGCTTCAGTTCTGTTACCTGTGATTCAAATGCTTGAATTTAGCTTATGACACATTCAAAGCACCTCGGGAAAAGAGGAATGGAAGTCAAAGACGAGAAAACATTTACTTGTCTCATATATTCTTTCGATGTGAGAACCAATTCATGGTACACGACCCATCTTGGAAGAACCTGAGAAAATAACCATGAAATTTAAGTCCTAAAACTTTCAACAAGAAGCTACATTCCACCAATTCCCTCAAAATATCATCCCCCCATCAGGAAATTTTCAAGGCATTGCTTAAAACCTGAAATTTTCTTCAGATTTCTTAGCAGGAAAGTTGAAAAGTAAATGTAATTGATGTAAAACAAAATGTTAGATACCTGTGCCAGCCCCGAGCTTGGATGTATATGAACAGTTTGTGGGAATTTAACTGTGCGGTAAGATCCATTCTTCTGTAGCCTCGCACAATGAGGGAAGAATCCTTTATTCGAAAGAGAGAGAGAGAATGTCAATGTATAGCAAGCAAGATAAGAAGCATAACTTTCATCGCAAGAAATCCTAATTTCTTGCCATTGAAGCTAGTTAGAAAATGACAATCCTAAAAACACTTCAGCAAATAACTGAACGCACCACGGTTTGCAAAAACCCTTGGATACTAATGTACACTGGAACTAAATTCCTCATACCCCAAAATATAAATACCAAATGTGAAAAATGAAATAGTTTCTATTATAGTCGAAAGATATGAAAAGAAAATTTTAATTTAAAGAGTCAATATTCTTCTTATCTATTGGGCTCTTTGGACTCGTCGTTATGACATTTTATTTCAAAATAAATATCTAATTATCGATTTATAAGAATTTTTTTTATTGTCAAATGAACTAATAGCTCTAAATATTTTTAAAACTATTATTTTAGTATGATTCTCTCTAATTTTATAAAAATTATTTTTCACTAATTTCTTAAAGCTCTAACAAAGGAAAATCTTTTATCCTCAAGACATTTCATACATTCTTTTATGAATAAATATTGTTTTTTATAAAAAGAAAAATGATTTGTTTTCAGAAATTGGGAAAAATTATATGGTTTTAGTAAGAAAGATAGTACATGCATTTGTGTATCCTTGAATCACAAAAATGAACTGAAGTTGGCAATGTGTTGGAACCCTTAAAATGTTACTCCTCGCTAATGCAGTGAACATCCTATTAGTGTTTATAATGACTATTACCTAGACAAAAAGGGAAATAAATATAATTAAAGATGATTCATCATATATATACGCATCTTCGAAACTAAAAAAAAATGGATGTTTTCTCCTGTGTTTGTAGTTTTACAAAATATTTAAACATTATTATGGTTAAGGCTTCTATCTCTTCACTAATCAAAATGGCACCATACATGCACACGATCCAAAGTAATAAAAGTCATAGATAGCTTAACATACCCGATGTTATGGCCTTCTTTATAGCCTCTAGATCACCGGAATTTGAAGTGACCTCAATCTCAACCCTTTCTAAGAGCCCCTCAAGTTGATCTCTAATGTCCCGAGCACGCTTCATACTCCTAACCTATAAACATTGAAATCAACATAATGTTTATAACAAAACAAATCATATTTACAGATTGCAGATCCAAAGAAAAACTCAAATCCCATATCAATAATGCCAGACATATAATCATTGGAGCTCTTCCAGAGAAACACAGGAGTTACCAACCCCAAACCATAAAACATTTTGTGATAATACATGTTACATTCTTTAACAACTTCCACATTACTCTTATAGTAACCCTCTCATTCAGTTCACGTATGCGAGGCGAGACAAAATAAGTTGATAACTTAATTTATTAATTTCAGTAAATTACTTATTAGTTATTTTTAATAGATATTATGATATTTTAATTATTTAAAGGGTTATTTTGCAATTTGTTGCACCGTCAGTCAACATTCTCTGATGGAATGTTGTTATTAGGAAGTGTAGAGAATAGGAGAAGCCATTATGTAATTTTGGAGTATCAAGTATTAGGAAAGTTCACAGATCTCTCAAACATTGAGTAATCACTCTCTTCTCAATAATAATTTGCAATATTTTCTATTGAATTATGGAGTTCATATCATTGGTATCACAGCACTGTGCTTACCTTAATGAAGGGAAGAAGAGGTGAAGCCGGAAAGGTGGCTCTTGCCAAGGTGGGACAAGGTTCAGTGGAAGAGAATGTGGGTGCGACAGTGGAACTTCCCCAAAATCATTGGGCGTGGCAGGAAAACATGGCGCGAATTTTGGCATTGGAGAACTCGATGTCTCACCTTCCTACCTTGGAGAAAAACATCGCTTCAATCCTGAAAAATCTGGACTCGTTGGCAACGGCTTGCTACACCGCACCATCAGCGATATGGGATTGAGGGAATCAGAATTTGGAAGAAGAGGAAGGTGTTGACACCAGCCAATCGCACCATCTGAGGAGAAGTCTCGTTCGTACGGTGAGCTCCATGATGAAGCTCAGGCTAGGCAAGTTGAGCTTTCATTCTCTAAAGGAGGTGACCCAGACGATTGGGTATTTTGGGCAGAGCAGCTCTTTGCTTTTCACCGATGGATGGAGGATCAAAAAATTGAGATGGTTTTGGTGTATCTCGACGGAGAAGCCATGGAATGGTTTCAATGGGAGATTGGGCGTCATGCATTCTGTTGTTGGGCAAAATTCAAGCTGTTATTTTTGGAGCGCTTCCAGCCGACACAAGGAACATTATCGGAGAAGTTTTTGGCACTCCAACAAGAAGGGTCTGTCTGTGAATTTCAGCAAAGCTTTGAGAAATTAGACACCCTTTCCGTGACTTTGAAGAACACATTTTAAAGGCTCAGTTTGTTAATGGGCTTAAGAATGAGATCAGGACCGGGTAGGGTCGAATTATGCAGATAGCCCAAAGGATTGAAGACATAAATCTGGTTCTACACCTGACAACCGAGCTAGCCCAGGAGATTATCAGGCCCTTCCGGTCTGTTCAAGTAACTCAGTTCAAATCGAGTCATCAACTCTCGAGCCGGGTTTCTCGACCAGACCTACCTTCCCTCCCAATTAAGGGATGACGATGGTGATGTAAAAAAAAAATTTCCATAACTACTATCTTTTCAAACCGGATAGCACCAGCAAGGGGTATTTCAACCTTCATCGTCTTTCCAACACCAGGCTCCAATCGAAAAGGGAGAAGGGTTTGTGACTAAAAATACACAGTAGGGCACATATGTAAATTCTGTGAATTACAGATGTTGGTAGTCAGGTTTCTCGACCAGACCTACCTTCCCTCCCAATCAAGGGATGACGATGGTGATATAAAAAAAAATTTCCATAATTACTAAATTTTCCAACCGAATAGCACCGGAAAGGGGTATTTCAACCTTCAACGTCTTTCCAACACCAAGCTCCAATCGAAAAGGGAGAAGGGGTTTGTGTTATCGTTGTGACGAAAAATACACAGTAAGGCACAGATGTAAATTCTGTGAATTACAGGTGTTAGTTTGCCAAGATTTGAGCAGTGAGAAAGAACAACTTTCGGAACTCAATTCGGTTGGGCATGATGATTTGTCAGCAGAAGGGGTAAAGGAGGTGGCCAAGTTGTCAGTAAACTCTATGGTGGGTTTAACACAACCTAAGACTATGAAAATTAAGCGTGAAATTGAGGAACTTGTGATTGTTTTGAATGATTGTGGAGCCTCACGTAACTTTATCGCCACCAAAATCGGGAAGAAATGCAATCTGAAAATTGATAGAACCAGTAGCTATGGCGTTCTCATAGGAACTGGATTTTCAGTAAATGGGGAGGGCTTTTGTCGACGTGTGAAGCTGTCCTTACCAGAACTCAAGGTAATTGATCCTTTTATGCCATTGGAATTAGGAAGTTTGGATGTGATTTTGGACATGAAGTGGTTACAAATTCTTGGTGGAATACATGTCAATTGGGCAGCTATTTCCATGCGATTTAAAATCGGCAATAATCTTGTTTGTCTCCAAGGGGATCCCAATCTTTGCAAGGATAAAGTTTCCTTGAAAGACGTGATGAAAGCCATTAAAGAAGGGGGAGAAGCAGAGTTGTTAGAATTGGGAGCCTCATCCATTGAAAAAGCCTAACTTCATGATGTTCTGAATGAGGTTCAACACCTTTTGAATCAGTATGGTGATGTTTTTTATATGCCCAAGGGTATGCCCCCTTCTTGTTTGCAATATCATGTCATTATGCTCAAAGATGGCACCCTCCCGGTTTATGTATGGTCCTATAAGTGCCCACACTCGCACAAAAATTGAGAGGATGGTGAGTAAGATGTTAGCTGCTGGAAATATACAAGATAGTTGTAGTCCATTTCAAGTCTAGTTCTTTTAGTCAAAAAGGAAATTGGAGGTTTTGTGGAGGACTTTCGCAGTTTGAACAAGGTGACCACATCTAAAAAATTTCTCATCCCGGTTATTGACAAGTAGTTGGACGAACTGCATGGGGCTAGTATTCTCCAAATTAGACTTGCAATCGGATTACCACCAAATCCGAGTTTGAACGAAAGATGTTCTCAAAACAGCTTTATTATCTCACGAAGGACACAATGAATTTCTAGTTATGCCTTTCGACCTCACCAACGTCTCATCAACCTTTCGGGTATTAATGAACCAAATTTTAAATGCGTACCTTCGTAAGTTTGTACTTGTTTTTTTTTATAATATCCTCATATATAGTGCTAATATGCGAGACCATCTTGGCCATTTGGAACAGGTTTTGTGGACAATCAATTGTATGCAAATCAATTTGTGTTATTTTGCTCAATTTCAACTCGAATATTTGGGTCCTCATTTTGGTGACACGAGTGGGTTATGGATAAGAGTAAACTTATAGCAATGTTACATTGGCCAACTCCACAAACTCTAAAAGAGATACGGGGGTTTCTTGGTTTGACCAGGTATTATCATAAGTTTGTTTTAGGATATGGAAAAATTGTTTTCCCCTTACCGAGCAATTGAAAAATGATAACTTCAATTGGAATCCTCAAATTGAGGCCGCATTTCAGAAGTTAAAGCATGCTATGACTATATTGTTGATTTTGGCCCTTCCGAATTTTTCTAAGTAGTCTATTGTCGAGGCCGACACTTCCAATAATGGCATGAGAGCTGTGTTGATGCAAGGAGGTCGTTTGATAGCTTATTTCAGCCAATAACTCCCTCCTCAAGCTCGTATGGAATCTGTTTTTGAACGCGAACTCAAACCTATCGTATTTGCCATTTTAAAATGGTGACCCTACTTGTTGGGGTGGCGCTTCATAGTACCAACAGATCAGAGAAAACTAAAATATTTAATGGAGTAGCGCTTAGTCAACACAGAGCACCAAAAATGGCTCACCAAGATCATGGGATATAATTTCGAGATTCAATATCGACCAAGGGTTGAGAATAGAGCTATTGATGCTATTTCCCTCTAACCTGAGGAGGTCTCTTTGGGAGCTATAACCTACACGTCAATCTTTACTTGGGATCAGTTACAAGTGGAGATCCTAGCTAACACCTCTTTGCTGAAGATTTATGCGGATTTACGAGCCAAAACAGTGGATCATGAGGGTTATTTTTTGCACCAAGACCGGTTAGTTTATCATAGGAGGATAGTTGTAGTTGAAGGTTCTACTCTCATTCCTTCATTACTACATGAGTTTCACGATAATCCAATTAGTGGGCATTTTACTGTTTTCAAAACTTACCAAAGATTAGCTACTGAATTTTTTTGGCGAAGGATAAAAAAAAAGATGTAAAAGTTTATGTGCAGCATGTGTCACGTGCCAGAAAAACAAATATCAAGTGTCTTTGGCCGGATTATTCCAACCTCTTCCAATTTCGGACTTGGTATGGGATGTATCTCGATGGACTTTATCAAGAGGTTACCACATTCTAATGGTTTTGATTCATTCCTGGTTGTTATTGGCAAATCGAGCAAGTATGGTCCCTTTATAACTCTTCACCACCTATTCAAGGTTCAATCACTGACTATTATTTTTATTAAGGAAATTGTTAGGATGCATGGAATTCCTAGCTCGGTAATCTCTGACCAGGATGAGGTATGTTTGAGCTTGTTTTAGAAGGAAAATAAGCTCAAGTTGCAAGGCATTCAATTAAAGTATAGCACGACTTATCATCCCAAACAGACGGCCAAACTATATTTTCACTTAACACTAAAAAACCAAGAAAAGAGGAAGAGTAACTAAGACAAGAGCTAGGGTAGCAAGCAAGAAGGAGAGGGTAGAAAAGGCAAGGCAAGGGACTCTCCATTTCTAGTAAGTAGTCAACATGAGTGTTAAGACATATTTACGATGCTTTGTGGGGGATAAACTCTCGCAATGGGCTTGTTGGCTTCCATGGGTAGAGTATTGATACAATACTTCCTATCACACATCAGCTCAGACAACTCTTTATAAGATTCTTTATGGTCGTAACCCACCTCATTTGATTCGTTATGGAGTTGGCAAATCCATAGTTGATTTGGTGGATTTGATGCTCCAAGATAGGGACGCAGTATTAGATGAACTAAAGACCCATTTGTCTAACGCACAAAACCGAATGAGAGCTGTCACAGATGGTAAGCGAATGGATGTGGTGTTCGAATTAAGGGATATGGCCTACTTAAACTCCAACCATATAGACAAAAGCCACTCGCTCAGAAGCAGAACGAGAAGCTGAGTCCACGGCTTTACGTGCCTTTTGTTGTGATTGAAAGGATTGGATCATCAGTATACAAACTCGCACTTCCACCGAGGTCCACCATTCACCCGGTTTTTCATGTATCCCAATTGCGTCGAGTCATTGGCGAGGTACTAGCTTTTCCTTAATTACCTCCACAAATGTTGACTCATTTAGAACTTCATGTGCAACCTAAGACCCTTCTTGGGGTCAATCAGAGCCACCTGGGAAATCAAGTTTTTGGAGAGATGTTAATTAAATGAAAAGGACTACCCGCCAATAAAGCCACATGGAAACGATTCGACATCATTGCAATGTAATTTCCTCAATTCCACCTTGAGGAGGAGGTGGCACTTTGGGCAAGCGATACTGATAGAAACCCTCCTATTCGGTTCACGTATGTAAGGTGAGCCAAAAGAAGTTGATAACTCAATTTATGAATTTCAATAAATTACTTATGAGTGGCTTTTAATGAATATTATAGTATTTTAATTATTTAAGAGTTATTTTGTAATTTATTGTAGTGTTGGTCAATCTCTAGTAAAATATTATTATTAGGAAGTGTGGGGAAGAAGATCTATTATGTAATTTGGGGTATCACGTATTGGGAGAGTCAATAGATCTCCCGAACATTCTGCGTAATTATTTTATTCTCAATAGTAATTTATAATATTTTCTATTGAATAAAGGGGTTCATATCATACTCCAAGGGTGATTGTCAGGGGAGAAAATATGCAAAGATTGCTAGAAAATATTGCTCAAAACTCGCAAATCCCATCATCTTTCGGTATATTAAATTGGGAAAGAAATGACTGATTCCTTTTCCAAAACAGCTCACCCCAGCAATTATCAGATGGGAATAATTTAACCTTCATTACTCGAAAATACCACCGTTGTAATTTGCACAAACTAGGTATGCTTTCGTTATTTGAATATTTCTAAATTGATGATCAATGGTAACTATACATACAAGTTCTAAAGTTAATGCGATTTTTATTCCCTTAATTTTCACAACATTCTTTTTAAAAATTTCAGCTTAAGACAATATCAACCAGGGTACTAAGGTGGTATAAGTTGTTTGTAGAAATCACTTCAAATGGTAGGAACAAGACTAGTAAAATATGTAATAATAAAAGAAATAAAAAACATTATCTGTGGAACTACTCAACTAACCTGAATGTAATTCTCATAACACCACTGCGTTGAGAAGTCTGTTTCTTTCCAAGAGTTATAGACCTGCATAATTCATGTAAAATCGTCAGTAAACTTTTCAGAAATGGCACTTTATAGTCTGCTAATTCACATAACCCATTAGAACAGCGCACATGGACACCTAATATTCCTCTAATGGTGGTTATTTCTAGTATATACACAACTTATTGATCAGATGGCTGTAAAAATATAAAGGAGGGCAATTCCTTAAAGAATGTAACAACTGGTTTAATAATAATAATTATCCGTTCAGTCAATTTTCCATTCTAAAACAGATAAAGGGAGTATGAGCCACAAGAGATAATGAGGAGAAACCTTAAGTAGGGCAACGTGGTCTCCCACATTTCCAGCATGAAAATTCATTCTTGCATTGTCGGCATGAACTTGTTTATCCTTTGGACGATAAAAGATTGAATTTCCAATAGAAAGCATAGCAGCAATGGAAATGATCTCATCTGAGCACTTATACTTGTCAGATGCGACAATCATTTTTGACAGCATGGGATCAAGAGGAAACTCAGCCATTCGCCTGCCCATTTTAGTCAATTCACCAAGACTATTTAAGGCACTCAGTGCAAATAGTAGTTCTAGGGATTTTATTAATGCTTCAGATGGTGGTGGATCCATAAAATCAAAATTTATTAGGTCATGAATTCCAAGACTCTTGAGAGTTAATACAACATTTGCTAGGTTTGTCCGCTGTATTTCTGGCACAGTATTGTCATCCAGATCAGTGTAGTAATTGTTGGCAGTATACAGACGGAAGCACTTTCCAGGCCCTGTTCGTCCTGATCGACCTGCCCTCTGATTTGCTGATGCTTTAGAAATGGGAGCAATTAGCAGAGATTCCATCCCCGTCCTAGGATTATAGGTTTTCATCTTGCAAAAACCAGGGTCAATAACATATTTGATCCCATCAATCGTCAAAGATGTCTCTGCTATATTAGTTGCTAAAACAACCTTCCTTGCCCCTTCTGGAGTAGGCTCAAAAATCTTAGCTTGCAGCTCTGTTGGTAGGTTGGCATATATAGGGCAGATGATTAGCTCTGCTATCTTTGTACCAAGACCCCTCGTTCTGTGCTTCAAAATTTCTTCCGCTGTTTCAATTTCTTCTTGGCCAGTGAGAAACACTAATATATCTCCGGGAGATTGTGTTACATGAATCTGAAGCGCTGTCACTATTGCTGCATCTAAGTAATCAGCTTCAGGTGCTTTCGTAAAGTTTATTTCAACTGGATACCGTCTTCCAGGAATTTTGAATATTGGAGCAGAGTCAAAGTAGTCACTAAATTTCTCAGCGTCAAGTGTTGCACTTGAAATCAACAATTTAAGATCAGGCCGAAATCGTGATATATCCTATTAAAGGGAGACTACAGTTAGATGACCAAACAAAATCAAACCAAGCTCAGAGCAAATGGGTTTTACTAAAAAACAAATTCCCCCACTACAGTCGAAAAGAAAAGGACCAATATCATGCGTATGCCTTCAATATCCAAACCCTTGGGAAGTGTATACTAGAGATAAATTTTAGGGTATCTCAAAAATTATTTACCAAGACCAATCTTTAAGACAATGAAGTTCACAACTAATCAATCAGTTAATTCAAATAGGTAGAAGACCAATATGTATGGAATCACAAAACTTCCAATTAAGTCTTGAAGATTTACTTGTTTTCATTTCTTTTTATCAGCTATTTGCTGAAAGATATAAGTACAGTTTTTATTTCAACTTAGTAAGGTAACAATTAATAGATAGTATGTTGAACTAGTTTCGACATTAAAAAAAAAATCTCTAGGAAAATTATTAGAGCTTGCTAACCTTAACTAGACCAAATAGAATGTCAGTTGACAGGGTTCTTTCATGAGCCTCATCCACCATGACCACACTGCAAATTTAAAAAAAAAAAGTATACACGAGTAGGGAAAACTATATTTTTGCTAGATATGACTCCAATTGTAATCTCACCTGTAGCTTGCAAGATCAGGCTCACCCAAGAATTCTCTTAACAGCATCCCATCTGTCATATATTTTAAGACAGTTTTCTCTGATGTGCAATCCTCGAATCGTATGGAATAACCAACCTGAACCAAAAAGGTGTTAAATGAGCAAATAAAGAAGGGAATTAAACAAAGCAACACCAGAAACAAGAAAATATATGTATATATCTATATTGCGCCGACTGACGCTTGACAGAAAAAAAGTACGACAATGTGTGCATCCAATAAATAAATAAATATCATTATGTTTGACTGTAGATAGAAAAAAATATGAAACCTCTGTGTTCTTGTGTGTGCATATATGAAAATAACAGGCAAAGATTGTCTAACACAGAATCTACAAGCCAGATAAATAACTCATGCAATAAAATGGGTATGCAATATAAAAGAACAAAAGCAAGGACATAAATGAATTTATGATGAAATTAAACCCCAATTACATAACAAATATGAAGTTAAACCCCAATTACATCACAATAAAATGGGCATGCAATATCGAAGAACAAAAACCAGGACATAAATGAATTTATGATGAAATTAAACCCCAATTACATCACAAATATGAAGTAATGATAGCATGCAACATACCTCATGCCCGAGTTTGACACCCATTTCTTGAGAAACTCTGGCAGCGACACTCATAGCAGCAACTCGACGTGGTTGGGTACATCCAATCTGTAAAAAGCAATACCAAATACAAGAAATGCCGATTAAGTTCAAGATTTTTGCGTGCTTTACTATATCATGAATATCCATTAAACACTACGCTATCTGGCATTCTAGTTCATGGATTAACTCCCATTCTCTCTATTACCTAATAATTAAATGTCATTTTATCAAGATATGTTTCTTTATAAGTATCCATAAAACATTACGCTATTTTGTATTCTACTTCATTGATTGACTACCATTCTGCCCAGAAACCTATACATGAATGTTTATATTAAGATAAACTTGTTTTAGGCATATGAATCTGCAAATAGCTTGGAGACGTTAGGCTATTTTGTGATGTGGTCCACTAATGAACAATGCAAGGAAAGAAAAGGAAATTAAGTCAAAAGTACTCGGGTACACTTCTAAAGGAGCTAAATATTGTTGCATTGCGAACCCGAAACACGAAAGAACAAGCCACGAATCCAGCAACAATGCTAAGACTCAAAAATTAAATCAAAGTACTCGGGTACACTTCTAAAGAAGCTAAATATTGTTGCGTAGCGAACCCGAAGAACACAAAAGAATAAGCCACGAATCCAGCAACAATATTAAGAATCCAGGAATAATGCTAAAACTCGAAAATTAACCTTAAACCTAACCACGATTTCAGAAATAAACAGATTCAAAACCCTAAATCTAATTTGCCTCAAGAACACTAAGCAACAACATTTCATACTCCATAATTCCCCCTACATTTTTAATATAAAGCTAAGTAACTTCTCTATTACAATAACCAACTATGTCACATCACCCTTTTAATTTTCTAATCTACCCTCACTTTTCTTATTATTTTACTCTCAACAATGCTCCCTCTTTGAAATCGACCTTATCCTGAAGATCGTGAATAGAGTTCACATAATACCATAAAATTGACCATCTTGCCAATGTGAGTCTTTGATGAGTCTGCATTCCTTAGGGCCAAATGTTAAGCCCATATAATACTTCCCGTTTAGAACATGGATTTTAATCTTAGCAAATGATTTCCTAGCCCAACGCACTAGGCAACTGCCTTAAAAGTTAAGGCATAATCAATTTCACTAATTTCAATCTAGCTCTCCTTTTAGCCTTTATAGCCCGATCCACAATCCAACCCATCAATTCTTTTTGAGTTAGCATCCAAACCCTAACCGCTATTAACAAAACCCTTTTTACTTGCCTCCACCCACACAAACTCGACGTTCATGTAGATGATCGTCTTCCCCAAGGCCGGTGGTTCTCAAAATCGGCCTACGGCAAAATCGACTGGTTCTGCCGCTCTTCCCTCGTTGATGAAAAACCTTGGTCCATGCATCGTTGTGCGAAGAGCGGATTTGAAGCTCCTTCCCGTCATCACCAATCGGATCGTGGCCGAGCAATAACAAACTCGTTTCCTATTGATCCATTGATTTTCGT
This sequence comes from Begonia loranthoides, assembly GCA_022433065.1. Classification (NCBI taxonomy): domain Eukaryota; kingdom Viridiplantae; phylum Streptophyta; class Magnoliopsida; order Cucurbitales; family Begoniaceae; genus Begonia; species Begonia loranthoides. Next base: position 3,885,739 of record CM039482.1, on the reverse strand, counting down.
CGATGATTTCTCTTCAACCAATTGTGCTATGGCTTTCATTCGTAAAAAAAAAAAGATTCATCACCTGCTCTGTCTATTCAATCTTTCCTATATGTTTCATTTCTTGACGACCTATCAAGGATTTTGGGTGTGATATTAAATGAATTTTTGAGTCAATATTTGCAAACATAATCCTACATTTATATCATCTGGAAATGGCTTCTCCCTAACTTGAAGAAGACCTATCCAAAGGAGGCCACCTTCTGTGAAGGGTGATCAATTCACATAATGATCTTCTTTTCTTTTAATTATTTTCCCCCCTATCCCCATACAAAAGAGAGCAAATTTTGCAAAGCTAATTCCCAACATTCTTCTATTTCTTCCACCTACTCAAGATTCTTGTTACCATAATGTCCTATTCTTGTTTCTTCAACATCTTCATCTTCTGCAAATAGAATAGTGAGAGTCCCATATAAAAAGGATAGACCTAGTTCGGTTGAACTACACCTATCTAGGTACCAACAGAGACTAAGCAAGCACGGCAACCTTCACAGTGGTGGTTCTTTCTTCTCTGTATGTGCCTCGCCTCTCAAACAGTGACTCTGATAAGTTAGTGTGGATAATAGTGGAATTAAGTTTGTGAACTTTCGAGTTCTAGGAATTGTATCCCAAAGTGTTGTCTAATAAATTACCTCCTCTTCTGGATATTCAGCATCAAATCCATTTAATTCCCATTGCCACCCAATATACCTCACTATAGAATGAGCCCGGACAGTATTCATCTTATATGACCAAGTACAGGACTTGTTCAACAAAAGCATCATTTGAAGGAGTTTAAATCCCAGTCTTGTGCCAACTCTCCTAACACCATTGAAGGATGGGAGTTGGAGAATTTGCATTGACAGTAGAGCTATTAATAAGATCATTATCAAACACCACTTTCCAATTCCTCCAATTAGTGACTTACTTGACAATTGAAAAGGTCCTACTCTCTTTCCAAAATTAATGCCAGGAGTGGATACATCAAATTCGATTGAGACTTGGTGATGAATAAAAAGCAACATTCAAGACAAATGAAGGATTGTGTGAATGATCGGAGATGCCTTTTGGAGTCTCTAATGCACAGTGTATATTTATGAGAGTAATGATAAAAATGCGAAGGGTAATAATAGTTTACTTTTGTGACTTACCAACTCTTTTCTTAGTTATTTGTGATTGGTAAAGAAATTTAAGAGCCGCTTCTAGAAAAATAGACACCACCAAGAATTTGCCTCCTCTAAAAACAGTTATATAAATCTTCAAAATTTCCACGGCTTAGCTACCTTTTATAGGCAGATCACAAAGGATTTTAGTTCCACACTAGTTCATATAACCAACTGTTTGATGAAAGGGACAATCCTTTGGGGTGAAGATCAACAAATTAGTTTTGCGTCTATCAAGCCAAATTATGATCTGCCCCATTCTTAATACTTCTAGATTTAAACTAAATGTTTGAGGTCCAAATAGAAGCCTCCAGCTTGGGAGTTGGCTTTGTTCCTTCCCCAGAAAACCATCCAATAGAGTTTTTCAATGAGAAACTCCGTGAAAGTAGGAGTACCTAAGAGCAAGAATTATAGGCACTAATACAGGCTTTAAAATAGTGGAAACATTATTTAAATGGTAAATAGTTTGTCTTTTATTCCACTAATCAAACTTTAAGGTTCATTAGTTCTCAAAAATCTGTAATTAAAGTACAAGCACGATGTCTAAGAATATATCCGGAAATATGAATAAAATTGTTGATGCTCTCAGAAGAGAGACTGCCTTCCTTACTGCTTTATCTTCTAGGATCGTTGCTTTTTGACATTAAGCAGGAGGAGCATGAGACAGTTCCTAGTTTTTCTGATTCTGGCAGAAGTGTTTCAATAAAGAAGGATGTTGATGATTGTTTTCTCACTGATGGATTTCTTTTTAAAGACCAGGAATTATGTATTCAATCATCCATATGGGAACAATTGCTTAGGGACAGTCATCAAGTGGGTCTTAGAGGTCATTCTGGTCGTTATAAAACCTTCTCTTTTCTTCCCGACAGATTTTGATGTCCTGTGTGCCATGGTCGCGTCACTAATGCTGGCTGGTTGGTGCACACCACTGCAAAGAATGTTTAACAAGATTTACCTGTGCATTTAATTTTGGGACTACCTAACACTCAATGAGGATTTTATTCAGTTTTGTAGATGTTTATCGCTTAAGCAAAATGTCTGATTATATTGCCTGCAGAAAGACCTCATACGCAATTCATATTTCCTTTTTTTTTTTTTTGTTAAAGACGTAGTCAGACTTGATAGAATACCTAAATCCATTGTTTCAGATAGAGACATTAAATTAATAGGAAATTTTTTGAGGTCCTAATGGAAAAGGATTGATACCAGCCCAAAGTTTAGCTCTTCCCGTCCCCCTCAATCTGATGTTCAGAATGAAAAACACTGAAATCTCAATTGGTTTTTAATGTGGGACTAAACCTCGACAATGGGATCTTTCCTCATCTCAACCTGAATTTGCATTCAATAATATGCCAAATTGATCAACAGAGAAGACACTACTTGAGATTGTTTATACTTTTCCACCAATGCTAACTTTGATTGAATCACCTCGCTTAATGTAGCTAGTTTAAACAACAAAGCAAAAGAAAATAATGGACGGGGTAGTTAAACTTCATAAGCAAATGAAAACTCACAACTACCCAACATGAAGTACAAATTGATACATCAACTCGCCAAGCCCTCGGCCCAAATTTAGCTCACATTTTATTTTTATGCATTTTAATATTTAAGTTCAGTAATTTTTTGTTATATTTTATGTTGTTATCTGTCAATATTTTTAATCATGTAACACTTGGCAATAGTACGTTCTAGTTGAGTTTAGGAGTTATGTTTATGGGGTATTTTGGATTTTTGACTTGGGGTGAGTTAACCCTAATTGTGAACTATATAAGCTATCTTCAAACTTTTTTGGTAGTAGTTGAAATTTGGATGTTGAAAAATAGACAAATAGAGTTTTCTCCGTAAGAATCTCGAATTTAACTTCTTGAGCTTTCTTTTCCTCATCAATCGAGTTGGTGAGCTCGTTTGAAGTGGATAGTGGCGCCTTCATCTACTCTCTTTGAGTTAAATCAACGATAAGTCTCCATTTCACCTTTTAAATTGGAAGAAAATCGACTCTTGAATTGGTTGTTCGTATTTTCTTTCAAGATTTTATTGTTTCTGTATTCTTTCTTCCTTATTCTACCATTACTTCGTCATTTCATCGTATTTACTTCGTTGGTTTTAAGTTCGGTAGCTTGAATCTTCTTATTCAAGTTGCATCCTTTCGACTTCCAGTCACCCGCTCATCCCTTGCAGTCGTCCACTCCAATCTATTCTTCGATTTAAATACTCTGTGGGCATCCACCTTTCCATTGGAAGCCCACTCCCAAAAGACTTTTCCCATTGTTCCTTTCTAGGCGCCCGCACCTATGCCCATCATTTCGTTTTAGTGTCATTGGTATCTCAGCAAAAGATTATTTTGTGAGATTATATTTGCTTTTTTTTTTTGGAGAATTACTATTGTTGAATACTTTTGGAGATGACTACCAAGTGTGGGATTGCTTTTAATCCAAACCCAGTTGATTCATTAGGAAAGGCTTTGTCAACCAAAAACGGATATGTAACTCAAGGCCAATTTTTACAAAATTTTGTGGATGTGTTAACTCAACATATTCAAAATATGCTCCACCGAGACAATGCAACACCTCAACTTGCGAGACCAAGAGGTAAAGGTGGACACATAAGAGGCAGAAGAGCAATTGAGTTTTTCGAAGATGACCAATGGAATGACTTCAATGAGCCAGGCCATGATGAGATTCCAGTACGAGGTAATTGAGTTAACGATGAAATGAGTGGCCTAAAACTACAATTCCACCTTTTGAGGGTACTAGTTCGGGAGATGAATATTTGAATTGGGTTCAGAAGATAGAAAAGATATTTAAGTGCTAAGAGTATTTTGAAATAGCAAAGGTGAGACTCGTTGCGCTCGAGTTTACTGGGTATGCCAATTTATGGTGGGATAGTCTAAAGGCTCAGAGGAGGAAAGATGGAGACCGACCAATTGCTACTTGGGAATTGATGAAACGAGTAATGAAGAAACGATTTGTGTCTGGGCATTATAGACAAGTTATATTACTGAATGTAGAATCTGGTCCATGGGCTTTTGTGTGTAGATGACTATGTTACCGAATTTGAAACCTTGATTATCAAGTTTGAGATTGTTGAGCCTAAGGAGCAAACTATTGCACAATTTGTTAGAGGACTTAATAGGCACATATGAGATATACGAGAGCCCCAACAATACAACACCATAGAGGAGGTCATTCAGTTAGCCATCAAGGTAGAGAGACAAAGGAAACGAGGGTTAAACCTCCCTTCTAATAAACTTAGCTAGGCCAAAATAGTCGTTACAAAACCAGAGGGCAAACCATTGGGAGTATAAAGTTACAGAGAAGGGGAAAACAATTGAAGATCCAACCTCGCATAGGAGCCGTGACATCATATGCTTCAAGTGTTTAGGTTCAATACACATCGCTTCTCATTACCCTAACCGTAAAGTAATGATAATGCAAGAAGATGCCGGTGAGATTGAAAGTGAGGATGACACTGACATACTTGTGAATGAGGAGCATTCTGATGAGGAGATTATTCTTCTACAAGAGGGTCCTGTGTTTATGATTATCAAAAGTGTTATTACCACCCACGTTGAGGAGGAAGTTAATCAAAGAAGAAATATATTTCATTCATGTTGTTTGGTCAAGAATAAGGTATGTTCTCTAATCATTGATAGTGGTAATGGTGTTAATGTCGTTTCGATATCATGTGTGGACAAATTGAAAATACCAATCACCAAATATCCTAAGCCATATAAATTAATATGGCTAGACGTCAAAGGAGAATTAAAAGTGAGCAGATAGGTGACAATTCTTTTTGGTATTGGTAAGTACAAGTATGAGGTGACTTGCGATTACGATGTTGTCCCTATAGATGTATGTCATTTGCTACTTTGGAGATCTTGACAGTATGATCGGAAAGTGAGCAATATCTACTCGCTTAATTATAGAGGACATAACTTGAAGCTAGTTCCTTTGTATCCTACTCAAATCTATCAAGTCCTGACGCTTTTGGGGACAGAAAAGAGGAAGAAACCACCTTTATCGCCCGAGAAACATTCGAAGAGCTTCGGATTTGAGTACAAATCTTTTTTCAACCCCAAGAAGATGATACGCCAACGACTCAAGCCTTTGGCCCAAATCCAACCCACATTTTATTTCTATGCATTTTAATATTTAAATTCCATAATTTTTTGTTATGTTTTATGTAGTTAAGTGTCGAGATTTTTAATTATGTAACACTTGCGTAGAGTATGTTCTAGCCGAGTTTGAGTTATTTTTAAGGGGTATTTTGGGTTTTTGACTTAGGGTGACTTAACCTTAGTTGTGGACTATTTAAGCTCTCTTAGAGTTTTTTTTGTAGTAGTTGAAATTTGAATGTTGAAAAATAAACAAATAGAGTTCTCTCTATTGGACTCTCGAATTTTACTTCTAGAGGTTTCTTTCTTTATTAATCGAGTTGATAAGCTCATATGTGGCGGATAGTGGCGGCTACATCTACTCTCTTTGAGTAGATTAATAGTAAGTCTCCATATCACCTTTTAAATCAGAAGAAAATCAGTTCTTGAATTGGTTGTTCGTATTTTCTTTCAAGATTCTATCCTTTTTGTATTGTTTTTGTTATTCTATCATTCCTTCGTCATTTCATCGTATTTTCTTGATTGGTTTTGAGTTTGGTGGCTTGAATCTTCTGATTCAAACTGCATCTTTTTGACTTCCAGTTGCTCGCTCATCCTTCGCGGTCATCCGCTTCAGTCCATTCTTCAATTTAAGTTCTCTCTAGGCGCCTGATTTTCCATCCAGAAACCCACTCCCAAGACATTTTTCCCATTGTTCATTTTCGGGCATCTACCTTGAACTTCATAAGCCCACTATCGAGAGCCTTTTGCAACCCGATGGTCCTCCCTTCATTTGAGGTTGCTGGCAACTGAACCCATCGTTTTGTTTTCGCGTCACAAATTTGATGAAGACAAAAAAACAAATCTAAAGAGTTTAATGAAGGAGATATGATGATAATACACCTGTAAAAAGCAAGGTGATATACCCCCAATTAAACTCACCTATTTGAGACACAAGAAGAAAAATAACAAGGAGTGACTATCAAGGGTTTTATTATTCTTATTAAATAATTAATAGTTTAATTATTATAAATTATATTATGTATTTTGGAGGACGCTTATGGTATTTTACATTTTACATTGCTAGTATTTTAGGATGTTTTAAGAGAAGAATTGGGGTTATGCTTTTGTAATTCAGGTTTTGGGGAGAGTTGGCAACCTCTCTGACATCTCCCAATTTCCATTAATCAAATTGGTTTTGCTATTCATCTTCTCTATTAAAGATCTAATTTTGTAGGAACCTATCACAAGGTTTCTATCTGCACCTATAATAAGTTGAAGAACAAGATTGGCTTTTGCAGAATACCAAGTAAGATTAACCCAAATGCTCACAAAGTGGATCTCCCAGAAGGCTGGAGCGAATTTCCCACTTTAAACATTTCAAACTTATCAACCTTGTACTAGCTAAATAAACTCCTGGTCGAGGTTTTGTAATGGGAGGGCATTGATGTATGTACTTATAAACACTAGTATTTTGTTTCTTTCTGCACTTACAAAAAGGTGAATTGGAAAATAACTCATCCAACACGTGTACAGTTCTGAAAGACTTAAAAAATTAACCAACCATTAAAGGCCACATAAAGTAAAAGCATTAAATATGGATCCAAAAGTGCAAGCCAAAAATATATAATAAATCCAAGGCTACTCTTATTAAAAACAATTACCAGCATGGGCCAATAACTTTATTTGGAGAATCTCAAAGAAATTTTACCATTTATGAATAGAAAATAAGCAAATGCACTAATATAAAGATGAAGTCAAACCTGTCCACGTTTGGTATACCCAGCTTCATGAAGATATTGGGGTATCTGGGTAGTCTTTCCTGAACCAGTTTCCCCCACAATAACAAGAACCTATGAGATAAGTGAAGATGTAGTAGTAAGAAACCTACTTTCGTACTTCAATACATTATACTTTATATGTGTTTTTTTCTATAAAAAAAAAAAAGACAGTTTCACATGCAAGAATATCTTTTGTTGTGTATACATATATATGACAAAAAATGCAAATGATAAACAGTCTTTTTACAACAAATAAATATGCTTAATGCGTATTGTCAAATAGCCCAGAAAAATAGAAAGAACTGGAAAATTTATCAACAAGCATTGTATTGCAGAAATTTTGACAATCAAGCCAAATAACCTGATGATCGTTAACAGCTTGGAGCAATTCTTCACGATATGGGTATATTGGTAAAGTTTTTCTATCCTCCTGGAAGAATCAGAAATAAAAGAAGATATGAGCAGAATATTCTAAAGTAAACACTCAAAAAAATGTTTATTTTCCAAATAAAAATGTTTATCAAGTGTAGTATCATCATATCTTCGTTGTAAATTTATTAGTCCTTGAATCAATTTTTCAGTATTTAAGCATATAAATCTAGGAGATGTAAAAGTGAAAACCTGAAGTTTCTCCAGAGCGGATTTTGCCGCTAACTTTTCAAGTAACTCAGTTGGTTGTTCTGAAAACTGCCAAAAACAGGATGTGTGAAGGGCAAATATAACATCATAAGAATTATACAAAGTGAGCTCAGTTCATACCTCATCGCCTTCCATTACTGATGCCTTGATGAACTCAATCTGGTCTTCAAAAACAAACCTACAAGTGAAATTCACAGAATTGAATGTGTTCACCCACATTGAAGAGATTCATAAAGACACTGTATTTAATTCACTTAGTGATAAAAAGCAATATACAACCCAAGATTGCCAAGCTACAAGCAACCACTAGAATGCACCAAGAGGAACAGAATCAAAATTTCAAAAACTTACTGATAGTCATCAGAGAGTTGCTTTTTACTTTTGGAAGCAAATTTCAAGTTTGCTTTCGCTGCAAGAATATTCGTCATAAGGTGAATAACGAAAATTTACAGAATTTGGACAAAGAGCAAGCACAAAAATAATTTAAACATTAAAAAGGTACTAACAAATTTGATGCTCCTCCCAAGCCTCTTGTTCCGCAAATGGATTCATTTTCTCCACAGCACTTGGATCCCTACACAAAAAAGATAAGATTGTGTGCGTAAATTGATAGGACCACAACAAATTCAACTTCAGAATTCTTATTCCAAATTTGAACCGACCTATAGCGCTGCACCGCTACAGAAAATCTCTTCTCTTGATTAATTCTACCATCTAGGTCATATGCATCTGGCATCCTGTACTGCGCTTAAAAGAAAATTAAAAATCAAAAATCAAAAATTTAGTAAAACAATAAAGAGGATAGTGTAAATGATGCTTTCTAGGTGTCATGATCCAAATCTAAGTGGATTCTTACGAGTTTTGATATATAGGGTTGGGGGTAGGGAGATGAGGAAGAATGGAGTTTTACATGATTCGATATAGCTGATAACTACAAGTTCTCCAAGACAAGAGCAAGGAGCAACACCCAATTCAAACAAGGCATACCACAAATCTGAAAATTTTATAAAACCACCAGTTGATGCATCCAAAAATGCATTGTTACTAATTGATTCCAAGAGTAATATAATTTTTAATGTCATTTTAGGAGGCTTATTCTATACTTTTTTACCCAAGAGATTCAGCCTCCAACAATTAGCATAAAAAAAACTACCACTTGCTTCAAAGCAATACTAAACTGTTTAACATTTACATTTCAAGGAGAATTGAACAGTTAATTACAATTCAATTAGTCAATAAACTTTGCATTACCTCAGTGCTGTTGTCAACTTCCTCTGATCGTTTCTTCACAAGCTCATAAATTTCCTTTTTGTACCTGCAAAAATAATAAATTAATCATATTGGTTGACCCACATTCCATTAATGCAAATGAAAAACCATATTCTTGTCAATCTCGAAATATACTAGGTTAAAACTTCAAACATCTAGTGGAACCAAAAAAAGAAAAACAAAATAGTTACTGGAGATTTGTGAGCTAGTTTCCAAATGAGGCCCAAATATTTACCTTAACTCACGGTATTCTGCATCAGTGAGCTTTACACCTTCAAACAAATATTGCTCATCTTCAATGTCATCTCTGTGATTAATCATAACATAAAAGTTACGTAAAGTAAAAAAAAGGAAAGTTTTTTTACGAATAGCAAGTCTTATTACGTTCTTTAAAAGGAGGAAAATTGTTTCAGAGAACCAAAACATAAGCTAATCAATACAACCACTAAAATATTAAGTCAAGCATACCTATTTTTTTTAATAAAAAACAAAGTATATTGACAGAATAAGCATACCTAATTTCATCGAGTTTCTTTTGCTCCCTTTTTTTTAAATATTCTTGTCTTGAAACTTTCCTGCACCATAGACAAGAAAGAGAAGACCAATGTCATTTAGCTACTCAAAAAGTATTCATGTAAATAACATAACATCAACGCTGATTTCTTCCTTCACTCTCCATTTAGAAAAAAAAAATGGAGAGAAAATAGTTAAATAGTAACAAAATAATATTTTCCTCCCAAATAGTGAAAAATTCGCTCACAATGAACAAGAAAATATCAACATGAACGTGCAAAGACTATGATAGAAACTAGCTCATAGTTTTAGCAAATGATTCTGAAGAGGCTACACTAGAATCAAGGAAAGCCACCATCAACCAAATCACAAATTTAAAACTTTGATCACTGGCAAAATGTAAACTAAAATCTAGGAAATTGAAAATGCTAATAAATTTATTCAAATAGGATGTGATGATCAAGATTTTGTACATGGATATCAATATGAACAAGTAATAATTTTGATATTGAAAATGAAATAATTAAAAAGATAGACCTTAAAATTTCAAGTTCATTTTGCTCGAATGCATTTGATCTCCGGATTGCCTCTTCTGTCAAACAGTAAAATGGCCATAAAACTGAAACAGGATGCAATAATGTACATTCCCATGTGTGCACGCATGCAAAAATGTCAAAATACCTTCCTCCCTTCGGGTTAACTTTGACTCTGTCAACTGTTCAAAGAAAAATGAAGTTACATGTAAAAACAAGTACTAAAGACCATTCTTTTTTGGGAAAATGAAAAATCAATACAATCAGTGACAAAAAGTAATAAAGTAAACAACTCAAAAGAGATGGAATCGACAGTGACATGAAAATAATATAAACATTACTGACTAAGGAAAAAATCATAAAGTGATGGCAGAAGTGTACATGCGTACTCATGCCATGCACCTATACAAAACAATACCACTACAAATCACAGTAAAGCAAGAAAATATAGTTGAACTATTACACAATTTTGTATATTGGTCAATAAATTTTACCATTTCACAAATCATACATTGAGGCTAAAATTTACGTACACATAAACATGTATACAAGCTTATACATCAATAGAGATAGCTTTGAGATGAATTTTGATTTATTGTAATGCTTTGGACCCATAAAATTACAACGTAGGAGCATATACAACTCTTCAATAAACATCACAAATTCAACGACGAGATACATTCATAGTTTACAATTGAAAAATCATGCACGAAAATGTTCTTCACAATGAAAATAGCTTTAGAAAAGATCCCGATCACTATAGTCAAGATTTCAAAGCAAAAAAAAAATGCAAGAATGTACCTTCCGTGTCCCAGCTGCATCACGGTCTCTAATATTGCGTTCTAACTGCTCCCTCTCCCTTTGATCCCGTAGTCTTTCTTCTTCTGACTGCAAACCAATTAAACATGTGCAATATGTGAGTGGCTGTGAGATTGTAGAAGTGGTTGCGGGTGTGCGTATGGGATTCGTGAGCACAATTTCAAATGTATTGATGTGTGGGTGGGGGTGAGAGAAAAAGAGAAGGAAAAAAACAAGTTTTGTGGAAAACAAGGAGAAAATATTAGACAAGAGAATGGAAGAGTTGGGGCATTGTGGAATCCAATAAGGTGGAAAGATGATAAGAATATGTCTCAATGAAAAATTAAAGAGCATAAAACAGAACAGAAACAGGTACATATACCGCATCCTCAAAAAAGAGCACGATAAAGTAAAAAACCAAAAAACATTAAAATTATCAATAGTTAGTTTCAAAAAAAATCCAAGAACTGCGCTCAGTATGAATATTCAAATGGTCTTGCTGGTTGCAGTCCATTCATATCTTCCAAATTAATCAATAAAAATGGAAAAGAACTAGCACAATGCATCATCACCAAATAAAAACTGCACAAATTTATGGTAGATATATTCAAGCAGAATCAAAGAACAGAATTTTGATGGCAGATAATTTTTTAAATCAATATTCTACCTTTCCATTTCAATTTCATCACATCTTGTAGGTGTTTAAATCAACCAACACAGAACAGCGTGATAGTTAATGTACAGAAGGTACAAAAGGAAATTAACCTCCTAGCAGTTATTTCCAGTGGAAGTTCCATTCTACCTAAATAATTGTTTTAACAAATAAAATAAATTTAGAAAATTTTAGAAACACCATAATGTATGTAGGACAATAAAGAAAGTAGTCCTACATCAAGTATATACCTCAGAACCATCATCTTCTGAACCATGAATCTGTCTTTTAACTCGCTTCTCTTCTCCTTGTGCAATATCCTGTAGTATTCCATTAAGTCAAGGCGTGATTATTGTACTGCATAAAAAGCACTGAACAGCATCTTACCATTAACAAAAAAGAAATAACAAATATTATCTCTTAAGACAAAAGCACAGTGCCTCATCATCGTCATCTTGACTCTCAATTTTCTTTCTGAATCGTTTCATGTGTCTTTCTACTTTTGAACTGTCAGATGCTACAGCCAGAGAAGTTTTATTACTGCCACCCCCTATACCATTTACTTCATCCTCATCGTCATCAGCATCCAATATTGCATAAGATTTCTGCTTTCTCACCAACATAGCAGCTTCCCTCTCTTGCCTTTGATAATGCTGACATAATAAGCAGAATAGAATTAAGGGGCTAGTAAGGCTCACAAGAATACACAGCATCTCAATTTATTTACTTCAGGAAAAATGTTGGAAATTTCAGTTGTTCAGCATTTTATGCAAAGCTTATTTATAAAATTTACCTAGAAGATTTTTAAGGCAAAATTAAAATGTAAAATATATCAATATAGAAAATGGTATTACTATCATTGTCATTTTTATAAGTTGAAAAGCATAACAAATAAAGCGGGAAACATGAGAAGAGAAAGAGGGTTGCACATTGTAAATGAACAGTGTTGCATTGGAAAAACAGCAAAATGTTTTAAGATTGAATGCAAGTGGATGATAGTTGAACTTGGTTATTTTCCTTATGATTTGACCTGCTTCCCCAATTTCATCTCATTGCAGTAGAACCCACAACCTTTATCATTTCAACTAATCTAAACAAACAATGAAGCATTTATAAAGGACTAAATTTTTAATGACAATATATAAAAAAAAAACATAATACATTTAAACCAGATGATTTATGTGGCACTCTGGAAAATATTTCCTCAGCAAAAGCTTGCGTTTCGCTGGTGGATGATAATCCAACTTCTTCCAGCTTTTCCACAACATCAGCAGGTGATGTTGCTTGTTTGGCTGCAACATAACCAATGTCTCATTAATATGATTGCCCTTTCCAGAAAAAATTCTATATGTAAAAAAGTGTAGTAGAACAAACTTAATCCAATAATGTATTGAACGATTGTTGGTTGAGAATATCCAAGCATTGAAATGAGCTTGTCGGATACCCATGTCTTTAGGTTTTCACTACCCATTTTCTCTATAATTGTACACTGCAATAAACACAATAATCCAGTAAGCTCGCTTTCAAATAAGAATTAAGCCAGAAAATATAGAGACAGATCTCCAGCAAGGAATTTCCAATAAGTAATATACTAGGTATTTTTATTTAATATGTAATTATTGGATAGTAAGTTGATTTATTTATTTTTTTGTGAACGACAATTTGATAAGAAAAAACAGAAGTGTTATGCCAGCGAAGATACTCTCCACACGTTCTCAAAGTATATTTTGAAAGATAACCAAGACAAAGAACTATTGTTACTTCTAAGTCATCTAACAAAAAGTTTAGGGATCAACTTATCATATATCACAAGAGGGTAGCTTATGTCTTACCAAAAAAAAGAGGTTAGCTTATGATCTTGATCTTTTCTCTTTTCAGGAAGATTGTTATCCCTATATGATAACTTATAGTGCATTATCTAACAAAGGAAAATGCATAAGGGATGTGACTAAAATGATTCAATAAAGAAAAAATAGGAATCAGCTTATTAAATAAATCAAGGATTTTAGTTCATTAGGGATATGATCAAGGATTAACAATGAGCTTGGTGAAGCAACAATAAAAATTAATGGTTGTATAAACAGACTAACACGGTTATTCATAATAGCTTTTCTATGAAGCTTCAGAATCTAATTCAAAAATGTGTTTTATTCAGAGCCTATCAATACAATCCAAATCGCAATGAATATATCAAATCCTAATAACAAATTCCACATTTGGACGAATGCCTCGTAGTGTTTAGCATTAATATAGCACTGCTGATCCTGTTCAATGGCTTGTAATGCTTAAAGAGCTACTCTTTCGTACTAAATACATAAGAGTTTTTTCCATCCCTAAATTAAAAGGGAAGAATCAATCATACCCAAACTCACTTGGACTGGAGTTATTATACTCTCGTTCTCGCACCTCCTTCCTGCCAAAATCCCAGGTCCCCTCCTCCTGAAATCACAGAAAATAAAGCTTTAGCAAAACTAACATTGATCAAATTATCTCACTTCCCAGCTCATACAAAGAAAAAAACCCTCAACTGCAATGAACAAAAACCAACTTAGCCCAAATAAAACACGTTAACTAATGGAGTGATCGTGAAATAAAAACTTACTCGACAGAAACATGCAAATCGTAAGAAAGTAGCGCGAGTGAGGCTCCAGAAAGAAACCGAGAACCAGGAGAGCGAGGTGAGCGAGAGGGAGACTCGTGAATTGGAGGGAGAGGGAGAGAGAGAGAAGAAGAAGAAGAAGAACTAACACATACGAAAGACATTCTGATGATTCTTTTAGCAAATTCAAAGGGAGGGTATTCAAGACTTTACACGTGAGAAAAGTGACAAATATCATAATGAACGTTCCTAAAGTGATAGTTTTGCAAATTTCCATGAAATATCATAATACTTGGCAAACTTATGAAAAGAGAGAACAAGTATAACTCAATTGGTGAAGTTACAATTTTCACACTCAAAATAATTATAAATTGTAAGAAAAAAAAAAAGGTTCACTTTTTTAATTGAGCATGCACTTTTATCTGTCTCGATTCAATCTTAATGCGTTGTATCGATTTTTCTCTATTCATTCGCTCTAGTTATGGGCATGTGGTCTAACATTTTTTAGTAGGTATAGTCCAATTTGCATCTTAGCATTATTTTCTCGATAAATTACTTCATTATTTTATTTATTATTAAATAATAATGATTTTATAACTTTAAATATATTGAGTCACGTGATTAGATTTAAATGATAATTTTAATGAACAAATACAATTGAATTTGTGTAGTTTTGAACATTTTTAGGGACAATAGAAATAAATTACGCTCATTTTTTGAATATATCTACGTAAATTAGAATAGATGATACATTTTAGTATTTGGATTTATTTTAGAGTAAATATATAGTTAGTCATACATCATAATTTACATGTGTCATGTAATAAATTGTCACCTCAATTTTAATATAATATTAAAATTTTAAAGTATTTTACTTTTTGGTCCTCGTTTTTATGCACTAGGACCATCATCTACAAACGTTAAACGAACCGTTCAAGCCAAGCCAAGCCGGTGAAGGACGAGCTTGTAACGACCCGATTTTTCATAACTCTTATTAAAATTCATTAAAATTTAAAATTTTTATCAACCCACTAAAACCTTTGTGAAAATCCTTTTTAGGATGATATTAGAGTGCAAAATCAGACTGTCAAAACCTTTTTTGTTAAAACCTGGCGGAAGCAGTTACAAAATATTTTGTGAAAACATAACGGATTTATTAAAACATAGCGGTTTATCAAAACTTTGCAAAAGCGTAAATAAACAATTGAGTAACGAAAACTAAACAATTAAATACTACGTTTGAGAAATGAAACTAAACCTTTAAATACAATTTAATTACAACCGAGTTCTCTTTTACTCTCTTTCAGCCTGGCCAACCACGAGTCTCGCGCATGCAAATCCTTTATTCTTGCTTTTTAATTTGTGCGTTGTCTTCACATATAAGTACCTACATCTACACCACAAGTAAACTGTAAGCACAAAGGCTTAGTAAGGAAAGGGTTTATGCAATATGATATGTCTCTCTTTAGTCCTTTTGGAATGCGGGCCACCCAAACCAATCTTTTCATTATGTTCGTTCGTTTGTTCATTCATTTTTTACTCGTACGTCGAGCTGGAGATTGGAGGATTTCCTTTGGGACATGGAATAGTTGATCGGATCTAACATTTTACTTGCAACTAGGTCCCCTTTACCGTCAAGGTAAGGGGTTTTCCCTAGTTGCAAACTAGACCCGCTACCTATCCGCCCTACAACTCCCTTTTATTCTTTTCTTTTCCTTCATTTTCTTAACATTTTACCTCACATAATGCATGTGTGAGTACCACCCCGGGTGGCACTCCCTATTGGTTTCTCTTAGCATATGCATGACGAAACATTCTCAAACTAACATGATGCATGATGCAGTATAACGTATCATTAAATTGAATTACGCATATAAGGAAAGTACATAACAATAATTGAATAACAGAAATTGAAAGCGCATAATAATTGAAAGCAATTATGATATTGAATTGAACACAATAAACACATAAAGAAATCAAACAACGAACACAAAGAATTTAATAGCGAATCATGAAGGAATTATATACAATGAATTATGGCATGCTTGAACTTGTAGAACACAACAATAAACGAAATGATACTATTAATAATCATGTTAGTTATCCTAGTTCATTTACATGCTTGGGAAATAACTACATTTATCATTCTAGTTAGATATTCAAATTGATTAACATGTTCAAGTAAAATTACAAATATTTATTCTAGTTAGTTATCCTAATTAATTTACATGCTCGATTAAATAACATGCCCAATTAAATAATAACTATTAAACATGCTTGAATAATTAATTAAACATGCTCAAAGAAAGATTACGATTGTTATTCTAGTTAATTATTAGTCAATTTACATGCTTAATGAATAATTACAATTATTATCCTAGATGATTTGACATACTCGGACTACACATGCTTAGTAAGATTATAATTATGATTATAGTTAATTACTCTAGTTAATTAATATGCTCAAGTCTAGAAAATTGCTCTATTTAATTAACATGTTCAAGTCTAAAAAATTACTCTATTTAATTAACATGCTCAATTACTATCTACAATTGTTATCCGGGTTAATTAACATGCACTGATTAATTAGTTCATACTTAGATTAACTAGTTAATTTGCTAAACTACGATAAATTGATTAATTAGTTAAACATGTTCATCCTAATTAATTAACATGCTCGAGAGATAATTACAATCATTATTTTCCTAGATGATTAAACATGTTTTTACTCTAGTTAATTAAACATATACAATGGGTAACTACAATCAATAGTTTAATGGATTAAACATGCTTAGCTAGTTAATCAAACACGCTTGAGTTAAGAGTTATTGTTACAAATGTTATCTTAGTTAATTAGACATGCTCAGTATTAACTAAATCTTGTAGCAAAAAAACAAAAACAAGGAATAGGATCATCTTCAGTGAAATTCATAACTCATAGCTAGTGCCTACTTATCATAACGTAGGGTCTTCGTTCCTCATTCATCAACTAACTCTAAGCATTATCAACTAGCAGAAATCATCATCAACTTTCTAACTAACAATTATAACCTAAAACTGAAGTAAAGAAATTGGCAGTACAAGAAATACCATAAAGAAAGTTGCAGGAAATTTAACAGTAGTATATCAAATAGCAGGAAACCAATAATAAAAAAAATCTACACAACTCACGCACTCTACTTGTGGGTAGGGCCTCCACTGTCCAAGACACACTCAAGTCCTTACCTCGAAGCGATAACGCATATTAGCACGTAATCTTCATTCTTCTTTTCTTCTGATACATTCATGATCAAAACATTTATCATTGACAACTTCTCATCGAATTCTATAACTTTAACACTTAACAATTCTCATATTCACAACTTAATAACTTCATCACTATCCATATCCTTAATTTTTATTCACCATTTGATAGCGTTTCATAATCCAAATTCACTATCCATTTTTCTAATCCATTTACAAACCGTGCAAGCAATGATGCAATACAACATTTATCTTACCATCAAATGTAGTAGCAGTTTACAGAAGCATTATCCCTAAGTATTCTCTGACCAAATCCATCAACAGAGATTAATATCCCAAAAATCTAGTCGGAACATAACTTTTAACATATTTCATGAAGCAACCATAAAAAGATAGTTCAATATCCACAAATCACAACCAGCATAACTGATTTATAATCTACATTCATAAATCTTCCACTTATTATCTTTATGAATATCACAAGCCAAGACACAGAACATAACCAAACTGGCAGAAAACGACCCAACAGAGTGCAACACAGCAAAACTAATCTTAACAGAGAACAATCTTCCAACAGAGTGCTAGTTTTATAATTCAACCTCACAGAGTATAACGATAGATTAACAACTCCATTCACAAAGCCGAGAAGCATAAACCAATTGTAATACCCGATTTTTATATCAGAATTTAAAAATTATAAATTGGAAATAATTGGGAGTACCCAAATTAGTCGAATAATTATTGGAGTATTACCAAAAACGTAATTGTTAGATTATAAATAATGGGATCAAATTGGAATAATTAAGAAGGGAAGAGAAATAATAAAATAGTTGAGATTAAAATATAGATGAGTAATTAATTGGAGATAAATAAGAAGGATTAATTGAATTAAATAAAATTAAGAGGAAATGGATTAAATAAAAAGGAAAAGAAAAATTAAGGAAAAGTGAGGGGGGATGAACCAGTTCTTCCTGAACCGGTTCAGCTTGGAATTTATGTGGCCTTCGGCCATTTGAGAGAAAGAAAGAGAGAGTGAGGGAGCAATGAGCGAGCGCGAGAGGGGAGATCGGGACTGAGCTAGGGGGAGGCGACGAGCGACGGACGACGACGGTGTCCGGCGGGACTGGGGGTCGGCGTCGTGGGTCTTGGGCACACGTGGAGCTTTGGCGTGAGGTGCGAAGTTGGACTGGAGATTGGGATTCCCGGCGTGGCTGCGAGTCGTCGGTGAAGGTATGTCAGTTTCTGCCTTGAATTCTTCTTCCTGGCGTTCTGAATTGGGTGAATGGATGGATGGAGGCAGTGGCGAATCTCGGAGGCAAAAATAGATAGAGGCGATTTGGCAATGGTGGGGGTGTGTGAACCGCGAACCGCGTGTTCGTGATGGCTGGACCGGAGCTAGTTCCTTCAGTTGATCCTCTGGCAAGTTGTCCACGTGGATTCTGGGCATTGGACCCCTCTCCATTGAAATGGGTAACGTCCAGCTTTCTCTAGCTTCGATGTTATCCTCTGCTCTGTCTTTTTAATCACCCGATGACTAAATGGAGGAAGGAAAACTCTCCATTCCTGTCATTTGTGCTACTGCAAATCGTGAGGAACTGAGGAGAAAAGAGAACTCCTGCCTTCAGGTAATACAAAGTCTTTTACTTGAAATTATGGATATTGTGCACTGTTGGTTGGTGTGGTTGAGCTCTGTTGATGGACGATGGACATTGGGAATATTTATGCACTGCCAATTGGATGCTTGTCTCCATTTTGTTTGTTGTATGATTTGTTGAGAATGATAGAATGTTAAATGTGTTGCTATATGATTTGAAATGTCAAGTTTGGGTTGTTAATTACTTGATGTGGTTAAGTGTTATTGTAGTTGTTGTCAAATAAAAATATTGTAGTTATTGTCAATAAGAATATGTGATTGTTACTGTCAAGTGAGAAAATGAGAATATTGTAGTTGCTGTCAAAAGAGAATGTGGAAGGCTGGAAGCTGTTGATTGTTTAAGTGGGATATCCTGCTGCGTTGATGTTCTGTTTTTGGATTAATGATACATGTTGTTGCTAAGATACATGAATCGGATGAGCTCTGAATATTTGGATAATGTTCTCTGTCTATAATGGATTTCATATGAGATACGTTATGTAGCTTGGAAAATAATGCCTCTTGATTTGAGTTGTCTTTGGTCTCATTTACTGCTGAAAATGAATTATTGATTGTTGATGAATCATGGTTGTATGGTTGTTGCTACTTGTGAAGAAGTCATGAGTTGGTTCCGATTCATTAAGTTAGTTAGGTGAATTACTGCATATTCGGTTGTTGTTGTAGAGAACGAACTGCTGCATATTGGTTCTGTATTTTAGTTCCTACTCATTAGACTAGGATGGATTCTTATTCTTTGGTGAATTAGAGTTTAGTTCTGCATCTTAATCATTACTAAACCGGGATTGGGTAATGCCCTATTAATTGGAATAGTATTATGAGTCTTGATTTTGAATGATGAAGGTGTTGGAGTTATGGTTGAGCTCTATTACATTTGCATAAGAACTTTATCATGAAAAGTTAGTGTTGTGAAATATTATCCTGTCACATTGATAGAATGAGCAACTATTTTGAGTTTTGCTATTTCGTTGTCCATGTGCAGATAATGGAATTGTTAAAGTAATGGGTCATAGAAGTGAGATTGATAGTATGTAATTAATGAGTGCTTATTTAATGGTTTTGAAGGTATTAAAGGAAAAAAGAATAAAGTGCAGCAAGCTACGGACACCAGGTAAGTTGATACTTACTGACTTTTGGTATTCGGACCCTACATCGCAAGAATTAGAATTGCATGTTATGTGTTCTTTTAATGATATGTTTATTAGACATTTTTATCATTTAGGACTGTATGTATTCACAAACATATTGCATGACATAATTAATATATGTAAATAGGCGTGTGGGGGTTCGGGTGATCGGTGACACTTCCATACAATAGTATACTTCCACATAGGGAGCGGTGAGATGAGAGTTAGCTACGTGGAAGCTGGGTTCACCTTTACCCTATTCTGAAACCCCCAACGTCTTTAACAAAAGTGAGGATACTGGCATGTGAAACACCCCCGATGGATATATCTCCCCATCGGAGTGAAATGGTTCAGCCACATGACCCTGGAGTATTCCACCCTAACTTCTAGAAGAGATACGGTTCTCTTATGCAATGCATTGCATGATCATGCATATCATTTTCATTGCATTTCTTTTATCACTTACTGAGCATTAGGCTCATTAGTTTAGAACTTGTGATGTAGGTATCGTACGAGGAACTGGTGAACAAGTCAAAGACAGTTGATGAAGGATTTTCACGGGTGGATGTTGTGGCTGGCTAGGCTAAAGAATTTAAAAGGGAATTTATTTGTAAAAAGAGTTTGTAAATTATTTAATGCTTTGTTTTAAATTCTGACGTGTTTTATAGAAATGATTTTATTACTTCTTCTGCAATTGATAAATGTTTTAAGTAAAGAGTTATAACGCTCGAGTTTTTATTAAGAAAGTCTTACTCTGATTTTATAAAAGAAAAAGTTTTAAATTTCACGCGATTTTAAGGCAAATAAAAACCGAGTCGTTACACCAATTAGCTAAAACAACCGAGAAGAAAACTCACCAGCAGACAGGGAAGTCCTCAGCCAACAGTCCAACACCAGAGAGCTCCACATGAAAGATTACAGAGACCCAAGAGCTCTCTAACCAAGCCCTCTCCTTCACATCTCTCGGACTCCACTCTCTAGAGAGTTCAACAGCTCTGTCACCATTCTTCTGCACTCGGCTCAAGCTCCTCATAGAGCTTTTTCCTCTCTGCCTCTAACTCTCTTCTCTTTAACTCAACAATCATCCAGCACACATTCTCCGACAATACTTAACAAAATCGAATTGCCCAGACATCTGTCATAGATTGAGGGATGTCTGTTTTAAGAGAGGGACATCCCTCAACCTATGACGAACGTCTCTCGCACGGACGTCCCTCGCTTAACACGAACGTCCCTCAATCTATGATGGCCTCAAGATTAAATCCATTTGAGTCGGCCGAAGAAACTCTTCAAAACTCAAAACCTAGTAGAAGCGATCGACCAATCCAACCGACCACAAATTCCTGCGGAAAAATTGCTTCTGTCATTTTCTACCCTGGGGGACCGGTCGATCCTATGCTCGATTGGTCCAATGCAAAATTCACTCAACCCCTCCCACTTCACCAATCCTTCATTGCCAGCAATTGATTTGCCTCTATAATTTTCATTGTCAACCATTTCCTTCACGGGCCGACTTTGTTTCGCCACTGTGAGTTTTGCGGGTTTCCTTCTACCATTGTCGGAGTCGATCATTTGATCGACTGTTTTCTTCTTCCAAACCTGCACTGCTTTCTCTTAACAATTTATATTTAAATTCTTAACCAAAATTCTCACTTAACCAATTCCAATACCATTCCAATTAACTCTAAAAATCATCGTTACTTATACCAAACTTAATTCGCTTACCAAATTTATTTTCGGGGTATTACACGATAGTTAGTCGTATAAATAATAAAATTATTTAATTAATATAAAAATGACATGTAATAAGTAATTACAAAAAAAATTATTTGAGACAAATATATAAAAAAATATATAATTCATTATCAATTTGAGACTAACATCACTACAAATTAGATACATCCCAACTAGGTTGGCACCCATCTAATTGTCAATTATGTGTAAAATGTCAAAAAAATTATAAGTTAAAAAAATACTTTAAAAATCAAATTAGAATACATCCAAATTTAAATGAAAATCTAATCTTCAACGTCTAAATTTTTAAATTCTTCTAGTATGTCGTCCTTTTGTTGTTGATTTCTAATTCTCGTAATGATGTCGTTTCAAACTTTCATGTAAATGAGTGCCTCCATGAGGTTGGATGCAAGTCTTCCTGGGCATTCATTGTACAAACGTCCACCTGCACTAAAAGCAGACTCGGATGCTACGGTAGATACCGGAGTTGTAGTAGATCACGTGTCATTATAAAAAGAATAGAATATATAGTGGAAAAT
The DNA here is from genome assembly GCA_022433065.1 of Begonia loranthoides. NCBI lineage: Eukaryota > Viridiplantae > Streptophyta > Magnoliopsida > Cucurbitales > Begoniaceae > Begonia > Begonia loranthoides. The sequence goes on along the minus strand of CM039482.1, from coordinate 3,863,387 downwards.
TGTTTCCACCAATCTAAAATATTAAAGTTCTCATTGAGAAAAAATTGACATCGAGTGTCAAAATAAATATCTAATTCATTTCGCATAAAACTAGAATAAACATTTGTATCTAATTCATTCCAAATATCACGAATCCCAAAATGTGGAGATATTGTAGTTCCACCACCACTACTATAACTAGCATGTGAAGAAGAACATGAACGACTAATATTAAAATATTTAATTTCATAAGAATAATATAAATTAGCAATTTCATGTGTTATTTGATTACTATAAAGTAAAAAAGTAGTACATAAATTAGTACAAATTGTAACGCCCCTTACTCGTTTAAAACCCTTTTTATACGTCATAAAGATTTTTTTTTTTTTTTTTTTTTTTTTTTGGAGAACGTTAAAGAAATCAGAGTAACTATTCGCGGAAAGATTACGAAGTAAAATATAAAAGGTTTCAAACGCAGTACAACGTTTCCAAGGTACGAAAGTCCCTATTACAATACGATTATCCAAAACACTAATATCGAATTTACCAAAATACCCTTAATTCAAAATACCATTAACCCCCAAAATACGTAACTCGCACCCAGCAGGTCAAATCGGTTGATAGCACAAGGGGTCATCCTGAAACGCCTCCTCCTCCACTTGCACAAATTCTTCGTTATAGTCATCACCTACATTACGGGAAAACAATGAGCCTAACGCCCAGCAAGAATCAGAATAATAAATGCGATGCTAATGATGCATGAACATACGATGCGTTACAGAAAAGAACCGTTTCTCTCCTGGGGGTTGAAGTGGAATACTCCCTAGAGTCATGTGGCCTAACCTGTCACTCCGGCAGGGAGGTATATCCATCGGGGGTGTTTCCACAAGCAGGTATTCTCACTTTTGTTGAAGATGTTGGGGGTTTCAGAACGGGATAAATTGTAAACCCTAGAATCCACGTAGTCAACTCCTAAACCTACTACTCCCTACGAGGGAGGAATCTACCGTATGGAAGTCACAATTTACCCGAACCCCCACACACCTATTTACGTATATTATGATGACATACAATATGTGAACAGTTTCATAAGTCCTAAGGTGATGCATGAATGCCACAAAATGATCAAAGAAATATAACGCAAAATCAACATAACCATTTCAATTACGAATTACGCATACAAGTTCAATTTGAAGCATTTTCGCTTTGTCATTATAACTAGGTTTTCATGAGTTTTTGAGGCATTCAATCAATCAATATGAGCAAGGCAACCATTTCATACCAAATTTATTTTCCAATTTTAAATCTACCACTGCGTCGCTAAATGTATGCACTTAGTCCAGTCTATAACTCACAATGCCAACAGTTCAAGTTCTAAGATCATGTATAATGAAGTCTTTAGGCATGATTTAACTATATCACTAACCCAAAATGTCACCCACTACCCAAGAGTTCAGTGGTTAACATTTACAGTACCTACAATTGACAGTCGCTAATATTTTCCTTAACAACTATTAAGCAGTGCATGTCTCCTACTTGTTTACAACTATATTAACATTGATCTCTAATAGTTCACTCAGGCATTATATTCAAGCAATTGGCAATTCAACTTCTCAAACAATTTAGCACCAAACACTACAGTCAGCTTAACATTGATCTCTAATAGTTCAGCTTAACATTGATCTCTAATAGTTCACTCAGGCATTATATTCAAGCAATTGGCAATTCAACTTCTCAAACAATTTAGCACCAAACACTACAGTCAGCTTAACATTGATCTCTAATAGTTCACTCAGGCATTATATTCAAGCAATTGGCAATTCAACTTCTCAAACAATTTAGCACCAAACACTACAGTCAGCTTAGCTACTTTCAGTTCAAACTACAATCCACTTAACACAAAAAGAACCCGTAATGTAGGGCCATCACTTGGCCAAAACAGTATTCTAGATTCTTACCTTAAATCCTTCTGCAATGTAACTCGAACAGAAATAGCGAAAACACACAACCAACAGTCAATGTCTCAAGTTTTCCCACGTCCAACAATACCTTCACGTTGGAGCGACTCTTCACGAAATCTTTTCAAGAAATGGTCACCCACTAACCTTCACACCCACGATACTCTCCCATTTCACACTTCGCTCTTTAAGTCGTATGGCTAGAGTAACCAGAGTATGGACTTACCCTTTATAGGCAGGAAGGGGGAAGCTACTGCAGGGAATGTACTGAAATTGCAGTGGACAGAGCTGATCATCACACATATCAAAGAGGGGAGGTCCATTCGGATGATTCCACGTGGAAGTGTTTGCCCAGCTATAGGAGAGACCTGGTCGTCGCAGTGGTAGGCTGGAAAGAGGTGAAATTTCGTGAAGGGTACAACATCAGAAGAGAGAAAAGGGCTTAAAAATGGGTTTTTTACGAAATTTCCTGATATCGCGGACGCGACACATCGTCCGCATGTGTCGTCCGCATCGTCCGCATTGTCCAGAATTTAGGACAGATTCAAAACGGACGCCATTTTTCCAGTCCGCGTCGTCCGCAGTATCGTCCGCAAAACACCAGATTTGTACAGATTCAAAACGGACGCCATGCTTCCCGTCCGCGTCGTCCGCAGTATCGTCCGCAAAACACCAGATTTGAACAGATTCAAATAGGACGTCAGGTCCTTTCGTCCGCGTCGTCCGCTATTGCTACCACGGCGTCCGCACCCAACACTTATGTAGTTTTCCTAAGTTTTCTCATTTATGTCATTTTTCCTACCTTATCCTCAATTTTCCGTGCACACTTTTCGCTCATCGTTGCATAATTTAACAAAATATTCACATAATAATGTTATCCATAATTATTACATTATAAAAAGGGAAATACAAATTTCGGGACATTGCACAAATTCTATTAATAATGAAATTCACTTCTCTTATTTTATACCTATGATCCATTATGTATACATAACAAAAAATAGGAGGAATGTCAAACTAATATTTTTAAAATTTTGTTTCCATTTTATAAAGTATATCTCTAAATTTATCTATTTTTCGATATTGTGCAAAATTATCTGTTAAATTTACAAAAATTGAGAGAACAAGATGAGAAGAGAGATAATAAATTTTCGAACATTCATTTGTAGCATCATAAAATGGTTTCAAAAAATCAATAAATGTATTAGCTACATCACAACTAGATTTATCAAAATTAATACTTTATGTTTTCTCATTAATAAAAGTACAAATAACTTGCCAATATCACCTAGCATTTTCCAACATCAAATAAGTCGAATTCCACTATTATCTACATCGGTTTTAATTTTCTTGGTTTAAATGAGATAGCTTTACAAAAATCTCTATATTCTTGTTGTCTTGAATTAGATCCAATAATATAAGCAATTGGAAATCTAATTAATTCAATATAAGGCGAAATATATGTCATACCACCATTAACAATTAAATTCAAAATATAACATACACATCTCATATGGAAAAGAGAATCGTGAGTAGTGTCTAATTAAAAATAATTTTTAAAATGAAAAATAACAACATCGTTTGCACTAGTATTATCAAGAGTTATGCTAAATACTCTATCTTTAATATAATATTCTTGCAATATTGCTACAATATATCTATAAATAATAATATCAGTGTGAGGATATTCACAATTATGAAATCTTAAAATTCTTTTATTTAATTGTCAATATTTATTAATAAAATGAGAAGTTACAATAACATAGCCTCTAGCATTACGTGCACTCTATAAATCAGATGTAATACAAATAGATATTGAAGGAGCGTTTGAAAAAAATAAAATTAGTTCATTTTTCATATCATTAAACATTTTAATAATATCATTTTTAGTTGTACTTCTAGGAACATGTTTAAAATTAGGAATAACATAATTTCATAAATTTTTCAAATTCATCACTATCGGTAGACGATAAAGGCAACTCGCATTGTGCTATAAGTTTTGTTATTCTTTCTCTCATTTTATTTTGTGAATATAAAAAAATGTCACTACCACTAACATTCAATAATTTTTGTGTAGGGTCTCTTGCTTGTTCATTTAAGTGACATTTTTTATAATGTCTACCAAGTGTGCTAGTTGAACTACCGGTAACATATGTATAATTTTTAATACAATATTTGCATTGAGCTCTAAATTCTAATTATCCACTAATTTTTATTTATTTCATTTCAAAATGTTTCCATACCTCATACGCAAGAAGTGAATATTTGTGCAGATGATTGCCATATTGAAAATGTAGGATTTAACTCTTTATTTTCATCAATATTCTCAATATTATAATTACGTGGATCCTTTAAAAATAAATATTTCAAATAAATTTAAAAAACAAATTGATACCACTAATTCAATTGATCAACAATAGTTTGTAAGTGGTATGAATTTTGTGATCACTTTCACGTATTTGAAACCTACAAAAATTCACACAAAAATTGTTAAATCATACATGTAAAATTAACAATAATATAAAAATATATTAAATAATAAATTCTAATATATAACTTGCTGAATAAATGGAAAGAGTATGAAAATTGGTAAGAATGATATCGATTGAGCATTATAAATTCAAAAATAGGAGAATAAGAGATTGAAAAAAAAAAATTGATGAAAGTATTTAAGAGTATTTACAGAGGAGGCGAGACGGGAGGGAGATCCCCCTCCTCCCCCCTGCTTGTGGCAATGGTTATGACCGTTGAAATGCCATAGGCTGGCAACGCTCGGGGGTCAAGGGAGGTGAGCCCCGGACAGAGCTTGCCCACTGGCTTGCGAACCGGCTCACCTGATAGGGTCTTTGACAAGCTCACGAGCCCAAAATCCGTTGTTTAACAGCTCTACCACCCTCTCATTTTTTCATCTCTACCTTTTCTCTCTTACCACCCTAATATCTTCTTTCTCTCTCCATCTCTTTTTTCTTCCCTCCCCGTCTTCTATTTTACGAGAATGTCTCATAAAAATATAAAATTAAGATGTACAATTGAAATTAGGATATGGGATTAGGTATATAGATGATGGTGCATCAATGTGTCAAAAGAGGATTACAAACAAAGTAAAATACTTAAAATTTTCATATTATAATAAAGATGATGAGATAATTTATTAAGACATCTTATAAGAGTGTTAGATTAAGACGTTTTATTCTCCCGGTTGTTGAAATACTTTCCTCAAATCACTCTTCTTCATTCAACTATACGCTTTTTTTTTTAAATCAATAGTGAAATAGATCATCAAGTTCAACAAATTGTTTATTTTGTGGGGATGTAAGATTTTTTCAACTTATTAAGTTTTCACCTAAATCAATTCGCATACTATTTTGTCTATCATTGATATATGATATTTGTAATTAAAAGAAATATTCAAAATATTTAAAACAAATAAGATAAAGAATTTTTTAATATATTTATCTTACCTATTTAACATTTTGAAACTAAGAAGATGAATGTTATATGTTAATATTTACGTGAATATTATATATATCATACATTGAACGAAGTGTCATTTATGTGTTATTTATTCATTAATGCAATCTATCTATTATTTTAGGTATTATAATTTATTATATTATTTTAATATAATTAACCAAATAAGATGATATCATTATTTTGTTTGAAAAAATAGTTTAATTATATTTTTACATTTCGCAGCAGAAAATAATCGTTTTTAGTGTATAAAGTAATTTTTAAAATCTGTTTAGTGGAAAGACAACGTCATATCATAGAAAAACAACGTTCTGTCCCGGAACGACAATATTTTTTAATAGAAATTTATTTTTCATAATTCAATTTTTAAGTTATTTGCAAAAATTATTTAATGATTAATTTATTATTAATTTTATAGTTGAAGGGTTATTTTGTTAATTTCACTTATGAAAATGATGTCATTATTTGAGGGAAAAAAATAGTTTAATTATATTTTTTCCAGCTAAATCTAAAGTCAAAGCAGACGCCAATTTGCCACGTGTCATCAGTCGCCCGGCTCTACCACACGGGCTATAATTCTCCCCTGGCCATATATAGCCCCTTTATCATTCTTCTCTCTATTTCGCAACCTTTGGTCCACTCTCCGTAATTACTAACGAACCACGTGCCTTTTTTCGTATTTTCACTTTTAGACAACCGCCTCCCATGAAAAACAAACCCTAATTTTTGCCCTTTTTCGTCAATCGCCGCCACCTTTTTCGATTTCGTTGTTTTCTCGCTCGATTCGATCTCCTTCCGGCCACCGGATCTTCTGTATTTTTTTATCTTTCGTTTCTCCTCACTCTCCTCTTCATCCCCATACCAATCTATTCGCCATCCGTGTTGTTGATCGGTTTTTTGTTTTAGGGTTTCGGTCAAGTGTCGATCTGCGTTTTTCGTCGCTGATTTGTAAGATCTCTTCTGTAGGTGATCGATTAGATTTCTTTCTTTAACTTTGTTCGTCGTAAATTTGTTCGATTCTTCGAGTTGCTTGATTTTTTGGGATTACCGGTTTTTCGAGATAAAAAGTCATCGAGGATTTGTTTAGAGTATGGATCTCGTAATATGTGTTCTGTTTCTTTATGAATTTTATGATTTATTGCTTGTTCTGGTGGTTTGCTCGTGATCTAGGGTTAGGGTTTCAATCATTTCTTTGTTTTCTTGAATTTCATTAGGGGAACGTTATATTTCTTTAAATATTTTCGATTTACTGTCGTATTGTTTTACGATTTGGGCTTGGATTTCAAAATTTGCAACTTGCACCATCATATTAACCAAACTGATTTTGAGGAAAATAAAAAATAAAAAATAATTCATCAAAGAAATTCAATATTTTTCTCAACTAATTAAAACAATAATTATTAGTTTTTCCTTATTTTGCGGGTTCCAAGTATTTTTTGTTTAAGCTAAAAATTCGGGATGCTCATTTCATCCCTTCATTTATCGAATGCAGATATTGTTTTCGTAAAATAAAGTATTTCACAATTTCCTTTTTTTTCATAAAATAATTAATGTCAACTTATCTCTTGTTTCTTTTGTTTTTTCATACTCGTAGCCGTGTTTTACTTTATGTTTTATCCGCTTGAGAAAATTGAGGTAGTTGTCAAATGTGATCAGCTAAACTGCATCTTTGTCTGTGTTGTGTTTGTTCTTTTATAAACTGCTCATGGTGGTTAGCAGTTATAACTCCCTTCCTTTTCTGCTTTCCTTTCTTAGTTATGGATTGTTGGCACTTTGGTTATTGCTCAATGTATGGTTTATGCGTGGTAAACTTCAGACCTTGTGCATTGATTGAACAAAATGTAACTTTGTTCTGCAGAGAAGATGGTTCAGAAACGGCCCTTTGGCGATGGAGAATCATTGGAGATATCTTCTAAATTCCCAAGACCACTTGAAGGGAATGAACGACTAGTTTCATTTTCGGAATCTGTTTTTCCTGAGTACTTGATGCAGGAACCCCACATTTCAGGTGAGAAAAGGATATTTTATGCAATGCTTAAGAGCGGAAGATGATTCAGGGAGTTACTTTAAATGAGTGAACTAGCTCGAGGAATTTGATGGACTGAGTATTGCATACGAGAAATGTTGATCGTGCAATTTATTCTTCTTGTCTGTTTGAACAGTGCTAGTGCCAGAGAAAAGTATAGATGACCATTTTTCAAGTTTTGTAAATTTGTGTGTTTTTTTATAATTCTGTTAGTGACTATTCTTTGTTAGATATCTAGGCTTTTCTGGGTAAGTTCTTTTTTTAGGAATGGGGTTTGTTGTTTTTGCTTACAAATGTATATACTCTTGACAAATAGTTGACATGTGATATGTAGAGGATCGATTCATGAAGGCTGATAGCAAAAGTAATGAGAAGGTTTCTGAGCCTCATGAAAGAATCCAAGACATTGATTCTGGTCTGCCTAGCTGCAACTCAAATTCAAATTCTTCTTGGGCTGCCAGCAGTACAAGTGAGGAGGATTCTCAGCTGGTGGAACCCTTTCACCTATCATTCCATCCTGAAGTTTACCCTCATGATCGTCCACTGAGACCATTTGTGCCCCGTGAAGATATATATTCTCTACTTTTACACTATCCTCCCCAAAAACTTGTAGCTATTGGACCTGATCATCAAGCTGAAATTCCACCTTGGATCTCTCCACCGCAGAAGAACTTGCTGGGTCATCCAAATGAGGAGAATATACTAATGGGTAAATGTGTCATTTCGATGCTTGATTTGGACTCATCATCCAGTTATGGCAATGAAGTTGGACGTGGAAGAACTGATTGCGGCTGTGAAGATGGTAATTCCGTTAGATGTGTCCGTCAACATATAGTAGAAGCCAGAGAAAAGCTCAAAAAAGCTATCGGTCAAGAGAGTTTTGAGGAGCTAGGCTTTTATAATATGGGAGAACAAGCGGCGCAGCAGTGGAGTGAAAAGGAGGAACAATTATTTCATGAAGTTGTATTCTCTAATCCAGCATCACTTGGGAGGAATTTTTGGCATAGACTTGCAGTCATCTTCCCATCCCGAACCAAAAAAGAGATAGTTAGCTACTATTTTAACGTTTTTATCCTTAGAAGACGAGCTCAGCAGAATCGAAATGACTCGTTGGATATCGATAGTGACAATGATGAATGGCAGGGAAGTGATGATGATTTTGGTGAAAATGAACATGGAACGACGGAGGAAGATGAGGATTCTGCTGTCGAGTCTCCAGTATATCACAGCAGACTTAATTACAATCAGCATGAGCAAGGCGATTTGCAAGATTGTGGTGAGGAATCTGGCGAATTGTTCAACACCCAGGAATTTTTGGGTCATACGTCCAAATTTTCCGACAAATCCAACAAGTGTTTGCTCAATTATTGCCACTCCAGTCCTACAATTGCGACACAGGACGAAACTCCATGGCCGGAAAGAGGTGGAGATCAAGAGTTTCAGGATGATTCATGCATTTCATCGGATTTAGGGACTTCACAAGGATCCCAGGTTTGGAAGACGGACCTAAATGGATCGAGCAGTAAAGGGTCGGGAAACGAATACACACTGGAATCGTGCAATAGCAGGGCATGGGATTCCGGGTTTTTATCAAGCTTCAAAACTGAAGTTGACTTCTTGCCAACTTGCAGTGTGATCGAAGAGGTTTTCGGAGAGGGCACGGGTAATTACAAGGGGAAAGATGCAACTAGAACTTGATCCATCAAGATGGTCTGTTGTCGATTGTGGAAGTTTGAGGGGGAAAAAATAAATAAATTGTCTGAAAGTTTGGTTTTGATTCTCAGTTCTGCTTTGTACATTACAACAACCGTCCAAAATGGAAAGCCTGCACCTGCATTTATCTTCACTGGGAAGAAGGTAATCTGGTATTTCATGAATTTTAGGTCTTATTTTTGGGGGGGTTATATGAAATTTCATTTATCTTTTCGTTTTTAGGGAAGATCCATAATGGGTTCTACTCTGTCAAATCTTGGACGGGGAATTGCCTGATGTACTATTAATTTATTAATTTCCTTTCCTAGTTAAATTTACTGATGGAATCTTCTGGTATCATTCTCCTTTTATTGGGTTTCCTAAGATAATGATGCTTCATTTACAAAAATATTTTTTAAAAAATGGAAAAGGGAAGAAAAATTAACAAAACAACCACTGAACAATGGATCAATGATAAGTCAATCACTAAATAATTTTTGTTAATAAAAAAAAATACTTGATTATGAAAAAATGAACGGAATAAATATCGTTGTCATCATTTTTGTTAAATAAAGTTGTCTTTTCGTTGCTGAAAGTCAACTAAATTGTGAATTTTTCTAAGTAATTTGAAGTTTTTAAGGAATCTAAGAGTCGCAGTCGTTCAAGGTATAAAACTAAATTATTTCATGAATCGTTGATAATTGTTCATTTGTTTCAATTTATCAAATTTTAGTTCTTCTTTCAAATTATTGTTTTAAATTTAGATTATATGACAATAGAATGTTAAAATGTTACGAGAAAAAAAAAAGTTTGTCATTGTCGGTAATTCTCTGAACATAAATATGTGAGAAGTTATGGTTTGTATTCTAAAAAACTTAGTAAAAAATCAAATTAAGGTATTCGAAGCGTATAGAATAAGACAAATTCGAGGGAAAACTTTATATTATTTCATTTTCAAAGTAAATTCGTTGTTAATGACGATGTTTGCGTAGTTTATTTTCTATAGTTAAGGGTTTAAAATAAAATAGGACAACTCACAACAATTCTATAAAAATAATTATATTGAAACAACAAAATTATAAATTATTGATTATTGATTATTGTATGATAAAAGCTGTAAAGTACAAAAAGTTACAAATATTAGTCTTGTTATCAATGTTGAATTAATTAATCTCTATAGTCTAAAAAAATTTCATGTTTTTCAACCAAATTGTTTGCGCATTATGCGGTATCAATACAATAGGCATAGAAGTCAATTCTATGCGAGTTTCGCCTTCCCTTTTGTCGCAGTCTTGGCTTATCGACGTGTCTCGCAGGAGACATACAACATTTTTTGTTTGACTCGTGCCTCCGATAAAAACATTTTTTGTTATTTGCATTTGAAGTTGTGACCTTGCGCGGGAAGTGCCTAGGTGAGGCTCTTCTCTCTTTATTTTCGACTTTTCACTCGACTTTATTTGCTTCACTTTGGGTAGCAATACTAATAACTAGTAGAGTGAATTTACAATCGATCAACTTTGATACTATTTTCTTGTTCGATTCATCGTCAAAGTTCTTTCTCTGCCTGTCTGTTTGACTCTATTACGGGTCCTTTGGAGAAACTTAGTATAGATCCGTTTTTCTTTTTGAGGGTATGAATAACTCGAGATCCAAAATTGGATGACAAACGAGCAACATGTCAATGGAGAAAACGATTTGATTATAAAAAGTGAGCAAATAGCATTTTGTAATTTGTAACATACAGTAAACTTCATCAACAATGCAATTGCATTCTTATTGTACGCGTTTAAAATTGAACCGGATCGAACCAAAGAAGGAACAACTGCAGGTGCAACTGTGGGCCAAATTATATAGAAAGCGTTAGAAATGAGGAATGCTCGAAAAATCGAAAGTTCTTGGGAAAATTGGGCTTTTCCCGAACGTTGGCGAATTTGATAAGCGCAATCATAGAATCACCTTGCGATCGTTCTTCCAGTTTAACCTCCTCGGTCTCTTCAAATCCACCCTTTCATGTTTCATCACCAACCTTCCTCGTCCTATTTTCATCATGTTCCTCCCTCCTCTGCTAATCCAGCTCCACTCGCGTTGTGTTCTCAGCCTGCGGTGCCGTCCAGCATTGCCTTGCTGCCTGCGGTTAACCAGCCTGGTACCGACCCATATACTGCCAATTTGGGGTCCTACCCGTCAACCCATGTAGGATATGAAGGCCGAACGCAAGTTTTTCAGGACCCAAATGCATGCTATTATACTGGGATCGTTGAACAAGCTGACCCCAGAAGTTATGCCTATGTAAGTTCATTAATCACTGCAGTTTTTTTTTATTGGTTTTGAACTCTGATGCTTTAGGGTCGAATACGTAGTGAACTGTAAAATTTTTATGGAGTGGATGTTCGTATGAAGTTGATTCTTCTACGCTGTTGTTAAGTATGATGTTTTGACGGCTTATGGCTGTGTATGTTGCCAATGGATATTTTGAATATGACATTTTTTATTGTATTTGGAGCTCCTGATCTGGATTTTTGGTACATCACATTCAGCATTTAAGATTCATGTCACGGTGTTAATTCTCTTTGAAGTTGTTCTATTTACTCCTAGTTCTCATTGATACTGGTTAAAGCAAATCTTATGAACTAATTGTTCTACACTTCTTAATTGACTCCTTACTTAAATCTACAATTTATTTTTGCAGGCAATACCTTCTCTAGAGTACCAAGTAACACCCACAAGTTTAACTTCTTCGTGGAATAGCAATCAGAATGGTCAATCTATGGTAAATCATACTGCAAGGATTCCAAATCAGACAAATTTTATTCGATCGACGAGGTGTGAGGTTTGCAACATTGATTGCAACAGTAGAGATGTTTATGAAAAACACATACTGGGAAAGAAGCACAAAAATAAATTGAAATTGCGTGATTATTCCTTGAATGCAGTGTTACCAACAACTGCTCATGCCTTCAATGACGTCAATATTTCTACTGAAATCAAAACTATCCATGGACAAATGTCACCTGGGCTTTCATTTGTTACCGCTGGTGAGGATTTGGATAAGAAAAAACAAAAGGTTTTAACTGGTGGTGCAGCAGTCGAATCCGTGAGAGTTTGCAGAATATGCAACGTTGTGTGTAATAGTCAAGATGTATTCATAAAACATCTGGCTGGGAAAAAGCACTCTGCTCAGGTGAATATGCTTTGTTTTTGTTTTATCAAAGGTTTTCCTTATTTTCAATTCCTGATCTATAGATGTTCTAGAAATATCAATTACATGTGTTTATACACCCATACTGTTTACCATGCTCATGCATTGGAGTATTCAATTAATACTTCCAAACTCGTGCTTTAGGTAGTTTCAGTATTTTTGTTTATATCCTCAGATGCCTAAGTTAGCTTATATTAATGTTAGCTAGTGTCCCAAACTCGTGCTTGAATGAAGGTATGATGCTGATATAACCAACAAGAGGCATAATCTTAAAGATCTTTCGTGCCTAACGAGACTTCAACTTTGGACCTTGAGGGAACACGCCTCGTAGGAAGCCCCATGGCAAAGGCTTTTAAACTTTGAGCTACACTTATGGGGTTGTAGTTTGAATCTTAATTTGCTCAAAGCTCTTAAGTTGTTATATACATGATAGAACAAAAAAGATTAAACATGCAACCATGCCAGTAAGTTGTAAAAAAATGCTATACAATGTGTTGATTAAAAAAAATAGAGAAAGAGTTGTCTTGTATTCGTAAATTGTCTCATTCCAAGTTCTTGGGAGTATGAATATTCACAAAGATTATGTATTTACCCCATTAATCGCTCTAGGAATTAGCTTTTGGAATTTTCCAGTTTGATGATTGTGTTTCTTTAATTAACTGTGCAATAATCGCATCTGTAATCTCTTCATTCAACGAATTAGATTTTGGAATTTTCGAGTTTGATGATTGTGTTTCTTTAATTAACCGTGCAATAATCGCATCTGTAATCTCTTCATTCAACACGAGTTTTTTTTTTTGAACTCTTCTTTTCACATGCAGGCTCACTTGATAGCTCAAAATCCCTTCGTAGCTGCAGTTCGGTCGCATTACGATAGCACTCAGAAGAAAATACCAAAACCGACAAAAATCACTCGGTCAGCATGGTGTGAAGTGTGTAAAATCAACTGCAACAGCAATGATGTCTATGTCAAACATATATTGGGAAAAAAACATTTGAAGAATGTCGAAAAATCAAGCAACCCCTCCGCGCCAAATGTTCTAACATTGGAAACAAATAGAGTGATTGGGCCGGTGGAAAATCCGGCTGCAAATAAACCCAAAAATAGCGATCTGGAAAACTCGTGCAAAACATCCGCTCAGTCTGGTATGCCGGAAGATCTCGAGTTGAAGAAGAGGAAAGTTTTGGAGAGTGGAGCAGCTGCTGGAGCTGTTAAGGTATGCGCCATGTGTAATGTGATTTGCAATAGTCAGACTGTTCTCAATTTTCATCTATCTGGCCAGAAACATGCCAATATGATGAAGAAACAGCAAGAAGGTGGAGTAGTTTCATCTGTCAGTTCTTAGTTTGTTTCCACAGCATAGAAATCTTGAGCTGTTGAATCTGTCACTTTTCTCAACCAAGGTTGATTGTAAAGTAAGATTTCATTTTTTTATTTTAATATAATGTGGTTTTTCTATATATGATATCCATATTTTTATGATTCTCAACCTCTATTTCGATAAGGATGAGAACACGAGTTCGATCTTCTATACACGAACTTGTTGGGATGACTTTACCGGAGAAGAATTTAAATTAAAAGTTTTTTTTTCCAGTTCTTCCATTAAAATATCAAAAGCTTCTCCTTTTTTTAGCGGTGTCAAATGAGTTAAAGCTCAAAAATTTTGATTTGTTGATGTGGCAGCCCGCCTTATGAAATTCAGGATGTCTCATGTGAGGGTCAGACTCATAACAATGAGGAGTCACAAATCTCACATCACGTAAGAGAGTGGAAAATGCATGTTTTCTAAGTAGGATTTTCCTCGCTACCTCGTACAACACGTTTTTAGCTAAACCCAAGAACAAAATTGTGCGAGTTTTGGCGCAAAGCGGACAATATTGTATTAAGAAGACTGAAAGCGTTACAAATGGTATCATGGCAATCTGCCCTGTAAAGGTTAGGATGACTCATGTGAGAGTCTAATCCATATCAGTAGGATTACACAATCCCACATCGCTTAAGAGAGTGAAAAATACAAGGTTTATAGGATTCTCCTCTCTATCTAGTACAATGCATTTTTGGATAATCTCAAGAATAAATTTATACGAGTTTCAACTAAAAACGAACAATATCGTACTGAGACAATAATTTTTTATTAACATATACGCACAAGAAAATAACATGTAAATTTATTATAATTGATAATAGTGACAAAAATAACCAACTACTTTAGACTAATAAAATGACCTATTCATTAACATATAAAATTTAATCAATAATTAATTAATTTTTTTATATAATAGTCAAGAAATCGAGCCCAATTCCCCGAGCTTAACTTGGCTTGTTATAGCATCAAATTGAGTGGAGATTGATCTTCCCTCAAACATATCATCAATTTGAGTGATAAGTGTGGTTAGTCTACTCCATACTCACAATTGATGATGATTCTTTTTATGTTCCTCATATGATTCAGTTCGAATCGCTAAAAGAAGTCATGAGTCTAGCAACAATGCTAAATACATAAAAATTATCTCATAAATAAACTAACTACAACTCTGGAAATCTAGGGACCCAAAAACATTATATTGGCTGTTATTTCTCTCAGTTTGATAATAAACGAAACAAGGGATTGCGGAATAATACATGAACACATAAAATCTCCATATCTACATTTGCCGAGAGCTTACAATCGCTCTAATTTTACATCACCTTATTGAATTAATACAACAAATGGTGGGAAAAGAAGCTTTCAAGCTGAAACTTAAAGAACAGAGAGAATCAAATACAGGCAGGAGCATCAAAATTAGGGAGCACTATAAAAGCAATTGACAAAGAAGATAGACATATAGGAGAATGCACCTCATTTAGAACAGGGTCCAAACTGGGAATTTCTCCTTCATTGGTGATCTCTAATGGAATCCCATTTAAGACCATAGTTTGGCTTCGGAGGTTGCCATCTTTTGGGGTCAAGTGGTATTCTTCTCGGTATGTTGTAGAGCCGGATGCTTTATCTCCGACGCAAGCCATGGTTTTCTTAATTCCTCGTAGAAATGGACTTTCGTTTTGATTTTTGATCTCCTTGCCCGTGCCGATGTTGATGTTCATGCTGTTTTGGACGTGGATGATGAAGTGGGTCTGGTTGCTTAAGTTGATCAGAAGTAAAGTCACACCACTCTGCAATAAGATGCAAAAAGACCTTCCATTTTCATGAGTGTATGATCTTTTATATTTATATCGAACGAAAAATGCATATGGTCGAAAATTAGATTATAGAATTTGTAAGATAGTAACTCGAAGATCGTAGAAATTAATCTACAATTTAGAAAATATGGCAGTTGATCACAAGGTTCATTCAAGAAAATCCAAGCACAAAATATATGAATGGTGAGACCATCTTGAGTTGAATTGCATAAACCGAACCGTACTAACTGAATAGATAATTTAGGTTCGATTCGGTTTGATTTGATTATTGGAAAATCTATTTTAGAACTGAAAATCGAAGTTCTCGATTCCTTTTTTCAAAAACAGGCGGGACCAAACCATACAAATATTATATATTTATATATTTTTAATTTTAATTTTAAAATTATAAAAAACCAAACCAAACCGATCAATAGCCGAACCAAATAAAATCGACCTAAAACCAAGTCCAAACCAACTCAAACTAAGTCCTAACCGAAAAAATTCAAAACTGGAACCGAATTGAGCAAAACCGAAAAAAAATTGGTTTGGTTCCTAAACTGAACCGGTTCGGTTTTAGTTTCAAAAAATTTGGATCGTACCAGACTGGATCCGACCCACCCCTTGAACCAGAAGTTTTAATTTGAAAATTCTATCTTTAAAAATGGAAAAGAATGGAAATAAGTTTAGGTAGTATGCATAGAGTAGACCAATTACTCACAAAATTGATATTGATTCAATTAAAACAAAACAGAACGAAGACTTACTCTGCCTTTCGAACAATGAGCGTAAGAGCGTAAAAACGATGATGCATCACTGCCGATTGGAAGAATGCCTTTTCCCATGAGCCGATGCCACAAAAGGGCGCTGTTGCCGAAGTGTATAAAGAATCAGGAGAAGCTAATTTTGAAATAATGTCACTTCCTTTAAAACAAATGAACAGAGAAAATTTCAAAGGTTCTTGCCTGTAGAAATCTGGGTTTGGCACCAATGTGGTTGTGTTAAGCAGACCATAGTATCCTCCCACTAAAGTTTGCCTACAATATACTTTAGTATTGTACTTGGATGCCAATCCAAGCTGATCTAAGTACCTAATTTTACATTAAAAAAATATTAAATGACACCTTTAAATCAGACAAATTTCACAAAAGTAAGCCAATATTTTCTACAATATTTATCCAATTTAAGATTTACCAAAAGGTGTTGACAAATGTATTGGATACACTTCGGCCACCACTGTTATAAGCCCCACCCGATTCGCCAACCCATCCCGAAGCCCACGGTCCGTGGGTTCGGATTGTAAGATCGACTTGGCTGAACGTTTCCGATACCTTGCTCAAGTAATGGGGATTCAGTATTTTCCTCACAAGATTGTGATCATCGCCTGAAATGAATAGAGTAATTATGCATAAGCATACATACACTTTTGGCTTTTCTTCTTGAGAGATATTTTTAAAAAATTGCTGTTGAACAACAGAACATATGTTTTAAAAAACTGATTTTGAAAACAGTAGCCAAACAAGCCCTTGATATCTTACCTGCACCTAAGTTGTAAATATGATGGGTGATGACATTGACAACGCTTGATCCAGAAATTTGGAGAAGCTTGGTATACCAATCTTGTTCAAAGAACCCTCCAGGTGCAATCAGCAAAGGTTTTGTCTGAGAATTCTTGTACAAATCATCTAAAATGTCTCGAAGTTTAATGAGGTCTTTTCCATACAATTCAACATTGACGCGAGCATTGACGCCAGTTCCACTTAACTCGTTGCCTACGACATAAACGAGGAAAACTTAGCCATTGTCAGGAAAAAACAAAGGATAAATTACACAAATTATTCATATAAATTGAGTGTTTTTCACTTCATTCATTACATATTATCTTCATTTACCAAATTCCCATGAATCTATGTTGTATCCCTTTGAAATTGTGTAATTTATAAAGTCCCTAGCATTACTAGAGTCCCAGTCCCCGCCCCAAGCCGTCTTTTGAATATTGTGCCTCCCATGAAGTGCATTTAAGCCAAAAGTCACGACGGCCCTGAAAATTTGACAATCCAACACAATGAAACCCTCATTTTTTCCTCTTTCTCCTCACTAAATAAAATAATTGTACTTGAAAAATGAGAATTGAGAATCAAAGTTCACCAAGAGGGAAGAAACACAAAATATCAACCTCTAAGAAAGGTAATACTATGTTTACAATTTAATTTTACACTCTAATATGATATTTTATCATGACATATCATTCATTCATGGATAAAATTATTAAGATATGATACAAACTTTTAAAATAATAAATCTAATGAATCAATGAGTGAATGACACATAAGTGTCACGTCAAAGTGTGAAATTAGAATATAAACATAACATTGCTCCTATGAGAATTGTATAGCATGAGAAAGCATTACCCTGTCTTACTAAACAATTGGTTGAGCTCATCCCACCTGCTCATGTGCAAACAACCTCTAGAAAATCCAAATAATCCATAATTCATCTTCTGAAATGGATGGCAAGGGGTGTCAAGACTTCCTACATCGTACAATACTCGGTCTTGCAAAGAGCCTCCAATTCTTATTCTTAAAGGCTTGAAAGCTACAAACCCACCAAAATTTTGAAGATTAATAAGACATTATGGAAGAAAAATAATGCATAAATGGACAAACCTTGGATTGCTCTGGTGAGAAGAGGATGAGACAAGTCCTGCCAACCCGAAAAATTAGCTCATTAACTGGATTTATTCATACAATGTGAAAGAACAAAGCTTAAGTCAATTCCTAGAAGATGAATTTGATCTTCCTACCAAATTGAGTACAGATGAATGGCCCCATGGACATTGGTTGTAATTACACTTATCATGAGGCCACCAATCAATTGTAGCACAGACAAAATTATCATCTGTTTCTGTAACAATTGCGGTTCCATCAAGGATAATTTGTGCATGTGATACGTTTTGAGCAAGAACAGCAGGTAGAAAAGCCAAAACTAGAAGGAGGAACAGTCCAAACTCCATCATCAGGTGATCATACCAACTGATAAAAGAAGATATGAAATCAGATCAAATCAAAAATATGAATATAAACAGCATCAACAATTCCAAATTGTAATCCAAATTGAATTATTCATTCTTCATTCTAAATTTATGAAGAAAAATAAATAAGATTCCCAAGACTAACTAGTTCAGTTTCAACTAGCTTTACAGTGGTATCATATGCCTACATTTGAAAATAAAAAACAAAGCAAAGGATCTAAGAATCAAGAAATTTACTTCCACCTAAAGTTTTGGGTATTTCTTAAACATCAGTATCATAGATTTTAATTAACGACATTAAAATAATATCAAACTGCTATTTTAGATGATGATAGAGATAACAATGCTCCAATTTCTTCCTACACGAAAGTTGATTACCTACACTGCCGACAACTCAAATGACTGATTACCCAAAACGAGAAAATTAGCAGCGATTTCCAATGAAATGCAGTTTGTCGCAAATAAGAAACACAAGAAACAAATCTGGAGCAACCCAGATACGATTGACGAAAAGAAAAGAAGAAATCCACATTAAAGTTAACTTCCAATTTGAAAAACTTGACAACCCAAATGAAACGGACCTGTGAAGCAGTTTTTTTAAGCTCCTACACATTAATAAACTCGATCTATTCTAGCTACTTTCCCACTTTTCTCAGACTCTCTGTCCCTCCAGTTTCAAGAAAAGCAATCACAATGAAACAGCATTCGTTGAATCGGGTCGGTGGGTCTCAGATTTTGTCGTGTGGCTAAAAAATCAAACAAATCACATGGATTAGGCGCTTCTTAACCACAAAGCAGAGTAGCTTTTCAGTCCAAAATTAGTAATAGCTTAGCCTTAATGTAATGCGATTGTAGGACCGAAGACGAAAGCTTAATGCCTTCACTTGGAGTTGTTGTGATTCCTCGTTGTGCGGTTCATAGTTGCTTACATTTAACGGAAAGTGCTATGCATCAAAGTAAATCTATTTTGGTTTTAAATTCTAATTTTATATTATTTTATTTATATATAAATAAAATGGAAATTAACAAAACAACCAAACCACTAAACTATGAGATCAATGACAAAGAAATCACTAAATAATTTTTGCTAATAAATAAAATATTAAACTATGAAAAATGAACGATGTAAACATTGTTATGACATTTTTCGTTAACCTGTTGAAATAAACATAAAAAACGAGAAGACTTTCTAATTTTTCTAACTCTTTGAATATCTCTCCACCGAATTCGTTGAAGCAAGTAGAGTGAAGAACAATTTTGAATCTTTTTTTAAGTTTGATTATCGATAGGTTTGTGTAGTTCATCAATGACACCAGAATAAATCAAGGCAATTTGTTAATTGATAAACTCAAATAATTCAATAATCTGAGGTCACTCAAAGAAAATATAAGATTTCCAATTAAACTATTTGTTGAAATATCAATGTACTCCAAACTAGACATATTTCTGATCCACTGAAGAAACTCACATAAAAATTTATTGTCTGCTACACTAAATAACGACAAATAATTCAACAAATGGAGCGGAAAATAATTCTTTTCACAGCGGAAACAAATTGAAATTTTCAACGAAAAATGTGATAGCGATGTTTGTATCATTCATTACTCATAATTTATTGTTTTATTTATTAGTAAAAATTATTTAATGGTTGTCTTGTCACTAATTTCATAGTTCAGTTGTTGTTTTGTTAATTTTCCTAAATAAAAAAATATATATACGATTTTAATTATACTAATGCGTATGCGATATACGTGCAAATCATTATGCAATGATGAACAATTTTTAAGTTGGGGAAATTAACAAAACAACCACTATATTATAGGATTAATGACAAGTTAACCACTTAACAATTTTTGCAAACTTTAACACTGAACTACGTGAAATGAACGGAGCAAACATTGTTGTTACGCTTTTCGTTAAAAAACATTATCTTTCCACTGTGGGAAGTGAATTCTTGAAATAAGACTAAAAAATATGACTTTCCGAATAGGAAAGATGACTTTCATAGAGGAAAGACTGTTTTGTTCCTATGTTGTACTCTATTTCTATGCAAAGAAGCAGAGAGTATGTATGGAAATATCACAGAGAAAATAGAGTTTACTTTTATTCCAAGAGCAAGACCTACACATATAGGCATACAACTAATGACTAAAACATGAAAATAGTGATAAACTCCAACCATGTAGAGATGGTTCCTACAAACTTAGTAGTAACCACGAACTCCTAATGACTAGGTCAATAAAAAACAAACCAATAATCCAAATGGACTTTACTCAACAAAGACAACTTTCTGCTACGTAAAGACAAGGAAATAAGACTTTCCGTTACAGAAAGACAACATTCCGCAGAGGAAAGTTGTTTTTCTACATAGGAAAGACTTTCCTCTACATATTTTCTCTACAGATAAGGAATAAATCCACTGTCTTCTTAAAAATAAAAACACACAAACAAGTTTGTGATTTTCTCATGGACTGTAAAACAATTCTAAAATTAAAATCAACTTATACAATATTTTCTCAAATCTTGTCCATGGGTATTAAGTATTTTCCACTGAAATATTTGAAAATCACAAGTACTTACATTTTTTTTTCTATGGGTATTAGCTTTTTTTTTTTCCGCTTTGAGTTCTCTAAAACGATATGGTCGAGTAATTTCTCTCAAGGTAACGACGATATTTGCTCCGTTCATTTCCATGGTTTAGTGTTTAAGTTGTTAGCAAAAATTGATCAGTGATTGATTTGTCATTGATCACATAGTACAATGATTATCTTGTTAATTTTCATTAAAGTCATCTTAAGTAATTATTAGGGGTGTGCAGAACCGGCCCGGTACCGAAGAACCGGCCCGGTACCGAAGAACCGGACCGGGACCGGTCCTTTCAGTACCGGGTTGGTCCATAGATATGGAGCACCGGACCGGATCCGGTCCGGTGCTATCGGGACCGGTCCTACCCGGTACCGGTCCACGGTACACGGTACCATAGAACCGATACCGTGTAGAACCGGGATTTCAGATTTAACGGCAAATCTGAAATCCCGAGTCCTCTGCCCTAATCCTAAATTGAATTTAATCCTGTCACCTACAGTGCTTCTCGACCCTAATCCAGCAGCCTCCTAGTCCTCGTCCCTCGACTCATCGCTCCAGTTGGCACTCTCTTGTCCAGCCCTCGTCGTCAGCCAGCCTCTGCCAGCGACAGCCGACCAGCGAGCTCCGAGCTCCGTCCATCGACTGTCGCCAGTTGCCACTGCCACTCTGCCAGCTCCGAGCTCCGTCCGTCGTTGACAGTCGCCACTGCCAGCTCCGAGCTCCGAGTTCCGAGCTCCGTTCGTCTGCCACTGCCTCTGCCAGCTCCGAGCTCCGACCTCTGTCCAGACTGTCGCCACTGCCACTGCCACTGCCAGCTTGGTTAGCACTCTAGTCTACTCTCTCTGTTCTGTTTAATGTTTTGCTGAATGATCTGTTATGGCAATGGTTGAAAACAATTGATGAATGAATTCTGTTATGTTTAGTGTTTTGCTGAATGATCTGTTCTGGCAATGGTTGAAACAATTGATGAATGAATTATGTTCTGTTTAGTGTTTTGCATATTGGTACATTTCAATTTAGTGTTTATTGTTTTGCTTGTGATAGTCAATTCTGACTGAGTGACTGTTAGTGTTATGTTTATTGTTCTCAGTGTATTGCTTGTGTTTATTTACTTATTTCAGAGGATATTTTCTGACTGTTATGTGATTCTAAGATGTATTTTGAAATTGTTAAAAATGTAGATAATGGAAAGCTTCAATGATGAAACAATAGAGAGTGTCAGTGGATGCATCAAGTTTGGTGGCTCATCGTGCATACACGTTAATATGAAGAAAAGCTTGTCAATGTTAATATGACAATTCTGTAATTTTTTTTACTGATGTTTGTATTTTATATTATTATAATTTTACACTATATTTTTTAATATTAAAAAAAACAGGGTACAAAACCGGTACCGGACCGGAACCGGTATCGAAAAACCCAGTGCAGAACCAGACCGGAACGGGTCTTCTGTGGGACCGGTACCGGTCTTCCAAAAAGGAGCACCGGTACCTCCGATCTGGTGCCAGACCGCTGTAAAACTGGACCGGACTGGTACTGTGCACACCCCTAGTAATTATGATAAAGAAGAATAACACTACCATCATTTTAAATTTTATATTATTTTAAAATAATGCTTTAAGAAGTTTTTAAGATTTAGGGAAATTAACAAATCAACTTCTGTACTATAAAATCAATGACAAGTCAATCATTGAATAATTTTTACTAATAACTTAAATGCTGAACTATGAAAAATGGACTGAGCAAACATAGTGGTTACGTTTTCTGTTAAAAAAGTTTGTCATTCTACTAAAAAAAGTGAACGTTATGCTGCGGAAAGATTACTTTATGTGTCATAAAGATGACTTTCCGTGTCAGAAAAATTAATTTCCTTTGCAAAAAGTGAAACATTGGCTATGAGAACTGGAGGAGGAGGACAACGGACCAGGAAAAGGAAAGAGATGTAGGCGATGGGAACTGGACAGTGAATTTGAGAGGAGGGTGAGCCACAAGAAAATGTTCGGAAAACTGAAAACATGATAATTATTTTGTACAATGAGAAGACCATGCCAAAGCTTTCCGGAATTTTCTTCATCGTAAGATTGTTTCTATTATTTTGATTTTAGCATAAAACAAAAGTACAATGAGAATTGCAAATATGTATTTGAAGATGTTTTTTCGCGGGTTCAATTTTATGTTGAAAATGTTTTCTTCGTGGTTCAACGTAACGACAATATTTCCTCTTTCAATTTCCCATAGTTAAGTGTTTAAATTATTAGCAAAAATTGTTCAGTGATTAATTTGTCATTGACTTCATAATACAATGGTTGATTTGTTAATTTCCCCAAGATTTACCATCCATCACATTTATTTATTTTTCTCAATTTAAATTTAATTAACACTATGAAAACTAACACCACAAACTCTATAGTTTATCATAAACGTTGCAAACCTTATAGAAAATTTGTGAACAACTAAAACTTTGAACTATGAAAAAAGAACGATGTCGACCTCGCAGTCATGTTTCCTGTTAAAATCCATTGACGTTAACACCACAATTTCATTAACGTCAAAGGGAGACTTCCAAGACAGTACCAACAGATGTCCTGCAACGACGAGAGGCAAATCCAACCAGCGACAAAGGATGTAAATGATGGGGTACGTTTGTTTTGAGCGAGAGATGTTAGTTTTGAAATGAGGGACGTCCATTTTAAGCTAAAACGACATCGTCTTTGTCCGTTTTAAGCGAGGGATGTCCGTTGTTAGCTGAGTGACGTCCGTTTTAAGCTGAAAATGACGTCGTCTTTGTTAGTTTTAAGTTAGTGACATCTGTCATAGGTTGAGGTACGTCTGTTTGAAGCGAGAGACGTTTGTCATAGGTTAAGGGACGTCCATCACAGGTTGAAGGACATCCATTGCTTAAAGGACGTCCCTCAACCTATGACTGACAGACGTCCCCATCTTAAAACTAACAAAGACAATGTCATTTTCAGCTTAAAACGGACGTCACTCAACTAACAACGGGAGTCACTTATTTAAAACAGACAAAGACGACGTCGTTTCAGCTTAAAACAGACGTCCCTCATTTCAAAACGAACGTGCCTCGCTCAAAACGAACGTCCCTCTAGCAATTTGGATCAATCATGTTTTCTCTTCGGCAGGCTGACAACACATAGTAGGGTGGAGGTCTCTGACGAACGTCCTTCACTATGGTAAACTTTGAAATTCTTGAATGTTCGATTTTCTTCACAATCAAAATGTATAATTTAATAGTGAATTTCATTTTCCTTGGACGACTAAGAATTTAACATCGACTTTGGAGTTCGAAGCCAACGGACCAGATCGACAGTGAGGAAAAAATTTTTATGATGGATTTGGACGAATTTTGACGTTAGAGTGGCTGCGATGTTTGTCTCTACAATTTTGGACGGAAAACATGATGAGAAGGTTTGCGTCGTTCATTTCATGTACTTTGAAATTTTAGTTGTTTGTGAAAATTTTTCAAGGTTTGTTGCATTGATGACCATAAACTATAAGATTTGTGGTGTTAATTTTCCTTAATACTAAGTTCATATGTAATAATAAAATAACAATTTACTTATAATTTATTTATTAATGTAAATGATATATTATTTTTAACCGGGATAATTAATAAAGGGAAAATGACAAACCAACCATCATTGTTTGTAGTCAATGACAAGTCAACCATAATTCTTTTTTTGCTAACAAATTAACCACTGAACTATGAAAAAATGACGTCACTAACATTGCTGTCACGTTTGCCATTTAATCGGCAGGCCAACAAATTGTAGTGTTATTCTATTTAAATATAGAGCTACGATGGTTTATAGACGAACCGCCGCAGTTCGACATTATGGCGTTTAACGGCAAACGTGACAGTGATGCTAGTGATGTCATTTTTTCATAGTTTAATGGCTAATTTGTTAGAAAAAAAGGAGATAATTGACTTATCATTGATCATAAAGGACATTGGTTGGTTTGTCATTTTCCCATTAATCAATGAATGTGTGGCTTGTCATATTGTAAGATTTGAAGCTTAGAAAAACCCTCAACTTAGTTTGATTACTCAAATTTAGGGGTGTGCAGCACCGGCCCGGTATCGGAGAATCGGACCGAAACTGCTCCTACGGTACCGGGTTTGGTCCGTGTAAATACAGTACCGGACCGGATCCGGTCCGGTACTGTCGGAACCGGTGCTACACGGTCCGGTCCTTGGTACACGGTACCATGGAACCAGTACCGTGTAGAACCAGCTTTTATGCAGTTTAATTGGGGCGATTTACTGATTTAGGGCAGCGACCCCTAATCCTCCTGCGCCAGCCTCTGCCTGCCTCGACCCCTAATCCGTCGTCAACCTCTGTCCGAGCTCCGTCCATCAGCCTCTGTCCGAGCTCCGTCCAGACTCTGTCTGAGCTCAGTCGTCAGCCTCTGTCCGAGCTCCGTCCAGCCTCTGTCTGAGTCTCCGAGCTCCATCCGTCGAAAGTCGCCAGCTCCCGAGCTCCGTCGTTAGCCTCTGTCCGAGCTCCGTCGTCAGCCTCTGTCCGAGCTCCGTCCAGCCTCTGTCCGAGTCTCCGAGCTCCGTCCGTCGAAAGTCGCCAGCTCCCGACTTTACATTATATTATTATAATTTTATATTATATTTTTTAATATTTAAAAAAACAAGGTACCAAACCGGTACCAGACCGGAACCGGTACCGGTAAACCCGGTCCAGAACCGGACCGGAACCGATCCTCTGTGGGACCGGTACCGGTCTTCCAAAAAGGGAAACCGGTACCGCCGGTCTGGTGCCGGATCACTGTAAAACCGGACCAGACCGGTACCGTGCACACCCCTACTCAAATTCTAGGAAACGAGAGATTTGTATAATTTAGATATACTAGAAGGACTAATCTGCAAAAGCAAAACTCTGTAATCAGAAGAGTACGCAGAATTTCTGCCTCCCTGGGCCTCCTATAGAGATTGTACTCAATCGCCTTCTTCTTCTCCTCCCTCGCTCTCTCTCTCTCTCTCTCCCTCTCTCCCCTATAGCCCTAGAAAATCTGTACCAACGTAATGTTTATAACTCCACCTCCATCAATACGCTTTATGGATTGGCTGTAGGTAGCCTGGGATTCTACTTTCTCTTGAGTTTTCTTTCCCCGCCACGAGCTTCTACTTTTACATGAATCGTGGAATCCAGTTTCTGAATTTTTTTCAATTCCAATTGAACGATAAGCCCTCTCGAGTTTTTTCTTGTTGAAACTGATTCGATAATTTTTTATTCTGTAATCTGTCTCATTCATTAACACACATTACTTTCGTCAGAAATAAAAAACTTGGCATTGCTGAGCGATTTGAGTCCATTTCGTACGCGAATAGTTGTTTGATATTTCGGTATTACGGGTGTTGTTATGACTGGTTTATATATTTAAGAAGTAGCGTCTGAGATTTTTATCGTTTTGGCATGGAAAAGACTAACGATGGAGGGGATGATCACAGCTCAGGATGGCTCGAAGTGAGAAAGGTTTAATATTTGACATTTCTTTTGACAAAGATCTTCATCATTGCTACAAACTTTCAATTTTATTAGTAGATGATTGCTATCGGCTATCGGAAGCTGAGGGAGAAGTTAAAAGGGGAAAAATTAGATTCTGTTATTGTTCTTTCATTTGGGCATTGCAACCATGTCTTTAAAACTTACATAGGTTTTTTTATTGGAACATTTGGTACGGTTATTCTCATCTCATGTTTTGTCATCATCCAGTATTTTGCTTCCTACGGTTTTAATTCAGTTGAGTTAGAATGGAAAATGTAACATTCATATTTTAATGTAAACAAATTTGGGATAAACAAGGAAGGAAGTTAATATTTTCATCAGATTCTTGTTGTTCAAATGGTTATGGCATTCCATTTGATTTCTTTCAATCAATTCTTGAATAGTATTTCTGGTTGAATCAGGTTTTTTGAGAAGGTAAAGAAGCTGTTTTAAGTAGTTAGTTAAGCACCTCTGACTAAGTTGGTGAACTTATGGAGCTTACAAGTGTCTGTGTGTGACAATTTCTGTTCTGCATAATTCATTTCCATCTTTTTCCTTGAATTTTGTTCTTGATGGAATAATAGGAGCTGATTGATTATTTTGCTATACATGTTCTTTAAAGTTCCATGTCTTCCTGGGAATCCAACTGGATTTGAAGTTTGATTTACCTCTTTATTCGATGCTGAAAAAGTTTAAACAACTCACTAATGCACTTTCCTTCTACTCTCATTTAATAAATACCGGAATTTCAGCTCCTTCCTTATGAATTACTAAAGCTAAATGCAGTTGTTTTGGAATAACGTTTTAGACCACATTCAATTTTGTTATGTGTTATCAGAGGCGTCATATGTTATGTGGAATTTTTTTGCAATGCTTCCGTGATATAATTTCTAATTACTGTGGAAATATGGAACTGAATTATCTTCTCTTTATATTCCTTTTCTAGAGACACAGAAACAGTTCAAAGTTTTCTCTACAGAGTTCTGATGGGGAAATTTCAGGAAAAAATTCGTCTAAATGTCAGAGTATTCAGAACCCATTGGGTAAACATACTGGGCGTGAGAACTGCAGATCTCATCCTTCAAAATCAGGGAAAAATAATGCTGTACATTTTAATGATGGTGCTGGCAATTCTCTTCCCCTGCCAAATGAAGACAAAAAATGTATTCACTATCTTGATAAACGTGTTATAAGGCAAGATGGGTCTACCAAGCCACCGCCCGCATTTGTTACTAATTCTCTTGGTGAAAGTGGAGATTGTGATAAAAATTTTAAATATGATAAGCTTGAGGTAGTTCACAAAATAAAGTGGGGTCATCTAGAGGATGCTGATTTGTTACTGAATGATAATAGTCTTGAAGCTGGAATCAAATTTGGTGATATAGAAGGTGCTAATGTAATTTGCTCTAGGAAGCAAGAAGATAGTCCTGACGTGGCTTTATCTATAAGTTCTAGTCTAGCCTTATCTCTAGATAATGTTCCTCATCAGACAGTTTTAAGAACTCAAAGGGATGATTCATGTGATGATAACAGTCGAGAAGTCAGTGAGATATCTTCAGAATGTGTAGAATTACAAGTCAAGAGTAAAGTTAATGTCAATCCTGATCATAATTCAAACAGGGAAGAAATAAATACCGAGGATGACAAGCATGTAAATGATGATTGTTTTGTAACAAATTCTCCGTTGATTGAAGCTGTGAAATTTCAAGTTTTAATAGAGGTAGATGATTCAGAAATTTCTAATGCAATGGAAAAGAATGTAATTTCAAGATCATCTCTGACGGCCCATGATACCAAGTTAGTTCCAGCTGAAAGGGTTGAATGTGAAGCTTCTAGTAAATCAATCACATATTCTGTTGAAGAGGTTCAGATTCCCGAGGCGGGTGCAAAACATGATGATGCGCCAAACACAAATCTTGGGAGTGCCCTTGGTGAAGGCGAGACAGCTGAAAGTAAAGAAAGGTTTAGGCAGCGTCTCTGGTGCTTTCTGTTTGAAAATCTTAATAGGGCAGTAGATGAACTTTATCTTCTTTGTGAACTTGAATGCGATGTGGAACAGATGAAAGAGGCTGTTCTTGTTCTTGAAGAGGCTGCATTTGATTTTAGGGAACTAAATGGTCGAGTGGAGGAGTTTGAGAAGGTGAAGAAGTCCTCTTTATTGGCAGTTGCTGATGGGGTGTTGCCAATAACTTTAAAGGGTGACCACCGCAGGCCACATGCTCTCTCTTGGGAGGTAACTATCACTTCTCTTCTCATAACAATGATACAGGAAAAAAGTCTGATACTTATTGATGTAAGACCACCATGTAATATGGCCAAGTATTAGCACTTAATGCAGCTTCTACTCTGTGCCTCTGAATCACTTTTAACACTTGAGGTAAATGGAACAATATGCGTATTTGTTAGAAATACACAGCAAGTTACATGATTTTTATCAATGAATGTAAGAATTATTTTAAATTTACCCCCTTTATTCATCAACAATCAACATCCATACTAAGTTTCTACAGAAGTTTGAGGGTATGCCCTCCCTCAACACATCAGATTAAAAAATCAATCCCTTACTATTCACCGTTCCCCCGCCCCCCAAACACAACTAATTTCTTATTCAAACCAATAACTATCTAGTAATTTATTTCCCATCCTACCTTATAATACAACTTAATGACACAACATTGAAATCCCTATTCCTCCCAATTTATGCTTCCGTTTTGAGAAATAAACTTGAGGTTTTTCCTTTCTAAAAGGATTCTAAACGTTCTATGTGTTTGGCTTTAAATTTCCCCAAGAATTCTTGTTTTCATATTGCCATTGATATTTAGATAGTTGGTATTTTACTTTCTTATTTACTTTCTCTTTTGCGTCAAACCAACACCAGTTCTTTGATTGATGAAGTTAACTGAGGGCACATAGAAGGGATTGTTTGAAACATCAACAAGTGGCTGTTATGATGTTTCAGTTGGAAACTTTCATGCAAAATTATCTCTATTAGATAATGGAAAGTACTCTATATCAACTGACATTGGACATACTTTGAGGATTTGCAATTCACCATTCCTGAATGAAAATCATTTGCTTAAGTTATTACATTATGATGACAGGTTCGAAGGATGACTACTTCTCCTCACAGAGCAGAGATACTTTCTTCTTCGCTGGAGGCTTTTAAGAAAATTCGTCAAGAGAGAGCCATCGACCACACATCTAATGATACTAATATTCAGGGGCCTGAGCCGCTCAATCTCCAATCTGTCGCTGAAACAAACTCATCTGTGGTAACTCACGATGCACCTAGTGCAAAAGATTCAGTTACAAAGTCAAGCATAGAAAGTAGAGATTGGAATATCACCCTTGGTGTCCAAAGTGGAGAAGGGAGAAAGATTGAGTCAACCAGATTCAGGAAGATGAATTTGGCACAAAATGGACGTCCCTCTCCACCATTTAGTGTTAATTCATCTAAGCCACCTGTTGCTGGAAAGTGTAAGAAAGAACAGCTTGAGTTGGACGTGGAGAAGTTACTTCCCAGGAGAGACAAAGTCTGCACAGAAAATAATAGTGATAAAATTCAGAAATCTACAGATCAGTTCAAAAAAGTGACAGTGTTTCCTGAAAAAGATAAGGAAAAAGAAAGAAGGAATACTGCTCCATGGAAATCCATGGATGCTTGGAAAGAGAAGAGGAACTGGGAGGACATTCTTTCCTCATCATCCCGAGGCACTGCTCGTGTTTCACATTCACCTGGCATGAACAGGAAAAGTGCTGAGCGAGCTCGTGTATTGCATGATAAACTAATGTCACCTGAGAAGAAGAAAAAGACTGCAGTGGATCTAAAAAGAGAAGCAGAAGAAAAGCATGCCCGTGCAATGAAAATCAGAAATGAGTTAGAGAATGAGAGAGTTCAAAAGCTGCAACGCACCTCAGAAAAATTAAATCGTGTCAATGAATGGCAGGCGGTACGTACTATGAAATTACGGGAAGGAATGTTTGCACGTCAACAACGCAGTGAATCTCGGCACGAAGCATTTCTAGCCCAAGTTGTGAGAAGAGCTGGCGATGAAAGCAGCAAAGTAAATGAAGTCCGTTTTATCACCTCTTTAAATGAAGAAAATAAAAAAATAATATTGCGCCAGAAGCTTCATGGTTCTGAGTTAAGGAGAGCTGAAAAGCTGCAAGTGATGAAAACTAAGCAAAAGGAGGATATGGCCAGGGAAGAAGCTGTTTTAGAACGAAGAAAACTTATTGAAGCTGAGAAGTTGCAACGTCTTGCTGAAACACAGCGGAAAAAGGAAGAGGCTCAAGTTAGAAGGGAGGGGGAACGTAAAGCATCGAGTGCTGCCCGTGAAGCAAGGGCCTTAGAACAAGTACGAAGAAAGGAAGAAAGGGCAAAAGCCCAGCAAGAAGAAGCTGAACTTTTGGCCCAGAAGTTGGCTGAGAGACTTAGTGAAAGTGAGCAACGTCGAAAGTTTTATTTGGAGCAAATACGGGAAAGGGCTTCTATGGATTTTCGAGATCAATCTTCACCTTTATTGCGTCGAGCAGTGAACAAGGATGGGCAGGGTCGATCTCCACCAACTAATAGTGGTGAAGACCGGCAACCAAGCAACTTTGACTTTGTGGGTACTAGTCCTGTAGTGGACAATGCTGTCCTCCAAAATTCAATGAAGCGGAAGATTAAAAGAATTCGGCAGAGGCTTATGGCTCTAAAGTACGAATTTATTGAGCCTTCTTTCGGTGTGGAAAACGTTGGAATTGGTTATAGAACAGCTGTTGGAACTGCAAGAGTAAAAGTTGGTAGGTGGCTACAAGAACTTCAGCGACTTCGGCAAGCTAGAAAAGAAGGAGCTGCCAGTATCGGGCTAATAATTGCTGACATGATCAAGGTACTTTTTTTCTTTGTTTGAGTTATATCTTCTCATATGGTATGATCAGGTATGTTTTGGTTAGTTTTAATTTTTATGCTATTTTGTTTGGAGCTTTAAAATGGGCGATGGAATCTACTTTCTTCATTGTTTCAATCCTAACCTTTTAGCAAGTGAATTATGATGTGAAGAAGTTGTATATGTATATTGCTTTCTATTTTTCTAGTAAGGTCAAATAGATGGTGACGTCCCTTTAACGGTAAGCTTGGGAATGCCCCGCTCTATTTAGCATTCATTCCTATTTGATGACTGATTGTCAAGAGTGGTTTACTAAAAGTAAGCGTTTTGTATTATGGGTTTTAATCATCAAAATTCATAGTGCACGTGGGTCCAGGTGGTGTACACAATAGTAGTTTCATCCGGATATTAAAAGTGATAAGTGCACTGAGAAGTATTATTCTGTTGCATTTGCCTTTATTTCAACAGTTCTTGGATGGAAAAGACCCTGAGCTACAAGCTTCCCGCCAGGCTGGTTTACTTGATTTTATTGCTTCAGCTCTTCCTGCCTCCCATACATCTAAACCTGAAGCCTGCCAGGTGACAATTCATCTTCTAAAATTGCTGAGGGTGGTGTTATCTGTGCCGGCAAATAGGAGTTACTTCCTTGCACAGAATCTCTTACCACCAATCATCCCTATGCTATCAGCAGCACTTGAGAACTATATAAAAATTGCGGCATCCATTAATGCTCCTGGCAACGTCAATATTTCGTCAAGTAAAACATTGATTGAAAATTTTGAGTCAATCTCTGAAGTGGTTGATGGCTTTTTGTGGACTGTCAGTACAATAATGGGCCATATAAGTTCTGAAGAACGACAAATCCAAATGTGGGATGGGTTGCTAGAGCTGTTGATCACGTATGAAGTTATTCACCGGTTACGAGATCTTTTTGCACTTTATGATAGACCCCAAGTTGAAGGCTCGCCATTTCCTTCTTCAATTCTCTTAAGCGTAAACCTATTGGTGGTTTTAACTTCAAGACCTGGAATGAGTAGCTCCATTAATTGGGAGTTGCTTCCCATTGAGACAATTCAAAAGATGGACTTAGCTGACTTTTCTGATTTAAAAGTTTCTCATGTAACTGAACCTAATGGATATTGTCAACCGCCATCACCTCTTATTAGTTATGCTGGTGGTGCATACATATCTGGCGTGGCAGCATATAGTCTAGTATCTGAAGATACTCTAGCCAATAATAAAATGGAGCAGTCTGTCTCTTCAGGTGAGTTGAATAATCTCAACGCTGTCCAGAATGATATTTTGACTGAAGTTGAGAAAGGTAAAGAAATTCAGAAGCCATTAATACATCAGAGGTACGAGGATGGTGCAGGGAATTATATTACTGAACAAAAAGTTGAAATGAACTTAGAGCAACCAGTAGCAATTCTTCTATCTTCCATGTCTGATACTGGCCTTGTCAGTCTCACTTCTTTGTTAACAGCTGTCCTGCTACAAGCAAACAATAGGCTCTCTTCTGAGCAGGTAAAATGTTCTGTGAATTGTTGGTGTATCTTGGGAGTTTTACTCTGAAAGGACTTAACGTTCTGGTTTCTTTCCTAAATATTCTCTTTAGTTGTTTCTTCATTATAATTTTTTCTCTTTTTTATGCACATTATGATTTTTTTGTTTGTATGGAAGTACTTTTTTTTCAATTTTTGGAGAAATTCGAGGTGGAAAACAGGCCTACATTCGTTGATGTATAGCATTTTTTTAATTGAATCAGTGCTCTCTCAAACAACATTCAGAGACACAATACTGATATACGTACACCTGTTGTTGATTAAACATAAACACTTAAATTTAGTAAAGTTATGGGCATACATCTTTTTGGAATTCATAGCTTGTGTTTATTTGTTGTGTAGATAGTTTTATTCTGAGTATTTTTTCACTGATTTGTCAGTTATGCAATCACCTGATTTTTTCTGTTTGTTTTTGCCGAGCCACAGCTTCAAAAAGATGTAAAGTTCACCAAAGAATTATAATGTTTAAACTGACTGATGGATGATTACATAATAATTCTGTTTTGAAGATAAAAACTTTTTTATTACTTAATTTATTCTGTTTCAGGGCTCCTATGTTCTGCCATCTAATTTTGAAGAGGTTGCTGTTTGTGTGCTAAAGGTGTTGAATCATCTTGCACTTTTGGATCTCAAGTTCATGCAGAGAATGCTAGTAAGCTCTATTTATTTATTTTCTTAGGTTATTGTATACATATGTTTATCCTCTATGTTTAATCTGTGTTATCCTGGGATTTACTCAGGCTAGGTCAGATCTAAGGATGGAGTTTTTTCATTTAATGAGCTTCCTTCTTTCTCACTGTACCAGCAAGTGGAAAGACGCAAAAGATCAGGTGATTTTTTTTGTACAAGAAACTTTATATTAAATACGAAAGGGTACTCTTAAAAATAAGTGGCAATAAGATCAAGTGATTTTGTGACTGCTATTACTATCAAGAGGGCAAGATATGAGAGTATAGAAACAAACTCTATTGGACATTTTTTTCTTTTCTTGACTCATTGAATATACAAGTTATGCTATTATGCATCTTCCCAAGATCGCACCTTCATCTGTTCTTCCATGTTTAAGTGATTTCTACTTTAATTGGAAACAATTCCTATGCTTCTTGTTAAAAAAATACATTGATACTGATTGTCCATATTGTTAATGTGCCTCAGATTGGTTTACTTCTGCTTGAATCTTTACTACTTCTTGCTCACTTTGCCTTATTCCATCCTGGCAATCAAGCGGTCCTACGCTGGGGAAAGAGTCCTACCATCCTTCACAAGGTTAGTTAAATCTTGCTGAATTCCATAAAACAAAGTCCCCGAAGATTTTATTGATGATATAAAACTAAGAACTGGAAGCAATCCAGGTATGCGATCTACCTTTTGTGTTCTTCAGTGACTCTGAATTGATGCCTGTCTTAGGAAGCACATTAGTCGCTATTTGTTACGGGTGTGAGCAGAACAAGTCTGTGGTTCAGCAAGAGCTAAGCACAGATATGGTTCTCTATTTGTTAAGGTCTTGTAGAAATGTTATACCTGCCCATCGGTTGAATTCAACTATCAATAGTTTGCCCGCTGACAATTTGAGTGAATGTAATCAACAAGGCCCTGAATTTAGGAAACACCAAATGGATAGTCCCGTAAGACCTAGTCGTTGTGTTGGCAGAACTACAAAGGTTTGCTTGGGGAAGCCTGGTTATTTGGGAAATAGCATTAGGATTGGGAGAGCAAGAAATTTAAAAGACAACAAGATAACCAAACCCCCAGAAGAAATGGCTTTTAAGCACAATCAACCAGCTTCAGATTTTGCTAAGGTTATGTTGCATTATGGATTCACCTGCAGCTTCATTGATAGAGCAGAGCAGTTCTTTTCAGCTGGGATTCCTATTGAAGTGAATGAATAGAGTCAAATCACTCGGAATTTTCATCATGCAGTTCCATTCTCGCCGCATTTCTAAGGTAAGGTCATTTTGCAGATTATCATTTTAATTGGCAACTAATTGAGATCTGCCCATTGAGAATCAAGACGATGATTATGACATATATTGCCATCAGGAATTTTCTGTTTATCTACATATCACAAGAGGTCTATAGAGCATTGCCCATACTTGTAAAACAAGTGACCTGAAAAATATTCAGTGTAACAAATTTCCACTCGAGCGCATAGCCGGATGTATAACTTATATGTACAAACGTTGTATAATATAAACTACCAGGTTCATATATTTGATAATATATCTGGAATCATAAGTTCATGCATAAATTTCCAGTTTATTTAGGAATTGGACATTGACATTGTTATGATGGCTTTTTATTTTTTGACATTGCCTGTGAAGGATAATCTGTCAATGGTAAAACAATCACATGAATAGCTGAAAAGCCTAGGCTGGGGCTCCCAAACATAGACGTATGAGAATCAGAAAATGTACAAGTTTCCCAAAAATAATATTGTTCTGATCTTGAAATTGTGCATTGGAAGGAACGAAAAGAACTTGGTATGGCTCAAACGAGAATTTGAGGGGCACTTTCATCCAAACGAGAATTTCTGAGAGCCTGGAGCATGTCCGCAGTAATTAACAAACTATCCTCAGTATTGCTCACAAATTTACACATCAGAAAATTCATTTGGTAGAAATTTCAAATTCCTGTATTAAATTCCCATTTTATATTTATATACTCACACTTGATCATGCTTCTCACTGCTCAATAACTATTTTGAGTGTATGTTTTCACAGTTATACTTCCCACTAGAGCACATAACTCACAGAAAATTTATCTGGCCAATATATACTTCTTTGGAATCAGAAATTGTTCAGGAAATTACACTGCAGAGATGTGGGAGATTCCAGAATAACCCAATTTTCTCACTGCTTGAGGATTCATAGATATTCTATGCTTTGAAAGATTCTTCTAGGTCTTTACTGTCAATGCTTAAGTGATTTCCATCTGAGTAGGCACTCCCTGGTACCTTGACTAAAAGGTCATCCTCTATTGCGTCATCCTGATGAGAGAGATTGATTTTCTTAGTTAAGGAAGCTACCACAACAAAGCTGCATCCACCCACATGCTTATTTAGCTACTTATTTGCTCTAATCACATATCATTCGCTACTGTGTAGTTGAAAAGGCAAAATTAAGTGGTCGGTGTCTGAATTTGAGTTGAAATCACACATCATACCAATCAAAACTAGCCATACTTGTGAAAAATACAAACCTTGATTCTAGACTCGGTACTCTCCATGTTTTTTGATTTTACAAGTTCCTTCATAATTACTTTGAGTTGCTTCTTTGCCTTCAGCCTTGTCGAGCGTCGTTCTGAGCATTGTGCTGCTGTAACATCAGAATGGCAGGCCACACATAGAGTCCTCATGTTCTCTAACCGACACTCTCCTTTGAAAAATTCACATGGCATTAGATCCCCTCTGATTGTAAGGCCAATAAATATTGGAATCCAGAAAAAATTAACATTTATATTCAAATGCTTAAAATATTCGTACTCAACATAGGTTACTCTAATGCTTTCTTTGTTATTTATGCTACATCTAATACCTCTAACATACCCGTTTCCTTATTCCATGTTGTGTTGAAAAAGGTTACGCTTGTTTACATAATATATCTCCCTAGTTTCACCCTATTATAGTCCAAATGATTGGAAAAACAAGATCTAAATGTATCCCCAACCAAAGACCCAACCCAAGGTTTCACAATAGAAAATTTCCTTATTAAGAAAAAATTAAATGGAAAGTTTCATACCTCCACCTTGGTAGACAGGAACAATGTGGTCTGCATGCCATGCGTTTCCCTCACTTGGATTATCAACAAGCTTATCGAGTCTCC
This sequence comes from Begonia loranthoides, assembly GCA_022433065.1. NCBI lineage: Eukaryota > Viridiplantae > Streptophyta > Magnoliopsida > Cucurbitales > Begoniaceae > Begonia > Begonia loranthoides. The sequence continues at coordinate 3,826,512 of CM039482.1, read as the reverse complement.
AAGAAAAAACACAGAGAAATAGTGATAAGAATGTTGCCTGAATGAGCTTCATCCCTTTACCACATCACAATTTTAGAAATCATTATTCTCGTTACTAAATGAAAAGGCATATAGGGAATGTTTATATGACACAAATACATACAAAGTACAGCCATTGACTAACAATTTCTAGAAATGACTTACAATTTCTTCCTTCTTGCTACATTTGGTGCAACTTTCTCCACGTATTCTCGCCTCATGGCCAATGATAAAGGTTTTATATGCCTTACAAGTTTATGACAGTCCAAATGACAATTTGAGCAGATACCATGTTCTATTTGAAAAAGCTCCTGTTTGTTACCCATAATTAAGCACTCATTTGGAAATTAAACATAATGAATTAATTAAATAGCCAAGATTTTCCAAGTAATGATGTAACCATCTATGTTCTAACCTGTCGGAGGGATGTGCTACTAATCCTAATTCGATATTCTTCGTAGCATCCAAGGTTACAGAAAAGATCCTCAAAAAACTGAGGTATCTTGGCATTGTTGCCTCTGAAAGTATAGAAAGAAGTTGAACATAACACTAACAAGTAAAACAAAAAATATAAATGTACACTCACATGCATGGCATTTGACAAAGTTTGCATAGTGGTTCATCTGTCAAGGTCCAACCCTGAATGTATTCTTTCTTCTTTTTCCCAGAGCCAACACATATTTGGATTGTTTTCCAAACAGCATTTGCCGGTAACGGTTGGCTAATCTCGTTAAAAGGTGTATTGCGTCGCTTACTTTTAATCTTCAGTATTCCCTGCAATGGAGTAATATGAAACCCTTATCTGCCTTGACAACGTTGTTATGGTATTGTATTAAACACATCCCATGTCCAAAGTTTAATTGAACCCAATTTCCATTTAGCTGAAATTATCAAAAGGAAAATATAACGGTCCGAATTCATTCATAAGATAGGTTAAGCTCGGGCGCCCAGAAGTTCTAGAATATTGTATTAATTATGTATTATCTTGGAAAGTTAAGCTTTAAGAAATAATGATCTACCAGATGTAATCCAACAAAAAGAGCAAAATCATAGAAGGATAACAAGGGGAAATTCATCAATATCTAAGAAAGAAATAAACTGGGGAGACAAACAGACATACATTAGTGTTGTGATGGATGTTTTCCCTCAAGTAGCATAACTCGACATCTAAAGGAAGTTGCAAAGGTTTTCCAAGCAACTTTTTTCGTTCAATGGGTCTTAATCTGTTCCACTCTTCAATAAATGCATGAAGAGCATTTTTCGATATTGATGTCTCTTTCAAGGAATTGGCCTCTGCCCACTCATTATCATCTGAAGTCAATATTTCAAGTTCCTCGGGTCGAAAATTGACAAAAAGTGGTCTTGGCCTCAAATCGGTACCAGATATGCAGGCATACAAGTGAATCCTTCCGGTATATTGGCTCACCTGAAAAGGAATTAAGCCATTTTGACTTTTCAGATATTAAATTTAACTGATTATACAATAGCTTACAGAGAAACATGAAAACTTGCCAGTATCAGAATTACAAAAGAACTTAATCTAAAAGGCAACAGTTTGAACTATAGGAATGGACATATGTTATCTTGAGTTTAAATATAAAGATCAATTTTTCAAAGAGTTCATACTATTAATTTATGAAACAAATTGATAGAAGAAAACTCTTTATTGCATATATTACTTCACGGTACACACACAACCACACTTTTTCAAGGTATTCGAGTCCCTAGAAACTCTCCTCTCTCTTGAACTCTTTCTATTTTCTTTTAATACAACTTTCCTCCTCACCCAATAACTGTCAAAGCCAGTTATTCATTTTTCTATTTATTTTTCTTTCTCTTAGGGTATGTAAAACGTGGCGGAGGACTATCACGATGTTAATCAAATATTCCATATTGAGATTCAGTTGATTATGACAGTGACATAAAATTGTATAAGGTGACAAGTTGAACTAAGGTGAAGCTGAAGAAGATTTCGGCAACAACTGATGATGCCTTGGTACTTGTACACATTTTTTTATATTCAACGTTTTTCTCAATAATAAAAAATGTGTAACAATCGAAAAGATAATTATTAAGGGGTGAGCTGTATATAAAAGTTCAACCCAATACTACCTTTAAAAACATTTGACTTATAATCTAATCACTTGCACCACCAAAACAACAAGCGAATAAAAGAACCTAAAAAAATAGCCAACGCTCTCCTTTTCATCACAAAAAAATACATATTCTACTTTTGAATGATATACCTCAAATCGTAAAGAATCTGCATCCTTAGTGTAACTTCTATTAGTTTCACTGGGTATATCTGGTCCATGTATCTTTTCTGTTTGATCATAGAAATTTTGTTCCTGCATTCAATAATTTTATGAACAATATCCGAAAGCAGAAACCTTTTACTTGAAGATAAGACAGATGCGTGTCTAAAAGGCCAGTCATACTTTCTTTGCTTGATCGTTGCCTCCATTGAGTCGATCCGATCGAGGAGAGAGAACTCTGTTAAGATTCTCAGTTTCAGCTTCCGAAGTTTCTTTCATTTTGCTTTCTAAGAACAAACCCTTTTCTACTTCCACAACCTTAAAATTAGGATCCTGTCATAGCAAGACTTTACTTTCTTTGATACAAACAAGGAAATCCATGCAATGAGCAAAATAGTTAGTTGACATTGTTTTTTTATTTGTAACAAAAAAATTGGAAACATGAGTTTGAAAAGGACCTCATGGGGTATGTCTGTTTTAGTTGAAGAACTAAGATTTTTGTGAAGTTTAATACACTGATCATTAGTATTTTCGGCTACTTCATCATGCACTTCAGTAGAGTACACATCCTTGACAAAGTCCTTATCTTGTGGCTCTGTATTTACAGATGAGGGCTCATCACATGCTGCTACGTCCAAAAGCTGATCTCCAAAACTTGTCTCAGTTTTATCAGAAGTTTTTAGATAAGAAACAGTGTCAACCTGTCAGCTAAATACAAAGGTGTCAGTTTTGTTAAATACTAAACTAAATGAAAATTGAAATCTAGGATCCTGAACCATCAAAACTCTAGGCTCACTAAAAACCCTTCTAAACTTACTGAATATCCATAGAACTGCTTTAAGGATATGGAACAAGGATTTGACTTCCAATAATATTCTTCTTGCCATCAAGTTTTCAACTTGGGTTAAAAAAAAAACTTTGTATAATGAATTTGGCAAAAGAGGTTAAAAACATGGACCTCTATCTCTTGAATTGCATCATATTTCCCATTTGTTGCAGAAGAAACACAGCGTAGGCTCTTGGTTAAACTTTGCCAAAGTGACTCATCCAAAGTATCCTGATATTTAGTGATAAACAAAAGAATAATGTCGAACATATTCCGTATTAATCTTAGCAATATTATGTTCAAACCTTCGCACAGAAGATGTACACGTTGACCGCGTTTGTTTGTCCTCGTCTGTGAGCTCTATCCTCAGCCTTCAGAATGAGACAAAATGTAATGATCAAAGCATAAAAAGGTGATGAAGGACTTTGATTTTCAATGAAATTTGAACCTGAAGCATCAATGATGGTGACTGAGGAAGCTCCAAGAAGACAACATTTTGTGCTGATGAGAAATCAAGTCCAACACCACCAGCAGTTACACCGATTATCGCAATTTTGACCTGATATCCAGGGGCATAATGTCTCATCACCATGCAAAGAAAGGAAAAACCAAACAAGATGCATTGCCTCAAGAATTACACAGAAGATAATGATATGGCAAGTCCAACTTCTTGGTATGAGAAAACATTAATGAGTTTGATCCTTTCCGCTTAAAAGGATGTTATAGGTGAGCATTTAGTAATATTTGTAATCTCAAGAGATCCTATTTGTCATTATCTCTGTATATATTTTTTCACGATAATACTTGAATCGATAAAAAATCCACCAGCGATGAAGTTCAATATATAAATATTTTTTTTTTGTAAGAAGTCAACAGAAATGAACCTCAATCACTAAATTACAAATAAGAATTAGAAAAAATCATAATAGTAAATAGGCAATCAACATAATCAATCTGAACTTGACTTGCCAAGTGAGTTCAATATGACGGCTGACATGTAATGAACTAAAACAAATAACAAAGGAGTTAAAAAGAAAAAAAAAAAAAGACAACAACACCACCTCAGCTGATGACTGGAATGATTTAACTGCTGACTGCCTTTCCCTAGCGAGGGTGCTTCCATCAATGCGGACAAAGCCAATCCCTCTCTCGCACACGAGTTGCTGAAGAATCTCAACAAATATATTATTTTTAAAATGATGGGCACTGAAATCAACCAATATAAGACATGGAAAATAAAAAGGAGCTATATAAAAATGAAAAAAAAAGAAGAAATGAATCTCACTTGTACTCCATCAAGCACTTTATGATGATGGGCAAAAATGATCATTTTTTGAGAACTACACATGGAATCCAAGTCCACTACTCCATCACTTTGTGTAATTAAAGGGTGAATGCAAAACCATTCCCGAAACCCAGACAGTTTTGCAATACCTACTTCTTGATAGTTGAGTTGTCCCATTCTTACTTTCCCATTATCTGGAAGAAGAAAGGACAGGTTTAAAAATGAGATAATGTTAAATAGCCCTGTTATTGGTGTATTGACAAAAATAGTACCGTTCGTCCTTGTATATATTATGCTGTAACTATATGCCTTAATTACATATAGAGCAAGGATGGTCTAGAAAAGATAGTAAATAGAGTAGCTTTATTTCCTACTTTTACTGTTCATTGTAGCATATCTACCCTAGTTGTAATCTTCTAAAGAACTTCAATGAGAATCATATAGTCTCTAATTCTTTGTTAATATTCAATCCTATTCACATATTTCTATATTTTGCATTTTAGGTTTTACACACAAAAATTAGTAAGAAAGTTTTGAAATCGGTATAAATGAACAGAAAGCACTTTCTCAAAAGATTAAATGTTGGGATGAGGTTAAAGAATCATTTGAAGTATTTCTTAGCATTTTTTCTCACGCATATGCCCAATTCTTTGGTCCCTACCCGTTTAAGTGGTCTGAAAGTAACAAGACATTTATACTGAGGGTCACATGTTCTAACAATAGAAATTTTGAAATTGCTCTAAACAAACACTATGTTATGTTAGCACTTTCTCAAAAGGTCAAACTACTAAGATGAGGTTAAAGAATCATTTTAATTATATCTTAAACATTTTTTTCAGCACATATAGGCCTAATTTTGAGTGTCCCTATCAGTTTAAGTGGTATGAAAGAGATGAGAAATAGATTTAAACAAACGATTTCATGCTCTTGGACTTTTATTTATAACTCCAAATTATTTATTTTATTTATGAACCCAAAAGTTGTCTAATATTGTTGCAAAATGGCTAACAACTTCTAGAAAATATACTACACTTGATCTAAAACACTTTTTATGGTAAATCAAATTCAATAACTTGCAGCTACCTACTACAATTTGCTCGAAATTCAGCAAATGAATTTGTCGAGATATAGTCAAAGCAAAATATTTTAACTCTTACCATAAGATTTGTCTAGAGTCTCCCCAGCACTTCTCTCAATGTGGCCATTATGTAACTCCCTAACAACAACCTTTGCTGCAATTATGTCTGATTTCTTTAACAACAATCTTATAATTTGCCTGCGTTTGGGAGGTAGCTGAACAAGCACATGTTCTTTCAAACGTCTAATCTAAATTAGAAAAGAAACAAATTAGATAATGCATGACCATAAGTAAAGAACATGAATCATAAAACAGATAATATACCCATGAGAATTGAACATGGATACTAAACGTCCGTGATTAATGCAAGGACAGTAAAGAAAGTAAATATTCAGCCTTTTCATTATCTTTTTTCCATATTATGACACTATCTAACTGAAACCCAATGCAAATATAATTTACACTGACAGCAAACTCAAGCATACCATGACTGTTTGCTTGAGTAACACATTCAACTCTTCCAAGCGAATTCCCTTTGAGAAATCCTGCATTAGAAGAATATCAAACCATGATTTAAATTCTTAAAATAGTCACCGATAAATTGTTAGGGACCCCTGCACTAGCTAAATCAAGAATAAGAAAACACAACAGCCATTATGATTCCGATAAATTTCAGAACAACCACACAACAAACTTTTGAGATGTCTGTGGTCTCTTACCAGCCACCAAAAGTCCGAATGACACTCCCACTTCTCCCCATCCCTTCCTAAATAACCCAACAGTCCAATATCACAATTGACTCAACACACACTCCCAAACATCCCACAAATATAATAATAAAACTGTCAAATATAAATAACAATAAACATAATTTAAATAACTGTAAATTTAATCTTCACTGCTCCTTTTCCATCCTTTTTCTCCTTGAATATGAGAATTCCAAAGGTGGGTGTTTATCATGAACATAACTAAAATCAAAATTATATGCATATTGAACTCCCCCTGGTGTTACATCTGGTTTGTCCTAATTATCTCAGAACTCCAACTACAAAGCAACACCTGAGAAACATTATACAAAGTCAAATTTAATTAAACAATAATAAGGGTCTTTTGCCACTTGTAACAAGCACCATTGTCGTAACTGCAAATTTTAAGGTATTAAAAATGTGTGTTTTAAATTAAATAATTAATAATTACTTAATTATTAAATTAATTAGGCAGTTATATTTTTAATTTCTATAAATGACTTGAAGGGTCATTCTTCGAAGCCCTACGATGGTTTGAGATTTCTTCTGGGAGAAACTATGGAGACAGGATAGAATTCTGAGGAGTTGAAATCAAGAGGTGAGTTCTTTCCGCAGAAAATTTCAGACTTTTGCTCTAAGTGTCCATAATGGAATTTGAAATTATGATAGGTTGGAATTTCCTTCATTGGTTGTTTATCATTATCGATCGGAAACGTACTTTTAAATTTCTTCACGGACTTAATAATGATCTTGATCAAGCTCGCTTTCACATTATGAGTACTAAACCACTTCTCAGTATTTGTGAAGCTTTTTCTGCTGTTCGTCAAGAAGAGAGTTGCACCAAGCTTATGCTTAACCCCACAGACAAACCAAACTTAGATAGTTCTACCTTGGTTGCACGTGGGATTTCTCACACTTTTGGTTCTTCTCAACCAAAGCACGACCGTTCTTGGTGTAATCATTGTTGTCGTCCTAGGCACACTCGCGAATCATGCTGGAAACCACACGAAAAACTAGCTGATTGGAAGTTTAAGAAGTCAATTGCTGATCGTGATTCTAGATCTTATCAGACTACTGAATCTACACCAACTGAGAAAAACACCTTCACCAAAGAACAACTTGCTGTCATTCAACAAGTATTCATAAAATTATCAGCATCTCCCTCGGAACGACACACTAATTTACTAGCACAATATGGTACTACTACACCTTCTGCTTTTACTGCTCAGTCTAATTCTACAAGTCCTTGGATTATTGACTCATGGGCATCTGATTACATGACAGGAAATGCATCTTTACTTCATAATTACTGTCCCAATAGTGGCAATTCTTCAGTCCGTATAGCTGATGGTTCAATTTCTAAAATCCTTGAGAAAGATTCTATTCAAGTCACACAGACACTTCTTCTGACCTCAGTTCTCAATGTTTCTAATTTGGATGTTAATTTGATTTCAATTAGCAAATTAACAAGTGACTTAAACTGTGTTACTAAATTTTGTGCTAATATGTGTGAATTTCAGGATGTAACATCGGGGATGACGATTGGTAGTGCTGAGATGTGTTATGGACTCTATCTTTTTCATTTAAATAAATTCCCTGGATCTAAAAGTTTGGTTGTAACTCAATCTCCTTCTCCAGGTCCGTTTCTTTCAAGTCTAGGTCATTGTAGTTCCTCTGTCAATAATGAAATTAATGTCATGTTATTGCATTATTGTCTTGGTCATCCAAATTTTATGTATTTAGAAAAATTATTTCCTCATCTATTCATTAGTAAAAAGCCAAATCTTTTTGTTTGTGAAATATGTTAACTTGCAAAACATACTCGTGTTTCATATCTTCGTATTCCTTACAAACCATTTCGTCCTTTCACATTAATTCATAGTGATGTGTGGGGTCCATCAAGAATTCCAAATATCAATGGTGCTCGGTGGTTTGTGTTTGTCATTGATGATCATACTCATTTAACAGGGTTATTTCTTATGAAAGAAAAATCGGAAGTTGGACAAATATTTGAAAACTTCTACAATATGATCCTCACGCAATTTGACACCAAAATCCAAATACTCAAAATTGATAATGCCCTTGAATACTATAACAACACCTTGAACTTCTGTCTCAACCATCTCAGTATTGTTCACATCAATCCTTGTGTTGACACCCCACAATCAAAAAGGGATAGCCTAACAAAAAAACCATCATCTTCTTGAGGTCGCTTGATGTTTCATGTTCTCTACCTCTGTTCCCAAATTTCTATGGGGGGAAGCAATTTTAACTGCTGCATACTTCATCAATCGTTTGTCATCTCAGGTCATTCAATTCAACACTCCATGTCAAGTTCTTCATAAATGTTTTCCACATGCCAAATTACTCACCTCACATCTCCCCGATAAAGTGTTTGGTTGTATAGTTTTTGTGCATATTCATTCTCAACACCGTAGCAAATTGGATCCTAAAGCTCTTAAGTGCTTTATTAGGTATTCATCAAACCACAAAAACTATAAGTGTTACTCACCAACAAACAAAAAGACCTATCATTCCATGGATGTTATTGATAGTAACAACTATTATACAACTTTTATACTGATTTCCAACACTTTNATACCAAATTGATAGTAACAACTATTATACAACTTTTATACTGATTTCCAACACTTTATCACAACAGCAACCGCGATACAAACACAACTTATACAGTGACTGCACTCCAAGGGAATTCGAGAGTCCCTCCCTCTCCTTTCTTACTCCAAAAAACCACCCTTTTGTAGTTCCCTCGACAACAGTTTTTAACACTAAAAAAACTACCTTCAACTGCCTTGCACACACACATGACAATATTAATAATTATAATAACATACCCTAAACATTTATTTTTCTAGGCCTCCTAACATAAGTAAAACGCAAAGAAGGACTATCAGTTACATTCTTAGAGCATCAACCTTTCTATTCCAGCATTTAGTTCTCTTGAGATCTATGCAACCTATAGACCCTCAACCTCTTTCAAATCCATATCCACTTTCTCTTTTTACTCAACCACTAAGAGTCTACACCAGACGAAATAAACTTGACGAGAGAATAGAGTCAACTAGGGGTGGAAATCAGTTCGGTTCGAACTGAGTAACCGAACCGAACCGAATGATTTTACTCGGTTTGGTTTTAAAAGGTAAAAAAACCAAATTTAAAACCGAACTGAGTATAACCGAAATCTTTGGTTTAGTTCTCAATTTTAATGAAGAAAAACTGAGTAAAACTGAACCGAACTGAACCGAACCGAAATAAACCTGAACCAACTCATTTAACTTAATTCCAATAATCAAATATTTACTACTACATTTTACAATTTTTTTTACAAATTTTTCATAAATAATAAAATTATAATGTAATTATTTATATGATTCTAATTTATCATGATGTAATATAAATATTTAAAATAATTAATTATATGAATTAACAAATGAATAACATATAAACATCATACCAAATATTGTCTACACTATTTGAAAACCGAAAAGCTAAGAAAATCCAAATTTTTTGGTTTTTTCAAAAACCAAACTAAAAAAACCGAAAACTGAACCAAGAAAAACTGAAAACCGAGGTTCGGTTTTTTATCGATTTTCCAATGGATTCAGGTCGGTTTCAATTCACTATAAAACCGAACCAAATTAAACTGATTCCACCCCTAGAGTCAACAAGACCTCAACGCACTGCTCATAACTCAGATTTGAATCCAACATCTCTAGAAATTCATACAGATACGCATAACATGATTTCACGTGTAAATGATGCAGTTGCTTTACAAAAAAGAGTCTGATCCTGCACGTCGCACGATGCATCCGATTGGTAATTTCGTGACATACAAAAACTTCTCAAGTCCATATAGAGCTCTACTCTCTTTAATTGACAATGTACAGATGTCTAATTCAATTGACGAAGCCCTTAGACATCTGGGTTGGAAGAAGGCAGTATTTGATGAAATGATAGCTCTAGAAAAGAACAAGACATGGACAATTAAAAATTTACCACAAGGAAAGACACCAGTAAAATGTAAATAGATATTTAATGTAAAATACCGAGCTAATGGAGAAATTGAAAAACTGAAAGCACACTTGGTTGCAAAAGGATTTACCCAATCATATGACATTGATTATGAAGAAACTTTTGCACCAGTGGCTAAACTCAACACAATAAAGATTCTACTTTCACTAACTGCTAATTATGATTGATCACGTAAAGAATGCTTTCCTCAATGGCACCTTAGAAGATGAAGTATACATGAAGATCCCTCAAGGATTTGGTAAATTTGTTGACAACACCAAAGTATGTAAACTTCAGAAATCATTATGTGGTTTAAAACAATCTCTTGGTTCGAGAAATTTTCCAAAACTATGGTGATGCACGGATACACTCAATGTCAAGCCGATCATACTCTTTTTGTAAAGTTTGGTCCTGAAAAGAAAGTGGCCATGTTAATTGTCTATGTTGACGACATGATACTCACAGGACATTTTAAAGAAGAATTGGTGGAATTAAAAAGGGTCCTAGCTCAAGAATTTGAAATTAAGGACCTAAGAAATATGAAATACTTTCTTGGAGTTGAAATTGCTTGATCAAAAGATGGAATTTTTATTTTACAGAGGAAATATACATTGGATCTCTTAAATGAGACAAGAATGTTAGAATGTAAACCTGTTGATACTCCTATGGATTCTTACAAGAAACTCGGATCAATCACAGAAGGTACACCAGTAGACGGGGAGATACCCGCGACTCGTTGGACAACTAATATACCTATCTCACACCAGACCAAATATTGGCTTTGCTGTAAGTGCAGTTAGTCAATTTATGAACAATCCAACCAAGGAACATATGGAAACAATATATAGAATTCTTAAATACTTGAAGAAAGCACCTGAAAATGGAATCCTATTAAAAAAGAATCATGATAAGGTATAAAAGTTTTTTCAGATGCTGATTGGGTAGGAGATATTAATAATAGAAGATCGACAACACGATATTGCACTTATGTCATGGAAAACTTAGTAACATGGAGAAGTAAGAAGCAATATGTGATTTATAGAAGTAGTGCAGAAGCAGAATTCAAGCTCTAGGCCATGGAATTTGTGAAGGAATTTGGATTCAAAGGTTATTAAGTGAGCTTGGTCTAACAAGTGAAAAATCATTTACAATGTATTGTGACAATCAAGCAACTATCAGCATAGCCAAAAATTCAGTACACCATGATAGGACAAAACACATTGAGATTGACAGACGCTTTATCTAGGAAAAAATCCATAACGGCACAGCTCAACTACAATACATTCCCACACGTCAACAAACTGCAGACATACTTATAAAGGCTCTCCCAACTTTGAAGAGCTGACTAGCAAGCTTGAAATGTACAACTTGTACAACCTAGCTTGAGGGGGAGTGTAGATTTACAACTCATCAAGTTGAAGTAGTCAAATATTGTTGAGTTGTTTCCTACAATTTAGGATTAAATTCTTAAGTAGTTTCTTATATTTCAGTTTTTTGGTTTTGATGTATTTAGCTTATATAAGTTGTATCTCCAATGACTAAAGAGATATGAAAAATAACAAATATATTTGTGTTTTCTTACAAATAACTAATCAGGTTCCTAGATTGTTTAATTGGCACAAAATCGATGCCTGTGTGCAAAAATTCAAGAGAAATCAGTGAAGGTAAGTCAAACTCTCACAGTTTTCTTCAAGTTTGATGAAATTTCGGAATTTTCTTGAGATGTTGGTGTTTGACTTAAAAGCTTGGTTTAGAATTGATTTATAAACATTCAAAGTCAAAAGATCAAGGAAGGGTCGGAGTTTTTCAAAGTTTCGGGACAATTTTTCTACCTAGTGGATGCTCGAAGCTTAAGCTCGGGCAACTGGTCGATCGGTAGGTTGAACTGAGCGTCTAAACCATTAGTTTGAGCGTCTAGACATGAAGGACCGATCGCCCTCATGTTGGTGCGTATGACTAAACCAACAGCTAGTCAAATTTCTCTGATCGACTGAACAATTTTTTAGCCGATTTTTCATGGGATTGTTTCGTCAAATCTCTGAGTTAGTTCCAATCTTAGTTATGAGTTCCAACGAACTTTTTGAAGGTCTTGACAGTCTATTAATGTCGGTATGTATGATTAAGTGCTAGAGATTAACTGTTTTGGAAGTCCCGAGTTTTGGACACTTGATTTCAATATTTGTGATTACTCCATTTGAGGTAGGAGATTTATTTATTATATTCAGCTGTGCATGCATTGTTTCATAAAACTTATTTTGAGGTGAGTTTTTATATTTCCATTACGTGACATGTTTTTTAGTTACGTTGGTTTTTATGTTATATGTATGTTTTTACTGCCATGTTTAATTTAAACATGCATAATATATATTTTGAACTATTTTGATCAACCTGTGTGGGAGTTTGTTTGTTACGTGCATTTGATCATTTGAGAATGTATTTTTGTTTTGTGAAATTGAGTAATGAGACAGCTAAAAGCGTCGTGTTCCTAGGTGTGAAATTTTAAACCTGATCAGGGTTATTTTGGTTGTTGTGATCACTGAGTAACATTTATTCCCTTACGTTATGGGTATCATGTGCTTTGAGTTCGCATGTGCTTCTATTTTCCTTGAGATTTTATAATAGCTTATTTTTGTTACATATCATAGTTTAATGGGTTATTTCTGGCATTTTTCTCTACTGGTGTTTTATTATCAGTTTTAAGATATGATTTCTTCATAGCATGTTCACTTTTAACAGTTGACTCATTTCAACAACATCCCTTTTAAGTCATAGTTAGAGAGATTACTAGGAGCCAACGCATGATTGATCGACATTATCATATTCTCTAGTATTTCCTTCGTTTTAGAGTGTTTTCTTTGGTGAGATATGACTCACATGTTCTCGTGATTATATCACTTATGTTAGGTTACTTTATATCTTATTTTTGCATAGCTTATTTGGACATATAGTATTTTACTATCTTGATGTCATTATTAGACTCATGGTTTAACCCAACATTTTAAGCTCTGATTTTTTAATATCTTTTAAGTCTTCTGCTGCTTAATTAATTATTACCCATTAAGGGTTGGACGATTCGATCCACTTTTGGGTCGGGTCGTTCTCTATTCCATCGCGGGCTCACTTTAGGCCGTGACAATAAGTGAGTCCATTCATTTTTTCAAGAAATCTCTAAAATAAAACCATGGTAAAACAAAAAAGGAAAGAAAACTCTATTCCTTTAATACAAAAAACCAATGCTTGTCTTTCCATCAAAGCTACAAAGATGGCTAAAAAAATCTTTTTTATCAATACCTGAAACGTTTTTCCCTGAGCAGTGGTAACGTATTCAACTGCACAGTAAGTTTTTGCAAAACAATACTTGGTCTTTCCCAGCAAACCAGACCTATATAGTAACATAAATAAGTCAATTGATGAGAGAGAAAATCAATCCATAAAGACTCAAATAGTAGAAATTAAAAAAATAACTGACCATAACATGTCTATCTGATGAAAAATGTCGTACGGTCTAAGATCACCTAGGAAAATAGACAAGGTAAGTTGAAATGCATTTAGAAAATATGATGGAAAGATTACATGGATTAAGTTCATCAGCCAGACTAGACAAATCATTCTATTAAGTAGTTAACCACTTAATATCATCTAACAAGTAAAAAATTTTATCATTCGGATAAATTCATAAAAGGTTTAGATTGTCAGGTGATACTTTGTCAAAAACACGAACAAACGACTTCATGAAATCCCTTTAATTAGAAAATGAAGTTAAAACAAAAAAAAATCTCAAATTTTCTTCAATTAAAAAAACACCATGTTACAACCTTGTCAAAGACGGAGTCCCTGATAGTAGAACTATATGCTTGACCTTAGTAGCCAGATCAAGAACGGCTTTTATCTGTTAAAATCACAGAATAACTTTCAATAAATGACGTTTACGAAGGGTAATCATCTCCATATTTAGAGAATCTTCTAATTAAGGGTGCATCATAAAACATAACATAAATGAACACATTTATGGTTTTACCAATTATTAAACAAAATAAGTAAAAGAACATTTACCAGGTACATATTCATCATACTGCCGATTATATATAGAAACCAACCAATAGGAAATGACGACAAAAAGAAATAATGCCCACCGCAATATTTATGTATTGCTTGGTTTTAAGTAGACATTGACATTTCTTTGTTCTATAATGTATCCCAACTTTACATTTGGCTACAGCTTCCAGCTGAAGCTCCACTATCAGCAAAAAAAATTTAATATGAACGTGCCAACATCATCAAAGACTATAAGAACCTTCAATTTAACTCTGTTTCATTCATAAATCCTATAAGAAACCATAGGACGAGGAAAAAATGAATTTTTAGTTCAAATGGGAAAAAACTAAATGCACATTATTCAGTTCTAACCAACATGTGGGAGAATAACACACCTCTTCTGGTTCTGATGCCTTCTTTGTACATCTTACATGGTGAGATTCATCAACAATTAAGAGAGCCCATTCTTGCTCAAGCATGCTCTTACGCAAACGATAAAGCATTGTATAAGAAATAACGACAACTTTAGGCAATTTTGGTAAATTAGAAGGATTGTCTCGATGACCAAAAACTGAAAAACAAAATCAATTCTGTAAAAGCTTAAGTTCAAAATGTACTCATTGAACAAGTAGAAGAATTTTACAAATGAAATAAACAAGATTATAAATGGTATCTAAACTGCAAAATACCACAAATAGATAATGATATTACATTTCAAAAAATTCTGGTAGGACAAGACAAGGTTAACTCGACCATGTGATGTGACCTTTGTATAAGAAATGAGAACATGAATGTGTCGACACCATACATAGGTAAATGGATAAATGAAATTTGACCCATGTACTCTTTATGGACATGCTTACAAATTTAGAAACCTATAGAGTCCTTTCATGTTTTCATCTTCAACAGCTCATTGTAGTAAAAATATCAGCTCTGTAGTAAATAAAATCTCTAAAAAGAACTAATAATATTTCTGTTATTGTGAAAATTAGCATTATTCATAAATTTTCACATTAAATTGCATGATTTGAAAATCAACAATAAAGAAAAGGACAATATTTTCCAGTTAGCCATCATTTAAAAAAGGTAGCAGAAGTGATACGATTATACTTATGTTTAGATGGACTAAACAAGTGAATTCACACCACAGATTTGTGGTCCATTTCTACAGCAACCAATGATGCATTACTCCACAGCGACCAAGGAAAATACCAAAGCTGAAAACATTTCTTCTTGTTTTCGAAAGCAATACCAGCAAACATGTTTCTCATGTATCAGTTGTATTAATTTCTCCAGAAACAAAAAAAGATATAACCGAATTGTTCACAGACGAAGACATGCATTATAAGAAGTTTACAAAGCTATTTTGGGAGGCTGCTCCAATTTGCCAGCACAACCAAATTATGTAGCTATTTTTTCCTCTAAGTCTCGTGTGAACATGTATTCATTAAGTGTTTGAATAGCAACACTAATAAAATCTCTTAAGTAACAAAAAGTGCCAGATAAAGAAACATGATGCAATAATACCAAGATGAATATCTGCCGGTGAGCAAAATGGAAGCCACCGCTCCAGTTCTTCAGCCCATGAAAAACGTAATATTGCTGGGCAAACAACAAGTATGGAACCTTCATTCATGAAACAACCAGCAATGGCAATAGCCTGAAAACAACTCAACGAGTCATGTCTACAAAACTTGAAGAGGGGTATATGAAGAGGAAATACTTATATGTATTAATAAGAGAACTAATTAGAACAAGTGCCTCTGCTCAGTGAATAACACCAAAAGTAAATGTATCACTTATTGGCAATTACGTGCATTAGGTGCTACAGCTTTTCTCCTACTTCTTTTCACTTGGATGCTAATTACTTTCAAAATTTCTAACACAATCTCACTGCTGTGATATAGACACCAAGAACAGAGCTCGTAAATCAAAAGTAAAATAACTGCCAACTATGAATTCAGAAGACCAAAGTTTCATAAAAGCTACCTGGACTGTCTTTCCAAGGCCCATTTCATCAGCAATTAGACACCGGCCCCCTCTTCGCAAACCAAATTTGACGCCCTCAAGCTGAAAAGGTAAGAGCATGTGTACCAACTTTTTTGGCAAATTGTCAATTAATTGATCAACCTTATCATCTGAAAAATGCTCCGGCCTGCACGGAATCCACCGCCCCGCAAAAAATGAATGTGAGAGCTTCTCAACCACATTAAAAGTTGCCCAAGGAATCTCTTCAGCTTCAATAGTTATGGAGCTTTTTAAACATTTCAAAATTGCATTGTAATCCCTTAACTTATACACGCATGCCTTTCCACCGCCATTGTTTTGTGTAAAGTGTGATGGCATAACCTGAGAGGAGAAAATGCAGATGCTCAAATATATCAAGGGACAAAAGCACTTTCACATGTCAATTGCAAGATACTTCAAGCCTTTGCTAGTATTATTGAAAACGTGAACGAAAACTGACAGAACAAAAATTACTACTTTGAGGTTGCATGTCAGGGTAATGAGTTTCTACACCCTACCCACCTCAAGGAAAAGTTGCAGACAGAAAAAAAGTTTTAAAGCGCTTTCTTAATCTCATTTCAACTATTAGAATGAAAACTTTCTGGACAAATGACATTATCCCGACCTCTTGGGTGATATCGCTACAACGTTACTCAATACTTCTTGGTGATACATCACATGGTTGTGTAGTATTATGGGATAAGATTAGGTTCTTGATGGGTAAGTGGGCTTTTAGTTCTACACATTGGAAGGCATATCCCGCCGAAGCGACTTCGAAGTTAAAAGTACGGCGTCTAGTTCTCAATAATTTCGCCATTTTTCTCTCATACAGTATGTAAATTACTTTTTTTGACAAAATATCTGCTTAGAACTTACATCTGATAAACACTCGTTCAGTCTCCTAAAGCATGCTTCTTCTCCCGGATACTGAAATCCCCGAACTAACTCGGGTGTCGCAGAGAATGAATCTGGGGAGCAAATTTCGAGCCTGACCCTAAACCTATCGTCCAAGCGGGTGGTCGAAACCGGATCGAACAAAAGATTTTCGTGCTGTTTCTGTAATTGGGCTCCAGTTTTAGCACGGAATCGAGAAGAAATCTTCCGACATTTGAACAGATTCCAAGAATCTTTCTTTGGAAAATCACTGGAACAAGATTCGATCAGTGCTTTACGTTTCGCCAAGGCCGCTAAACGGTTCGTCTCTGCTCGCTTCCGTTGCTCCTCTGTGATTTCCATGAAGTTTTCCGTTGGTGAGTCTAGGGCTCATCGAAGCTGATTTGATAGAAAAAGCGCGCTTTTTTTTGTAAGAGAGAAACTGATTGTTGCTATTCACTCGCCAATTAGCGCGTGGTTGCAACGTGCACTAGGTGGGAAAATGACAAATTAAAGGACAAGTCAACTACTAAATTATTTTTGTTAATAAATTAATCACTGAACTATAGAAAATGATCCCACAGGTGGTGAAAAGACAAATCAATTATCGTACTTTGTAATTAATGACAAGTCAACTACTAAATTATTTTTGTTAACAAATTAATTACTGAACTATAGAAAAAGATCCCCATAAATATAACTATTATATTTGTCGTTAAACGTATTGACTTCGATCCACAGCGGATCGTCTACTATTCCGTTGCGGATCGTTATTTTTGAAAATAACGTTATTATATTGATGGTCTGTCGCGGATCGGGACACGATCTGCCACAGATTGACTACTTTCCTCTGCGGATTGTAGTCAATCCACCACGGATCATTGTTTGTCATTCTGCGTTCCGTTGCCCTAGTATATAAGACTCGACTGTGCGCTCTGACGAGTTCACCACGAACCACGAAATACTCGGTTATGCTTGGTACAATGTTGGAGTAGAGCTCAAAAGCGATTTTCTAATGGTTATCCTAAGATTTTCCTATCGAGCAAGACGAAGTTGTCGATATTCGTAAATTTGGGAGTTGGAAAGAGGTGAATGAGTTGGAGACTAGGTTTCGACAATTGTCGGTACAGTTACAGGACTCTGAATGCTCTGAGGCTGTAATATCCTGATTTTTTATATCGGAAGTTAATAAGGATAATTGGAAAGAAATTGAAGATTTTTTTGGATTATTGAATAATTAATTGAGAATGGAAATATGTGAGAAAAATAGTAGAGAGGGATTAATTGAAGAATTAAAAAGGAGGATAAATTAGGGGAAATTAAAATAAAAGGAAATGTAATAAATGGAAGAGGGAGGAGCTGGTTCGGTCCGGTTCTGGTAATTGCATTGGTTGGTTCGGTTTGTTTTTTTTTAAGAAACAAAAGGGGAGGATAGAGATGGAAGGAAGACGAAAACTAGGGCAGCCGACAGAGGGGTATCGCGAGGAGACTCGCGACGACGGAGACGGCGATTCCGGCTGGCGACGGCAGGCGAGCGACAGATGACTGTCGATCGCGGAGGACAAGACCGCAGACAACCCTCCCCGGACCCACGATGCTTCTGGACGGCGAGGATAGAGCCGAGGAGCTCCATTTCGCCGATTTTCAGACTCTGGTGAGTATGACTGATACACGCGATTGTGTTCTGGTTTTGGGTTCCAATTTTCCGCCTCTGTTTATTTCTGGATTATTGATGAGAGAACCATGGAAATAATCTGTTGCTTTTGTTTGATTTCTGAACAAGTTCTCGGCTCTGTAATTTCTGCAGTTTACATTTGGTGCACACTTGGTCATAATACTATTTTGATGTCTGTTGGGTTATTGTTTTGGTTTTGCCGAAATCCATTTGTGAGAATGAATTACTCTGTTGAAAAACGTTGCTGTCCTTTGGTTGTTTTTTTTGTTCTTTTGGAGGAGGAAAATGCCTCTGATACATTTCAATCGTTACTGAAGAAAATGTTGATAAGTTGCTCTGTCTTGTTGCTACGGTTTTACAGTAGGTTGATTTCATTGTTTAAGATACTGTACTAAAGCAATGAAAAACCTATAATAATGGATTATGTTTTTTTAGCCACGGTTATAACAATAGAGTTTGGATTTTGGTTGGAAATAAGATGTTAAGTTGGATTTTTGTATGAATTTATGGGGAGGAATATGCTATTAACCAAAAGTGTGTTAGGTTGGATTTATTCACTGTTATAGTTATCAGGAATGCTATAACTTGTTGGATGTTTAATCTGTCATTGAATGGTGTTTCCTTGCTTGGGTATATGTTGGAAGTGTTAATTTATTGGATGTGAACTTGTCATGTACAGCTTTCTAGTTTTATACTCCGTTTGATTTCTAAATATATTTATTGGGAAGGAATACTCTGTTGGATTCTGTTTTTCGATTCAGTGAATGGAATTATTAACTATTGTTGGAAGTTGGACGTTAGAAGTGTTGATTGCTTAGATATAAACTTGTTAATTAAAGCTTTATTGATGTATTCTGTTGTTGGGAAGTTAAATTGTGGAATTTGACTATGTTGCTGGAGGACGAGCTGTTAATAGGTTATGCATGATTATTGGAATTAATTATGAAGGTAAGTTTAGAAGATTTAGTAATGATTTTAGTAAGTAAACTAAATGATGTAGGGCGTTAAGAGTTAGTTAATGAGTAGATTAAATGATTTTAGTAATGATTAGATATTTTTAAATGTAAAGGTACTAAAAAGAAGAAATATAGCAAATAAGTGGGAACGCAACTCATCGAGGTAAATTATACGCATGTGCTTTGGTCCTTAGGGCCCTACATCGCAATAATAGAAGATGCATATTTCAGTGTTTACAGTTTTAAATAACATGTTTCGGTGTTTACAATTTTAAATAGCATGTTTCTGTGTTTACAGTTTTAAATAGCACGTTTCATTGTTTACAGTTTTTATAAGAATGTTTTATGAATTGTATGGTGGTTGCGCTATTAAATTCCTATAGGAGAGAATGTATGCATTCATGAGCATCATGCATCATAGTTTTCAAAAGATACGAAAATGGTTTCCATACATACTTTTGAAAAGGAAACAAAGAAGAATCAAAATGTTTACAAAATGATAAGAAGAAACAAAACGATTACAAAATGACAAGAAGGAAACAAAGAAGAACGAGACGGTTGTGAAACGTAAAGAAATAAACGTAAATGGGTGTGACGAGATGTGAGGTTAGGTTAGCCGCCCCTCTTCGTCAAGTTTAGACATCTCTAACACTTTCAAGATAAAGGTAAATATAAACGGGGTCGTCTGGGGATGTGAGGTTGAGTTAGTCGCTCCTCCTTGTTAAGTTTAGACATCTCCAACGCCTTTCAAGATTAAGACACACAACAAACATAAATGGGGTCGTCTAGAAATGTGAGGTTGAGTTGACTACTTCTCCTCGTCAAGTTTAGACATTTCTAACGCCTTTCAAGATTAAGACAACAATAAACATACAACGGGGTCGTTTGGAAATGTGAGGTTGAGTTGGTTGCTCCTCCTCGTCAAGTTTAGACATTTACAACGCCTTTCAAGATAAAGTAAAGATAAAGATAAAGATAAACGGGTCGTCTAGGGATGTGAGGTTCGCCTCGTCAAGTTTAGACATCTCCAATGCCTTTCAAGATAAAGTACAATAACAATCAAGTAAAGAAAGGAATGATAAAGTAAAGTCAAGATAAAGCAAAGTTAAGATCAAGAAAACGGTAAAAGAAAATAAAAGAAAGAAAGAAGAGAAACAGAAACAAAAAACGAAAAGACATTTAAAAGTTGCATCACATGTGCATCATACCTTTTATTTTATATCACTTACTGAGCATTAGACTCATTAGTTAAGTTTTGTGATGTAGATGCACGCACAGGTGAACAGGCTAAGAGGTAGTGGATAAAAGATTTGTACGGGTGGAACTTGTGGCTGGTCAGGCTAAAAGGATTTGAAGAAATATAGTTTGTAAAGGAGTTTTGTAAATGACTTTATAAAGTAATTAAACTTTATAATTGTTTTATTTAAAAAGGACTTCCGCTGTGTTTTAAAAAAATGTTTCAAAAAATGATTTTATTATTTTTGCTGCAATTGATAAATGTTTTAAGTAAATGGTTTTAATGATCGGGTTTTATAAAAGATAAATACTCTGATGTTTTTACAAGAATAAAAGTTTTAAATTTACATGATTTTTAAAGTAAATAAAAACCGGGTCGTTACAGAGGCGATCGTATACAACGAAGCGCCTCAGAGCACTCGGAGTTCTATAACTGTACCAACAATGGCAAAACCTATGTAATACCCTGATATTTTTAATTATCGGTATATTACAGAGCGTATTAAGAGCGTTAGGCCTAGGGGTATTTTAGTAATAAATTAGATTTAATTTGCTAAATTAAATCAATAGGGGAATATTATAAATTTATGGATAAATTTAAAGATGTAAGTGAGTAATTAAATAAAAGGGGTATTTTAGAGTAAATGAATAAATTGGAGGTAATTTAATTATCTAAGTGGGTAATTTAATAAAAGGGATTAATAAATTAGGATTTAATGAGATTAATTAATATTAAAGATTAAAATAAATGAATAAATTGGATGAATTAGAAATTACAATAGTGGGTAAATTAATAAAGGAGATTAAGTATTGGAGTGGACTGAACCTGTTCAAGAACCAGTCCAGTGCGTTGAACAACACAGAATGGCCAAAGGCCATTCTCTGTGTGTTGTTCGCGGACCCGAACGAGAGATAAGAAATGGAGAGATGAGAGAGAGAGATCGGGACGAGGAGAGCGCCGGCAAGCCAACGGGACCGATGACGAAGGAACGACAACGGCGTGCAGCTGCTAGCGAACGAAGAGGCGAGTGTCGGGAAGACTACTGGCTCGGACGGTGCAGGCTTTGGGTCGCCGGCACTGCGATGATGGCTGGCGATGCGTGACGGCGTGTCTTCTGGCGTGGGCAGATAAATGGAGCACAGAGAGTGAGAGAAGATGACAGAGAGCTTTTTTGGATTGTTGAGGGCCAAGACAAAGAGAGGGAAGGCAGGGGATGGCTTGGGTGGTCCTGAAACTGGAGTGAGCTGCTGTCTGTGTGAGGAGCTGGAGCTGTTGCTGGAGCTACTGTCCTGTTGCCGCGAGTTGGAGTTGGATGTCCTGCTTGTGTGTCTTCGGTAATGGTAAGGAATGGGTAGTGTCGGCTGTCTAAGCCCTACCCACAAGTATGTGTGCGTGCGTCGAGCTATGATTGTGATTCTGTTGTTGGCTGCTTAGTTTCCTGGAATGTTATGCTCTGTGAAATGGTAGAATTTGTATGTTGTCTCTGCTATTAGTTTCCTGTTTCCTATGCTTGATACTCTGTACGTTCCATGCTTGGTTGTTCACATGTAAATAATCTTGGTTGATGTTAGTACATAATTCCTTGACTGTTTGTGTGGATGTAGGCTATGGTTGCTCTGACATTTCCCTTATTGTTAGTTTTATTATTTTGTTATTAGTTTGTTGTTAGCTCTTTGTTAGTCTTGTTATTAGTTATTGGTTGCCTCGTAGATATTATTTGGTTGTGAATTGACTTATCGATTGAGTTTATATTAACTTAATCAATAAACACGTTTAAATTATCCAGGTTAATAATTGTATTTAAATTCTATTCTTTTTATTGTTAACCCTTTCCTTACTAAGCCTTTTTAGGTTTACAGTTTACTCGTGGTGTAGGTACCTGTAGGAAAAGATAGCGTCAAATTAGAAGCAGTGGATGAAGAATTTGCACGTGCGAGCTTGCGGTTGGCCAGACTACGAAAAGTAAAAAACAACTGGCTTGTAATATAACGTAAATAAAGTTTTCTAATTGTAATCAATTGTTTAGTATTTCATTTCTCAAATGAAATTTATTTACTCTTCCGCAGTATTTTAAAATACATGATTTTAACGTTTCCATATTTTCTATTAAATAAACGATTTTTATAACGAGTTTTTACGAAGGGTTGGTAGCGGTCCAGATTAGGCGCTCTGACACGTTTTCTCAAATTTTTACGCATTTTCAAAAAGTGACGAAAATCTGGGTCGTTACAACCTAGTCTCTAACTCTTTCACCTCTTTACAACTCTCAAATTTATGAACATCGAAAACTTCGTCTTGCTTAATAGGAAAACCGTAGTACTTTACCCTCAGAACATTATCGTTGAGCTATACTCCAACATTGCACCAAGCGTCGCCGAGGATATCGTGGTTCGTGGTCAACTCGCCAGACCGCACCGTCAAGTCTTATATACTTGGGCACATGCCCAGGAAACGCTTGCATACATCGGTTGAGGGCTGCCTGCCAGGAAGGATGCATGTGGCATATGCACGCCTCGAAAATACAAGGTGAAATGACGTTTCAAATAAAATCCTATAACGTCATCAAAACTTGTTCGAGAAAGATGAAAAGTCGTCATGCCTCTGCAAAATGGGTGGCAAGTGGAGCATTGGTTTTGCATTCAACACTTATACGCAAGGAACATCAGATAATGAGATTGAGTGAGCAAACGTGCAAGGATCAATAGATGAACTGTGCGTTGAAACCAGATATACATCATCTACAACAGCATATTCTAGGCAGACAGTTGGATGTTCCTCAGGAAACAATACAAATGCGTCTGTAATGCACATATGCATGATATGGTTGTAATTGAATTGATAAATTGCGTCTGTAATGCACATATGCACGATATGATTGTAATTGAATTGACAAATTGCGTCTGTAATGCACATATGCATGATATAGTTGTAAAAAATTATATTGATGTTTATGTTTTGTTATGTTTACTTGGATAATATTTGTTTGGAAAATACCTGACTTGGATAATATATGGTTTTTGATAATGTCACAGGGGGGGATAGACTAAAAACAAGGGAAACTGATGCGCGAACGGGAGGGGTTTAGATCGAACCTGTAAATATGATGACGATGGATGAGGAATGATAGTCGGCGGACGTTCTTTCCTTCAACGAACAAGTAAACTTGTGATATTACTCACACGAGAGTTCTTTGGATGTAATTCACCAAAAGGGATTATGAAAAAGGAATCTCTCCGTTTTCGAGAATCAAGCAAAAGCTTTTGTATTCAATTCTCTATATTCATTAAACATAACACTAGGTCGCTTTATATAGCCTTTTACAAAGCATAAATTAGGAAACGATAAAATAGGAAACAATAACCTTAAATCAGCTCATAGAATAAGTTGTTCGATCTTCTACTTAATAGAAATTAAGATATTTAACTAAAGATTATTTAATTAATATCTTTCTTCTTCCCCAAGTCTAGATATATTTTGGCAGCTCTTCCTTGTTGAAATTGTCCACTTGGATGGTTTCCATATCTTGAGTTTCTTGGTCTCCAAGTTTGGAAACTTGGACTTTCCTTAAACTTTGTTTTCTATTCTTTAAGCTTTTGCCATAGCAAATAGACTACGCATTTAACAATCCAATATGTTCTAGAAAGCTTAGGAAGTTAGCTATAATCTTCATGAATAACCCTTCTTGAATTAATATCGTCATAAATGCCAAAATAGTCAAATATCCTTCGGAGGTCAAAGAAAGACAGTTTTGGAAAGTCTTTCCATTTCTCTTTCCATTGCCTTTGAACTTCCACCTGTGTTTAACCTTGAATAACGTCACGATATTCTTTGAGGCTTGATCAACAATAGAATGGTTCAATTTTGCATCATCCTCGCGGGGTTGATAAGGATTCGACCTCGAATCATGTCTTGTGTCACCATATTCTTTATTACCATAAAAAGAAGAATCATCATGGGCTACCTTCTTTGCTATATCTTCAATCTTTCCATTGTTGTAACATAGAAACAAAAAATAATTGTTGTAATGGGCAAAGAAGTTTTCCATAAAAATCTTTCCATGCTTGAATAATAACTCGAATAATAGATTCTCATTCTCTGTCTTCGAGTTGAACATAATGTAGGCTACAATAATGTTTTCCATAAATAAAAGTTTGAGAACTCCTTCAAGTATATGTGGCCAAAGAATAATTCCATAGTAATCCTCTTCCACAAGATAAGGGGATGTGTCTTGGACCTTAAAATTTTCATTGACTTTGAAATTTCCATAAATAAAATAAGGAAATAATCATTGTATGATGTGGTAAGTCAATAATAGTAAGATATTCACAAACAACTTTCCATAATTGAACAATGACTTAGGAATGTTGTGGATACGCCATTCCATAATTTCCATAAAAATAGTTGTGAGAATACCTTTGAGTATGTGGGGCCAAATAATAATGTCTTCATAAAATCTTAGATTGTCTTTTCCTTGTCTTGATTTGTTAGGAATCCCACAAATACTTTCCTTAATAGTGATTTTCAACTTCCATGAGTTGTTTTGCCATTTTTGGAAATACAATCTTTGAATTGAAGCATTTGACACTAACTTACTCTTTCCCTTTTTGTAATTGATCCTATAAGGAAAATAATCCAACAATTTATTCTTGAACAATGATGCGTAAATAGGTAAATAATTTTTGAAATCACCAAATAAACAACAAGTGGATTTTTCCCTTAAGGTTGTCCATGAGATGCAATATGTTTCCATAATCCAAAAATAGTAAATATATTAAACCAAATCAACTTTTTCCATATTGCCATAAACATATCCAAATATTACTTTATTCCACCCAACTCTAAAAATCAAAGCAATCAATTTATCCATGGGCACATACCTCTTTGTTTCATGCATATCAATTTTCATCTGATTTTCTTTTAATGCATCATGATCCATAACAATTTGCTTTGGTTGAATTGGATCTAGATTTACTAACCTTACCGCATCTTTGATTGAAGAACGGCAATTTGAATACTCATCATGCGCATGCCACAATAATTTCCAAAAAGTATCACTTGTACTTGCCATATCACAAATCAATATATTAGTAAAGCTTCCATAAGAAAAATTTACCAAAGTTGGTTTTACCTTAATATTGTCTTTGACACTTAACCAATTTAAACCTTCCTTAAAATCCATGGAAGACATATTTGTGCAATCACTAATGGAAGAACAAACCTCTTTCTTGATTATATAATGGTCTTGAGGACTTTGTTTCTTGTCTATGTACCACTCGAATTTGTGAGGGATGCCATGCATTAATAACTCCAAGTAATTTCTTTTAACCAAAATCATAGGAGATATATTAGCACAAATTCTATCATTAATATCCAAAGAGGAAACCTTGTCCTTGTTGAAGCTTTAGCTATGCATAATTTTTTTCTCACGACAATCCTCTTGTGGTTCCTCTTGTATTGTTGTTGTCAATGAATCATCTTGGCTTTTTATAGATTCGGATACTTGCTCTTCTTGACATTCTTCCTCAACCTGTTCTTGTGCTCGTAAATTAGAGAAGTGTTCTACTTCTTGTTTCCTTGTCAACATATCTCTCAGTTTGTTGAGTGTTTGAAGCATTTGCCCGATAATAGATTGTTGCTTCTGGGAAAATCTTGGGATTGACGGTGAAGATGGAGCAAATTCTTGCCTAAAGAGTTGCCTCATTAAGTGCCATGTGGTGATATCTTCTTTCCATTCCATCCTCCGGCGATATAACAAATTGTTCCACCAAATTGAAACTTTCCATATAAATCATGAAGAAATAAGTCTAACCAAGGTTGTTTTTAAAAGTGATGAGCTTTGAATGATTTCTTCTACTGTGCTTCCCAGTCCATGTAATCTTCTTTATATGTTGATCCACTAAAAGTAGGAAGGTTTTCTTGTAGTTTATCCTTGTCCGAAACAGCATTCCATGAGTAATTTTGTCTCCCCATCATTGTGTAAAAAAATATCATGAATTAGTTGGACGTTTTAGCTCTGATATCAAATGATGCGCGAATGGGAGAGGTTTAAATCGAACCTGTAAATATGATGACGATGGATGAGGATTGATAGTCGGCGGATGTCCTTTCCTTCAACGAACAAGTAAACTCGTGATATTACTCACACTAGGGTTCTTTGGATGTAACTCACCAAAGGGGTTTATGAAAAAAGAATCTTTCTATTTTCAAGAATCAAGCAAAAGCTTTTGTATTCAATTCTCTATATTCATTAAACATAACACTAGATGGCTTTATATAGCCTTTTACAAAGCATAAATTAAGAAATGATAAAATAGGAAACAATAACCTTAAATCGGCTCATAGAATAAGTTGTCCGATTTTCTACTTAATAGAAACTAAGATAATTAACTAAAGATTTTTTAATTAATATCTTTCTTCTTCCCCAAGTCTAGATGTATTTTGGCAGTTCTTCCTTGTTGAAATCGTTCACTTGGATGGTTTCCATATCTTGAGTTTCTTGGTCTCCAAGTTTGGAAACTTGGACTTTTCTTAAACTTTGTTCTCTTTCTTTAGCTTTTGCCATAGCAAATAAACTCTGAATTTAACAATCCAATATGTTCTAGAAATCTTAGGAAGTTATCTATAATCTTCATGAATAACTTTTCTTAAATTAACATCATCCTGAATGCCAAAATAGTCAAATACCATTCGGAGGTAAAAGAGAGACAGTTTTGGAAAGTCTTTCTATTTCTCTTTCCATTGCCTTTGAACTTCCACCTATGTTTAACCTTAAATAACATCACGATATTCTTTGAGGCTTGATCAATAATAGAATGGTTCCATTTTGCATTAGAAACTCTTGCAAAATTTTCAATTTTTTAAAAGAGAAATTGACTCAAACTATTCATACATCATCAACAAACAACTAACATGTTCATTGCAACAATTTAAGCAACCTGTGCATAACACAAAAATATATAAGGCAGTACAATTCTATCTATCTGCCGCAAAAAAGTTGATACTCCGCAGCAAAAACACGACTGTCCATTACGGAATGTATGACGTTCCGTAGCAAAAAGTCAACTTTTCACGGTGGAATGTCAGCGTGGTCGATCAAAAAGTACATATTCAAAATTTTGTTCACATATTCAAAATGAAGTACAAATTCAAAATTTTGTTTATAGATTCAAAATGAAGTGCAGATCAAAATTTCATCAACAATTATAACCATATTGTGCATATGTGTATTATAAACGCAAACCAAAATATTCACCCTGTATTCTTCATTTTCCCAGCCTTCCAAGATGCCTCTACATTACATTTGTTGAAGACAACAAACAGAAAACAAACATGAATGTGGGCCTTAATCTTCCTTGATCAGAGAAGATAACACACAATCAAAGTGGCAATTAACTATGCATCGAAACCAGATATCCATCATCTACAATTGTTTATTCGAGGTAGCCTATTGTAGATGATAGATATTTGGTTTCGACGCATAGTTAATTGTCATTTTGAGTGTGTGTTGTCTTCTTTGATCAAAGAATGTTAAGGTCCACATTTGTGTTTGTTTCTATTTGTGGACCTTGCGAATCATACTCCTGCATAACACATTGTAAATAAAATTAGCATAGTTTAAAATGTAACACATGAAAACATAAATGCAACAATGTGCTCACTTGTGTCTCAGGAACTATGTCGAGAACTGTCTTAGGGACTGTGTCGAGGACTATGTCTGGAACTGTCTCGGGGACTTTGAAACTCATAAATGTGGCCTCTGACCTTCCTCTGCCGCCTCTACCTCTGGACCGGCGGCCGCCACATGCACTAGACTCTGGGCCTTCACATGTGCTGGAATTGTGCCTCACACCGACCACAAGTCATGTTCAGATGTCTTATGGGCAGCACTGTCTGGCTTGGGGCCTCGTTCGCATCCTGTATTCTTCGTTTTTGCGGCCTTCCAGGACGTCTCTTAAATGGGGGTGACATAATTGGATCAAGATGCGTCACTAGAGGCCACATTATTTGTCCGATGATGGGGTGGACAAAGTAGGAGTATATCGTGATGTATGTTTCTTGGTGGTAGCACTCATGCACAAAGTCCTTGGGAGATCTCCTCATGAATTGCATACACAATACTGCATGGACACACAAGATGCCAGTCAACTCCCACTGATAACAGTTACAAGTATGCTTATCCAAATCGATATGATACAGTTCGTTACCATTTCTGACCTCAAATTGGGCAGCGCCTGATAATTGGGAACTTCGATTGCGACCTGCAAGTTGTAGTCTGCCAAGTTGATTTTTGACCTGCGGATACAAAAGGTCCATCGACCGCGCCATCTTTTCATTTTTTTAACGATCCTTCACATGATGCCCTTTCGTATGATCTCGAACATATTGAGAATTGTTTTGTCTCGGGCTGGTAGGATGCAGGCATTGAAGGACTCGCTTAAGTTGTTGAGGTTTATGTCGCACTTTAGGATGGAGCAAAAGACATGTTTGGCCCAACATCTCGCATCTATTCCTCGTAGATAGTTATGGACTGTCGGGTCAAGCAAAAATAGCTTCACCATCTCTCTCTCAAAGTACCTCTCTGTTGTGGCTCTAGAAGCGGCCCACATTGCATCCTTGAATAACCTCCCTTTAAATCATTTTTGAAAATTTTCATATAGGTGTCGAATGCAAAAACGATGATCAACTTGCCCAGTGATCTCTCTGACAACTAGCACTAGCCCCTACAAAAAATAACAATATGAGTCAAATATTGGTACACAACGCATATCATAAATATAGATGGTAAAAGTAATCAACCCCACCTTTTTTCAGTCAAAAATGATTGTTCACCCATTGCCAGATAGGGTGTTTAGATCGTCGAGCAACAATTCTAGAACTAGCTTCAAGAATCCCTATTTTCTGTTTCAACCACTGCTACAACAATCAAATACATTCCATCATTCCCGTCGATGCTAACAACAGTGAACAGCTGGCCTGGAGTTACTCCTTTCAAGTGGCAACCATCTAAATAAATAATCGGTCTACCACAGTTCAACAGGTCCATCTTACATGCAGCTAAACACATGTACATCATTTTAAATGCAATCATCTCTAGGTGAACACGTAGCGAGCTTCCAGAATTAGACCTCCAAATCTCCTCAAGACCATATGAGCTTGTATTGCTCATAGCCATTTCCTTCGTTAATTTTTTTTTGCCGCATTTCTTGCCCTTTTAGCAAGGCTTCGTTAATATATTCAAGTAATGCACTACCACCCGTTTGGCAAAGGCATAGGGGTTTTCCATCTTTCTCAAGCAAGTGTAAATGTTGTTATAACACTTTATTTGAAACGTCATTTTACCTTGAATTTTTTAGAGGTGCATTCGCGATGTGCATCTTTCTTGGTAGACAGCTCTCAACCGATGAGTGTCATTATAGGTGAATTTTATCTTGTACTCATTCTTCAATGCATGATCGACAATTTCTTCTCTAATTTTATTCAATGAACTATACTTCTTGCCAGGACCCATACCAGCGAACGTGTATTCTGCTTGTGGTGGGCGTCTAGGCCTACTCTCGGCCATGTCCATGTCTTCGTCACTACTGGATTCACAATATGAATGGAGCTCCTCCTCGTCCTCCTCGTCTAGAGTTATCGAGATGTAATGCACCACTATAACAGCTTCATCTCTAATTTTTAACATTATTTTTAAAAATAACAATTCACGACAGAATAGCACACGTACCGCCGCAGATTAATTATGATCTACGACGGATTGATAATGATCCACCGCAGATTGACTATATTCTACGGTGGATCATCGTGCCTCGTCTGCCTTGTATAAATTCACATTACACTCATCACGATTTTCTCAGAGATTTTGTCAGCAATTAGCAAACCCTAGAGATTTCTAATAGCTTAAGTGTACCGCATTTTTGTGTTATGCACGAGTTGTTTAAATTTGTTGCAATGAGCATGTTAGTTGTTTATTGATGATGAATGCAATAGTTTGAGTCAATTTCTCTTTCAAAAAATTGAAAATTTTGCAAAAGTTTCCATTGTTTTTAGTCTATCTCCTCTGTGACATTATCAAAACAAGATATTATCCAAACTAATATTTTCCAAATAGATATTATCTAAGTAAACAAAACAAAACATAAACATAAACATATATAGAGACGATGAATTTTTTATTGTGTACTACAAATTTAGTATCTCAATATCCCTACACATCTTAACTAATCTACGCCGCCGTCTTCTTACTAGATTTCCTTAGCAAATCTGTGATCGCAAATGACAAATGTAGGTCCACGTATATGTTGGATGCTTTGGTGAACAATGGGCCCTTCGTGGATACATCATTGTGATTATGGAAGTCGTTCTTCTTATTGTAAGCTTAGATCAACCCCAACCCCTCATTCATACACCGAAAGATGTCATGTGGGCTAAAAATGCAAAGAAAAAAATCAGCACATAAGTGAGAACCAATATAAATCTACACAAGGGAAAAGATATACCACTCTTTGTCAATTGATGCTACGACGATCGAAATTGCTTTGGGTAGCAATAACTGGTGAGGGAAATGAGTGTGTAGGTCAATGGACGACATAAAACACGGTTGCTTTGGGTGAGACTGAACTGCAAAGGAAGCATGCATTAGAACTGTTGAAACATGAACGACAAACTGGAAAAACAAGTTGTTTACTTATGTGAATCCACCCTAATGTCAATAGAAATTTTTCCATTTGAACTTGGAAATATTATTCTTTGTTCAACGCATAGCACTACATACAAAGAACCCAATGCAAGGATGAGTACTAAGAAAATATCTTCTTAACTACTTATGTAACATAACGTAAATCTCATCGTGTTTGTCGTCCCTTCTACTGTTGAGGGAAGATGATCTCAATGATGTGGTACTCATCCTATAACAGCTTTCCCGAAAGAATTGCGCATGTCTCCAGGTTCTTCCAAGTATTTCCAGCAACAAGATTCTTGAATAGATCCATCAGATCACCTGGCTGCAAAAAACATTGACAAGAGACCGTCAAACTAATAAGGCATGAATAAGTGTAGACACACGTAGATAACCAAATCAAAGACATACCACATGCACAGTTTTCAGTGGCAGAGGCTGTGATCCACTCAACGCAGGAGGAGCAGGTTTGCCTCTAAGGGCAATGGTGATACAAATTTGAGCCACGTTATTACGTAGCACACAATTAAAGTAAATAATGGAGTTTGCATAAAAAGTAAATAACTTACAAGACATATCTGTCTTCTGTTGCTAAAGAGGACGATGGAGAGGCCGCTGGAGAGGCTGCAGGAGGGGCAGCTCGAGAGGCTGCTGGAGATGATGGTGGAGGGGTTGTTCACTGCCCCATTCTCTGTAATGCTACCAACATCTCATGATGGCGCTTTTCTGCTCGATCCTCCATTTTTTGCATTTGGAGCAGCCCCACATGATGGAGCTCTTCTATCCGAAAAAGTCAATCTTCCATCATGCACATCCAACCGGGCATCTCCTCAGGCATCGAAGTAAAATGAGATGTCTGAGGAGGGGGCAGAGTCATTGGTTGGGGCGCATCATCCTCTATGTGTTGCAGAAGCAATACTGGAGGCTATTCCTCCTAGAGGGCCGAAGGCTGTTCTTTCGAGGGGGCTGGAGGCTAAGCCATTAAGGGGGGTGGAGGCCGTACAACTAAGGAGGGGGGCTGGCGGCTGGGACACTCTAGCTAGCTTCTTGAGGGCGGGCTTGGATGGAGCCTTGTATACCCATAACCTTCAACTTTGTTGAGCCTCATTCGGTCCTCTTTCAATTTGTTGTGGTTTTCTCTTTGGTTCTCAGCTCCTCCTGTGAGATCGGTACCCCGTAATGCTCAACAATCCACTGAATAAGCCAGTTAAAAGGTAGATTCTTTGCCGGGTTGTTGAGCACCTCATACATGTGACTAAAAATGACAAAGTCGATGTCCATTTTTTGCTATTGAACACCTTCTCGAGTAGATAGAGATCCATGTAGCTAACATGGTCTCAATGTCTATCTCGAGGCAAAATGGTGTGCGTTATGATGATGTGGATCACTCTGGCTATGACATTCAAGTCCTTGGACTTTGGCTTCTTGTACGCTGTGATCTCGGGATCATGGTGCAACAATCTAAGCACTACTAGCCCTTCTCCTCTTCTGATGAAAGGTGGCTCTCAAGACATGTAGTAGTAGTGCTCGCTTGGTTCCTCCGCCGAACATCCAAGTAGTACTTTAATATAGTTGGGAGTCAGCCTCAATTCCCGTCTAAACATGTAAGTTTGGACCTCAATGGTTGGGTGGACAGTTCCAAATTTGCATAAAATAGTTTGACAATCCTCTCACAGTAACTTCCATCCATTCGGCACAAATCGGCTAAGCCAGCCCCCTCAAACAATTATTGAATTTCCAACTCACCCAATGACTCAAAGTCTACTCTTCTAGAAACAATAACATCAGCTTCATACTGTTCCTTTTCTTCTGCTGTCCTGAAGAGTGGGGAGTGGAAACCCGATGTAATGGGTTGGAAACAGACCAATGCATCTACTGCCAGTCATTGTTGAGGATGAGGTTGAGGTTAGAGATGTTAAACGAGCTGGCCGAGTTGAGCTGAACCTGTGAAGGCCCGGCTCACTGAGCCTAACGAGTCGGGTGAGCCTAACGAGCTGACCCAAAAAAATTTTCAACTCGAGCCGGTTCACGAGCCATGAGCGTAACGAGTCATGCCGAGCCGGACCAACGAGCCTAACGAGCTAAGCTTAACGAACCCAGCATATATAAATAAAATTATTTATTTTATATAAATATGTTATATATATTTTTAAAATTTTAATTATTAAAACTATAATAAATATTTATTATTGTAATGTTACAATATGATAGAATTAGACGATAGTTAATCGTATAAATAATAAAATTATTTAATTAATATATGACATGTAATAAGTAATAAGTGAATGATCGATATCCGCCTGTATAAGGGGAAGAGAGGGGGGGGGGGGGGGGGGGGGTGAATTAGGCGCTCTAATGTTTTCGTGTGATATTTATTTCTCTAAACCCTACGTAATTTATTGCATAAAAATAAACAATTCACAACAATAATAAATGAGATAGGGTAAGAGAATGTGCAAACCAATTTGCTCATGCGATTTAAAAAATCCCGCCTACGTCCGCGCTCTAAGATTCCACTTGGAGATCCTTAACTCGATTATCTTACGGGTGTGAACCAAACCTTTTACAATGACGAATTCTTACGGCGTCACCCTTCTCTTTTTTACTATATCAGGGTGTCACCCTTTGCTTGACTATTGAGGGGTATCACCCTTGCTTGACAAATTCGTAGGGCATCACCCTTTACGTTTGAGTACAATAGCGGAATTGGAAAATACAAACTATTCCAACCTCTCCCAAATAGAAATCTCAAGTCTTGGGATGAGTAGAGTTGGATTACACTCTCACTATATGATTTGAAATTAAGTACTAATTTTGGCAGAGCTTCGCCTCAATTCCCAGTTCGTTGGAGTGAGCTTAGGAGTGTTTTGTATTTATAGACAAATTTTTTTCGGTCAACCAAATCCTTTTTGGTCGACCACAACTGACCGTTGAAAACTAGCCGTTGTGTGTTTTGCACATTTTCAGTCAACCAAATAATGTATTCCTCGTCCGCAGATTCGATTGATACAATTTGGAGCCCACTGTGTTGTTTTTCGGTCGCATCACTTGTCCACCCCATCGACCGCTGCATTGTTTGAAATATTTTGGAGCTCTCTGTATAACTTTTTGGTCGTGAGCTTCAACCGTTACCTTTGTCAGCTACCTTCGTTAGCTTAATATATCGGACGTCCTTTTCTTCTTTGAGGGACGTCCGTTCCTCAAATTCTTCAGAAGCCAGACGTCCGTTTCTTCAATTTTTTGCCATGGCTTTAAGACGGATGTCCTTTCCTTCATGAGGGACGTCCGTTTCTCTTCATTTCTTCGTTGTTTTATAAGTAGGATGTCCTTTTCTTCTTTGAGAGACATCTGCTGCTTCACTTCTTCGCATGCTTTATAATTCCTTAATTTCTCTAAGTCTCAATATGATACATATTTACTATATGGACTTAGATGAACATGTTAGCACAACTTAATACCCGTTTTGAGGGTATTTCCAATGAATATAAATATAAATATTATAATTATACAATTAAACATAAAATCAATAAAATATCAATAAACAACTTATAATTGCAAGCACAATTTTCATCATAAAAAAAATGAGCATAACACATTTAGGCTAACAATAAGTAATTACAAAAAAATTATTTGAGACAAATATATAAAAAAAAATATCATTTATTATCAATTTGACACTTGCATCATTACAAATTAGATACATCCCAACTAAGTTGGCACCCATCTAATTGTCAATCATGTGCAAAATGTCAAGTAAAATTACAAGTTAAAAAAATACTTCAAAATTCAAATTACAATACAACCAAATTTAAATGAAAATCTAATCTTCACTGTATAAAATTTTAAATTCTTCTAGTATTTTGTCCTTTCATTGTTGATTGCTCGTAATGACATCGTTCCAATCCTTCATACAAATGAGTGTCTTCATGAGGTCGGGTGCAAGTTTTCCTCGACGTTCCCCGTACACACGTCTACCTGCACTAAAAGCAGACTTTGATGCTACAGTAGAGACCAGAGATATTAGTAGATCACGTGTCATTATAGAAATAATAGGATATGTAGTGGAAAGCCTTTTCCACCAATCTAAAATATCAAAGTTCTCATTGCGAGAAAATTAATATCGAGTGTCAAAATAAATATTTAGTTAATTTTGCATAGAACTAGAATAAACATCTGTATCTAATTTATTTAAAATATCATGAATACTAAATTCTGGAGCTAAGCTACCACCACCACTACTAGAATTAGCATGTGAAGAAGGGCGTGAACGATTAACATTAGAATATTTACTTTCATAAGAAGAATATAAACTAGCAATTCCATGTGTTATTTGATCACTAGAAAGTAAATGAGTAGTACATAAATTAGTAGAAATTCTATTAATAATGAGACTCACTCGTCTTAATTTATACTTAGGATCCATTATACATGCATAACAAAAAATAGGAGAAATGTCAAGCCAATATTTTAAAAAAAAATTTCCATTTTATGAAGTATATATTTAAATTCATTTATTTGTTGATATTGTGCAAAATTACACGTTAAATTTACAAAAATTGGGAGAATAAGATGAGAAGTGAGATAATAAATTCTTGAACATTCATTGTAGCATCATAATATGGTTTTAAAAAATCAAGAATGTATTAGCTATATCACAACTATATTTATCAAAATTAATACTTTGTGTTTTTTCATTAATAAAAACACAAATAACTTGCCAATATGGCATAACATTTTCCAACATTAAATAAGTCAAATTCCACCTATTATCTACATCGATTTTTAATTTTCTTGATTTAAGTTGGACAGCTTTACAAAAATCTCTATATTCTTGTTGTTTTGAATTAGATCCAATGATATAAGAAATTGCGGCTCTAATTAATTTAATATGAGATGAAATATATGCCATACCATTTTTAACAACTAAATTTAAAATATGACATACACATCTTACATGGAAAAGAGAATCGTGAGTTGTATCTAATTGATAATAATTTTTAAAATAAAAAATAGCAACATCGTTAGCACTATCATTATCAAGAGTTATGTTAAATACTCTATCTCTAATTGAATATTCTTGCAATATTGCTACAATATATCTATAAATAGTAATACCAGTGTGAGAATATTCACAATTACAAAATTCTAAAATTCTTTTTATTTAATTGCTAAGATTCATCAATAAAATGAAAAGTTACAACAACATAGCCTATAGTATTATGTGCACTCCATAAATCAGAGGTAATACAAATAGACATTGAAGGGGTATTTGAAAAATTAGTTCATTTTTCATATCATTAAATATTTTAATAATATCGTTTATAGTTGTACTTCTAGGAACACGTTTAAAATTAGGAGTAACATACTCTTTCATAAATTTTTCAAATTCGTCACTATCGGTGAACGATAAAGGCAACTCAGATTGTGCACAAGTTTTGCTATTCCTTCTCTCGTTTTATTTTGTGAATATAAAAAAGTGTTACTACTACTACCATTCAATAATCTTTGTGTAGGGTCCCTTACTTGCTCATTTACGTGACAATTTTTATAATGCCTAACAAGTGTGCTAGTTGAACTATCGGTAACATATGCATAATTTTTTATACAATATTTGCATTGAACTCTAAATTCTACTTTTTCACCAATTTTAATTTCTTTCATTTCAAAATGTTTCCATACCTCGGACGTTTTGTTCCTTTTTTTTAGGTGAAGAAGTGGATGCTTGTGCAGATGATTATCGTATTGAAAAATACAGGATTTAACTCCTTATTTTCCTCAGTAGCATTATGAATATTCTCAATATTATAATTACGTGGATCCATTAAAAATAATAAATTGATACCATAAATCCAATTGATCAACCATAGTTTATAGGTGGTGTGAATTTTGCGATCACCTCCATGTATACGAAACCTACAAAAATTCACACAAAAACTGTTAAATCATACACGTAAAATTAACAACAATATAAAAATACATTAAATAATAAATTGTAATATATACCTTGTTGAATGAATAGAAAGAGTATGAAAATTGGTAAGAATAAGAGAGATCGATTGAACACTAGAAACTCAAAAGTAGGAGAATAAGAGATTGAAAGAAAATTTAATGAAAAAATTTGAAAGTATTTGAGACTGGGAGTATTTATAGAGAAGAGGAGAGGGGAGAGAGGGGAGAGGAGAGAGACACGGCACTGTAAGTCTGCAACAGTCTTTTGACCGTTGCATTTAAGGAAATGTGAGAAAGAGAGAGGAGGGAGGAGGCTCTAGCACTGCAACAGTCATTTGATCGTTACATTTAAGGATTGATATAAGGGGAGTGAAAAAGGACCGTCAGATGGGAGGCCTATGAAGGATTGGTTCGATCGGATGGGCTATTGACTGTTAGATCAGCAAAAGGGATGTCCTTTATCCAATAGGGACGTCCGTTATCCAAATAGGACATTCGTTATCCAAAAGAGATGTCCCTTAGCCTTAGCGGCAAAGGTCAAAGGATGACCATCGTCCGTCAGATGGGAGGAACATACGAAGTTAAGACTGTAGGATTTGCGTGAGGGACGTCCGACGCTGAACGAAAGATGGGGCCATCTGCAAGGCACGTGAGAAATGTAAATGGAAATGGACGCGTAAAGGTGACTATCATATGGGAGGAACAGACGAAGTTAAGACCATAGAATTTGCGTGAGGGACGTTCGAGACTAAATAAAAGACGGGGTCATGTGCAAGGCACGCGAGAAATGTAAATGGAAATGGACACATAAGGGTGACCGTCGGATGGGAGGAACGGATGAAGTTAAGGCCGTAGGTAGGGGTGGGCAGGAACCGATGGGAACCGAGAACCGTACCCGGAACCGAGGTTGGTTCCAGGTCTGGTTCTGGTTCTCGGTTCCACAAAGGTTTGCTAATCGGTTCTGGTTCTTTGTTAAGTTATCAGTTCTGGTTCTCAGGTATTTGGGTGAAGAACCAAGAACCGACTATTTCTTACTTTCTATTAGAAAGTTTCTAACCCTAACCCCTAACCCCGCATCCCCATTCCCCGATTTGTCTGCAGCCTGTTGGAAGGAATCGAGAAGAAGGCGACGACCTGACGATGACGACGACGAGCACTGCGAAGCTGCGAGCCTGCCACGAGCACTATGAAGCTGCGAGGATGACTGCAAAGCTGTGCAACTTTGATTCTGCTCGTATGTTTGATTTCTCCTCTGTTTGATTTCTCCTTTGTTTGATTAGATCCACTATCTGTGGATCTAATCATTCCGTATTCGCTCATCTACTCTTATCTAATGGCTGGGGTCAAGAACCCTGTGATTGCATTTTGTATTTTGCTGCAGCGTATGTGAAATCAAAATGTATTTATGGTGTGTGGTGTGTTTGATTGCAGATTTACATTTGCATTTTGCTTTAGGATGGAGTGTGTTTAGGCAGGAAACAGCAGGGGAAGAGGTATTGATAGCAGGATTTACATTTTACGCATATGTTTTCCTGCCTAAAATAGCAGGGGGGAGGAACCAAGAACCGTGGGTTCCGAACCCGGAACCGTGGTCGGTTCCGAGTTCGGTACCAACTTCTCGGATCCGAGAACCGACTATTCGGTTCCAGACGGTCCAGAATCGACTATTCGGTTCCGGACGGTCCAGAACCGACTATTCAGTTCCGGACGGTCCGAAACCGACCAGAAACCTGAAATGCCCACCCCTAGCCGTAGGATACATGAGAGGGAGTGAGAGACGTCCATCAACATTGCCCCTTAGGGAAGCGGGCCCCAGACCGAGTCGGCCCTCCGGCTCGTGAGCCAGCTTGCCTGGCCCGCTCTTCAACGCGCTCAGGAACCTGGAACACCAGCCCTAGCTCTGCCCATTGCCCAAAGCCTGGGCTAGGCCCCGCTCATCGCTGTAGCAGGCTGAGCTTGCAGTGACGGGCTGAGCCAGCTCGCCCGTTTAACATCTCTAGTTGAGGTTGAGATAGTGCTTCAACGTCGTTTTCTGTAACAGGGGAAACCGTGGGTCCTCCAACGTCAACCGCGATTGCTCCAACTTGAACCGTGGGTGCTTCACCTTGCACCATGGCGGGTACATTGCCGTGTCACTGTCCAACGCGCTAGGTTGCAATCTGACTTCGTTCACGGCTGAGTCCATCGTTTCTGGTCGTGGCTGTAATGACCCGGTTTTTTTTATTTCCTTTTAAAAATGCATTCAATTTAAAACTTTTATAAAACAAGTAAAATCTTTATTAAAACCTTCTTAATTAAATCAGAGTTCTTCCCTAAAAATTTGGATCGTTAAAAACCCTTTCCTTGGACTCGTTATAAAAATTGTTCTAAATAGCGGGAAACCATAATTATAAAATATTTTCTCAAAACATAGTGGAAGCATAAGTCATACATGTTACAAAAACAATAAATAGATTTTTACTTTACATTTACAAAACCTTTTTCCTTTTTCTTTCCTTAGCCTAGCCAACCACAAGTCTCGCTCGTAGAAATCCTTCAGCAACTGCTCCTTGATTCATTCATCGTTTTCTCGTATGCATATACATGTACCTACTCCATAAGTAAACTATAAGCCCAAAGGCTTAGTAAGGAATGAGTTTATGCAGTATGATCATGTCTCTCTTTAGTTCATTTGGAATGGGTACTGCCCTAAACCAATCTTTCTTTACTTTTGTTCTTTCCTTCATTCGTTCATTCATTACACGTACATCAAGTGGGAGATTGGAGGAGCCCATGTGTAAGGGAATAGTCTATCTTCGGCTTCTAACCTCCTGTGTGAAGCTGGTCCCATTCCCGACAAGGGATGAGCGTAAGTTCAGCTGCCAGGTTAGATCTGAACTACTCCTTTATCCACTAACTCCCCATTTCATCATCATTCTTTCATTTCGTTCATTTCATTCATTCATTCATCTTTCTCACGTAATGCATATGAGTACTCACCCCAGAGGTGGTACTTCCTACTTGTTTATATTATTATGATACATGTTGATTTAGTATAAAAAGAACGATAATTAAACAACAAACATCCATGAATAACAATAATTGAAAGCGAGTATAGAAACGAACTAAAACAGTGTATGACATGCTTAGATCTACCGAACATAACAATAAAGAAATGGCAAGGTGAACATACTATTAATTGTGAGTTATTTGATCAAACTAAACATTTGTAACAATGGTACAATGGCATAGACATGGAATTAATAATTAAACGGAAACATGCTCAGCTATTAGCTAACGGAAACATACTTAATAAACAGCTCATGGAAACGTGCTTAGCAAAAAATTCATGGAAACATGCTTGATAAATAGCTCATGGAAATGTGCTTAACCAATAATTCATGGAAACATGTATAAACAGCTCACGAAAACGTGCTTAGCAAATGATTCATGGAAACATGCTTTATAAACAGCTCATGGAAACGTGCTTAACAATTAACTCACGGAAACATGCTTAATAGATAGTTAATGAAAACCTACTTGATTGATAGTTACAAGATAATAAACTAGATTAATTATGCATGATCATTTAAACCAAACAGAATCGTTATCCATGAAGTAATACACAGTTCATTCATTCGTAGCTTATCATTTCATCCGTTCAGTTCATTACTTCATATCATAGATCTAAGCATTAGTAACATTATCCTTTCTCTATCATTCAGAACATAAGTTTGTAGTAAAGAAAATACAGAATCATAAAGAAGCACGTAAACACTACTTGTGAGTAGGGCCTCCACTGGCCAACGACTCTACCCAATCTATACCCTTGTTGAAGAAATCAAACACGGACAGCAAAATCCCAACTTATTCCTTAGCTTACAGAGCTTTACTTCCACACTTTACTCAACTTAACACTCTGAAGAAACACCCGAACTCACCACTCCACTCACAGGAAGATTTCTCTCTCGCAGGGAACTTACTCTCGCAAGGAGGACTGAATACAGAGGGAGACAACAATTAAAAGGTGAAGCCTTACCTGGATAGAGAGGGATAGAGTGGGTAAAGCATTGCGTCGACACGGTCCAGGTTTTGGGGCTTTTCTCCGTGTCGGGTGAGTGCGATTTAATTGACAAAATGACAAGATTTCTATTATTGAAATCCCTAATTATATGCAGGTCTAGGACTTTTTGGACGCAGGTCTGCGTCCTGTTGCATCCGCATGAATCAAAAATCTCACATTTCCCAGGCAGATTTGCATTTTCAGACGCAGGAAGGCGTCCGAATCCTGCGTCCGAAACTGTCCAGAAATTGGATAGATTTAAAACCATTGCGTCTACCTGAATTTGCATGTGTCCAAAACTGTCCAGAAATTGGACAGATTCAAAATCGTTGTGTTCGTATGAATCCGCATGTGTCCGTCCGCATGCATCTGAAATTGTCCAGATAGAGGCAGGGGAGGAATCTGGATGTGGGGCCTCCATCCTACTACATCCCAAAACATAGGGACAGCGTCCCATGTGATTTTGGATGCAATGTTGCGTTTGCGTGCGTCCGAATTCATGGATTACACAGATGATGCACTGTGTCTGAAATCTCTATTTTGTGCATTTATGTCAGATTTTTCATACTTCAATTATTTAACAAAATATACCCCTTTTCAATTAAATCTTAATTACCCTCCAATAAATTCATACAAATTATAATCGTCTGAATACGTCCTTGGTAATATCCTAATAATTAGCCAATTAATCCTATTAAAAAGTTAGGGTGTTACATTCCTCCCTCCTTATATTAATTTTGTCCTCGAAATTTGTTCAACGTAAACGCTCCCCTTATCTCAACAATCAAATCACACTCATGTGTTGCCTAAACAACTCTTGCATTACGTTCATAATGGTTCTAGACGCCAATTCTTGATCCAAAATTTGATATAATAACATAATTCACTAACACAACGCCGCACGACGTACACTTAAACAACCCCACAAACACTCTTTTCACTTATATTCACAAGGGTCAAAGCCACTTGCTACAACTTTTGTTGGTTTTCTTCCCAACATTGGACAACTTTTGACCAAATGTCCAATCTCGCCACACTTAAAACATTGTATGGTACCGACTTTACACTTCCCAACATGCTTTTTCTGACAAATAGCTCATGATCCAACATGAGGAACCTTAACCAAAGTAATATTTAACTCATTTCGCGCCTGCTTGTGCTTCACATCCTGAGCTTCATCGTCAAATGTCCTCTTAATTTTACTAGATGTGCTTGCTTCATTCCATTCATGTAGTTGTAATCTCTCAATAGAAATGTTCCATTTCGAGATTCAATCCCTAATCAGTCTTGTTTCCCTTTCCGTATTCATACACGTTTCCCTTTCCGTTTCTGTTTTTGTATCCATATCCGTATCTATTTCTGTCTCTGTATCTGTTTCCGTGTTCATTTCTGTGTTTGTATCCATATCTGTTTTCGTGTCTGTATCTATTCCCGTATCCATCTCCGTTTCTGTATCCGTTTCTGTTTCAATTTCTGTTTCCGTATCTATCCCCGTTTTTGTATCTGTATCTGTTTCTGTTTCAATTTTCGTTTCCATATCTGTTCCTGTATCCATGTCTGTTTCCGTTTTCGTTTCTGTTTCTGTTTTTGTTTTCGTATCTGTACCAGTATCCATTTTCAGAAATTCATTTCTAGAAATTCATTTCCGTTTCCATTTTTGTATCCATATCCGTATCTGTATCTGTCTTCATTTCTATTTCTGTTTTCGTTTCCATATCCGTTTCTGTCTCTGTATCTATATCAAGTATAATCCAGGGAAGGCCAATGTAGTTGTTGATGCACTCAGTCGCAAAGTTGCCATGATGAGCGTATTATGTGAATAAATGTTGTCTGGACTTCAAAGAGACTTACAGGAACTCGATATGCAAATGATTCCAATGCCATTGGAAATGATATTGTCAAAGTTGACACTAATGCTGTCTATTCTGGAGCAGCTTAAAGAAGCTCAGCAGAATGATAGTATATGTGGGGATTTCAACTTGAACCCGACTCTGCTGAAATTTTGGGACTACTCTATGTCTGCAGAGGGCATAGTAAAGTATAGAAATCGGTGGTATGCGTTGAGCAGCACGGACTTACAAGCAAAAATTTTACGAGAAGCTCACTCATCTAGCTTCTCCATTCATCCTGGTTGTAACAAGATGTATCAGGATCTCAAGAGGCACTACTTGTAGCCAAATATGAAGCATGATATCGTCGTGTATGTGGCTTCATGTGAGGTATGCCAGCGGGTAAAAGACAAACACCAACGACTAGGTGGTTTGCTCCAACCATTGCCAATTCTAGAGTGGAAATGGGAGCACATCACAATGGATTTTGTTACCAACTTGCCCAGAAACGCCAGAAGCCATGACACAATTTGGGTAATCGTGGATCGATTGACGAAGGTCTCACACTTCCTGCCTATAGCCATGAGGTACAAGATGAACCAATTCGCTGATTTGTATATCAAGGAGATCGTACGACTACATGGTGTTCCAATGTCAATAGTGTCAGACCTAGACCCGCGATTTACGTCAGTATTTTGGAAAAGTCTTAACAAGGGCATGGGCACATAGCTAAAGTTTAGCACAACATTTCACCCTCAGACTGATGGCCAAAGTGAAAGAACAATCCAAACGCTTGAAGATATGCTTCGGGCTTGTGTATTGGAATTTCAGGTTGGATGGGGTAAGATGCTACCTTTGGTTGAATTTGCCTATAATAACAGCTTCTAAGCCACAATAGGCATGACACCTTACGAAGCCCTATATGGAAGGAAGTGTAGATCTCCCGTATACTGGGATAAGGCAAGTGAAGCTGCATTCTATGGCTCCGAAATAGTATAGAAAACCGCAAAATCAGTGGCCATAATCAAGCAAAGGATGTTGCAGCCCAGAGCTGCCAAAAGAGTTACGCCGATAATCGTCGACGAACCCTGGAATTCAATGAAGGAGACAACGTATTCTTGAAGATATCTCCTTTCAAAGGCGTCGTTCACTTTGGAAGGAGGGGAAAACTCAATCCAAGATATGTGGGCCCCTATGTAATCACAAAGAGGGTAGGGCATGTTGTCTATCAGTTATAGTTACCAGACTCTGTGGCAGGCGTACACAACGTCTTTCACGTATCAATGCTCAAAAGTGTCTGGGAAATGTAACTATGTTGAGCCCGGCAGAGGACATCAAAGTTCAACCCAACTTGAGCTACAACGAAAGGCCTATTTAGATCCTAGA
Source organism: Begonia loranthoides (assembly GCA_022433065.1). NCBI lineage: Eukaryota > Viridiplantae > Streptophyta > Magnoliopsida > Cucurbitales > Begoniaceae > Begonia > Begonia loranthoides. The sequence continues at coordinate 3,781,608 of CM039482.1, read as the reverse complement.
CTCAAGAGTAAAGGAACTACGATGCAAGTGAATTCCGCTAGTCAAAGTTTTGTGGCGGAACCACACATGCGAAGAGGCCACTTGGGAGAAGGAAGATGACATGAAGGCCAAGTACCCTGAGCTATTTAGTTAGCTAAATTTTGGGGACCAAAATTTTTGTAAGGGGGTAATATGTAACACCCCGATAATATTTTCCCTATATATGCGATGTAATTTAATCATAGAATAATTAATATTTATATTGCATGACAACACATGGTAAATTATAACATGTATATATGGGGTAAATATCATGGAATAATTGAAGTATGAAAAATTGTGCATAAATACACAAAATTAAGATTTTGGACGCAGTGCATAAACTATGCAATCTGAGAATTCGGACGCACGTGGATGCAACGTTGCATCCAGAATCATATGGGACGCCGTCCCTACATTTTGGGATGCAGCAGGATGGAAGCCCGTGTCCAAATTCCTCCCCTACATCTATCTGGACAATTTCGGACGCATGCGGATTCAGGTGGATTTAGGCGGATGCAACGATTTTGAATCTGTCCAATTTCTGGACAATTTCGTATGCATGTTGATTCATGCAGACACAACGATTTTTGAATCTATCCAATTCTTGGACAGTTTCTGACACATGCGAATGCAGGATTCGAACAAACGCGGATGTAACCGGACGCAGACCTACATCCAAAAAGTCCCAAGCCTGCGAACATTAGGGATTCAATAATAGAAATCCTTGTTGTTTTATCAATTAAATCGCACTCACACGACACGGAGAAAAGCCCCAAAACCTAGGCTGTGTCGACATAATGCTTTCCTCTACCCTGTCCCTATCTCTCTCTCTCTCTCTCTCTAGGTAATGATTTAAGCCATTCTCGATCTACTTCCCAATTCATTTTCCCCCTGTGAGCGAGAGAGTTTCCTACGTGTGAGAGAGAAACTCATCCAGTAGAAATTGTGAGTGACTGTGAGCTCGTGTGATTTCTTCAGCATGATACGTGGGTGAAGTGAGACTTTTTAAGCTGGGGGATTTTATTGTCCGTGTTTGATTTCTTCAATAAGGGTACAGATTTGGGTGATGTCTTGGCCAGTGGAGGCCCTACCCATAAGTAATGTGTGTGTGTGATGATAATTCTTTATTGTTAATTCTCTGTAAATTCTCTACTGCCATTCAATGCTTTACTTGTTAATTATAGATGTTGATAATGATTACTGCCAATAGATAATGCTCACTGTTAGTTGATAATGTTTGTTGCTGGAACAAGATTAAGCATGAACAAAGTTAAGCATGAATGAGCTAGGATTTTCTTCTCTTATAACGATTCTGTTATGTTCACTTATGACGATTCTGTTATGTAAATGTGTTGTTATTGCCTTACGTGTTGTCATGATAACTCGATAGATATACTGTCTTGCTATTGCTATTGTTCTAAATCTTTGTGTTAATTAGGGGTTGTTGTTCTATGAATGAGCATGTGTCGTCAATCTGAATTTTTATTTTGTAACCATAAAGTAAGTTATTAACTATAGTGATTTACCAAGCATGTTTTACTTGTTATATACATGTTCATTTAAAATGGTTAAGCATGTTTAATTCCTTTACGCATCTCGTGTAAATTACCGATTAGAAGCATGTTAATTCCCTTTTTCATTCGCTGTATAATTTCGTTGTTAGAAGCATGATAATTCGCATATGTTCGCTGTATATTTCACTTATTCGCTTATAGAAGCATGTTGAATTTCCGTTTTATTGTACTGCTATATTCTGAAAATTCGAGCATGATATTCATATTCGTTGTTTCAATTCAATGCTATAATTGTTCGTTTTATTTATTGTTCCTCAATGATGTGCGCTGTTCAATTATCGTTAATTGCCTTTGTATGTGTTATTCAATTATTGTCATTATTATACTATATCAACATGCATCATGATAATAGAACCAAGTAGGCAGTGCCACTTTGGGGTGGTACTCATATGCATTACGTGATGAAAATGTTAAATGAAATGAATGAAAGTATGAATGATGGGAAGTTAGGGGACGGAGGGCTAGTTCAGATCTAACCTGGTAGCTGGACTTACTCCCCTCCCTCATAGGGAACGGGACCAGCTATACACAAGAGATTAGAAGCCGACCAAGACTATTCCCTCACACATGGGTTCCCCCATCTTCTGCTCGATGTACGAGTAATGAATGAATGAATGAATGAATGAACGAAAGAACGAAAGTAAAGAAAGATTGGTTTGGGGCGGTACCCATTCCAAGAAAAACTAAAGAGAGACATGATCATATTGCATAACCCAATTTTTTACTGGGCCTTTAGGCTCATGTCTTACCTGTGGTGTAGGAAACGAGATGATAATGCTAGGAGCAGAGGAGGATGCATTTCCCGTGGGGCCTGAGAGTTATCCGAATGATTCACGACCCGAGTAGAATTATGGCAAGAGAAAAAGGAAAGAATGCACTATTTTGAAAGGGTTTGTTAATGAACGTGTTTTGTAAAACCTTAACGTTTAACTCTAAAATCGTGTTTAATTGTGTTTGTATTTTTAACCCTGAACTTTAAGATTTTTGCTTTACTCTGATTTATTTACGCTCTTTAGATTTCCAAGTTTAAACTTAAGTTTTACGATCACCTGTTTGCGGTAAATAAAAAGAAAAAGAAAAATTTTCACGAAAAATTAAAGAGAAAAGTTAAGAAAGTACATTTTTTTATGCGGGGCATCACAGTGGCTGCGGCTGAGCTTGAGACAGATCACCCTTTTGCTTGAGTGGCATTTTCTTTGCTACGTGGGAATCCATTGGTATCAATTAAACAGTATAGAACGAAAGTCTGAGAGTATGAATGTTCGCCGAAGATATTGTGGTTCGTAGTGAACTCACCGCTGCAGACAGTCGAGTCTTATATAGTTGGGCACATGAATGCAGAATAATGCACGACGATCGGTGGCAGATGGTAGTCAATCCGCAGAGGATAGTGTCCCGATCCACAGCAAACCATCAATATAATAACGTTATTTTCAAAAATAATGATTTGCTGCCGAACAGTAGACGATCTGCCCCAGACCGAAGTCAATACGTTTAATGGCTAACGTGACAGCGATGTTTGCATGGACCTTTTCCTATAATCCAGTGGTTAATTTGTTAGCAAAAATAGGTGAGTGGTTAACTTGTCATTGATCACAAAGCACGATGGTTGATTTGTCATTTTCCCAATGGTGGATACCAAGGTAATTTTATTCAAAATTGTAAAATTAGAATATAAATGTAACATTATTAAAAAAATAGGAAAATTAACAAAACAAACCCTATAGTTGAGGGTAATAAACACGACAAACCTTCAAGAATTTTTGTAAACAACTAAAACCTCGAACTATGAAAAATGAACGACGTAATCTTTCATGTCATTTTTCTGTCCAAAATTGCTGAGACAAATGGTGTAACCACTCTAACGTCAAAGTTTGTCCAAATCCATCATAAAATTTTTGTTTTTCCTTACTTGAAAAGTTTTTTGCTCATTGCTGATCGATCTATTCCGTCAACGTCGACCTTCAAAGTCGATGTTAGTCCTCCAAGAAAAATAAATTTCATTGTTAAATTCTACATTGCAATTGAAAAAAAAATCGAATATTCAAGAATTTCGAAGTTTACCATGGTGAAGGATGTTCGTCGAAGACCTCCACCCTTCACTGTGTGTCGACCCGTTGGAGAGAAAACATGTTCGATCCAGATTTAAGCAAGAGACGTCATCGTCTTTGTCTATTTTAAGCGAGGGACATCCCTCATAGGTTGAGGGACGTCCCTTATAGGTCTCTCAACCTATAAGGGTGTCCCTTAAACTTTTGAGAACGTCCCTTATAGGTTCAACTTACGTCCCTCAAAGGTTGAGGGACCTATAAGGGACATCCCTCAATCTATAAGGGATGTCCCTTATAAGTCCCTCAACCTATCAGGGATGTTCCTCTGTCCCTCAACCTAGGAGAGATGTTCCTCAATTTATGAGAGACGTCCCTCGCTTAAAACAGATAAAGACAACGACGTCTCTCGCTTAAATCTGGATTGCCCATGTTTTCTCTCCGGCAAGCTGACAACACAGAGGAGGGTGGAGGTCTCCGACGAACGTCCTTCACCGTGGTAAAATTCAAAATTCTTGAATATTCAATTTTTTTTCAATCGCAATGTAGAATATAACAGTGAAATTCATTTTTCTTAGAGGACTAACATCAACTTTGAAGGTCGACGTCAACGAACGAGATCGGCAGTAAGGGAAAAACTTTTCAAGTAAGGAAAAGCAGAAATTTTAGGATGGATTTAGACAAACTTTGACGTTAGAGTGTCTAATCTCAACACCCTCTAATCCCAACAACTGGTATGAGAGCTTCAGGTTGAAGTAGTTTCGATAATCAGGGATTGATTTGTCGAAAGTATCGAACGAAATTAGGGTTTACAATTTTGTGAAAAAAATTGTAAATTTGAAAAAAAAAAAAAAAAAAGGAAAATTGGAGCTGCCCGGATCTGCCCGTCTGCCTGAAACCCTAGATCTGCCCTAAGTCTCCCTGCCCGCGCAGCTCTCCTTCTCCGACCAAAGCTACTGCCTGCGATCTACGTCTCCTCCGGCGAAGGTCTGCGATCTGCGTCTCCGATGAACGAAGCGAAGACAGAAGCCGCCAATTGTCTCCGCTCAGCAGCGACGAAGCCGTGTCGCGCCTGATCGGAATTCTGCGTCACCATCCATCGATCCGAAGCTCCCGCGCGACCGATCTGTTCAGCGAGAGAACAGAACCGTGCTGTTCGTCGATCGATCTGACCAAGAAGAAGAAGCCTTCGTCGGTCGTCATCTGTTCCGACGAAGAACCGTGCTGCGCCTCCGTCTGTCGTCGTTTTTCACCGAGGAGTCGACGTTGAGATTGTGAAAAAATTGTTAATTTTTTGCTGAATATTTTGGGAATTTTGGCAGGGTGATAAAGTTCAGATTTTTTGGTATTGATAAAATGACAGGTGAAGACAGTACATACGGTATTAGTAAATTTGATGGATCTGATTATGCTTTCTGGAGAATGCAGATTGAAGATTATCTATATGGAAAGAAGCTTCATATTCCGTTGAGTGAGAAACCGAAAAAAATGGAAGATGCTGAATGGAATCTTCTTGATAGACAGGTTTTGGGAGTCATCCGATTGACGCTAACCAAAAGCGTTGCTCACAACGTTGCAAAGGAAAAGAGCACCACAGGATTAATGAAAGCGTTATCCGATATGTACGAGAAACCATCTGCAAATAATAAGGTGCATCTGATGAAGAAATCGTTCAATCTGAAAATGACTGAAGGGACTTCTATAGCAGCTCATCTGAACGAATTTAATACAGTGGTAAATCAGTTGAATTCTGTAGAGATCGACTTTAGGGATGAGGTACGTGCCCTAATTTTACTGGCATCTTTACCAAATAGTTGGGAGCCTATGAGAGCAGCAGTCAGTAATTCAATTGGAAGCACAAAGTTAGTATTTACTGATGTGAGGGATCGAATTCTAGCCGAGGAAGTTCGAAGAATTGATTCTGGTGAAACATCGACGAGCTCAGCATTGAATGTGGAAAACAGAGGGCGAAGTAGTAACAGGAATTCTAATCGGGGCAGAAACAGATCAAAGTCGAGAAATGGAAGGGGTCAGTCTAAATCTGGGAGAAAATTTGAGTGCTAGAATTGTGGCAAGCAGAGTCACATCAAAAGGGACTGCAAAGCACCGAAGAAGAACAGTATTGACAAAAGTGATGGAGCAAATGCAGCAACTAAGGAAAACTCAGACACGTTGATTCTTTCAGTCGATAGCCCAATAGACTCATGGGTTTTGGACTCGGGAGCATCTTTTCATACCACGGCACACAGAGAATTACTTGAAAATTATATAGCTGGAAATCATGGGAAAGTCTATCTTGCAGATGGTGAGCCACTGGATATTGTTGGCATCGGGGACATAAAATTAAAGACAACAAACGGGTCAGTTTGAAGTATCAGTAAAGTGAGACACGTTCCGGGGTTGATGCGAAACTTGATATCAGTGGGACAGCTTGATAGTGAGGGTTACCACGTCACTTTCGGGACCAATGTTTGGAAGGTAACTAAGGGAGCAATGGTTGTTGCTCGAGGTCAGAAAATAGGAACCCTATACATGACATCTACATGCAGAGATATAATTGCAAATGTTGACAGTCAAAGCAACACAGATTTATGGCATTGCAGGTTGGGCCATATGAGCAAGAAAGGAATGAAAATTCTTGCCAAGGGTGGTCAGATTCCAGAGTTAAAGTTTGTTGAGCATCAGTTATATGAGAGTTGCATTCTTGGCAAGCAGAAGCGTGTCAGTTTCCTAAAGGTTGGGAAAGAGCCAAAGAAGAAGCGACTTGAATTAGTGCACACAGACGTGTGGGGACCAGCAGAAGTTTCATCTCTTGGTGGATCAGTCTATTATGTGACTTTCATAGATGATTCAACAAGAAAGGTATGGGTCTATTTTTTGAAGAAAAAATCTAATGTTTTCAGTGTTTTCAAGAAGTGGAAGGCCCTGGTCGAAAATGAAACGAACCTAAAGGTAAAATGTCTAATATCTGACAATGGAGGTGAGTATATAGATGCAGATTTTAAAGAATATTGTGCTGTGAATGGAATTAAGATGGTGAAGACCATTCCTCGAACGCCTCAAGAAAATGGAGTAGCTGAGAGGATGAACAGAACGTTGAATGAGGGTGCAAGGAGCATGAGATTGCATGCCGGATTACCTAAAACGTTTTGGGCAGAAGCAGTTAGCACAGCAGCATTCTTGATCAATAGAGGACCCTCTGTACCTTTGAATTTTAAACTTCCAGAAGAAGCTTGGAGCAGAAAAAAGGTAGATTTTTCGTTCATGAAAGTATTTGGGTGCTTATCTTATATTCATGTTGATGATTCGAATAGAAGCAAACTTGATCCGAAATCTAAGAAGTGTTTTTTCATTGGCTATGGTGACTCTGAGATTGGTTATCATTTCTGGGATAATCAAAATCGGAAGATCATACGCAGTAGGAATGTCATCTTCAACGAGAAGGTTCTCTACAAAGATGAAGTTGGTAACACTTCAAATAGTGGGAGTTCAGTATTGAAAGAGTCTACTGTGGTCGACTTCAGAGATTTTTCAGGAGAAGATACTCCGACTAGAAAAGAAGATCAGAGTATTATTGAAGAAAAAATTGATGAGAATACTGCTCCAGAAGAAAATGTGCAAACGCCGATTATAGAACCAAGACGATCATCCAGAACTAGCAAACCAACTCAGAGATGGTCTCCGTCTCTAAATTATATTTTGCTTACTGACAGAGGTGAACCAGGATGTTATGAGGAAGTCAAACAATCAGATGATTTGATTGAGTGGGAGGCAGCCATGAAAGATGAAATGGACTCACTGAAGTCAAATGAAACCTGGAAATTGACTAAGTTGCCGAAGGGAAAGAAAGCACTGAGTGGGTTTACCGGATTAAAGAAGAACCTGATGGAAGCAAGAGATTTAAAGCTAGATTAGTTGTTAAAGGTTTTCAGCAGAAAGAAGGCATTGACTACACTGAGATCTTCTCACCAGTGGTGAAGCTGACGACGATCAGAACTGTTTTGAGTTTGGTTGTGAAAGAAGATCTTCATTTGCAGCAAATGGACGTGAAAACTGCTTTCCTTCACGGCAGTTTAGATGAAGAAATCTACATGTGTCAACCACAAGGTTTTGAGGTGAAGGGGAAAGAGGAGTTTGTGTGTAAACTTAATAAAAGTTTGTACGGTTTGAAACAGGCTCCAAGACAGTGGTACAAGAGGTTTGATAGCTTCATGAACAGTAAGAACTTCATGAGATGTGAAGCCGATCATTGTTGCTACATTAAAAGGTTTGATAAGTCCTATATTATACTGCTCCTTTATGTTGATGATATGTTAATCGCTAGAGCAAGCTTAACTGAGATTGACAAGTTGAAGAGGGAGTTATCTAAAGAATTTGCTATGAAGGATTTGGGTGTTGCAAAACAAATTCTTGGGATGAGAATATTCAGGGATAGAGATGTTCTCAAACTTTCTCAAGAAGACTATGTGAATAAAGTTCTTAGCAGGTTCAATATGCAGAATGTGAAACCAGTTACCACACCTTTGGCTAGTCACTTCAAACTATCTAAAGATCAATCACCGTCGACCGAGGAAGAGAGGACCTACATGGCCAGAGTTCCATATGCCTCTGCCGTTGGTAGTCTTATGTATGCGATGGTTTGTACACGGCCAGACATTGCACATGCAGTGGGAGTTGTCAGCAGGTATATGAGTAATCCAGGAAAACAGCATTGGGAAGCAGTAAAGTGGATCTTGCGATACTTGAAGGGAAGCTCAGGGTTTGCTTTATGTTTTCAGAAGTCATATTCTGGTTTGGATGGATATGTTGATGCTGATAACGGTGGTGATATTGATAGCAGTAAAAGTAGAACTGGGTATGTTTACACTCTTGGTGGTACAGCAATCAGTTGGGTCTTGAGGCTTCAAGATGTAGTTGCTCTCTCTAGTTGTGAAGCAGAGTACATTGCAGTGACAGAAGCCACGAAAGAGATGATGTGGTTACAACCTTTTCTGCGAGAATTAGGCCAAAAATACGATGGGAGTAAATTGCATTGTGATAGCCAGAGTGCCATCCTTTTGGCAAAGAAGCCAGTTTATCATGGCAAGATAAAGCACATACAGGTACGCTATCATTTTATCAGATCCATTTTAGAAGATGGTGTGTTGGCACTTGAGAAGATATCAGGGAGTCGAAATCCAGCTGACATGTTGACGAAAGCTGTGACTAGTGAGAAGCTGAAGTTGTGCGCAACTTCAGTTGGACTTCTTGGATGAGATATGTGCATGATGCCGCTGCAGATGGAGAGATGATGTGATTAGTCTCCAAGTGGGAGATTGTTGAGTTATGGAGTCTAATTTGTTGATTAGGGTATTTTGTTATTTTCACCTTGTTTTCATAACCCTATTTCTTTAGGTATATAAAGATGTAATTAGGGTTTTGGAGGTGGTGTTGAGAGAAGTAGAGAGAAACAGTGAGGGTGAGGCAAAACCAAGAAACAATTTCTGTAACTCTGATTTGATCATAGTGAAATCTGTTGGCAGCCAGTGGACGTAGCTCTCAAACTGAGAGTGAACCACTATAAACTGTGTGTTTTCTATTTTCTGTTTTCTAGATCAATCGTTTCGATACAAGTCGGATTAGAGCGTCTAATCTCAACACCCTCTAATCCCAACAAGATTCTGATCAAACAAAGAATCCTCTGAAACCAGACATATAAAACAACTTCTCCTGAGACAAATTCCATTGTGATAACATGAAACTGTTCTTGTAGGAGGTGACCATTCCACAAAAAGCCAAACGGAGCACGAACTCTCGTTTCCGACGGCGGCTGCACGAATAGAAGCAGTAACTAGAGTTCATAATATCGACGTTGATCAGTCACAATTGCTGAAATTTCTATGAAATTATAGATTTATTTTAGACTTTGATCCTACTTATCATGTTGGAACTTGAAACTTGAAACACATCCAGCTAGGCCCTCTGCATAATTGAAAGCGAGTGCAAAAAACATATCGACCTCACATATTTTTTCAATCCACAAGAACTAAACTTAAAGACGGCCATGTTTAAGCCACAAGAATATAGTCAAACGAAGAGAAGGAAACACAGGAAAACTCCAACCACTAACTAAGAAGAGAGACCACTGTACTTAGCCACCAGAAGGGACCAAGTCCGAAAGCTAACCGGAGATTGGTCGGCTAATTGATTGCCACTCTGGAAACCTCAAAATGGCCTCGAGAGACCGTTTCATAAGCTGAAACAAGGAGACCCCAGCTGTCATGGTCCTTATCCAACCACACTGCCCCATATGTCCAGACAAACTTTAGTTCAACTACATACATATCATGTATCCATGCATGCATGCATGCATACGTACGTACATACATACATCCACACTTCGATAGGTGCCGACATGTGGGGGGGTGTTTAACGGAGAATATTGTATAGAATGTTGGTTGGGAAGTGGATTTAAATGCTATGTATCGACATCTATGATGCGGTCAAACGCATTTTTGCATAATGTGAATTGAAATTCTATCCAGATAGAAAGAGTTGTCGAAATTCCCTCAGTACATTTATGATATGATGTTACGTTGTGCTCTCCTATTAATTGACTATGTGGGCGTACGAACTATCGACAAAAAACAATTAGTCGGAAATTATGGAGGGAGAGAAGAACTCGGTGGTGAGTTGGGGAGGATGGACCATGCGATGACGGCAACGCATTTCCAAAGCATTCTAAAATGGTCCCTTTTTGCCTCTCGGACTGCAAGTCTTCTTTAGCCTTCTAAAATCAAAGGAAATAATAAAGCCTTTTGTGAAGTGCAGAGAGTGGACTTTTAGGGAGTTTGACGTATTACTCGGTAATCTTTTTTCTAGTGTAAATGTACCGGAGTAGTGAAATGACAAAACTGCCCTTGGGCTAGAATGGAAAAGCGTAGTCCAAGTGGTAAATTTATATAATTTTCAAATTCGTCGTCGTAGATAAGAAAGATGGACGCTGTTGGCATGTGAAAGTACGAAATTACCCTTGACGATGACAAAGAGAGTGGGCCGTGTTATATGTTCAATTTTATAAATAGATAAAAAAATAATAATAATGGATATGTGCTGGAGTGTCTGGAACTAAGAATTGACTGACCCTTGATGAGAGAGAGAGAGAGTGGTCCACGGGGGATGAGGCATATTCAATGAAAGTCTTCACCTCCAGGCTTGACATAGGTGCCAAATACCTTGTTCCAAATCTTTATTTCATCAAAAAATGACATCAAAATGGGGACCAAACAGACGAGAAAACCAGAGAGTTTAAACTCCAACCTCACTCCCCTGTTCATCACAATCTTTTCTTTTCTGTTTTTCTGTCCTTTTTTTTGGGTGGGTTTGAATGAGAGAGAAAGTGTAGAGAGAGAATCGTCAGAACATGAGTCAGTGCACTGTACCAAGTTGGAATCTAAGCCCCAGAAGAGAAGAGCAAGTTGAACCAGAAGAAGGAAATAGATCCTCCCACGTGCACTCTTTGCAGAACCACCACCACAGCCCCTCTCTCTCTGTTTCTCCTCACCTTGTCCCTATGTAAGCTCTCTCTCTCTCTCTCGTCTTCGTTTTCATGGGTTTCTAAAGAATCCATGTCATCTCTCCAATCTGCTTGTTTTTACGATTTTACATTCTTATAATCTAACGTAATTACTCTGCCAATAATGAACAAGACGTCCGAGTGTAAAAAACAAGTATAATTAACCCCATTTTCCCCATATTTTCATGAATGTTCAGGTCTGAGTATGAAATTGCCGAGGAGCTAACGTGGGAAAATGGTCAGTTAGCCATGCATGGGTTGGGTGGGCTACCTCCATGTCCTCCAGCCAAACCTGCATGGTGCCAGCCAAGGGACACACTAGAGTCCATAGTCCGCCAAGCCACAATGCACAAACAAACCCCACCTCCAAATCTCCAGGCCCAGGTACAGGCCCAAGTTCATGCCAGCTCAGCAGCCACCGGCCGAAAATGTGGCCGGAGCTCCTTGAAGGACGCAATTGATCCACCGGTGGTTGGAAAACGCCCACGTTCAGATTCTGATCAAGGTGGAAGAAATAATATTTGTTGCAGTAGTAGTATGCAAGACCTTAGCACTTGTGCTAGTGCAAGTACCACGTTTTGTAGGGAGAATGACACTACTTTAATGACATGGGCATCCTTTGAATCGCCTCGGAGTTTCAAGACAAAAGTGACTGAAGACGATTTAGCTTGGCTCAATCGATCGGTAATATGCAAGTTTTTGGAATAATTCTTTTGTTCAAACATGTTATTATATATTCAAATGATTAATTCCCGTCAGTTAAATATACTTCTGACAGGAGAAGCAAGAGGAAGAACTTGATACCAATTGCGAAACAGGACGATCAAACTCCACAAGAAGAAGCCGAGCAACTGCCGTTCATAATCAATCCGAGAGGGTAAGGATTTTTCATCAATCCAAGTTTTATTTTGTACACAACGATTATATTGATTGTTCGTTCTTCGTATAGAAACGACGAGATAGGATTAACCAGAAGATGAAAGCTCTGCAAAAGTTAGTCCCTAATGCTTGTAAGGTAGGAAAAGAAAATCAAACTCTCAATCTTTTTCTTTGACTCATTTCGACAAGTAAAAGTTAAATGTGTCAAATTTGCGAGTAAAATTACAGACCGACAAAGCTTCGATGTTGGATGAGGTGATCGAATACTTGAAACAACTTCAAGCGCAAGTCCAGTTGATGACCATGAGAAATATGCCTCCAATGATCATGCCTTTGGGAATCCAGCAGCAACTTCAAATGTCCATGATGGCTCGTATGGGCATGGGGCTTGGGCTCGGCATTGGCAACATGGCTCGAACCACTTCTCAGCCACTGACTCAGTTTGTTCACCCTACTCCGACATTCGTTCCACCCCCTTTTTCGATGCATCCCATGGTTCAGCCACAAGCTAAGCTGGATCCTAGAGCCAATGCTTCTCTTCCTCTTCCCGATCCTTTTTGCGCCTATCTAGCACAAGTAGGTGTCAAAATCTCAACATTGAATTTCATTTTCAGAACAAAAGATGGCATAAAATGTCTAAAATAATCACTTTAGCGATGAAATGTCATTTTCGAACACTTGAACAAAGTGGACTTGTAATTGTGCTGATTCACCCTGCCTTTTTTCAGCAGACAATGAATATGGATCTTTATAATAAGATGGCAGGGCTATATCGCCAACAGGCGAATCCGAACACGCAGGCAGGCAGCAGTCCATCTCAGTCAAACAATGTACAAAGAAATTAGGAAATAACAAGGCCGAGGGATGGAAAAAACAAGGCGTAAAATACTCGGTAGAAGCAGTTTGTATGCAGAGGAGTAGAAGCAGAATACTCGGTAGGCCGAGGGATGGAAATAACAAGGCGTAAAATCCAAAATCAGAAACAGTATTTTGTATTCTCTTGTATTTGAAGAATTATAGTTAGGCTTGATTTTACACTTCACCCAAGGGAAAGATTCTAGCACATAGTTATGTGTATAATTCTACAACTGTATTCTTCTTTCACCATTCCATGAACAATTTTGTATTTAAACAGAAGAGTGTACAAGCAGACGAGATAAAAAAAACAGTCTGATAGACTCTACACGAAATTTGTCGTGTTTTAAAACTCTGCCCTGCCAGAAAAATGTTTGACAAAATGAATGTGAAGACTCACTGCATACAAGCTGACTTCTTAAAAAATTACCCTATTGCATCCTATCTATAATTAAATAGAAATGAATTGAAAAATCTGTGACATTTCAAAGAAAATCAGCAGTCTCCAGGATGTTCAAATTTCAAGAAGTAAATCTATGCATTTACTAATCATGGTTTAATCATATATATATCAAAGATAAGATTGACGTACCTTAATATATTATAAAATCTGGTCATCTTCTCGTCCCATAATCTGCAAGCAATTAGAGAGCTTTTGATAATATCTCGAATGTGCGGTTGTGAAAGGTGGAGGACCTGATATAAGCAGCCTTCATGTTGGACGATTGGATTTAGATTTCGATAATTGTTTACAAATGGTGATAGTGAAACGATATCAACAAATACAATAGTGTGAGTTGTACGCAGTTTAGTGAGAACATTCCTAGTCTTTTCTTCTCGAAAGCTGCAGAAAAGCAAAGAGGAAATGAACAAATTAAGCTGAATTTCGATACAGTAATTATATTAAAGTAATGAAATTAGAAACTGAAACATCGTGCACGGAATAGAACACAGTTCAACTTCAAATAAATAGACTGCCATTCGTCCAAGCAATTATTGCGCACCACGTGCGAATGATGGCTGCAGAAAGACAGACCATAAGATGGTTCACTAGGAGATTCCATTTGGATAATAAAAACTACGGTCTTATTTAAGATAATCACAGTGAGTCTTTGGGAAATGAATTATGGACGAGGGCCACTTGCTTTTCTTTTTGTCACAGCCTGTAATAGAAATATTGATTATACCATTTTTGGTACGCCTGGGATTGATACAATTACCAAACAGATTACAGAAAGGAAAATTCAGGCACAACCTGGGCAGTCTGTCTGATTTTGTGCAGTGGCATTTGTAGATGATGGCATTTGTTAGTGACTCCACTTTCCCTGATTCAAATCCCCCAAATAGGCCCTAGCCACAAGAACCCTTACCCCAGTTCTTTCACTTAGCTCCATTCCACCAAATTTCTGTCAGGCATTTCATCAAACAGCTGACGTACTTCAACCATGGAGAAACAAGCGCGGTGCATACTTGCTGGAGCAGTGTTTAACTCTTTATATAGACAGCATGCTAAAATCCAGTTCGAATTACAGCACTGTGGATCATTCTTCCAAGTACAAGGAAACCGAAAAATATATAATTTTGAGTCTGTGTTGCGGCTGATCATGGACGTACAGAGGCGACAATCAATAATATTTGCGAAACTAAGAGAAAACAATAGAAAATGATTCGAACCCGTTACTCAAAACCGCCATAATTAATGAGTTTCACTAGGAAATCTGGATGGCGACGTTAGAGGCAGCCTCTCCGAGAAACATGGAGTTGAGACTCTGTACAGACGGTGTGTGACAATTCGGGCTCGTCCAGGACTTGTTGTCCATGTCCGCCCCTACTACTTAGTTAGATTTATTTCTATTTAAGGCAATTTACTTGTATTTATTTTATTTTCATTTTGGACAAGTGACTCCTCACCACTATAGCATATTCACCACTCCTACCATAGTGGAGATGGTCTAGAATGCTCTTTAGGGGGAGAGGCATGACTGCACGTAGACCCCCCTAAACAATGTAATTTTCTAGTAATCAATGATAAAGCTTTTTACATTCAAACTATACTCTTTATGCTCAATGACGCTTTCAATGAATCTCGCTCGCTCGTTAGACACCAAAGCTCGTTCTAATGTCGTGAGCAATCGGTGCCGTTGGTACGCTCAGTAGGCTGACTCGTTGTTCCCCCTAACAATGAGTGTCGCACGGCCCTCTTAAAAAGTCTCTCAAAAGTAGGACCGTGACACGGTGCATTCTTTTGATCGAAGATGAAGGAAGACGTGATGCAATACACCAAGACCTGCTTGGTGTGTCAACAAGATAAGACGGAGAGAGACAAAATTGCTGGTTTGCTAGAACCATTACCAGTGCCAACAAAGCCCTGGGAAAGCATATCACTCGACTTCATCACAAACTTGCCACCCGTCAATGACCTTCAGGCAATACTGGTTATAATTGATAGCTTCTCCAAATATGCTACATTCATAGCCGCTCCAAAATATTGCTATGCAGAAACGACAGCCCAACTCTTCTTCAAAAATGTGGTAAAATTATGGGGGATACCTCAAAGTGTCATCAGCGATCGGGACACAAGATTTACTGGAGCCTTTTGGGTAGAGTTGTTCCAACTACTGGGATCAAGTCTGAATATCTCTTCCAGCTATCACCCGCAAACTGACGGTCAAACAGAACGCTTCAAGAGTAATATCTTCAACATTTTATCAACAACAGTCAAAGGAATTGGCCAAGTTTGCTTGATGCGGCACAATTCTGCTTTAACTGTCAGAAGAGTTCCTCGACAGGAATGAGCCCATTCGAGATAATCTGCGGTAGGCAACCAACAATGCCACACACCCTGGATCAACCTTACTCAGGGAAGTGCCCCAAAGCCTACAATTTCTTGAAAGAGTGGAAGCAGAATATTGAAGTAGCTCGTGCCTACCTGGAACGAGCTTCAAAACACATGAAAAAGCGGGCAGACTAGAAGCGACGACCGTGAGAGTTCAAAGTGGGAGACTTGGTATTAGTGAAGCTATTGCCTGAACAGCTTTGATTCATAGGTAAGAGAGCCAAGCGGCTTGTATGAAAATATGAAGGTCTAGTTGAAGTCCTCGAAAAAATTGGACAAACATCCTACAGAGTTAATCTACCTGGGTGGCTTAAAATTCACTCGGTAATCCATGTCAGCAACTTGAAGCTGTATCACCCCGATGATGAAGACAGTACCAGGAACAACCTCACAAGACTAGACATCGCCCTCAACTACCGGAAGAAGAAGAAAGTTGAAGAAATTCTAGCAGAAAGGAGTGTCAAGGCAGGTGGCCGTCTACAGACAGAGTACCTGGTCAAATGGGAAGGACTTGGAGATGACAAAGTGACTTGGGAGAAAGAAGACAACCTGGAGAACGAAGCACAGAAGATTGAAGATTTCAAGCTGAAGACAAGTTGACGAGGGCATCAACAGCTCAGTTGGGGAAGAATGTAACAATCCGGGCTTGTCCAGGACTTGTTGTCCATGGCCGCCCCTACTGCTTAGTTAGATTGATTTCCATTTATAGCAATTTCCTTGCATTTCTTTTATTTCCATTTCGGGCAAGTGACTCCTCACCACTATAGCATGTTCACTCCTGCCATAGTGGAGATGGTCTAGAATGCTCTTTAGGGGGAGAGGCATGACTGCACGTAGACCCCCCTAAACAATGTAATTTTCTAGTAATCAATGATAAAGCTTTTTACATTCAAACTATACTCTTTATGCTCAATGACGCTTTCAATGAATCTCGCTCGCTCGTTAGACACCAAAGCTCGTTCTAATGTCGTGGGCAATCGGTGCCGTTGGCACGCTCAGTAGGCTGACTCGTTGTTCCCCCTATCAACCGCACGGCCCTCTTAAAAAGTCTCTCAAAAGTAGGACCGTGACACGGTGCATTCTTTTGACCGAACGAGGCGGCATGGAGTCCAACGTTGACATTTAATATTTTAAGGGAAATTAACAAAACAAATCCTATAGTTTGGGATCAAGGATAAGTTAAACCCTGAAAGAAATTCACGGATAATTAAAACCCTGAACTATGGAAAAAGAATGACGTTGACCTCGCAGTCACGTTTCCTGTCAAAATCCGTCAATGTTAACACCACAATTTCGTTAATGTTAAGGGTCGTCGAACAGAGACGTTCAAGGCAACAACAATGCACGAGTGATGTCTGTTTTGTCGTTGGATCAAGGGACAGACGTCCCTTGATTGGAATGTACGACAAGGATGGATTTAGGGCATCCCCCAAAGGCATCGCAGATGATGGTTCATGGTCGTTAGATCAAGGGATGGACGACGTGAATAGATTTAGGCCATCCCCCAAAGACGCCGCAGATGATGGTACATGGCCATTGGATCAAAGGATAGACGTCCCTCAATCGGAATAGACGGTCAGGATGGACTCCAAAGGCATTAACGTTGAAGGGGGTCACGTGCCAAGCACCCGCTTTTTTAAAAGGCGTAGACTTCCTCAATTAAGACAGACGTCCCTCGGTCCACAACAGACATCCCACTTCCCAGATCAAACATCCCTTATCCCAAAATGGATATCCCTCGACTTGAGACTATATCGTTCTGCCTATAACAGACATCCCTAGTCTCACAACGAATGTCTCTCGACCAAAGAGGAACGTCTTTGGTTGAGGGACGTTTATTTTATGTTCGAGAGAGAACGCTAAACGACATCATTTCTTATGTCGAAGGAAGTCCCAATTAATAATACATTTTTTTATTTAAAAAAAATGACAGTTATTACATTGGTTAATCTCAACATGAGTGGAGTGCTTGAAAAAGGCCTCTGGAGGGACACCTTGTGAGGATGGAATCCTTTCAGTGGACACTTGTCAATCACCGATACCCCTATAGGGCGAAAGACTTGAAATATGCCCTGTGGGCTGCAATTCGGAGGGGAAACTAGTAGGTCACTTCCTTCAAAATACAATGAATATAGCGTTAGGTGAGAAAATATACCAGTTTTTATCTATAGGGGCCATGACAATGACAATTGCCTTAGGTAATATCAACAGGTAGCCATACTGGGTGTGCAGGTCAACAGATAACATGAAACATGATTGCTTCGGGTGTGTCTGAAATAAAAACCACATATTATAAGAGGAAAAAATATTACATCAAAGAATAAAAGTGTTTTACATGGATCCAACCAAAACTCAGCAATGAGTCCTTCAGTTGAATTGCAAGTACCTCCTCCTCATTCAATGCTGAGCACTGCATATTAAGAATACAAGATATTTATTTTCAATAACATCGTCTTAAAAATTGATTACACATTCTTACTGAGTTTGATGTTCCCGCTTGCTTTGGAACAATGAGGGTTGTTATTTCATAAATATCGTCATTCTCAAAAAAGACAACACGACTCACGATGTCTTCAACATATAATAAAAACTGAGAATAACTTTGAAATGATATTGTTTCATACCTTGGAGCCACGAAGCATACCACATGTCTCCACGTTCTGCTTCGTTTTTGTCTGTGTCATCCTCATGAACTCCTTCATCAATTTCACAGACTGTAATGAATAATCAGTTTAAACACGACCCTCAGACTAGTAAGTGTAAATTCAACACATTGTACAAAACCAAATTGAAGACATACAACGTGCAATTTTAGCAGTGAAGCAGGCTTTAGAACTGCTTCTGTTGATGGAGGACCCGTTGCCAATATCTTTTAAAATGAAATTTCTTTCGAACCATTCCCACCCATACACGTCATGCCACCACTCCCACCATTGTCTCCCACGTCACTCTCTCATGTTCTCCCATCTCTCTTTCTCTTCAAAAAATCGCAGACCTAATTTCATTTCCCCTTTCAATTGATAAACCCAAAATAGATCGGACCAGACCATCTACGAACCAAACAGGTTCACTTCCACCTCATCTCTTCAATTTCCCCCTTTTTATTTTATCCCTTTTAATTTTTATTCCATTTACCATAATTCCATTTTAACACAATTCAAAACCGCGAAGCTCCACAGGTTTTCTAGTCTGAATCTGCTCTGATAAGCACCGAATGCCAAAACAGATCTCTCCAACCTGTGCATCGCAAAAAAATGATAGAAAATGAGTCATCAAGCATAAAAAACCATTGAAAATTGAGAGAATTATAGATGTTCAAAGATTCACCGTCGCAGTAGGTGAAAGGAAAGGAATATCAGCGGTTCGTCGTCAAAACGTTTAACGGCAAACTTGACAGCAATGTTAGCGTCGTCATTTTTTTATAGTTTAGTGGTTAATTTATTAATAAAAAAAGGATGATGGTTAATTTGTCATTTTTCCAAAAAATTTATTAACATTGTCAAGTGACATGCACATGTTTTTGTGACACAGTAATAGAGGGACAAAGATCATGATTTTTTTTGCCCACCTTTTAAGGTTTGTGGTTAAGATGTTTGTCATTTCAATCATAACATCCACAAATTACTAACAATTTAAAAATAGAGTAATTAGGTTGAAATTAATTCCATAATTTATAACATGTTTCTTCCATGTTAGTCAATGTTTTTTTATTAGTCTTTAAACTTTAGTTAATGTTTCCATTTTAAATAGGGTAATCGGACTAGATATAGATTTGAACACAAGATCTCATACTCTAATAATATGAGAAACTGTCAATAATTAAAATGATTAAATTGTTATATTGAAGTTAAATTAATCGGTTATATATTTTTTATTGTAAAGAATAATTTAGACTGTAATATTTAAAATCATTTATAAGGGTGTGCAATATGCGGTTTGGCTCGATTTTAGTGTGAAACCAAAACGAATCGAACCGAACCAAAACCGAGAATTTGTTTGACCAAAACCAATCCCAAACTGAAACTTCAGTTCCCGTTCTGGTTCTATTTCGATTTTACCTACATTTTTTTTTCAAATATCAAAATAATCCAAAATGAAAAATACATTTTCTTCTTCCAATACTTATTCTTTCTATTTACACGGTAAAAGTATAAAAATATAAATTTCAATCAAAATAATATAACAAAAATATAAAATCAAATCAAAATATTAAGGAAGTTTAGACAGTAAATCTATAATATTTATTATCAAAATTCAAAAGTAATGAAAATATAAGTAAATAATAAAATAGTAATTATATCATCAGTTCTAAGTTGTTATCTCATTTTGTAATGTCCAGTGTCTTCAATTGATATAAACTGTAAAAGAATAGATACAATTTTGAATAAATTATTTGAAAGAAAGTAATTAACAATAATAATAAAAAATAAATAAATAATAAAATAGAAACATACAAGTTCTAAGTCATCACTATTAAGTTCCGACTAGTTCACTTTATCGTCTCCATTAATTGATATAAGTTCTGAAAATATAAATTCAAAACAAAATTCTGATTTTTTTTCTCTTGGTTTGACAAAGTAATAGAATTAACAGTAAGACCTTCTACAATTTCATTAATGTTTTATATCCTAGAAGACTAAAAAAAATGCAGAATCATTAAATTTTGCAACTCATTCAATAATTAAACCAAATGCAGAATCATTAAACCAAATTCAGAATAAAAAATTAAACAAATTTCACTAGTTTCAACAATTTGAACCGAATGAACAATTTCATTTTAACAATTTCACTTTAACAATTAAACCAATTTCAAAAGTTTTAACAATTTCAGCAGAATGAACATTTTATTTAAACAATTTCACTTCAACAATTAAACCAATTTCAGAATTTATCAATTTCAACTAAACAATTAAACTAATGTTTAGGAGTGGGCCTTGGGCACCGAATGAGGATAAACCAATTTCATTATTGAAGTACAAGTGGAACAATTCAATTCAAGAGAATCAACAACAATTAAACCAATTTATTTTCAACAGTTTTAAGGGGGAGAGGCCATACCTGAGACAGAGAATTGGGAGTCCGACAAAGTCTGAGCCACTGACCACTGAGCGAGTGATGCAAAAAGCCGCGACCAAGAGGCGAGAGGGAGAGACCACCGACAGACAACTGATGTGCAGATGTAGCATTGACTAGTGGGCAGTGACCACTGAGCGACGCAAGAGCCGAGACCTATATGGAGCGACATACAGTCGTGACGCGTGAGCACTGACCACTAAGAGGAGAGCAAGCGGCGAGCGACACAAAACGAGAGGCGAGAGGGCGTGAGACTCGACATCTAATAGGGGTGGAAATCGATTCGGTTTGAACCAGGTAACCGAACCAAATCGATAAAAAATGATCGGTTCGGTTTTGATATGAAAAAAATAAAATATAGGACCGAACCGAACCAATCATTTTGGTTCAGTTCTCAATTGTAAGTGAGAAAGATCAAGAACCAAAAATAAAACTAAACATGAAAACCTATTTGAGTCACTAATTTAATCTTTTTTTTTTCTCTATTTGAGTTCATTCCAATTCCAATTTAATCAAAAATGTTTTTCTTTGTCAAAACCGAACAGATTTTCATCATTTTAATATTATTTTTTGTGGATATTTGTTGGGACTTTTGGGAATGTGGATGTTTACTTGGTAATGTATGTTCTCGATTTTAGCTTTTTGTGAAGTTTAGTTAAATGATTGTTTGATTAAATCATTGTTTAATTAAATTATTGTTTGATTAATATTGTTTTAAAACTATAATATTGAGCCCAAAACAAATCATTTAAACCTATAAAATGAAGCATAAAAGAGAGATGTTAAAATCCCAAAGTAGAGCTATTAAACCCCCAAAACTGAGCCTAAAAACTGCCAAAACCGAGCCTAAAATCGGGTCCAAAACCAAATACCCAAATTTCAAAGTCTAGAAAAAAATCGAACCAAACCGACAACCGAACAGATGAAAACCGAAATTGAGGTTCGGTTTCTGACTCGGTTTCTTGTTGTCCTCGGTTTTGGTTTCAAGTTTCTAGTATGTTCGGTTCTATTTTGGCAAAAAACTGAATCAAACCGAACCATTTCCACCCCTAGCAGCAACCTAATGCGCGGAACTAGTAGTCGAAGGGAGACAGAGAGAGTTTCAAATTCTCATTGTTTGTTTAGTGTTTCACATCCTGGCTCTACGATTCTTATTTCTTAAGCCACGCTAAGCTAGGGCCTGGGTAGGGCCAAGGAGCAAATTGATTCTCCCTGACCGGTTCAAGGGTGTAGTTAGGAATAAGGGTTTTTTAATTGCAAATTTTGATCAATTCGATTCGGTTATTTGTGGTTTTGCGAAAGACAAATAAAAAAACCGAACCAAAAATTTAGGTTTTTACAAAATTGAACCGAAAATCAGATCTAAATTTTTCAAAATCGACCCAAACCAAACCGAATTGATCAGTTCTAGTTCAGTTTGTCAGTCCCGGTTCGTTTATACCCATTGTAAACTAATTTGTTTTACAGACATTCCTTTCACTCTTTAATTGTTAGTAATTTAAATATTATCATCAATTTATCATTTAAATCCAACACACAATCGACATAGTTCAAAATTGCCCAAGAAGAAATCGATAAAGTTCAAAATTTAGTTAGAAATTGTTGAATGATTAAAAATCAAATTAAAACATCTTATTAAATAGAAAACATGACATATATATATTAAATTTAATAGATAAATTGATGGTAATATTCAAATTGTTAATAGTTGGTGAAAGTTATGTCGATAAAAAAGCACTTTAAGGTAAATGACCTCGTATGTTACATTATAAATTGCATTTTACCTTAATTTATAATATTTCAGAAAAACAATTAGGTAAAGTACAAATTAAACCCTAAATTTTGGGTGTTCGTTCAACTAAAAGCCTAAATTTTGTTTGAAAAAAATAAATATTAAACTTTGATATTCGATGAACTTAAACCTTTAATTTTTTTAATAAAATGAATTTTGAACTTTGTATCGTGAACATAATGAATCTCAAATAAAATTTTTCAATTTTGCTCAGTTTGATTTCGATTTAATTTTGATTTTATATTTTTTTTAATTTAGACTCAATTTTAGGTCAGTTTTAATTGGTTTAGACTCAATTTTAGGTGTTTTTATCAATCTAGTTAGATTTTTTTAAATTAAAATTAAAATAATATATATATAATATAATATATGTTCAGTTTGATTATAATTAAAGTAAAATCGAGCATAGTTTAATTTTTTTCGAAAGGTAAATTGAAGGTTCATTTTATTAAACAAAAATACGTCATTTAAGCCCAATAAATCTCAAATTTTATGATTTAATTTATATTTTACCCAACAATTTACTTACTTTTCACTAAAATTTCCTCAATTTTGGAATTATTAATTAATTCACGGGTGATCAGCTCAAGCACTTCCATGACATTTAAGCATTAGGCAAGCTTTGAATATGATTACATGGTTTAAGTTCAAGTTGGGATTGTGTCTGGTGTTTTTAGTTACGTCTTTATTAACGAATTTAATTAAATATAGAATTAAAAATAATATTTAAATTGAAAGGGTAGGGCGGCTGAGACATTTTGACGCAAATTGCAAGGGCCTAGAAAGATCTGTTGTGCTTTGGAAGAGCTAAGGATCAAGCTGCAGCAATGTCTCTTTGAGACATTTTGACGAGCGTTTGGTGAGCACGTATTCTAGATTCCTTCTTTTGCCTGTCCTGGTAATTGGGTATGAGCTCTTCCTCTCCATCGCCTGCTCGCTCGAGCAGTGGTCGCAGTAACAAGGGCGAGAGCGACGGAGAGGAAAGGCCAAGGTTTTTTGACACGAAGGCGAAGAACATTTGTTGGTCCAATGCGGAGACTGTTCCCGGAAGACACCCCGACAGATGGCGGGAGGACGCCGCTGGTAACATCGTCTGTAAACGCTTCGGCAACTGTCAGGGATGTCTCTGCTTCCAGTACGATCATATCGTCCCGTTTTCTAAAGGTTTTCTCCACCTCCATCCCTATTACGTTCCCGGATTGGTCTTCTCTTTTCTGGGTTTGTTCCTCGCTGGGTTTATTTGGCGAAATTGAGCGCGAAACTTACTTTATTTTCTCTTCCTCTTGTAAAATTCGGCTGCTTCAGCAGTGACTCTGGTGGGTATCTTTAGTTTGGTAGTCGAACGATCTTAGCTGGTTTTACTGAGAAATTAACAGAAAATTTTATTGCAGGCGGAGAATCCATTGCGGAGAATTGCCAGATTCTTCAAACAAGAGTTAACAGGTTCAAATCAAACAAAGAAGATGTTGACGAGTCTCGGTTAAAAGGCTACTCTTGTGCCATCAAGTTTAGTGGTATGGCTTTCTTCTCACTCATTTTCAGCTCTTTAGTTGTCAAGAATTTTCCTATACTTACTGCTATTTCTATCATAATTCGTAGCTGCCAGAAACTTGCTTTCTTTTCTGCTCTGCCAAACAAATAATCTGTAACTACCTAAACGGTTCCTTAAAAACATGGGTGTGCAAGGATAGAACTACTTGAGCAAAATGTTGGGCTGTTTCTTCAAAGATGTTTATTAATCTGCTCCTTACAATTGTTACCTCATGACACCCACTTGGGATTGCCCTCTTCACGGGACATTTGAGGTTGTCCGAGCTAGGTAAATGAGACAACTATATGATAAATTATCAACAATCCCAAAAATTAAGTTTTAAGGTTGAGAATAATTTACTCATTTATATATTTCTTAATGTTTTCTCTCACATGTAGTCCAACTTTTTATGTCTTTATATGTACATTTTTTTTAAAATTAGGTTAATTTTTTTATTTTTGTCCATATTCGAATTTGGGACCTTTTGATCAGATATCCTGATAAATTATTAACAATGATAAAAGTTTAAGCTTTAGGGTTGCTAATAATCTAATTATTTATACATTCTTAATGCTATAAACGTTGGTTCTAAAGGGGCTGGAATGTAATAATCTAAAAAGTAATGCTTTTACATTTTAATCTTACAATCTGATGTAGTATTTATATATCATTTATTCATTGACAGAATTAGTTGTTCCAATGAATGAATGACACGTAAACAACGCTTCTGAGTGTAAATGTCGCATTATCCTAATCTAAAGTCTCTCATTGTCCCACATTACGTAGTTAACGGTTTTGGAGCATAGGTTGATAATCCATCTAAGGACTACCCTTTTTCGAGTTAAATTCTACCAATAGGGTGATTGGGTGAAGTACCAATTTATATTTTTCGAAGTTTCCTTGTGAAATTGTCTTTCTTGGTTCTTATTTTATACCTACCCAGTTACTGTGGCATAGAAACCTTCGACATCGGTTTATATTAGGCAGGATTCATCATCTCCTTTTCTATAACCTATCTTTTTAGAATCCGGGAAATAAACAAACCATCTTCGAGAAACTCAAGTTCACATAAGTCACTTTACAATTTAACATGTGTAATCATGTTTGGTGATTGCATATGAGTCACTTTTACAATTACCATGTGTAATCATGCTTGGTGATTGCATAAATCATTTCTCTTAACTCTGCAGATAAGGAACTTGACATAATCGAAATGGCTGTTTACGGGGATGTGATTCGGCCGGGAAATCAATGTCGTTGCAAGACAGTTGCAGAAATGCTTGGGCAATACATATCAAAGGACAGAGTTGCCGCTTGTAAGTTGCCATATGACAACGAATTGACATAGCACGTAGAATTGATCTCCACCATTCACGGGTTTTTAGGTCGAAACATCGGGTATTGCATGTTTCTTACAATTTTATTTCGATTGTTGTATTTGATTTCATGATTTAGAAGGTGATGATGATGATAAGATTGTGCGAACTTTGATTGGTTTATGCTCATATAACGATCTCCTCCGTCTATTCTTTCACACTTGGAGCTCAAATTCTTGTGTTTGGATTCGCATATTTTCTATGTAAATATCTAGTTTGTCCCCACTCTAAAAGAAAGATTGATCGTTGGTAATTTGTTATGATATAATATATCAATTAATTTAATTTAATTTTTTTTTAAAATTGTATATTTAGTAATATATTTAATTAATTTTGTAAAAAAAAAAATCACGAAATCAATTTTAATTACGTCATTTATTTATTTTCTTTAAATGACTTATTAATGTTTGAATAATGTGCAATGCATATAATAGAAATCTAGTGCTAAAGTTGAAAGGAGCAATCCAGAAAAAATGCCCTTTAATATTCTTCAATGCTATTGTTGATCCTTTTTCTTCGGTCTTTTTGTCACTTTTGTCGTTTTTACCAATGTTGTCATTCTTACATTTGATGATGTAACTCTCATCACGGCCGTGCCTTAGACTCTTGTGTCGCCCGGTAGGCCTAACATTTTTCTTTGGGAGTGTTGAATTGCAGGTAGGTGATGTAGTACAACCTAAGTCACGATTTTTTTAATATTTTATCTATTTGATTTTTTATATAGACATTCTTTTTTATAAAGTTTTCATAAATTTTCAAATTATGATCTGAACTTTATTTAAAGAAATTATGGTAAATATTGAAGAGAAACTTTAGAGATTTTTTGACAATTAATAAAATTATTCTTATTTTGATGATGTTAATTTGATGCCGTGGAAGTTTTGTTTTGTTCTCGAAATGAATAAATAAAATAACAGTAGATAAATAACTTTCGTTGATGTAACTGTGATCCAAAGTATGTGGTATTTTAATATTTGTGATTTTTTTAATATTTTATCTTATTTATTATTTTCGTATTTTATTTTATTTGTTTTAACTTCTTATATAGACTTCATTTTTTTTTTTAAATTCTTATAAATTTATTTTATTTTCCTAGACATTGGATTTTAAATCATAAACCAAACTTTATTTAAAGAATTATGGTGACTATTAAAATGAGACTTTTTGACAATTAATATAAAATTATCCCTATTTTATCTGCCATTTGGTATAACATAAATTTTGTTTCGTAGTCAAAATGAGATAATAAAATAAAAATATAGAAATAACTCTCAAAGTAGAGGTAATTTTATTAATTTTCAAAAAGAGTTCTAAAGTCACCCTTTAGTATCACCATGACATCTTTAAATAGAGTTCGAGTGATGATTTGAAATCTCTAATAAGATAAAGAAAATCTCTACGAAAGTTTTTAAAAAGATAAAGTACATCTAAGAAAATAAAATGAATAAAATCAAATAAATAAAACAATAATGAATAATATGTTAAAAGATCGTGGCTTTAAGGGCTTAGGTCGTATAACATCAATCTCTTTTGCTTGAAAAAAATTTGTCCTCAAGTTTTGTTGGTACAATAACTCCTTCTAGATTGAATATAAATGCAGTATTTACTAATTCAAAAATTAATTTTGATGAACATCATGCCGCACTTTTTTGAACCTCAATGGAGACTACACTAGTAATGTCAAATTGCTCACCAATCTAGAACACAATAATAAGGCTTGATTTTTTAAATTGCTCAAGCAAAACAAATTTTGTTTCGTCACGTTCGTCGTCTATGATGCCTTGCTATTTGAAAAATATTTCCTTTTCAGGTGATACAAACTCATTATATTTATCGAAAATACCAGTTGACACTTCTAACTCTCTAAATGTCTTGTTCAAAAAATAATTACCAGTTTCAAATTCATCAATTTCAGATTTAATATTGTCATATGCTAAAAGTTCTTGCTGAAGGCAACGATTATCAGGTTGGGAGGTGTCTAAAGGAACAGAATCGCATTTTAGATTATGAATTTCATTATTCAATTATGGAATCACATGAATCAACGATATGCAAGGTCCATTCGTGGATGGATAGTTGTTTTATGGCCTAAACAATAGTTGTTGTCGTTTGTCGTCACAAGTAGAAGATGATGGCTTGTCATTCTTATTGTGGACAACAGTTGACCAATTCAAAGGCAAAAATTTGTAGTTGTTCACCATATAAGGGTTTCATGAATCGAAATATGTGTTCTATTGACTGCTGTTTTCTTCAATTTCATCATTGTCACAGTAAAGGTCGTTAAGCTTAAATCGTTGTTTCACACATTTATGTTTCTCTTTAACAACAAACACTGTAACAATCTGCATGAGATTGCAAAGAGTTATTATTTTTTTGTCTCAACAAGTTTTTTATCGATTTTATCAAATCACCATTCGCCATTGGTGATTTGTTTTCTACTAGAACTGTTTTCAGCCATCAAATCAAAGCTAAATCTTTGTTATGATATCAATTTAGTGTGGCAAAAGTTTTATTTCATAATCGAAACGAACGAATAACATAATAACAAAGAAACAACTCTCGAAGTAAAGATAAATTTATTAATTATTCAAAAAGTTTCTAAAGTCTTAATCTAATATTCACTTCGACCCATGTAAATAAACTTCATGGTAAAATTTGAACTCTTTAATAAAGTAGAAAAAATCTTTACAAAAATTTAAAAAATATATAAAATTTATTTAAAAAATTAAAATAAATAAAGTCAAATTCCAAATTTTTAGAGCATGTGAACTAGTTATTGACACAATTGTTGCTCTAGAGTGAGATTACAATTGTTGCTGCTAGGGTGAGATTGCACCTATTTGGATCCTAAATTAAAGAACTGGAGCTAAACTTTGAAAGGGTACGCCAATCATCATACACATTACATGTTGGCTCTGATGGGGTCCCACCTATGAAGAGCAGCCCATGTTTTCTCTTCATGAGAGGAAGAGAAGGTGAGAGGAAATTGTCCTCCTCTTCAGCCGCTCACGTTTTCTTCTTCACCTATGTTTGTCCTCATGTGAGGAACTTTCTCTATGAATGTTTTCTCCTTCACCTATGTTTGTCCTCATGTGAGGAACTCTCTATATGAATAGAGAGTTCCTCCAATACTTCAAGCATCCCAAATCCCAAAAAGCACCAGCGTAGAGAAGAAGAGGTAGAGGGAGAGGGAGAGGGAGAGGGAGAGAGAAAATAGAGAGGATTTTTTCGGAGGAAGATAAAAGAAAGAGCGAGGAAAAAATATGTGAGGTGCAATTGTACACTGGAAATCTAAGAGTTATGTTTTTCTCTTAGTGAATATTTTCTAAAATATTCGGTAAGAGAAAAATATTGTAAATTCTATTTTTCATAGTGAGATTTTTCTGGACTCAGCCCCATGGTTTTTTCCCGATTTGGGTTTCCATGTAAAATTCTCGGTGTCTATTTTTCGCTGTTATTTCTCTTACTTCTTTGTGGGAAAATATTCTGGATATTTTTTGGGATCGCATCTGCTAACGTTTTTCATACCGGTTAGTGGTGCAATTGTACTGTGTAAGTAAGCTATGTCTAGGAGGCTGGATTTTAAGAGGGATCATTTGTGACCCCTCTAGCCTTTTCTAGGAACTTACTTGGAAAGGAAAATTTTGTCTAAGGAGATTGCCAAGAGCATTCTTTTCTGTGAATTATCCTGATCGGTACTATCCACGTTTCTTTCAATTCTCCATATTATTCGTATTTTTTCCAACAAATGGTATAAAAGTCTAGTTATTATGGTTGGAAGAATTGAAATCGAGAAATTCAACGGTAATAATTTCTCATTGTGGAAATTAAAAATGAAGACATTTTTTCGGAAGGATGGTTGTGCTATGGCCATCGAAGAGAGACCGACAACCGTTGAAGATGAAAAATGGAACAAAGCAGATGGGGATGGTATCGCCGATTTACATTTGGCTTTAACAGATGTTATTTTGTAAAGTGTCTTAGAAATGACACTGCTAAGGAAATCTAGGATACGTTGACAAAGTTGTATGAGGCAAAATCGTTGCATACTAAAATTTTATTGAAAAGAAAATTATATACTCTTCAGATGTCAGAGTCGACATCAGTGACAGACCACATCAATACTCTCAACACACTATTTTCTCAATTTACGACAATTGAGCACAAAATTGATGACAATGAACATGCATAATTTTTTCATCAAAGTTTGTCTGATTTGTATGATCACCTCATTATAAATTTGGCCAATGGTGTTGCAAAGTAAACATTGGTGTTCAATGATGTTGCAGCTGCAATTCTTGAAGAAGAAAGCATACGGAAGAACAAATAGCACTCTTCCGTGGAGACCTTATCTGTAATGAGAGGGAGATCAAGTGAAAGTGGGACTTCTAAAGCCAGCACGTCGGGACAATCAGTAAGTAAAAGGAGCTTCAAGTGCTATCACTGTGGCAAAATGGGTCACATGAAAAAGGATTGTTGGAAGCTGAAAAATGAGCAAGGCACAGAGAGTGCCAAAGTTGAGACGAAGAGTATGATTGCAACTGTCTCTAATGGTGAAGATGTAATTATATGAGAAGATGATGTCAATCTCATGACTCGTGAATCATGTTGGATGTGTGACTTTGGTGCATTTTATGTTGTCAAAGGCGGAGTATTTTACATATTACACCAGTGGCGATTTTGACATCTTTAAAATGGGAAACAATCTTGTTTCAAAAAGAGTTAGAAATGTGACATTTGTATATAGACCAACATGGGCGTTTAGTTTTTGCTCAGAGATGTCAGAAATGTTCCAGATTTTCGATTGAATCTGATATCAATCGGTGTTCTTGATAATGCCGGGTACAAGAGCAAATTTGTTGGCGGGAAATGGAAGCTCAACAAAAGCACGCTAGTTGTAGCAGGAGGAAACAGAGAATCTATCTTGTACGTGACTCAAGTGACTATGAAGAAAGTATTAGTGAATACTGCTCAAGATAACTCATCCATGGAGTTATGAACGACTTAGTCACATGAGCGAGAAATGACTTCAATTGCTTGGCAAGAGACAAAGTCTGCTACATCTCAGACATGAAGTTTTGCCAAGTTGTATTCATTGTTTGGCGGGAAAACAACACAGAGTTTCCTTTCAGAAGGTTCATGCATTAAGGAAACCAGATGTGTTAGAAGTCATCAACTTGTCTCCATCATTGCCATTGAGTGGAGAAGTGTCAAACAGATTATGGACTGGAAAAGACGTCTCTTATAAGCATTTAAAGATGTTTGGATGAAGAGCGTTTGTCCATATTTCCAAAGATGAGAAGTCTAAGCTAGATAGCAAAGCTAAAGAATGCATATTTCTTGGATACGGAAGTGATGCATTCGGATAGTGGCTTTGGGATCTAGTTGACAAGAAGATTGTCTGAAGCCGAGATGTTGTCTTCTTTGAAGATCAGACCATTGAAGACTTGAAGAAAGATGTCAAGATCACTAATGAGCATCTAATAAGAGTTGATCTTATGAAATCAACTTTTGATGGTGGAGATGCTGGAGAATCTAGTGATCAAGCAGCTGATAGTGTTGACCAAGAAGAAGTATAAACTTTCCTTGAATCAGTTGCAGAGCATGAACCAATAAGGTCAACAAGAGATTGCCAACCATCGAAAAGATACTCTGTAAACGAGTATGTTATGATCACTGACGGCGATGAACCCGAGTGCTATAAGGAAGCCATGGAGCATCCACAAAAGAAGAATTGGTTGGATGCTATGCAAGATAAGATGATAACATTGCATGAAAACCACACATACAAATTAGTTCAGCTTCCAAAGGGGTGAAAGACACTCAAAAGCAAATGGGTATATAGGCTCAAAGCTGAAGTCAAGAGCTCACAACCAAGGTATAAAGCACGATTGGCCGTGAAAGGCTTTGGTCAGAAGAAGGGCATTGACTTTGAAGAAATTTTTTCACCTGTTGTGAAAATGTCATCCATACGAGTGGTACTTGGATTAGCCTCAAGTCTGAACTTAGAGATCGAACAACTAGATGTTAAGACTGTCTTCTTGCATGGTGAATTAGAAGAAGAAATCTACATGGAGCAACTAGAAGAGTTCGTTGTTAAAGGAAATGAACATCTGGTATGTAGATTAAAAAAGAGCCTATATGGATTGAAGCAAGCCCCACGACAATGGTACATGAAGTTTGATTCCTTCATGGTCAATCAAAGATATAAGAAAATTTCATCAGACCATTGTGTGTTCGTGAAAAGATTCATGGATGGTACATCTATAATCCTCCTACTTTATGTCGACGACATGCTGATTGCAGGCTTAGACATGATGACGAAGATCTTACAAAAAGGGCAAGCACGTTTTCTATAGAAGCTCAGCTGGGTTAGACTTAGCTCATCATAAGTCGGGAGGGGAAGTTTGATGGGGTCCCTCCTATGAAGAGCAGCCTGTGTTTTCTCTTCTTGAGAGGAAGAGAAGGTGAGAGGAAATTGTCCTCCTCTTCAGTCACCCACGTTTTCTCCTTCACCTATGTTTGTCCTCATGTGAGGAACTCTCTCTATAAATAGAGAGTTCCTCCAATACTTTAAGCATCTCAAATCCCAAAAGCACCAACGTAGAGGTGAAGAAGGAGTGGAAGAGGGAGAGGGAAAGAGAAAATAGAGAGGATTTTTTTGGAGGGAGATAAAAGAAAGAGCGAGAGAAATATGTGAGGTACAATTGTACACGGGAAATCTAAGAGTTGTGTTTTTCTCTTAGTGAATATTTTCTAAAATATTCAGTTTCTAGAAAAATATTGGAAATCCTATTTTTTGTAGTGAGATCTTTCTGGACTCGGTCCCCGTGGTTTTTCCTGATTTGGGTTTCCACGTAAAAATTTTTATGTCTATTTTTCGTTGTTATTTCTCTTACTTCTTGTGGAAAAATATTCTGGATAGTTTTTGGGATCACATCTGCTAATGTTTTTCATACCGGTTAGTGGTGTAATTGTACAGTATAAGTAAGCTTTGTCTAGGAGACTGAATTTTAAGTGGGACCGTTTGTGACCCCTCCAGCATTTCTGGGAACTTACTTGAAAAGAAAAATTCTGTCTAAGGAGATTGCCAAGAGCATTTTTTCCTGGAAATTATCATAATTAGTACTATCCACATTTCTTTCAAGTCTCCATATTATTCGTATTTTTCCCAACAAGCTCTATATCCAAGAGGATAAATTTGGTCTAAATGAACGATGTTGAGACAAATAAAAATATTACAAATTGACAAAGTTAAAACTAACTTTAATAAAATCATGTAAAGTAAATGAAAATTAAATTAAATTATAATTTCTATTTGCATACATGTTCTTTTGACAAGATATATATTACTTCTTAAATTTAGGCTTGAAAATCAAACACGTCATAACACTTTTTTTTAAGGCAAATAAATACATGAATTTTGGAAAATTAGTAATTAAATCATCGTCATTAAAGGTGTTGGCAACACAGTCACTTGTTTTCACGTGACATTTTCTATATTCTATGTTGAGCAATTTCTAGAAAGATGAACTTACGATTTTGGATTTTGACAAAAAGGCAATAGGAAGAGGAGATTTTTTGCTCGAAAAAATCTCTTATGCAAATCATTTTCTCGCTA
The DNA here is from genome assembly GCA_022433065.1 of Begonia loranthoides. NCBI lineage: Eukaryota > Viridiplantae > Streptophyta > Magnoliopsida > Cucurbitales > Begoniaceae > Begonia > Begonia loranthoides. The sequence goes on along the minus strand of CM039482.1, from coordinate 3,748,447 downwards.
AAATTATAATTTTTTCTCTTTGAAAATTGCACAATATAAAATATAGAAACGTTTCTTGCAAAAAAAGACGTACCTATAGTGATGAAACCCTAAATGACGGGGACTTTACTAATTGCACTAAGTTTAACTAAAATTAAAGTTTATGTGTCCATTTATTCTTTATTTTTTGTAAAATCTAGATTATTAAGAGAGAGGAAATAGATGAGCGCCAACTAAAGTTTGCATATTCCAGTGGACGGCAAAAACATATTTTCTCAACCAGGATTAAATCTTCACCCTTGATCTTTCAAATAGATGTTGTCTTCCAACCTATGTATTGATTGTCCCCTGAGATAAACCTTAATCTTCTGTCTCTGAATCCCAATATCATCACATCATTCATTTGCTTGCGTTCTTTGCCTTTCTCTCTCTTTCCAGCTCCTATTTGGTGAATTCTTTTTCCTTTCTCTTTTGAAATTTTTGCGCCTTAATTTGCCTCTGCCTGTGATGGGTTTAAGTATACCTTCGAGATTAAGTTTTCTGAATAGAATTTTCATCTGAGGTATTAAAGTTGAGAATCATAAATTTGTAATAGGAAGAGGAGAGAGGCTGCTATTTTGTGATTCTTTATTTTGTATAAAAGGATAATCTATGTGTACAAAAGCATACCAGGGTATATATATGCCCGGAAAACAAAACCTATATTGTACAATGAATTACAATAATGGAAATTTACAATTTATATATTAACATTCCAATGCAAGCTCAAAAACGTGGGAGGAGAAGCTAGGATTGAAAATCTTGAAATTTTGATGATGCTAGTGGTTTTGTGAGAGTATTCACTATTTGATTGTCAAATGGGGTTAAGTGAACTGACTAGGATTTGCTTTGAATTTTTTCGCGAACGAAGTGATTGTCAATCTCGACATGCTTTGATTTTGAGTAAAATACTAGATTCGAAGCCAATTAAATTGCACTTAAATTGTCACAGAAACTGATGGGGGTACCTGAATGAGATATACCTATCTCATGTAAAAGAGATTGGATCCATAGAAGTTCTAAATCACCATTTGCAATGCTGCGATATTCTGATTTGGTACTGGAACGAGAAACAACCTTTTGTTTGGCAGAAAACCACGATATGAGATTTGGTCCTAAAAAAGTACAAAAAACACTAGTGCTCTTACGATTGTCAGAACAAGAGACCCAATCTGCATCAGTGAAGCAACTTAGATCAAAGTTAGATGTTGCTGAGAAGGATATACCGAGATTTGTAGTTCCCCAAAGGTAACGAAGGATTCTTTTTACAGCTTTCAAGTGTACATCAATAGGAGCATGCATAAATTGACAAACTTTGTTTACGGCAAAGGCAATGTCGGGTCATGTAATGCAACTGTATTGCAAAACACCTACAATGCAATGATAATTTCAATTAATTTGAGCCATCAAGTAAACGGGTGCTCGAGTGCTTGGATAAAATAGTTCTAGAGACCATAGGAGTAGGTATTGGTTTACTTGAACCCATATTTGCCTTAAGAAGTAAGTCGTTAATGTATGTGGAGTGATGTAACATCAAACAGTTTGCTATAGTTGTGACGAAAATACCAAGAAAGTAGTAAAGTAAACCCAGATCTCACACCACAACTTTGGTATTTAGGTATCCAATCAGGTTGTCAATGAGTGAAGTGGAGTTATCTGTGACTATAATATCATCCACATAGACAAGCATTAGTATAATTGATGAATGCTTCCAAAAGATGAATAGCGATGTATCCGACTTTGATGTCATAAAACCCCAAAGTAGAAGAGCAGTGTACAATTTGGTGTACCACACACGTGGTGATTGTTTCAAGCCGTATAAAGATATTTGTAATAGGCAAACATAAAAGGATTGAGAAGGCCTTACAAACCTCGAAGGTTGTTGCATATATATCGTCTCTGTGAAGTCTCCATTTAAAAAGGCATTATTGATGTCTAGTTGTCTTGTAGTCCACCCAAGAGAAAAGGCCAATGATAGAGCAATCCATATAGTAGTGGGTTTGACAATCAGATTAAAGGTCTCATCGTAAGCAACACCTTTTGTTTGATCGTATCCTTTGGCAACTAGATGTGTCTTGTAAGGATTGATAGAGTCGTTAATATTCAGTTTGAGTCGAAAAACCCACTTATAGTTAATAAGAGTAGCTCCACGAGGAAGTGGAACGAGCTTCCAAGTTTGATTTTTATGCAAAGCATTGATTTCATCTTGCATGACAGCAAACCATAACTTGCTTTTGTAAGCTTGGAGGAATGTGGTGGGCATTGAAGCGGCATTGCTAGTGGTTGTGAAAGCCTTCGGTTTGAATATTCCATCCTTGGATTGTGTTTGCATAGGGTGGAAGCTAATGGTTTGTCGTCCACTATTAATATTATATATGCTGTGAATTGTAGTGAGATTAGGATTGTTGGGATGTTGTGGAGGTGATTGGGTAGAGGGAATAACATAAAGGCGATGAAAGTAGTGGTGATGAATTTGGAGTAGAACTTGATGTGTGTGTGGAGGAGGATGTTGGTAATGATGGGAATGGGAGGGGATAGACAGGGATTTGTATGGTAGTTGTTGGGGAATGGGAATGTGAGAGAGTTGGAAACGGGAATGAATTTTCATCGAAAACATGTCTAGTGATATAAAAATAGTTGGATAGAGGATTGAAGCATACATAACTCTTATGATGAGCACTATAACCGAGAAAAATACAAGGTGAAGGACGAGGTTGAAGTTTATGTGTATTGAAAGGTCTAAGATATGGAAAGCAAAGACATCCAGATACTCGAAGAGAATGATAAGGCGGTGTAGTGCCATATAAGCATTCGAATGGAGATTTGAAATTTAGAATTCTCATAGGCATTTACTTAATGAGAGTGACAACAGTATTGAAAGCATATGACCAAAGAGATTGTGGGACGGATGAGTAGAACAACAAAGCTAGACCTGTTTCAACCACATGACGATTTTTTCTCTCGACACGACCATTTTGATTTGGAGTGTAAGGACAAGAGATCCTGTGATGGATTCCTTGAGACCTTAAGAGTTTGGAGAGTGATTGGAATTCCCCACCCCAATTTGATTGGAGGTTTTTAATGGATTTCCCAAACTGATTCTTAATTAGGGAAATGAAATCTGAAAGTTTGATAAACTTGATCCTTTGTTTTTATACAGTATATTCATGTAAAACGAGTGCAATCATCAATAAACAGAACAAAATATCTAACTCTAATTATAGATGGAACTAGTGAGGGACCCCAAACATTAGAGTGCACCAAATCAATAAGATTTTGTGAATGAGAGCTTGAAATTGAAAAAGGCAAACGATAAATTTTACTTAGTTGACAGGATTTACAATGTTTAGATTTCCTAGAGTTTAAAAATGAGAGATTACAGAAATTTAAAAAACTAGATAAAGATGAAACACTGGGATGCCCTAAACGGAGATGCTCCAGGGTTGAAGTTGGTGCTTTGGAGGAATCATAGCTGGTTGTCAAGGAGAAGGCTTGAGAAGACGAGAGAATTTTGTAGAGACAATCACTGAGAGAACCCTGAAGGAGTATCTAGTGGGAATTCCGATCCTTGACAAAAAAAAAAGAGTTGGAGTGAAATTCAAAGAAAACGGAATTATCACGACAAAGTTTGTTAATACTTAGGAGATTATGAGTGATGGAATGTGAGTGAAGGACAGAATTAAGCTTTAGTGGAGAAGAGGCAGTGGGAATCACAACACGTCCAACATTAACAGTGGAGAGATGCTTACCGTTTGTTGTCACCATTTGCATTGGACCCAGGTATGGAGCAGAGTCAGTCATGGTGGAGGTTGAAGGAGTGAAGTGATACATTGCGCCGTTATTCAGTAGCCAAGTCGAGGCGGGAATGTCTGCAGGTTACAGGGACGGAAGACTTGGGGTGTGAGGAGGATGCCAGCAGAGTGAGCTTGAGGTGAAGTTGAGGGAGAAGCTGGGCCGGGTACAAAATTTACGTTTGTCTGTGGTAGCAGACCAGGGCTGTGTGGCCTAGCTTATTTCATATTTGGCAACGGGGTTTAAAGGGAGGCTTGGGCCTAGGTTAACGCCAGGTTTGTGGAGTCGGGTTGGGTGGCCCGAGAACACCATTTTAAGGAGTGTAATAGGTCTCGCAGATGGCTGCTGGGAGGGACGAAACTGTGTGAACACGACATTGGCTTAAAGGGTCTGCTTCTCCAATCGAAAATCGTAGCTAAGTAGAAGACTGTGAATCTCTTCTAGGGACGGTTGATCATAACGACTGGTGATGGCGGTGACGAAAGGGTTATATTCACTGCCTAATCCACCAAGGAAGTAGATAACGTGGTCACGGTAAGTCAGTGGTTCACCGATTGCTGATAGTGTGTTGCAGATTGTTGTGATTTTTTGAATGTAGGCAGTGATAGAGAGGCCATCTTTTGAAATATTGTGACGTTGGTTTCGCAAATTTGTGATTCGTGCCAGAGGAGTGGATGCAAACATCCGGCCGAGGGCACTCCAAATTTCTGCAGCAATGTTGTAGCAGACGATTTGAGGAAGAATGTTGTCCGAGAGGGAAAAGAAGATCCAGCTCATGATGAGTCGGTTGTAACGTTGCCAGAGCCCGAAGTCTGGATTAGGTTGAAGAGTCATAGTGTCGATGTATTGGGGAAGCTGGGTAGGAGCCATCCAGTAAGTTGTCGTTGGAAATGACAACATTAAGGATTTAAACTTTCCAAACTAAATAGTTGGTAGAGTCCAGCTTGATGGTTAGAGTCTGATTGACTGAGCGAAAGGGAGGGAGGGAAGTAGCTGAAGGAGAGGAGGGGATTGTTGTACTGGAAGAAGCCATTGTGGCTCTTATACATTGAGAATCGTAAATTTGCAAAAGGAAGAGGAAAGAGGATGTTGTTTTGTGATTTTGTATTTTGTATAAAGGGATAATCTATGTGTCCAAAAGCATACCAGGGTATATATATGCCTCTGAAAACAAAATATGTATCGTACAATTAATTACAATAATGGAAATTTACAATTTATGCATTAACAATTAAGACCCTCTATCATAAGTTCATGGGCAACATTGGATTCTTTTCTGGTTTTTCCTATTTTCATGGGTAATCGCAATTTTCATTAAAGTTCTCATTTTTGTAGTTGTTTTGTGATGACTTTGCTATCTAATTTGTCGTGCTAGTGACGATGAAACAGACAGGGACATCAGAACTCTGTTTGAGTATGATGATTTGTCTTTGGGAATCTCTCCGATGCACCAATGGCATCATGTTTTTACTTTTTACTTTTTTTTGGTTTTTGTGGGAGTATAAAATTGTGCCTATGATGCATATTCAATGCACGTATTATCAGATGTAATAATTGATGATTCTGAAGGATTGTCACTACCTCTGAGGCAAAAACTCTCTGAAGAACACTCCACCTGATTCCGGGCTTGTTTGAGTTCCATATTTTGACAGAAAAATCTAGTTAATGTTCATCCTGAATTCATCTCTTGAAGTGTGTCTTGATTTAACACTTTCTGACAGTGTAAATTCGTTTCCTCTGACAGTTGCTTTACTGGTTTATCAAGAAATGCTCTACAGATTTAGACCCAGAAAAGATCAATCAGATAGACTAAACTTTATTTTGGATCAATGGTTGCTTCCCTACAAGTCTGCAGATATAACTGAATGGTGCCAAACGACCAATCTGGATTGTCAACTCAGTGGAGGTAGTAAAATTATTTTATAAATATTTCTCCTTTGTAATGATTGGTAGAACTACCCTTTGATAAAGTATTAGAGTATAACTCTCAAATCTAGAGAGCTATTGGAACGGCCTATTAGCTCAGTTGGTTAGAGCGTCGTGCTAATAACGCGAAGGTCGCAGGTTCGAGACCTGCATGGGCCATTCCTTTTCTCTTCTTTTTTTCATTTTTTATGTTTTCTGTGGCTCATGCACGCTTGCTTTCTTTTTTCATTCTTATCCTCTTCTTTTTTCATTTTTTATGTTTTCTGTGTCTCATGCACGCTTCCTTTTCCAATCCTACCTTTGGGATTATCGATAGACAACGCAAGAAAGTGAGAAGCTTGACCTTTTTCTGTGTCTCATGCACGCTTCCTTTTCCAATGCTCCCCTTGGGATTATCGATAGACAACGCAAGAAAGTGAGAAGCTTGACCTTTTTCTGTGTCTCACGCACGCTTCCTTTTCCAATCCTCCCCTTGGGATTATCGATAGACAACGCAAGAAAGTGAGAAGCTTGACCTTTTTTGTCTTCTCGTCTCTACGCCCGTTCTCAGATTTCCCACAGAAGTTTCATGGGGAAGACCGGATTATTTGATTTGGAGAAGCATTTTGCCTTCTACGGTGCATATCACAGCAACCCAGTTAACATTTTGATTCATACTTTGTTTGTTTGGCCTATTTTATTCACTACTCTTATGCTTTTGCACTTCACCCCTGCCATCTACTCCCTCCCTGGCCTCGATCATGGCCTTGCTTTGAATTTCGGCCTTTTGATGGTCTTGATTTACTCTCTTTTCTATTTCTTGTTCGATAAGAAAGCTGGGTCTTTCGCTGCTTTGCTTTGTTTTCTCTGCTGGATTGGTGCAAGTCTTCTTGCTAATTGTTGTTCGTTTAACAGCAATCACCACCAAAACAGTAATCACAAACACAGAACGAAAAATATCAACACGAAGAGTTACGTGGTTCGGACAATTGTGTCCTACATCCACGGGTAAAGGGTATTCTTTGTATTAATATCATCAAGGGATACGCCGATTATTACAGACTCTTCGACTCCAAGAGAAACAATACATGAAGAAGGCTACCAACCTGAGAAACAGCTTCAAAACCAAGAAGACAATCTCCCACCGTAACAATTCACTGTTCAACTCTGTTTACCTCTGTTTTCATTCACCGAGAACAGAGAGCTTCTACCAGAAACAATTGAACCCTTTTGAACGCTACTAAATGCGCCTTTTATACTTCATTATGTTAACTGTCAATAACAGTCACTTAGCCCAATATATAAAATCATCTAATAACCGAGTCATATTCTACAATCTCCACCTTGACTCATTATTAGAAATTTTCAAATACCCTTATACCACCTTTGCTGAAGAATCAGACGTTAACATTTACTAAGTTCAGGCAATGCCTAAACTTAGCAATAGGAAGAACTTTAGTGAGCATATTTGTTGGATTTTCTTCGGTCTTCACTTTCTGCACATCAACCTGACCTTGAGCAATCACTTCTCGTATAAAATGATACTTTATCTGGATATGCTTAGTTCGGTCATGGAACGTGGGATTTCTCATCAGATGAAGGGCACTCTGATTATCACAATAGACAGTGACCTCAGAACTGTCTATTCCGAAATCAGTTGTTAAACCCTTAAGCCACAAGGCCTCCTTTATTCCTTCACATGCAGAGAGGTACTCTGATTCAGTTGTTGACAAGGCTACCACCTTTTGAAGACATGCCTTCCAGCTCACAACTCCTCCATAAACAATGAAGATATATCCAGAAATAGATTTCTTAGAATCTATACAACCTGCAAAATCGGCATCTACAAATCCTTCTATAATGTTCCTTCCAGGTAACCATCTGCCAAGGACGAAGGATACATCCAATGACCCGGATATATATCTTAATAGCCATTTCAATGCATGCCAATGTGACATGCCAGGATTTGCCATAAACCGACTTGTCACGCTAATAGCATAAGCTAAGTCAGGTCGTGTGCAAATCATTGCGTACATCAGACTACCAAGTACATTTGCATATGGGATTTTATCCATTAATTCTTTCTGCTCATCACACTGAGGACTTTGATGGTAACTCAGTTTAAAGTGTGCCCCCAGAGGAGTATGAACTGGCTTTAAATTCTTCACATCAAACCTCCTGAGCACCTTTTGCAGATAATTTCTCTGAGACAATGTAATAAGTCTGTTGTTCCTGTCTCTATATATTTCAATGCCTAATATTTTCTTGGCATTACCTATATCTTTCATGTCAAACTCACTGCCTAGCTTCCTTTTCAAGTCTGAAATCTGAGTTTTGCTTTTGCTGGCGATGAGAATATCATCGACATATAGCAAAACAAAAATATCATATTCAAACTTAGAGTTTACTCCCCTTTTGTACACACAGTGGTCATGGTTACTCCTCTTGAAACCAACACTGCATATAAATTCATCAAAACGTCTGTTCCATAAACGAGGGGACTGTTTCAGTCCATACAATGACTTGTGGAGGAGACATACCTTTTCATGATCCTCCACCTTAAAACCATCTGGTTGGTTGATATAGATCTCCTCATCGATCCTTCCGTGCAAAAAAGCGGTTTTGACATCCATCTGCTCCAGCTCTAGATTCTGTACAGCCACCAAAGACAAGAGGACTCTAATTGATGCTTGCTTTACCACGGGAGAAAATATTTCATTGAAGTCAATTCCCTTATGCTGAGTGAAACCTTTGGCAACCAACCTTGCCTTATATCTCGGTTTTTCACCATCCTCAATTCCTTCCTTGAATTTATAAATCCACTTGCATCCTATCACCTTTTTAGTTTTAGGTCTGTCAACAAGCGTCCATGTTTCATTTTTCTTCAAAGATTCCATTTCCTCCTTCATTGCATTCAACCATTCATTTTTGTCCTTACTTGCCATTGCTTCTTTGTAACTAGTTGGCTCGGAATGAGTTAGATCCGCTGAGACCAAGAGTGCGTATGCTATAATATCTGCATACCCCATCCTCTGTACTGGCTTCACTGTCCTCCTAGTTCTGTCTCTTGTTAGCTGATAATCTATCAGTTGGTGATCCTCCAATCCTTGAGTTTCATCCTCAGACTGATCATTAGTTTCTAGCTGATGGACATCCTGATCATGGTCTGCATTTACTTCTTCTGACTCCACCTCAATCGGAGTCAACTGTTTCTTGGTTTGATGAGTATTAGATAATTCGGCAGTTGGATATTTAAATGGAAACTCCATTTCATTGAAAATGACGTCTCGGCTTACAATCACTCGTTGTTGGCCTGGTTCAAGACAACAGAGTCTATACCCTTTAGTTCCTTCTTGGTATCCCAAGAATACACATCTCCACGCCCGAGCTTGGACTTTATCTTGTTTACAGTGTGCATAAGCTGCACATCCAAAGGTCTTGAGGATGTCATAGTTTGCAGGGTAGTTGTGCCAAGCCTCAAAAGGTGTCTTGAAACTTAATGCTATTGAAGGTGACAAATTAATGAGATATGCTGCAGTTGCCACTGCTTCAGCCCAGAAAACCCGTGGCACACCAGCAGTGATCATCATACATCTAACCTTCTCTAGTATAGTTCTGTTCATTCGTTCGGCTATCCCATTTTGTTGAGGGGTATAGCTTACAGTACGGTGGCGAACAATACCTTCCTTTTTGCAGAAATTAGTGAACTCATTGGAACAGAACTCCATACCGTTGTCGGTTCTCAACTTTTTAACTTTGGTTCCAGTCTGGTTTTCCACCATTGCTTTCCATTGTTTGAAAGTCTCGAAAACTTTATCTTTGGTTTTCAGACAATACACCCACAATTTCCTTGAGTAGTCATCGATTATAGACAGGAAGTATTGAGCTCCTCCCTTTGACACCACTTTTTCAGGACCCCATACATCGGAGTGAACATACTCAAGAACTCCATTTGAGTGGTGATTTGATTTGTTGAAACTTATCCGTGTGCTTTTACCTAGCACACACGTTTCACAAAAATCCAGCTTTGTCACTTCCATCTTGGTTAATAAGTTTTGTTTCTGTAATTCCAAGAGGCCCTTCTCACTGATATGGCCTAATCTGTTATGCCAGAGTTCAGTATAGTTACCTTGAGCTCCATTTGCTTGAGGCACTTCACCTGAAGTTGTTTTGCCTTGAAGAATGTATAAACCATTACTCAAGTATCCTTTCATTACGGTGAGAATCCCTTTCAGCACTTTCAGGGATTCCTTCTCAATTTTGACAGTGCATCCAGACTTGTCAAGCATTCCAATGGAGATCAGGTTACGTTTGAGTTGTGGAACGTATCTCACGTTCTGTATGGTTCTCATGCACCCATCATGCATGAGTATCTGGATGCTTCCATCTCCTTCTACCTGACAGGCTTGATTATTTCCCAGCAAGACTTTGCCACCTGATTTGCTGCAGTAATCCAGCAACCAATCCTTCCTTGGCGTCATATGGAAAGAGCAGCCAGAGTCTAAGATCCATACTTCTTTAGAATCCGTAGCTGAGGCTACTAACACCTCTGAAGATTCATACCCATCGGAGGCCACTGAAACTTCTCCCTTTTCAGGCTTTCTGTCACCTTTCTTCCTCTTCCATTCATAGCAGTCTTTTTTAAAATGCCCCTCTTTATGGCAAAAGAAGCACCTTTTCCCTCCTTTGGATTTTGATCTGGACCGTCCCTTGGAAGATTTCCCTTCTCTGTTATGGCTTCTTCCTCTTATGACAAGTCCTTCCCCTTCAGAGTTATCCCGAATGTCAGACCTTTTTTGTAGTTCCTTTGAGTTAAGCGCTGCCTTAACTTCTGACATCGTCAAGGTTTGTTTACCATATAGCATGGTATCGACAAAGTGCTCGTACAATTTCGGCAGAGAACTCAGAAGGATTATTGCTTGATCCTCCTCTTCCACCTTAACTCCGATGCTATTGAGGTCAAGAATGATTTTATTAAAATCATCCACATGCCGACGCATTTCCTTGGAATCATCCATCGCGAGTGTGTAAAGCTTCTTCTTTAGGTATAATCTGTTTGCAAGGGATCTTTTCATGTATAGGCCCTCTAATTTGAGCCAGACAGAGACTGCATTACTTTCTTCCGTCACCTCCCGCAAGACTTCATCTCCTAAGCTTAGCAAGATTGCGTTGTGGGCTTTAGCTTCTGTATCATCCGCCTTAATCTTGTCCAATTCTCGCAGTGTCTTCATGGCTTCTTCATCGATGGCTTGAGCCAGTCCTTGATGAACAAGAAGCGCCTTCATTTTTACGCGCCATAAGCTGAAGTCGTTATCCCCGGTAAACCGATCGACTTTAAACTTCGCCATGGATCAAGACTGAGTTGCTTGATCCCCAGAACCACTGCCAAGAATTCAAATCTTTATATGTGCCGATGAAGGTGAGCAAGATCCACGCTCACCGCACCAATTGTTATTCGTTTAACAGCAATCACCACCAAAACAGTAATCACAAACACAGAACGAAAAATATCAACACGAAGAGTTACGTGGTTCGGACAATTGTGTCCTACATCCACGGGTAAAGGGTATTCTTTGTATTAATATCATCAAGGGATACACCGATTATTACAGACTCTTCGACTCCAAGAGAAACAATACATGAAGAAGGCTACCAACCTGAGAAACAGCTTCAAAACCAAGAAGACAATCTCCCACCGTAACAATTCACTGTTCAACTCTGTTTACCTCTGTTTTCATTCACCGAGAACAGAGAGCTTCTACCAGAAACAATTGAACCCTTTTGAACGCTACTAAATGCGCCTTTTATACTTCATTATGTTAACTGTCAATAACAGTCACTTAGCCCAATATATAAAATCATCTAATAACCGAGTCATATTCTACACTAATAGACTTGGGTATTCTGTAACTTGGAAGGTAAGGTCCTTTTTACTCTGATTATTTTGAAATTATCTTGTTTATGATCTGCTTTTTGGGTTTTGCTTCTGATAAATAACTCATTTCTCGCACTTTATCGTTGGAAGTTCTGCGATTCATCTTTACGCAGCCTGAGGATTCTTCGAATAGTTTTTTGTTATTATAAAATTGGGAGAACAGAAGGGGTCGCGTTACAATCTAAACGAACATGCCCTGGAAATAATAACTATATATGGTCCAGGCAATCACTTTCTTTACAAGTGAACTTATATCTGTTCTTCATGCAATACTGAGCTTAGGTGAGACAGTCATTAATTGGTGGGTGAGAATCATATGAAGTTGGATGGCTTTGACTTTCTTGTCACCATCATTAGTGCTTTATATAACACCAGCTTGTAGGCTCGTGAAAATTTATGGATTGCTTTAGATCTTAGAGTCTTTGCTGCTCACAAAGCTGAAAAAAAAAATTGTCCTGACGAAGTTTAATCCAGGGCTCATATGTCTAATTTCTTTAGACACTTATTTTGAATTTAGACTTGCTTTCAAATCTTCATTACTAATATCACCATCCAATTCAAACTATCCACAATTTCACCTATGTTTTGTGTGGCCTTCTCATTTCTTGCACTTTTGAAAATAATGCTTGATTGTCTTTGTTGATGAAGAGTGGGTGGATAATGTTGTCTTGCTCGTTATGATCGTCGGTTTTTTTTTTTTTTATTGTGACAAAGTGAATTGGCTATGGCTTTTGTCCTAAATATTGGCTTTTCTGGCGTTGTTAATGGCTTGTGGAGCTTGAATTCTGTCATTCCTTTCGAAGGAAAGTGGATTAAACACAACAGTTGCTTTCTTGTAGAATTTGGTGGAGTCAATCGGTTGCTTCAAGAATTCAAAACCTTAAAGCAATCTCTCTCTAAAAACCCTCTTAACCCTTTATTTCTAACTCAAAATCATTTAAAATGTGTTCATTTATGACAATGTTTGGTTTCAGTTGCCTAATTATTTTACTAGATCGGGCACATTCATTTCATTTATGGCCCTCCCACATCATTTAAGGCTCTGCATTGACTTCATTTCTGCATAAAGAACGATTTCAATGATTTTGACCTAAATTTCAATGATTTCAAGTTATATTGGACATTAGATAAAATTGGGTTTGATCTGAAATTGAATGTTAAGAACAGGAATCTCTTAGATCTTGTTAAAAAGCTCCACATGTAGTTGAATGATGACTGCTCTTCTCTCTGTAAATGTTTCTTGGATAACAGGCAGTACTGGCTGCACAATTGTTCTGCTGGACCAACCAATTTATCGGTCACGGACTGTTCGAGGTAGCTGATCGTGTAAATAAACTTTACTAATCGAGTTTGTTCGTGCTTGTCGATGACTACATTTCTCTTAGTTTTGATTTTTCTTGCTGATAGAAACGAGCGCCTGCTCTTCTCGACAATCTTGCTCAAGCCTTTCTAATGGCTCCTTTCTTCGTATTACTGGAGGTATAAACTTTTTCTTACTCTTCGGAGATCGAAACTCTGTTTTGGCACTTCCCGAAGAGTTCTATGGCGTATATTTTCGGACATCAGTGTAGTGAATTGTTCTCCTCGGTCCGTAAATTGTCTTCTCACAAGAGTTTTCGGTGTGAAATCTCTATCGGTTCTTTCTTCTGCTTTTTGTTGTCTATTTTGATATTTCGAACGGCAACTGATGTTTTTTCGTATCGATTTTCTTAAACGACGTGTTCTTGTGGGTGGGTTTGTTGCAGGTTCTTCAAATAATGTTCGAATACGAACCATACCCCGGATTTCAATCGAGTGTGAAAGCAAAGATCGATGCGGAAATAAAAGAGTGGCAGCAAAGTAAACAAAAGAAAATCTCCTAGCTAAATTTCCCTCCACTTCTCTTGTTTTATTTACATCCATGCATGAATTGCTTCTTCCAATCTTCATCAAAGTTCTTATGAAACTTTATATCGATAGATGAATTAATAGCGTGACATTACCTTAACAATATTTTCATAATCCGATAATCTCCCGGACGAATTCAAAATTTTCTTTATTGTTAGTTTGATTAATCGGATGGAGTTAGTACGGCTTGATTCAATAATTTAAATTAATATTAAGATTCTCAAACACGACTTAATTGATTTAGTTCCATTCAATTGACGTTGAATTTGGTTGTAGATTTCATTATCTTATTCTTAAGCAATCTGAACATTTTCGTTAATTTATTTGTTGAATCTAATACGTATACACTATGTTTTTCTATTTAATGAAGTGTTTTAACATGATTTCTGACTTCGCCAGCCATTTTTAAACTCGATTTAGAATTCAGAAGATATGCTCTCTAGCAATTTCAATTGGAGGGATTAGAAATCGGGTTAAAACACCTTATTAAATGAAGAATGTGGTATAAATGCGCTAATTTTACAAATAAATTAACAGTAATATTTAAATTGTTGACAACTGGAAAAATAAAAACTTTATTTGTGAAAAAAAAAAGGTTTGAAGTATAATCTATAACTGAATTCAAATGTTAAGATTTTGAATTGCAATTTATAATATTTTTAAATTAACACAATAACACTTAAATTAAATTATTGCTTAACCTCTGATACAAGTGACGGGTTAAAATATTTTTGTTCTGAACGTCTATGCATGATTGATTTTAACGAGTTTAGTGCGTCAATGTGCCACCGATAATTTTGTTTTTGGCCTAAGTTCCAAGCTTTTTAGGTGTGATTTGGTGGGTTGATCAAGTATTAAATTCTATTTGTCAAAGATTAATTCAAAAGCTAAGATTATGATTAATTAGTTTAATTAGGGTTGAAGCTTTTTCCACGTGCACGTTTTCATTATTATAATCAAATTATCCGTAGGCTTCTTTTTTTTTTTAATTTTTTATTTCTCATAAATAATATTTTATCTATTTAATAATATACGTGTGTTGACGGAGAAGAACTCAACTCATAGAAAAAAAACCAAACCAATTAGTCCAATTTTGGTTCGGTTCTAGATCGTATAAAAGCATATTGAAAACTAAATTATTGAATTTAACTCCAAAACCAAAATAAAAAAAAAAAAAAAATCAAAATTACGAAGGACGGATTTTCATTTTACTTTTGTAACTCCTGCGCGTAATTTTTTGTTTTTTCAATAATTTATATTATGTCCGGTAAAATATGTTTTTAGTTGTTATTTGAACTTAGTTATCGAATTTTTTGGTTTTTTTTCTCATTAAAGCTTTGCACGTTCAATCTTATTTTTAAATTTTTTTGTAATTTATTTATGCCGTTCGAAAATTGACGAGAAAACATAGCGTGACAATCCTTTTATCACGCATTTATTCATCTACATTGGTTAAAATATTTTATGATATTAGGGTAGTTTCTTTCAATTAAGTCCTTTTAAATTAAGTTGATTTTAATCAAGATAAATATTTTACAAAAATAAAGATTGTAGCACAATAACTTTTGTTAATTGAACGATGAAAATAAATTAAACGACTAGTTGAGAACAAAATTATAAGTATAAGAATTTTAATGTAAAAATAAAAACTAGAGTGAATGAATTTTGTGGCAGTACACCCTATGAAGACAAGGATGATCCAAGTGTGGATTCGACTAATATCGGTGAGGTTACACAATTCTATATTGAGTGGGAGAGTGAAAAATGCATAGTTTATAAGTAGAATTCTCATCCATACCTAGTACAATACATTTTATGCTAACCTCAATAACAAAAATGTGTGTTTTTTTGCTCAAAGCGGACAATATTATACTAGAAGAATTGATGACGTTACAAATGTTATCAGAGCTAAAGCTCAATCGAAAATATGGTCGAACATCCTGTTCCCAAAGAGGGAGATTGTGGTAACCCACTATAAGAAGGTAAAGATGACCCAAGTGTGAATCTAACCTACACCAGTGCTAGTGGGATTGCATAATCTCACATTACTTAAAAGAGTGAAAAATGTACTGATTATAAGAAGAGTTCTCCTTTTTTACTAAATACAACGTATTTTAAAAATAAAATCGTACAGAATTTTGAAAAAAATTGAGGAGAGACGTGACAAACTCTCTTGAATTATAAAGAATAAAAGAAACTTGACTATATTATTTAGTTAATTAAAAAATAAAAGGCATTAACGAGGTCGTATGGGAGACTTATTTCTCCTCACATATTCTGTGTCCAAAATATTACAAAACAAGACAATAAAGTTTACTTTTTAATACTCAATTTTTAGGGAGTCCTTCCATTCCGTTGTTAGGTATAATAATTTTATGCTATAAATTTGAAAATGACTTAAAATATTGCAATTATTTTAAAAAGAAATACAGACAGCTGTGTTTAAAATAATTAAAATAAATCATCTTCACCAATTTTTCTTAATTAATTAATTATTTATTTTCAATATATTCTCTTTTGGGTAATTATGCTATGTATTGAGCACATGAACCATCCAATCAAAGATCCCAAGCTTTCATTACTTCTTTTATCTATTTATTTTTATTTATTTTCTTTTAAAATTAAAATTCTTGAATCCAGTCAATTTTGAAATTGAATCCATGTTTTTTTAGGGTTTGGCCTAAGTTTAATTTTTGATTTTTTTTTGTTGTTGTTGTCGTCGTCTCAACTTGTGTCCGTTTAGATTCGATTTTAGAAAGTTTGAGTCGATTTTACTTCCCGTTTAAGTCGATTTTAGTCTGTTTGGTTTGACTTTTTAATTTTACTTTATGTAATTTTTCAAATAAAAAACTATATAATATATTGTAGTATTGGTAGAAAAAATAATTTCCAAAATAAAATTTTCAAAGATTAGAAGGGGATCAAAATTCTTTATATAGTTTGGTTTGATGGGTCCCACACGTGTGTCATCGTACAATCATAATAATTTAAAAATATATACACATGCATGGCATGGCATGGATGATTATTTATGTGTCATTTTTTAAATACTATTTGTGCAAAGAAAAAAATTACAATCCTTGAAAATCAAAATTGTGTAATATATTTTAATTTTCTATTTCATCTTGTTGTTTTTTCTTTTAATTAAAGATGGAATTATATTACTTAGTGTTTAATAGAGGCCATTTATATGCACTTATAGATATATAAAGGAAAAATGACAAATCAACTATCATCATCATCATTTTTTCGTTAACAAATTAATCATTAAACTATAAAAAAAATAATGTTGCTAACATCGCTGTCACGTTTGCTGTTAAACGTGATAATATCGAGCTGAGGTGGCTCGTATATAAACCGTCGTGACTCCATATTTTTTATAAAATAACATTATAATTTTGATGACCCGTTGCAGATCATTTAGTAAACTACAGCGGTGTGACGATAAACCGCGACAGTTTCATATGAAGCCGCAATGATTTACAGTCAAATAAATGCGGCTTCATATGGAATCACTGTGGTTCAACGTGCCTCATTCGTCGTCAAGCCACCGAGTTTCGTTACCAAGTCGCCACAGTTAGTCGTCAATTCGCTGCGGTTCGTCTACAAATAAAAAAAATTCATTGTTTTCTTCGTAGAAAAACTCAGACAAACTATGTAAAACTATTTTAAATCATCTGAAAACTAAAACATTAACATTCTTTTAAAAAATCTTCTAAATTACAAAACTTAAAATATTCTAAATCCATTCTTTTACAAAATCTAAAATCTTCTAAATCCATTATCATATATATTACCTCTTTTTCACTGAAAATCTATCTAAAATTACAAGTTCTTTCTGGTTTTTTTTTCTATGAGTATTTGTTCTTTTGCATTATGATTTTTATAAAGTTAACGGTGATGTTCGTGGTAACAATTTCTCAAAGTTTAGTAGTTAAATTGTTAACAAAAAATATGATAATTAATTTATCACTAATAATAAAGGATGATGGTTGATTTGTCATTTTCTCGTGTATAAATTATAAGAATAAATGTGTTATACCTATTTCAAAATGTAATTATTTATAATTATTATAAGATAAATAAATATCACGATATTAAAACTCAAATAATATAAAAAATAATAATATTTTACATTAAATTTTATTAATATATTAGAATAATAATATACCAACTAAATGGGTTTTAAAATGATTCTCGTTTTGGTCAAATATGAAGGAGGGCAGGATGAAATACTTGCAGTCCAAGTTTAGAGAGAGAGAAGGTGCCACCCCTTCCATCTTGTAGTTTTTCCATTCTCTCGCTGCTCTCTCCATCTTGCAGATTACACTTCCATGGCCTCTTCTTCGTCTTCTCGTCTTTCCATCTCTTTTTCCACCTTTTCCTTCCCACTTTCTCCACCTTTTCTTTAACCGCTTCTCTTTCTCTCTTTCCAATTGCCTTTTCTTCTCTCCTCCCTTCTTTCTCTCTCCTAATCCAAACCTATTCCGAGACAGAGCTCAAAATTAGGATAATTTCTTTCTGTTTTGATGGAAAACGTTTCGGGTTTTCTCAGTGAAGAGGATCCGATGGAGTTGCCGGCTGGGTTCCGGTTCCATCCGACCGACGAAGAGCTCATTTCTCACTACTTGTACAACAAGGTGATGATCGGCGGTAACTTTTCATGCAGAGCGATCGGCGAAGTGGATCTCAACAAGTCCGAGCCATGGGAGTTGCCTCGTAAGCTTTCCCTCTTCTTCTTTCTTCTTCAACGGACCTAATCACCATTGATGACTGCTGGTCTGAGATTTTCCTTTTCTTGTCTGAAAACAAAAGGTTTAGCGAAGATGGGAGAAAAGGAATGGTACTTTTTCTGCCTGAGGGATAGAAAATACCCAACTGGATTGAGAACGAACAGAGCCACTGAAGCTGGGTATTGGAAAGCTACAGGAAAAGATAAAGAGATTTACAGAGGAAAATCTCTGGTGGGGATGAAGAAGACGCTGGTTTTTTACGGAGGCAGAGCTCCGAGAGGAGAGAAATCCAACTGGGTGATGCATGAATACAGATTAGACGGTCGATTTTCTCCATCAAACCTCCCTAAATCTGCAAAGGTATTTGACTTTACTTTGTTTAATCGTTGTTTTAGTGTTAGTTTATCATAAAGATTTGATTTTTATTGCAGAACGAGTGGGTGATTTCCAGGGTATTCCAGAAAAATTGTGCAGGAAAGAAAATTCACATTTCCGATCTGGTTAGGATCGGTCCTTCTGGTCTACCGCCATTGACAGAATCTTCATCTTTCAAATTCAAACCTGCTAGTGACCCAGACTACGTGTCCTGCTTCTCCAACTCCATAAACTCTGAAAGAAACCAACAATCGGGGGTGTTTGGCTACCTAGAAAATAATCCGACTGATATTTTCCCCAGAATCCCACTTTCAAATCCGATTCACAGCGCGCAAGCTTCCTCTTTACAGCTTCCAAGCTCTGCTCTAATGGAGGATAAGTCGATTCTGAGGCAGATATTCAAAACAGAGAGGGAGATTATCAGTGTTTCTCAAGAAACCGGATTAACTTCTGATATGAACAATGAAATCTCTTCGGTTGTATCAAATTTGGAAATGGGTAGCATCCAGTTTGATGATCAAGAAGCTCCGTCTGGTTGTGCTGGACCTGCAAACTTCGGTTACTTCTGGAATTACTGAATTTTCAGAAACATATAATACAGAGATAAGAGAAGAAGCAATTATGAGAATTTCAGGATGGATCTGAAGCAGAATAAGTGAAGATTCTCACTGGATTATAGCATAATCAAATGATGAAATTGAGTTTAGTTTGTATAAATTCTTATAATCAAATCTCTTAAAATATAGTTTATGATCTTCAATTATGGCTTAGATACATAAATTTTCATATTTGTGCTATAAATATTAAATTTCTTTATAATTCTTCTTGCAATTTTGTTCTTCTTTTGCCATAATACCTTAATATGATATTGAGTTATAAAATAATAATATTACGTTTACTCTATATTTCTACTTTCTCATTCTTACTTACTAAAATATCAAACTTTGATTGGTGCAATTAATGTAATAAATTATAAATAATTAAAATAAGTCATTTATTGTATCAATTAATGTTTACTAAGTCATAAAGTAAAAATAAAGGGTTGAAATAGAGAAAAAAAACATAACAATCACTAAACTATGAGGTTAATGACAAGTCAGCTACTAAACAAATTTCACTAACAAATAAAACACTTAACTATGCAAACATCACCATTAACTGCAAACTTACTTTGAAAATAAAAGAGTAGAAAGCTTTTCCTAGAAAATGTCTTCTCCCATGTGCTTCGAATATCTTACTTTGATATTTGATTGAGTATTCAGAATACAAACCAGAGATTCTCACATATTTCTTTTGAGAGAATCACCGACGAAGACAACTCATTTTCCTCTTAACAATTATAGCTTTCTATTGCCATCTACTCTGAATTTAAAACAATAATTTGAGGGAAGAATTAAAGTTCGATAAATCGAAGCAAATGAACAATTTTCAGCCATCAATGAAATAATTTAGTTTTATACCTTGAAAGACTGCAGTCCTTGGGTTTCCATTTGAGAGTCTAATAATTTCTTGTATTTTTTCTTGTGTCCAAAGAATTCACAGTTTAATTATCTTTCCTCTAAGAAAGACAACGTTCCGCTGTACAAAGACAATATTACTCATATAAAAGAAAACGTTATTTAACGGAAAACATAATAGCGATGTTATTTAGTAGTTGAATTGTCATCGAATCCATAATCCAGTGGCTATTTTGTTAATTTCCCAGAAGAAAAAAAAAAACATTGTTCGAGAATATAAAATAATTGGAAATAATTTTTTAAAAAACTGTTTTCTAAAATTCAAATGAGATTCCCAACCTTGTTCTCATGTATCTCGAATCTACTTTCAAAGATATAGTTTGTTAAAAAAAAAACATACTTTAGCCATGTGTTTTTCGCTATAAATAATTTCGTCTAATATTATTGTAATTTAGTTAGCTCGTAGTTTAAGTCTCGTAATTTCAGTACGTGTCGATAGCAAAAAATAAAATAAAACCCACAATTTGGTCACAAATAGAGAATGACTTGCATGAAATAAGATAGTGATTACGTTCATTTCCCTCTTTAATTTATTTAATTTTTTGGCAACCTAAACCTAATAATGCACGAGGAAAACACTACAAAAGGCAAGAAATCCTCCATACAAAAATTGCTTTTCTATTTATAGAAGTTGCCTCCTAATGTATATTTCATTTCCTCCTCATGGAAGCCGGTGTTATTGCATAACAGTTTGACGAAATGTTTATATGCGTGAAATAATTTTATGAGGAAGTCTTCTGCTGTGAAAAATGTTTACAAAAACGATAAAAATGTATTTCGTACAAAAATGAAGATTTGCACTACAGGCTTGTGTTTGTACGATAAACAACTGGCGACTCAATCTTTTTTTTTTCTTTTTTTTTTATATCGAAACTTCTAGTGATGCCATGAATTTGATTATTGAGATTAGTCGATGCATGCAGAAATTAAGATTTTTTTTATTTTTTTATTTTTTTATTTTTTCTGGTAAGAAAGAAGAAGGAGAAAAAAGGGCCGAAAATTCAGCAATTTTGTGTGTTGTTTTTTGTGAAAAAGGCATGTGATTAAAAGCATCCAAACCCATGAAAGGACATTGAGTCCTACACGAAACATGGTCATACACTAGGTGAAAATTGTCTCGATCTTCACATCTCTATGAGACCCCTGTTTTACCACTTTTGCCTTTCTCTATCTTTTTTCTTCTTTTCTTCTACTTTTGAGTTTTATCGACTTAGCTTGTGTGCTATTATATTTATTCACGTCAACGTGTAGGACGCAAACAAAAAGATCTCATTTTTATTAAAGAAACTTTCAGTCGATCCATCGACTTGACTTTTATCATTGGTTGGTTGAATCGTTACAATCAATCAATCGAATAAAAAACAACCAATTAGTCTACTATAAAACGTTTGTTGGCACGTACGTATTTAGCTAAAAAAAAATATCAAAACACATGAATTTTATAATTAAATTTATTGATGAAAAACTATTTAAATACCATATTTGTTAGAATTAAATGAAAATAAAAAATACAATTATGTAATTTAAGAAAATTTTAAAATAAAAAGGGTAGTTTCGTAATTCTATGCTTTAAAGAGTTAATATAAGGTGTGGTAGACCCCAGCGCAACGGTTGAATTATGATCCAATGAACAAGTTTAGCCGTTAATTAAAAGTGGGGCCCGCTTCGCTTCTCTCCCTCGCGTCCGACTGGTGGATTCTGCCTCTGGTGGTCGCTTCTGTTTACGGCCAGAGAGGACAAGAGGATAGACACGTGGCACTCTTTGGTGGGTCCTACTCCAGCTGTTTGCTTACTTGGACCCACTAGAATCTAGATTCTCTTCCCACCCCGCACTCCAAAATCGAAATTAATTAATCATTGATTCAATGTATTTAATTAAATTATACTTTCTGATTTTAGAGTTTAATAAAAATCATGACAGGATATCCAAAAATTAATTGCATTTATACAGCAATAAAAAGACTAAAATTCAAAAGTAAATTACTAATTTAACCCCACTATAAATACGTAATAATAATTGATTCTGCATTTATTCTCTAATCTTACGTCAAAATTATAACGTTATGACATGACATGATATGACGATACAATATAAATATTTAAAATAACACAATACATGAATTAGTGAATAAATGAACACGTAAACATCACGTTTTAATATAATATTAAATTAAAGCGTAAGATAACATTATTCTTAGTATATAATTAAAAATAAATATATATATCATTATATTAAAAATAAATTATTAAAATCTCAATTTTGTGTGTTCGTATATTGTAGAGTATGATAGGTAGGAAAAAAGAACTTGGACCATATCAATGAATGCAATAGATAACATTAACAAGAATAACACACATGATTACAAGTTGAAGTTTAGTCACGTACAATTACACGTTATAAATTAATACCCAACTATTCTTATAGATGGGGTCCTATTATCACACAACATAAAAAAAAAAACCGATAAAATTGTACGAGGTCAAAAGTTAGCAGCTAGACTTAGTTTCGATCCAAAAAAAAAAGTAGCAAAAAACGACAACAAGAGTAACATGTAACCACGATACGAGAGGTCAATTAGTTTCTATACATGAATGGATTTCGTATCCTAAAAATAATTCTATATTTGATTTGAATTTATTTAACAACATTTGGACACATCATTGAGGAATGCTGCAAACCATACTTCTATTGATTTCATCTACATCAATTCTCAAATAATACAGTAAAGTGTCCATTAAATATAGATTTTGTTGAGCCCAAACCCAAGTTCAAGTCCAAATCCAAATACCAACATCGATGAAATGGTTTTAGTGGCTAAAGCTGATAATAGTTGGCCGAGCTGCTAGAGAAGAAGAATATAGTTCGGGGACTTTGTTGTTGTTATCTTCCAAGTTTGATCTCGAGTTTTCAATCCGCAAAGTGTCCATTAATTGAAACGTATTCAAGACTTTCTGGGATGAGTCTACATATTAAGTGTGATATCGATTAGTGGGGCAGGGCCATAAACAGCATGCATGATCAGAATGAATCTTCAGGGCCAGTGTGGTTGGAAAGATATCAATGAAAAACTCCATCAAATCAAATAAGTCAACTACCCAAGTCAACCAGGCCAACTTGAGATCACGAGGCTACTATTTTATGTCTATTTTGGCCATAATTCCACAAATATCTTCTGGTTTTGTTAAATGAAGCACCTTTCAACCTTATCCAACATATACACGTTCATGCTAGCTACTACCTACATGCATTCTAATTTCATTACAGAATGGAATAAGAAGCAGCAGGGAGATGAACATTCTTCAAACCAATCATGAAAATTGAAGTTTTTTTAGTAAACTTGTAAGTTTGGTTCTCTTCCATCGGAGAAACATACAGGGTTTTAATTTCTAAGATTATCCAAGATTTCAGGGGAGGCTTCAGCAATGATCATTTTTTACACTCAACAGAATCAATCCATTGGTTCAAAATACAAAGTTGAAGAAAGTACATTCTACAATACATATAATATAACATATTTACAATGATAGGAAGAGATTTAAGGGATAGCACCTGAAGTGCGTCGATCCTTCAGTAGCAGATTTCACATTAGCTCTGACTGTTCCAAAAAATGAAAGAAGTCGAGGAGAACTTACAAGAAGATGAACAAATCCAACTATTTACACGTCCTGTCTGCATACAGGGCATGAGCGATGTCTGGTCAGCCATTTGTCTACACACACCAAGTGAAATGTGTGCTTGCATTTGGGTAAACTTCTTGCAGTTTCTCCCACTATAATGTCCTGAAAGAACAACTTATCTTATTATTAAAATCACCAACTTGATAGAATTCAGGATTGAGTGATGCGAAGTAGCATGATCCATGTTAATGGCTTTAAATTTTTATCGAAATTTCTAATTAAAATACATAGTAAATGAATGACACGTAAAAGGGTCCTCAGAAGAAAAAATGCCACCCAAGGGTTAACTGGCTTTATTCATTTTTTACCATTTAACTCCAGCTCTTTTCCCAAATATTAAAAATAAAGATCAGGTATATATATAGCATCCTCAAACATCAGAATATTAATTACCAAAAGCTCGGTAGCAAAAATTAAGAAACATTTGAACAAGAAAAAAGACCTGCAAACAAATTGCGCAGCAAATGTTCTGCCCCGGTTTGATGTCCTCAATCAAAACATGGCATGGTAGTTTTCTCAGTGAATCGCATGATAATCCTCCGCAAACGACTCCTCCGAACATATCTTGCATCTCTTCATAACTTACATTAGCTACGCTAACCTGCTCAATCAAACAAACTGAAATTAATAGTTGTTTACACGATTTGGATTGTTAAGTCTAAAACCTAGGACAAAGATCTTTTAGTGTAAAAATTAGCTACCGTAAATTAATTTAAATTATATGGTAGTTCTTGAATAGAGGTCAAAGTGAATTTGTAGTTCTTGAATAGAGAGGTAAGTGTATTTGACTGCATTAGATACATGGTTCGAGATTATGTTGCCAGTCATTCCGGTGAGAATAAAAGTTCAACTGGACGTTACATAAATTCACACAACCTATGTAGTAAAATAGATCTGCTGAAGAGTCATAGAAAAAGAGAACAACACCTGCCAGCGGTAAGCAGTTAACATTGCTGGAGTAAAATCATCCTCTACAAACCTCCCACGAAGAAGCTCCTCAATGAAATCTGCCTGAAATCAGATGGTAGAAGATTTTTATAGAGATAAGAATCAAGAAATGATCAAGTTTCACAATCTGCTTTTGGGTAAAGAATAAAAAAAACACCTTTCCTTGAAGTTTATTTTCAAGGACAGTATCACACTTATAACTACAAAAGGGAGAGAGAAAAATTGACTATGAAAGTAAAGATTTTAGCTTCTACAGTAAATGAGAAATTCCTACTTCCAACAGACTTTTCTAATCAAATATATTGTTCACTTGGAGTTTGTGGTCAGTAAATTTGTGCATTAATGAATTCTATCTTCTTGGCTGAATGATATTTGATTCTTTCCTATTCTAGGAAACACATTTCCAATAAAACTAACCATTGAAGATGAGGTACGAGAGCCAGATTGTTGCAAACACCAGTAGGCACGGGAAGCCTCCAAAACCTCAATAGAAAGAACAGCCCCAGCAAGAGCTCCCAATCCAGCCCCACGAAAGACACCACAATTAGAAGCCCTACCAGCTAAAGCACCAGCAATTGCTCCTGCGAAAGCTCCACCTACGAGTACAACAAAAGACAATCCACCTTTAATCAAATGGAAATAACACCAACTCTTCGGCAGAGGAAGATATACAAAGATTATCCAAAAACAAAAGGCCAAATTACCAATCGCGAAAAACGCCATCAGGGCTCGAGAAACCGCGCAGAAAATCAATCGAGGCACGCGTTGAAGAACTCCACCGCCTGTAAATCCTCCAACCTCCATGTTCAGAAGAAAGGAAAACCAAAGGTCGAACTGCAACCAGGTTCGAGAAGATATCAAGAATAGCTCATGGAATTTCGAGGAACAAGGAAGAAGAGAGCAATATAATGGGAAAAGTGAGAGGGGCGGCCATTGATAAACGGTAAGAAGAAAGTCTCGAGAAATAGAGAAAAACCGCAGAGGATCGGGGACCACTGAATTTGATTTCAGAGAAAGAGCGATGACAATGGGAGGGAACTGCTGTTTCTCCGATACCGCCAACTTGCCAAAGGGATGAAAAACTGAAGAAGGGAAGACAAAGGCTAGATAATACAACAATGTCACCTATAAATAAATTAGAAAATTGAGACCGTCCGATAGACCAAAAAGTCAATTATTATAAACAAAATCAAAAGTATAAAAAATTTAAGAAAACTAACCCAAAAAACCTATTAAGTGTCTCCCAAATTCTAATTGGACCAGATCGATTTAGTTCACATTGGAGGTTTCCTAATTCCTGCAGGATTTAGATTTCTAATTCCAGTATGACTAGAGTTTCTTTTATTTTAATAAATATATGTTTGAGCCGCAAAACTCATTGTATCAATTTCTATTAATGATTTCTCCTTTACTCGTGGTTTTTTCCCATCTTGGGTTTTTCACGTAAATTCGGTATTCATTATTTTCTCTTTCTCTTTTTCAAATCTCGTTCAATATTTCAACAATTGGTATCAGAGCTAAGGTTGAGGTTCTCTATACCAATTTTCAACAATTGGTATCAGAGCGAAGTTGAAGGTTTATGAAAATCAAGATTTTTGATTTATCGGAGGTGGAACGATTTTGTGTTTTTTGGTTTTGGAAAAAAAAATTGAAAAAGAAAAATAATTTCTTTTTTATTCCCTGCCCACTTGCTGCGCGAGAGGAGAGATCTGCTCGTCTTCTTCTCCAACAAAGAACCCTGCTCGAGAGAAGTTGCCCGCTGACCGCCTGCCTGAAGCTGCTCGCCATTGTTGCCCAGCTGTGCTTCTTCTCCCGTGCTGCCCGGCGTCTTCAGTTCTCCAGCGACGAAAATCTGCTTGTTTATTCTCAAGCGAAGAACGAAGTAGCCTTACCGTCGGTAGAAGACAAAGAGGAGAGAAGCCGTCCCGAATCGTTGCCGCGCCAGATCCAAAGACCCCGCGTCGTCGTCTATCATCGGTCATCGAAGACAGAGAGGGTGAGACCGCCGACGATTCTATCCAGAGAAGAAGAAATCGCCCCGTCTGTCACCGACAATCATCGATTTCCAATGCACAATGGTTGTCTTCCCTATAATAGCTCGATTTTCAGTAACGAAATTAAGTAAGAATAATTGAAACATAAGTTAGATGTAATAGAATTATTTGGGTAACTAATACAAATGGATGTCATATCATATTGCACGGTGATACGTCTTAAATTATGCTTGAAAAGTATAGGGTTAATGTTAAAAATAGATTGAGGTGTAAAAGTGGAGGAGAAGATGTACATGAGAGTTTTCGGACGTGCCTTATATCGTCCAAAAACTGGCGCGGATGTCGTTGAATTGAATTTGTATAATTTTTGGGAGATTTCGGACGCCTCTGTATCGTCTGAAAAATGGGCGCGGATGGCGCGAACGGCGTTGAATTGAATCTGTATTCAAATTTATGAGATTTTGGACGCCTCGGTGTCGTCCGAATTCTGGCGCAGACGACACCGACGAGATGGAAACGAATCTGTATTGAATTTTATGGGTTTTTGGATGCATGAATCACGTCCAAAATCGGGCGCGGACGCCACATAACGTCTGAAAAGTCAAAAATCTGTGAAACCCATTTATATTTCACACTCTCTCTCTTCCGATTTCTTGTTCTACACAGCAAACTTTCTCTCCGCAGACTACTCTGCAACGGTTAGGCCTCTCCTATAGCCTTGGAAGCCTTCCACATGGAGTAAGGTAAGTGGACCACTCCTCCTTGAAGTGTACAATTCGCCAGCTTTCTGTCTGTGCAAGTCTCCTCGGCTATAAATGGATGCAGTGAAGTGTTTGTGTTCTGTTTTCCTCTCGGGTTTGTTGTGTCCAGTAAAAGTTCAGTGAAATGATAGAAGGAAGTGGAAGATGGGAGCTGTGAAGACAGTGAAGGGGCTGGAGGCTTCTTCTCGGGAGAACTTTGGCCGAGAGCTTCATTGATTAGTGGTGAGCTTTCTTCTTTATTATTAAGTTGTGAATTTTGGTGTGAAGGTTAGTCTGGCATTGATATTAATTATTGTCTGCTAAGTATCTTTAAATGAGTTAGTGGCTGGAATTTGTTAGGCTTCAGAGTCATGATTCTATGAAATGGAATTTGCTATTCTCTTGTTGATATTGTGAGGGATTTATGTGCTGATACTTGGGTAGATATTGGATTGAACTGTGATTTTGTACTCTGTGGTTATTTTCTTGGGCATGAATATGTTGGTTAATTCCAAAGGCATGAATGTGTTGTGAATTGTGTTGCTAGATGTGTGGGTTCTGTTAGTGGTCGTCTGCCAAAATTGGATCATGTCTTGTGTCTTGGGTGTGAGTTTGCTGAATGAGTTTGTTACTCTGTTAATTGGATGATAAGTAATGAATTTAGAATCCTTTAATGAATAAGTAATGGATTTGGTCCTCTGTTGGATAGTGCTCCGTGTTTTTAGCTATGAAATTTAAGTGAAAATATGTTATGGTTAAATGATGGATGAAATGACTACACTCCTTGTTTATTGTTGTTCAGTTTGGGTTCTAATATTATCCACCTAGAAGGGTTTGGTCTATACTACTAGAAATGGGTTGTTAATCTGAGGTTGGTTTCGGCTCCGTATTCCTTTCGAGTTAAACATGGTTCATGTAAACGAGTGGTATTGTGAGTGTGTTGTTCTATTAATCAGGGAGTGCTCTCTGTTGTGTGTTTTATTGGCTTGTAGACTTATAATCTGCGGTCGTTTTGGTTGATCATCTGTTGAATATGGATATTGTGGAAGAATTGTGTCCTTATTATGAATTTTATGGGGATAGTAAGTGAAAGATAAAAAGGATTGGGGAATGAATTAAATAGTGGAATTATGCTTTATCAAATGGATTATTAGGGTTGTTGTATTTAATATTGTTTGACGAATGCGAGACGAAGCAATGCAATAGGCAATAGAATTATTAAGGAAATGAGTCGTAGAAGTAAGGTTGATAATGTGATTTTGATGAATTTATATTAAATCATTTTGAAGGTACTTCCGAAGAAGGGATAAAGTGGTGAGAGGTTGCAGACGCCAGGTAAGTTGATACTTATTGTGTTTTGGTCTTCGGACCCTACATCGCAAGAGTTAGGATTGCATGTTGTGTGTTCTTTTAATGATATGTTTATTAGACATTTATACGATCATATAGGACTGTAGGTATTTATAGGCATATTGCATGACATACCTAATATATGTAAATAGTCATGTGGGGGTTCGGGAGGATTGGGAATGGTTCTCGTGGTGACACCCCTATTAGAGTGTCCACTCCCATGTAAGGGACGGTGAGGTACGGTTAAACCACGAGAATCGTAAGATTCTCAATTCTCTTGTTCTGAAATCCCCAATGTCTTCAACAAAACGACTGGGTATGGCTCGTGGTGACACCCTTATTGGCGTAGTTCCTCGTCGGAAGCACAAGTTAAGCCATGGGAGCAATTGACTTACCCATCGCCCCAAATTAACGGATGAGATACGGTTCTCCTCTATAATGCATCGCATGATCATGCATCATATTTGTATTTCATTTTCTTTTATCACTTACTGAGCAATAGGCTCATTAGTTAGGTCTTGTGATGTAGGTACGTACGAGAAACAGGAGAACATGTCAAAGACATTGATGAAGGATTTGCACGGGTGAATCTTATGGCTGATTGGGCTAAAGAGTTTTAAAAAGGAAATTATTGCAAAAGGGTTTGTAAATTATTTAATATTCCTTAACGTTTTATTTTAAATTCTGCTGCATTTCATAAAAGGATTTTATTACTTCTGCTGAAATGGATAAGTGTTTTAACGATCGGGTTTTATAAAGGAAGAATACTCTGATGTTTTTATAAGAGAAAAGAAAAGTTTTAAATTTCACGTGATTTTAAAGTAAATAAAAACCGGGTCGTTAGATCTCTATTGAACAACCATCGATTGAAAAACCGAGGGACAAATTTTTGGTTGATTTGGTTTTGGAATTATCAGAATTTAATTGAAATATTTTGTGAAGATTCATTGGTCTAGATTGTTTGATTTTTGGGATGTTGCAGGAGAAATCTGGAATCGCAGATTCGTAAATCTTGAGTTTTGCAGGGGTGTGAATTCTGGAATATTTGGAATTGAAATTTTGCTCGGATATTCTGTACGATTTTTTGGGATAATTTTAAATTTTTGGGGATGACTTTGATGAAATATGAAATTCTGATGTTGGATTGGAATACGAGGTTTCTGATATGGCAGGTAAAGATGCGGGATGTTCTTGCTCAGATGGAATTGGACAATACGTTATTGGGTTTTGATAAAATGCCACCTTCTTGGACCGAGGAGGAAAAATTACTGAGGGACAGAAAAACGTTATCTTTGATCCATCTTCATTTATCAAATACAATTTTGAATGATGTGTTGAAGGCGAAATCTGCTGCTGAAATATGGACAAAATTGGAAGAATTGTGTATGCATAAAACCCTGACGAGTAAGATGCATTTGAAGTAGCGGTTATATTTTCATCATATGGGAGAAGGAACTTCGATTGAAGAACACTTGACTGCATTTAAAGAAATTGTTTCTGATTTGGAAACAATGGAATGTAAATATGATGAGGAAGATTTGAGTTTGATTTTATTATGTTCATTGCCTGCATTGTACAATATTTTTTGGGATACTATTCTGTACAGTCGGGATACGTTGACTTTGAAAGAGGTCTACGATGCTTTACTTTCAAAAGAAAGGATGAAGCACCTTGTAGTTAGATCTGGAACTCAAGAAGAAGGATTGATTACCCGGGGTAGAACATCAGAGAGGTCCGATAAAGGAAACAGTAACAGAAATGGTTCAAAAAGCATATCAAAGTCGAGGAATAGAAACAAAGTTTGTTTTTTCTATTAGAAAAAGGGGCATATAGAAATCTGAGTGTTACAAATTGCAGAACAAAAGAAAAGAGGAAGCTAATCAGAAAGGAAAACAACTAGTGAATTTTGGTGAAGCAGTTGTCGCTGAAGAAAATGAATGTGAATCAAGATGAGATCTTCTGGTAGTGTCTAACGGAAACTCAAAACCATCTTAGGAGTGGATTCTTGATTCGGCCTGTACGTTTCATATGTATCTCAATAAATATTGGTTTTCGACATATGAGCATGACTTAAAAGGTGCAGTATTGATGGGAAATAATTCATCGTGCAAGATAGTAGAGATTAGTTTGATCAGAATTAAGATGTATGATGGAGTTGTCATAACACTTAGTGACGTGTGACATGTTCCCGATTTGAAGAGAAATTTGATCTCGTTGAGTACTCTTAATTTGAAAGGGTACAGGTACACCGGTGAAGGTGGAGTTTTGAAGATCAGTCATGGTTCTCTTAGTATGATGAAAGGGCAAAGAAATTCTGGAAATTTATATGTTCTGCAGGGATCTACAGTTGTTGGGGATGCTGCAGTTAGTACTTCATTGTTAGATGAAGATCTTATTAGATTATGGCATATGAGTGAAAATGGGATGAATGAGCTTAGCAGAAGAGGACTTTTGAATGGTCAGAGCACAAGTAAATTACAGTTTTGCGAGCATTGTGTTTTTGGGAAACATAAGAGAGTCACATTCACAACAGCCATTCACAGTACGAAAGAAATACTAGATTATATCCACTCAGATCTTTGGGGTCTAGCACCGGTGCCTTCCAAGGGAGGGGCACATTATATGCTGACCATGATTGATGATTTTTCCAGAAAGCTTTGGGTGTTCTTTCTAAAGAAGAAAAATGATGTATTCGCTACGTTCAAGGAGTGAAAAACTTTAATTGAAAAGCAGACAGGGAAGCAGATAAAATATCTACGCACCGATAATGGGTTAGAGTTTTGTTCGGGAGACTTCAACTCTTTCTGCATATCAGAAGGTATTATGAGGCATCTGACAGTCCCAGGTACTTCACAGTAAAATGGAGTGACAGAGCAAATGAATAGAACTTTAATGAAAAGGTTTGGTGTATGATTTCAGATTCTGGTTTACCTAAGTCATTTTGAGCTGAATCTGCTGCTACTACTTGTTATATTGTGAATCGTTCTCCATCAAATGCTCTTCATAAGAAAGTTGCTGAAGGAGTTTGGTCTGGTAATCCTGTTGATTATTCAGGTTTGAGAGTATTTGGTTGTTCTGCGTATGCTCACGTTGATAATGGCAAATTAGAGCCCAAATCATTGAAATGTATATTTCTGGGATACCAGTCTCGTGTCAAGGGATATAAGTTATGGTGTTCTGAATCCAAGAAAGTCATATTGAGCAGAAATGTGGTATTTGATGAAGCTGCTATGCTTGGTAATTCATCTTCTAAAGGCTTGACAGATAAGACTAATCATCTATCTAGTAGCGAGGTTGAGGTTGAAATTGAATTAGGGTCGACATCAGAGTCTTTGGGTCAGACCAATGTTAGCCTAAGTGTGTTAGGCATATTTATATTTTGACGATGAACATTTTAACTAAAGTATAAAAGTTGTTTATTCATTGAATTTATAATTATCGTTTTTGATGTTTAAATTGAAAATACCCTTGATCAAGGGTATTGGGATTGGTTAACATGTTTCTCTAAGTCTATGCAGTGATATGGAAGACTTGTATGACTTAGAGGATGCGTCTCGTGGAAGATTGAAGTGGTATGTACACATGCGGACGCATATTGATGAAGTGCGGATGGCGTGGATGCGTCCTCAAGGAGAAAATTCAGCGTCTCCAGTGCAAACTGTGTTGCAGCAGACGTCGCGGACACCATTTCTAGTCGTCCGTTTTGAATTTGCCATTTTGGAGATTCACGCGGACGCGTCACACGGACGAGGCGGACGCAATTTTGCGTCCGCGTCCCTTCAGCAAAGCGGACGGGAAAAGAAACTGAGGACGCCACAGATGCCAATCCGTGTCGTCCCATTTGAATCTGTTTTTAGAGCTCACGCGGACGATTCATGCAGACGTTGCGGACGCCCGATTTTGCGTTCGCTTCGCCTCTGTCCATTCAACGCGGACGATACATGCGGACGTTGCGGACGGAGAAT
>CM039482.1:3689102-3705710 GCA_022433065.1 Begonia loranthoides | reverse complement strand
GATGCCAATCCGTGTCGTCCCATTTGAATCTGTTTTTAGAGCTCACGCGGACGATTCATGCAGACGTTGCGGACGCCCGATTTTGCGTCTACTTCGCCTTTGTCCATTCAACGCGGACGATACATGCGGACGTTGCGGACGGAGAATGGCATCCGCAAAAAGGCAAATTTCTCCAACGGCTATTTTCCAACGTTCGACTGCGGACGATCCTAAAGGTGTTGAGGACGTCCGCACTGTGAAAGTTTATAAAAAGAAGGACTTCGAAGAAAGAAGGCATCGAAGCGATATTAAGCGAAGCTCTGCCAAATTTCCGACTCAACATTTTTGTACGAATTTGAGTGATAAAACATCCTCCAAAGTGCTTGTGTGATATCATTAAATTTTTGGAAGGATTGTTGTATTTGTGAGAGCTCAACATTTTCCGAGAGAAAATTAAGTTATTGTAAAGGTTCGATTGACACCCGTGCAAGTTCAATCAAGTGTAACCGGATGCGGTTTATTGAATATATCTTCAAGGGAGGACCTTGAAGCGCGAACATAGGCGTGCTTTGCCGAACCGCGTTAACAACTCGGTTTCACAATTTCTAACTCTATCTCTTGTATTACTTATCATATTGTGATTTTATTGTGATTAATTTGATACTAGTTAGAAAAATTGTCATTGCACGAAATTGATTAAATAACCTAATTCACCCCCCCTTTTAGGTTAATTCGTTCCTTCAACCAACTCAGATAA
The DNA here is from genome assembly GCA_022433065.1 of Begonia loranthoides. NCBI lineage: Eukaryota > Viridiplantae > Streptophyta > Magnoliopsida > Cucurbitales > Begoniaceae > Begonia > Begonia loranthoides. The sequence continues at coordinate 3,704,974 of CM039482.1, read as the reverse complement.
TCAGGGTGATACTGTTTCCGTAAAATCACCAGTATTAACTTCGCCTGAGTATTCCATCGCTAAGCATAGACCAAGAAGAGAGATTAAACCTCCACAGAAAGCATTGACTATCTGGTGAAGCAGATTTAGTTGCTTATGCTTTGAGTGTAGCTGAAAGCATTGATTCTAGTAAAGAACTGTCTACTTATTCAGAGGCAGTGTGTCAGGACCCGAATTTTCATACATTTAAAAATGCATTAAATCTTGAGAAAAACGTGACAGAGTGCGCCTAATTTGGACCGCTACCAACCTTTCCTTAAAACTCGTTATAAAGACCTAATTTAACTAAAAATGCAGAAGCGTTAAAAATAAATAATTTAGTTATAATGTTGCGGAAGCGTTTAGAAAACCTTTTTATTAAGAAATACTAAGCAAATCAAATACACTTTTAATTACAATTTAGGAAACTCTTATTTAATTAAATTACAAACCATTTATCTCTTATTGTTCGTAGTCTGGCCAACCACAAGCTCACACGTGCAAATCCCTCATCAACTGCTTCGAGTCCACACGCTATCTTTTCCTGCGGATACCTACACCACGAGTAAACCGTAAGCCTAAAAAGGCTTAGTAAGGAAAGGGTTAACATTAAAACATAATTTAAATACTAAAACAATCCTACTGATTAACGAAACAAGGAAGTAATAGCCGAATGTTATCTAAGGAATATTATCTAACAATAAAGGGAATTACAGAACTTAACAGAAATCATAGAGTTACGATCACAGAGCGAACAAAATGCAGTAAATCAACCCTACTCTAGCAACATAATATCATTCAGGGAATCATCGTCTACGAGCCATCTAGTAACAAATAACAGTAAGTAATTCAGGACATTATCAACCAACAACTAACAAGGAAATAACAAGCAGCCAGGAATTCAACAGGGAGTTCATAGTAAATAAATCAACGAAGAAACATTCAGAACAAACACAACAAAGCAACCTATCCTATACTCGTGGGTAGGGCTTAGACGGCCGACGCTACCCGATCCTTACCATTTGACGAACCAAAAACAGGGACAACAACTCCAGTTCAGCTCCACAACTCCATCACACACGGCAGAACAGGAGCTCCAAGTACCCGAGAGAAATTCTCCAGAGAGCCCAGCCACAGAAGCACCCAAACAAACAGGGGCATCAATCAAGGATGAATTATAATCATCCAAGGACAACTCAATCGAAACAAGGGAGGAAACCTCCTTACCTGGAGAGTCCAGGAGACCCGAGCAATCCGCTGCCATAACCAGAACGTTCCATCCAACACTCGAACACACAGCCTCCCTTATTTATACACAAAATCCAAAATTTGAAACACTAACAACTTATCTCATAATTCAAGCTACATATCCTGATTTTTCGGCAACATCACAACTGAATCATCCTTGAACCAGAGGATGAACCGAACCGCGAGTTGGACCAGACAAGTTGATGCACTTCCAAGTGCAAGGTTATCAATTCAACAAAAATAAGCTCAATCGGTTAACTCAAAACAGAGCAGTAACTTCAAACAATTGTATCTCAAAATTCATACATCCAAATGCCACCAAAATTTCAGGGATTCGAAAAGTACTAGAGAGGGTAATGCAGTTCAAAAATCTCGTTCAAACGCATTGTATAACTCGAGTTATGAACAAAACAAGGTTCAGCCCTAAATCTATACTCGCAGAAACAGAAACGGCGACCGGTAAAGAAACGTTCATAAAATGCCGAATTTAAATCCAAATGTCACGAAATTTGAGCTCAATCCTTCCTAACAGGCAGGGGTTCAATCCCTTAAAATTACAGAATCAAACTCGAAAGGAATAGATCAGAACAGAAACGAAAATCATGAGTGGTCCGCAGATTCTCCACAGCCGAGAAATGCGACTTCAACGGACTCCTTGAAAGAAGCCACTCCAACTCGTTTTCTCTCCACTTTTCTACTTCTTCTCTCTGGGCTAGCAACTAGGGCAAGTTGCTGGGAGAAAGCATTATAAAATCCAACCTCAAAAAATAGACAAACCTGAGGAGGAAAGTTCTTCAGAAACTAACCGCGGGATGCCTTGGCAAGAGTCCTCTTTTTGGTGTTTTGGAGAGAGAGCTCTGAAAACCAGCAAGCTTCAGCTTCTAATTCATCAAAAACTAAGGATTAGGGTTGCCTAAGAGAGTTTAAGAAACCCCATAAAGAAATCCTAATGCAAAATTACAAAAATACCCTTAAAAATACAAAAATTGGGCATAGATGCTTCGCTAACATGCTAGCTGAGCACCCTTAATAAAACCAAGTCCATGACCTAAAATTAAACAAAAACAAATAATCCAAACATCCAGTAGTCCCATAAACATAAATTAAACTAGCTAAAAAAAGACATAATTAAGTCATAATTCCCCATTAAGAATCCAACTTAGCTTGGTGTTCTTGTTCCCCAACTTGGCCGTGGCTAGTGGGAGTGGTTTGAAAGTTGCTTTCAATACTCCAAGTGATGAGATGTCTTGGAGATTCCTTATCTTCATGCATAGGAGTTTCTTCCATGTCTTCGAGTAATGTATTACCTACAAAATAACAATTCGTTAGATAAGCTATGAGCTTTTTTGCTCGGGCTCGAGTGATAGGACCCTGAGATACATCACAAGTGAAGCTGCCCAGTCGAACCGAAGCCCTGTTCAGCCGCGAATCGTCGCCAATGACCACACTCTGCAACGTCCGACCATCAAAACAGAAAGGGGAATGAAGAAATCAACCGGACTTACCTTGAATGGCCGCTGAAAACAGTCGCATGATGGAGTTCCGATCCCGAGCCCTAGCTCCACCTCGCATCAACCCACCGCGTCGCTGTTGTCGCTGAGCACCCCTGGAGTCGTACAACACGAGACCCACCTCGATGCCGTTCGTCGTTCGCCCTTCTCCAGTGAGCTCGTCTCCTCCGTCAATAGCTCTCGCCTCGGCTCCCTCTCTCCCTTCTCTCAACTGGAAAACACGAATGGCCAAGGGCCATTCCTAAATTCGCCCAAACCAGTTCATAGAGAGTAGACCGGTTCACCTATTTTTTTAAAATTTCATCTTTAATTAATCCTTAATGTAATTTAAAATTCATTAACTTCATTAAATTTAATCCAATTTACCCAATTAATCTCCACTTAATTAATTATCCATAATTCTAATTAATTGATCTATTACATTTTAATTTCAACTAATCCAATAAATCTCAAATATTATAAATTCGTTAAATTAATATTTATTTTAATTACGGTAAATTCTATTTAATATCAATAAATTGAATTCTTACGAATGCGTCATTCGTAATACCCCGATGAAATAATTATCCAACTTAAAAAAAGTCAGGGTGTTACACAGTGAGTTCAGAAAATTCATAGAAATAGATGATCGCCATGCAGGAGGAGAGGAAGTCCCTTCAGAAAAATGGCACATGGGACTTAGTTAAATTGCCAAAAGAAAAGAAAGTTATTCATCGCAAATGGGTGTTCAAGAAAAAGGAAGGTACACCAGGTGTTGAAGAAGACAGGTACAAAGCACGTTTGGTTGCAAAGGGGTACAGTCAGATTCCAGGTGTAGACTTCACTGATGTATTTTCTCCAGTGGTTAAGCACAGTTCGATTCGAGCTTTGCTGGGTGTTGTGGCTATGCACAACTTTGAGCTTGAGCAGTTGGATGTTAAAACTGCATTTTTACATGGAGAACTTGAGGAGGACATCTATATGCAGCAACCTGAGGGTTTTATAGTCTCCGGAAAAGAAGACTATGTTTGTTCTTTGAAGAAGTCTCTTTATGGTCTAAAGCAGTCGCCTAGACAGTGGTATAAGAGGTTCGATTCATTCATGCTTGCTCAGAAGGAGAAATTATGACAGTTGTGTCTACATAAAGAACAGTCAAAATGGGTCAGTGATTTATCTACTCTTATACGTCGATGATATGTTAATCGTAGCTAAAGATATTGAAGAAATCAGAAGGGTCAAAGCACAACTGAGTAAAGAGTTTGAGATGAAAGATTTGGGAGTAGCCAAAAATATACTTGGTATGGAGATACAGAGAGATAGAAAATCTGGGAAATTGTACCTAAGTCAAAGGGGTTACATTCAGAAAGTTCTCTGCAGGTTTAACATGATTAAGTCTAAACCTGTTGGTACTCTTTTAGCAGCTCATTTCAGGCTTTCATCCGACTTATGCCCGAAATCAGATGATGAAATTAATTATATGTCACGAGTTCCGTATTCTAGTGTAGTGGGATCTCTCATGTATGCTATGATTTGCACGCGTCCAGATTTATCTTACGCAGTCAGTACAGTTAGTATGTACATGGCAAATCCAAGAAATGATCACTAGAAAGCTGTTCAATGGATTATTAGGTATCTGCGTGGGACTACTGATGTGTGTCTTTAATTTGGAAGAACTAAAGATCCTGTCATTGGATATGTTGATTCTGATTATGCGGGGGATATTGATAAGAGGAGATCTTTTACCGGATATGTTTTTACAGTTGGGGGTTGCGTTATCAGTTGGAGAGCTACCTTATAAGATACCGTTGCATTGTCTACTACAGAGGCAGAATATATGGCTATTACAAAGGCTTGTAAAGAAGCTATATGGTTAAAAGGTTTGTTTGGTGAGCTCAGTGGAGATTTGCAGATTGCCACAGTGTTTTGCGAGAGTCAGAGTGCTATCTTTCTCACTAAAGATCAGATGTTTCATGAGAGAACGAAGCATATTGATATTCGTTATCATTTTGTTCGTGAAGTGGTTGCTCGTGATGATTTTGCAATTAGTAAAATCAATACTCATGATAATCCTACTGATATGATAACCAAAACTTTACCCACACCCAAGTTCAAGCATTGTTTGAGCTTGGTTGGTATTAGCTGCTGATTTCGCCTTCAGGGGCATTTGTGGAAGAAGAAGTTTTCTAGAGTTATATTTATAGAGTGGAATTTGTGTCAAGGTGGAGATTGTTAGGGTTCAGTGTGACCTGAGTTCTAATTGGGCCAGGCCGGTTTGGCCCACATTGGAGGTTTCCTAATTCCTGCAGGATTAGGGTTTTCAATTCCAGTATGACTATGGTTTCTTTTATTTCTATAAATATATGATTGAGTCGCAAATCTCGTTGTACCAATTTCTATTAGTGATTTCTCCTCTGCCTGTAGTTTTTTTCGTCTTGGGTTTTCTACGTAGATTTGGTGTAAATTATTTTCTCTTTCTCTTTTCGAAATCTCGTTCGTTATTTCAACAAAATTGAATGGTAAACAACACGTTAAACCTTAAAAAAAAATTTTAGATAATTAAAACCTTGAACTATGATAACAGACATTCTCATTCTACAACAGATATCTCTTAACTTAAAACGAACGTCTAAGTTTAACTTATAAAGAAAGTTCCACGATATTGAAAGATGGACGTACAATAAATCAGTTAATTGAAACTTTCAGCAGGATTAGAAGATATATACACAGGGAGGCTTGAATACAAGATTTGTAAACATCAAAGTGTGGGGACACCCAAAAAGGGTGGTATTGGGAAAGGATGATGAACCAAGTCCATCACTCACTTAATTTGTCTCGAAATCATCGACTGAGATCCGTTGACTTGACTCTTTGCATTCTGAAGATTTTTAATTTAAATAAACATTAATATATTGTCTTTACAATTTAATGTTTTGAAATATCTACAAAAAAACAACATGTTTTTAGTCTTTTTTTAATAAAAAACCTTTATCACGAATCTTGAATTTTAGGGCACGGTCGATCACATCATTCTTTTTAGTCAAACTTGCCGTGGTTTATGATCATTATCGATAAACTTTAATGGCACTCTCACATGGTATTAAGTTTCAGTGTCGAACCGAGCTGAATTTATTTATTTTTAAGACTTGGTTCGAGTCCCGCCCAATCTCGAACCAGATGATCTTTCTTTTTGAGCTGAATTTATTTATTTTTAAGACTTGGTTCGAGTCCGGCCCAATCTCGAACCAGATGATCTTTCTTTTTGGCTTTATCCAGCCACCCGGCTCATCGATACTTGGCTCATTATGAATGTGTTCACCAAGCCTAAATCCCAAACTTCAAGAACAAGGGTGTTTACGCTTTTCTCGATCGCCATTCGCGATATTCACACAATTTTCACATAAGAAAATGGTGAGATGAAGTACATAGAGTTCAATTTGAGTTTGCTTGGTACAACGCTGTTTTATTTTTCTCTTACACTATCCAATAATGTAGTAGAAGACATTCCTAAGCTTCAACAACTCTCGAACTCCCCTATCTGCACTTAGATGGAGAGACCCTACAAAGCGAAGTTGTTCTCGAGATCGAATTTTGGCCTTCCCCGTGCGGTTACCAAAGAGAAGGACCCTTTGACATTTTCACCAAGCTTATGCATTGATAAGCAGGAAAGATAAACAGCTTCAAGCCTCGATTCTAATGGCAGAATTCGAAAATCCAATCTCTCGATAACCTTGAGCCAATACGTCAGAGATGAACTTATCGGGCAAAACACCAAGTTTTGTCATATCGGCCTGCAGCATCGTTACATCGAGCATATTTTGTGCTCGTAAGTGCCCCCGTAGCATAATGCTATAAGTGATTGCATCGAGATACAACACATAACGCCTCATATCGGAGAAAAACTTTGAGGCCTTAAAGATTAATCCATCCTCACACAACCCTTGAAGTATAGCAGTATACGTCACGTGATTTGCGAAAAAATCGCCTTCTTCCTTGTTCTTATTTGAGGTAGGATGGACTCTTTCTTTCTCAGAGAAAAGCTCAATTGCCTTGTTGATCTTCCCGTCTTTAAGCAGGCCGTCGATCAAGCAAGTATACGTGAAGACGTTGGGGGAAAGACCAGCCTCCTGCATATCATTGTACAGCCGAAATGCATCTTCCATTTTACCGTATTTGAAGGACCCATCGATTAAAGCTGTATATGTAACTACATCGGGAGAGAGGCTTTTAATCGTCATTTCGATGTATAAAGCTATGGCAGCTTCAATTGAGCCCACTTTACAATAGCCGTCGATCAGTGTAGAGAAAGTGATGATATCGAGTTCGATGCCTTTTTCAGACATTTCCGAGCAAATCTCAATGGCCTTCTGCATATTGCCTTCTTTACACCATCCATCAATGAGTGAATTGTATGTTACTGAGTTAGCAGCCAGTCCCTCCTTGTTCATTTTCTCTAAAAAGCCATGGCCTTCTGTCACTCTACCGATTCTACAAAGACCCTTTATAAGTATCGAGTAAGTGAAAACATCCGGTTGAATTTCGGACCGGTCCATTTCGGCGTAAAGATCCATTGCCTCCGAGAAATCATATGTTTTGCAGTAACCATCAATCAAAGAGTTATAAACATGTGTATTAGGAGATAATCCAAACTTGGTCATATTCACAAACAAATACCTGCCAGCCTTTGGTTCGCCAAATTTGCAAAATCCATCGATTAAGATTCCGAAGGTGACGATATTATGTCGCACTTGACCTTCGTCTAAAATGTCGCGATACAAGCCGATCGCCGATTTGATATTGGTCGATTTGCAATACCCATCCATCAAAATATTGTAAGTGAAGATATTTGGAACTACTCCGGATTCCTTCATCTTCCTGAATAGTTCTTCTGCTTCGATCATTCTGCTTTTGGCGCAGAGGCCATGTATAAGAATGGTATAGATCACAACGTTCGGCATGATTCCTTTCTCAGACATTTCTTCGAACAGTTCGTGCGCATTTACTAGATCGCCTCTTTTGCAACACCCATCAATCAGCACACCATAAGTGACAGCATTTGGAGATAATCCAACAGTTACCATTCGACTGTAAGTTTCTTCCACCAAATCAAACCTACGCTTCTTGACGAATCCATTTAGTAGTGAATTACAAGCATGGAGAGAGGGTAAACGCGCAATCTTTCGGAAAACCCACACAGCCTCGTCGATGAGGCCAAGCTGAGATAAGGAAATGATTAATTCGCCATTAATGTTTGGAGTATTTGAGAATTCGACGCGATTAAGCGCTTTAAAAACCAGGTGAGAAACCCGATGGGGTTTGCGAGAATTGAGGAGTTTCTCGATTAGCTCTTTAATGAAGGATCTTGCCCGGGAGTAAAGCTTAGCCCTAACTAAAAAGTGTACGATCGCAGAGTAGAGCTTCGGATTCTTTCGAGGCGATGATTTGAAGAACTCGATCGCCTGGTTCGGGCTTCTGGCGCTCAGTATGGCGGTCGGGAGATCACAGAAGGAAGCATCAGAAGAGGGGAACGAAGAAGATGAAAATGGCGGGGAGAGTGAGCGGGCATCAGCCAGGAAGAGAGTTCTTTTGTGAAGAACTCGGTTTAACATTTCAATGTTCTCATTTCTTTGCCGAAGAATCAATGGTAAAACTCATGGGGATGGTCGATTTTCATGATGATTCATGAAATTTTTCTTCACTGACGGAAGTACAGGAAGAGAAGAAGAAGACCGTCCAGGCTCTACGATCATTCCAGTCAGTTAATCTCAGGAACAATTCACCGTAAGAAGTCATTCTAGGAGACATTAGATCACAGAACTTTGTCACGGTTAGGCCTCCGCCATGGGGTTGCAAGGACCCGCACCACGTGAAAAATGGGAGGGTTGTGTGTAAATGGTTACTCATGTTTTACTAGTACAACGTGTTTTGGGTCTTGGGTTTGGGTCTTATTCCGACAGTAATTCTGTGAGATCTTATAGGGATTCCAAGTGGACAATATTATGCGATGAGGTAGTGCCCACGTATAACAAAATTGTTCTGTGTTATCTTGTCCCATCATTTTTATTTTTTAAAAGTGATAGTAGGAGCGAAAACGATCTGTTGAACCAAACCAAATCGTGGAGTTTGGTCCGGTTCAATTTGGTTATTATATTTATGTAAACCGAGATTTCTTTGCAAAATGCAATTAAGGAAAACCATCATCTACTATTTAGTTCCCGGCTTTACAAAAACAAAACTTGATGAAACTGAACCTTAGAGTTAATATTGTAATCTAAATCTAGCCCAACCCGGACCCATTCTTGACTTTAACCTATGATTTAGTTCAAACTCAACCAAAACCAGACCATATTTTAATAAATTAATTTTTATGTTTTGATCAAACCATAACAGAACCAAATCTCATGGTTCGTTTTAGTTAGATTCCTCCACCCTCCGTTCAAATTCAATTTTATTTTTTTAAATCGTAGATGATAGTTCAATCTGTAATAGGTCCAAACAAGATCGAATCCAACCCTAACCAACCATAAACGTCAATTCTTCCTCGTAACAAATTGAGAATGATATAAGATTTAACTCAACAAACATTGTATGAAGGTCCAATTTGGAGTTTAGTGCTATAAGGAGGTTTATAAATTTCACTTATAGATTGAATTTGCGGAATCTTAAAATTAAAAATAATACTACGTTTATTATTTAATTATACATTATAAACTTTTACCTTATGACATTGTATTAATTAATTGGTGTACTTAGTATATTATTTAATTATTTATAATTTATATTAATCGATGAGTGTCCCATTAAAAAATATAATTTAAAGTGTAAAATAAAATGATAAACTTAATATTATTTTAAAATTAATTTATCAGGTCAATATGTGTGTAGCCAAAAACTCAATCAACAATTATATTTGATAACCTCGATTGACTTGCCAATCAACGAATTTCACCCTTAAACACTAATTAATTCAACATAATTAGGCTAATTTTTCAACTCAAACCCGGATTGAGTTTCCTAAAGAAGCATAACAATTTCAAAGCACAAGTCCAAAATTGAGCTTCAAACAAACCTCAACCCATGATTTTAATTTTCCTCGTGCATGAATCGTTAACTCAAACTTAAAAAATAAAAATCGACCTGACTTGTAATCACTTTGCGTCTGGGCAAGCGGGTTGTACCATCCCGCATAGCTTCCCTTGTCTTCTAGTAACTTGCCTTCTATGCAAAACAAAGAATGTGTGTAGTGCAATCAAGACAAGAAAATGAAGCTTCAAATCAAGAAACATGCATGTGGCTTGTGGGTGTTATGCTCCTCCTATAGTTGTATGAGATGCCAAACCCTACCTTGTATCTTTCATTTTCATCCATTTATGCCTAACTTTTTTTATTGGATTTTCTTCGTATTTGCATTAATTATTTTCGATTTTATTTATTATTTGTTCGTTTGAAATGAACTTCAAATTCTTATCCTCGAGAGCGATATGCACGCTTATAACTATTATTGAGATACATATTTTAAGTGTCACGTAATACTAAAAATATTTATTTATCCTGCAAGTGAGACCGTAAAACTAGTCAGTAATTTTGTACGAGAAAAATAAACAAGATGGAGAATAATAATATATAAATTTGAAAATCATTTTAGTTAATGGAAAGATTAGAAATTTAGCAAATAATAATAATAATATAATAATAATTATTATTTTGTAATTTATTTGGGCCTCAGTGGGCCTAATAGGCCCAAATATTTGGCGACTTCGGGCCTTCGATTAGTATATATAGATAGACTTGGCGCAGCGCTTTGTCTCATCCTCAACCCCCAAGCCTTTTTCCATATCTGAAAATTCCTTGGGTGTGTCGATGGGTCCAAACGAAGATCGGTCGGAGATAGCATTCTTCGACGTGGAGACTACTGTTCCGTTAAAAAGCGGACAGCGATTCGCCATTTTAGAGTTTGGGGCCATCCTCGTCTGCCCTAAGAAGCTGGTGGAGCTCGAGAACTACTCAGCACTGGTCCGGCCCTCCGACCTCCGCCTCATCTCTTCGTTATCGGTACGTTGCAATGGAATCACTCCGGACGCCGTCAGTGCTGCCTCTACATTTGCAGAGATAGCTGATAGAGTTTACGATATTCTTCATGGTTTGTATTCTCTCCTCCTTCTGTTTTGCAAACTTAAGACTCACATTTTGAGTCTATAGAGAAGTAAAATGAAATGGATTGTTTCTGTGAATCACGATGTCTGTTGATGCATGCTACTTGCAGGCATATCACTATCGGCTGGTTTTGTGTTTGGTAGCTGAGAAATTAATAATCATGGAATTAGGTTTTTCTTTAAAATGAGATTTTTGATGGCTTGGTAATGTATATTCTGCTGTAACTATGTCTCTTTTCAATCACCAAAATTGGTGAATTGCATCACTGTATCTCAATTTGATTGCCCTGCAAAAGACCTCATCTTTGGAATGCTGAGGGATTAAACATCTTTTATCCGGTAATTGAGCGAATCAATTAGATAGCATCAACGCGTAGAGTTGAAAGAAAAATGGATCTTTTTAAAATAAAAACATTTACTATTTTATGCTGACCCTCCTTAACAATTTTCAAGAGGTGGGTATATGAATGCTTTCATGCTTAAAATAATGCTAAATGTCTTTGTTTGAATAATTTTTGTGCGATTTCTTGATTTAGCTAAATTTGATGCTAGAATTATAAGTAATCAGAGTATAGGTTATGTGACTAGAATGTATAGTTTGTTTTTTCTATGCTTCTTACTGCATGAAGTTTTAGAATGCAGTATTCACGTTGGTTTCATTCTTGCCGATTATATCTTTTGTGTGCTAACAGTCTCTTTTAAATTGCAGGTAGGATCTGGGCTGGCCACAACATATTGAGGTTTGATTGTGCTCGGATAAAGGAGGCGTTTGCAGAGATTGGTCATCCAGCACCAGAGCCAAAGGGTATCATTGATTCATTGGCTTTGTTGACTCAAAGATTTGGAAGGAGAGCTGGAGACATGAAGGTGCAAAAGACACCTCTCTCTCTCTCTCTATCTAGCACATATATATATATCATTGGATCTATCAGTTTCTCTGTCTATCTCTTTTTCAATCTTCCATGTGCCTGAGGTCTGTGACTTCCATTATTCTTGTGCTGTTGTGCATCTCAAGCAAACTTCATCACTACTTAACGTGTGTGAGTCCACATAAACTTGATTTTGAAAATTGCAGAAATTTGTCTTCGAGCAAAACATCTTACAGAGTGGGTCAATATCAGAAAGTTTTTTTGGTGTAATTTAGTTATTACTACTGTCTAGACATGACATAGCTATATATTTGGATAAGTTGTTGAAGTTATATATTACTGGAAAAACCGTGTTCAAAAATAAATATTTGATAGTCTCAACATATGAAACTGATATCTATATTTTCATTTCTCATTCTAGATGGCAACTCTAGCAACTTACTTTGGCCTTGGTCAACAGACTCACAGGTGATTCTACACTCTACTAACTATTAAAATATTCAAAAACTTCTGCAAAAAGTCTGATGCATAAACTCTGTAAGTTTTCCAACCTGTGATGAATTTTCAGGAGCTTGGATGATGTGAGAATGAATCTTGAAGTTCTCAAACATTGTGCAACTGTTTTGTTTCTGGTAAAATTTTTTAATTTGGAATTTTTTCTCTATTAAGCAACTACTACCTTTTCACTATTACTCGTCACCAATATATTAATGAAATGTTTACTGATAAAATAATTAGATTAAAGTGACCACAGATCCTGTAAAAGGACTCTATACAGTAAATTTAACCATTTTGACATTCTTTATGTCAATCTTTCTAAAAGAAAAATAAAAGGCCTTATAATCCTACATGTCAATTGAGCTACACAAATTTGACATGCTTCATGTCAATCTTTCTAAAGGGAACATAAGAGGCTTTTGATTTAGATAGTATTTTGGAAACTATAATCTTAAAACTGAAATTGACGCTTCAAGAAAGCTCATCTAACTAATCCCTTCTCATTTTCGTGTGTTATATTTGGTTAAGCTGTCTTTCGCAATTTTGAAGCATGTTCTCTTTCTATATACAATAAACTGTGTAGGTTCTTGCCATTTCCATATAAAAAATTGTGTAAAATGGTGAAATTGACCTAAATCTATGTGTCTTCAGGAGTCTAGCCTCCCAGAAGTATTCACGGAGAACAGTTGGGTTTCTCCAAATGCTATTACTAGGAGTCGTAGTACTGGAAAATCATCTTCAAGAGCAGCGAATCTAAATATGACTAACCACACTAGTCTTAATTTAGATAGTGGTCCACTATCCCCTCCTCTAGATCAAATAGGCACCGAGAATCATCCTATACTACCTCTCTTGACACGAAGCTCTGAGGGAGATGCCTCAAATCTGGTTGAACCCAATACAACTCAATTCAATCCTTTTGACTTCCATACTTTGATTGATGAAATAAATTCAGAGTTACCCGGAACAGATGTCGGCATGGAAGAGAACAACAATTCGGTGCCTGCAGAGACAGCTTTTGAAGCTTCAATATCTCAGGAATCCAGCGATCCTATTGGGTTTATAGATCCTGATGAGGTGTCTGTTTCTTCTATCTCTGCATGTCATGTTCAACATTTTCATGGTTATCAAAGAATAAAAATATTGCACAGAGAAATCAGTCTACAGATTTTCTGTTCTCGATTGAAAGTACGATTTGATATTAGTACAAAGTTCGTTGATAGTGCTGGTCGTCCACGATTAAGTTTTGTGGTTAATGCTTCGCCAAGTTTATGTAGGGTTCTTGATGCATGTGATGTTGTAGCACAAAGATTGTTTTTGGATTCCATCAGCACCTCAGAGTGGAGGCCCGTAGTTACGAGGAAAAATGGTTTCTCCAACTATCCTACAGTGAGACTAAAGTAAGTTCTAGTTTCATTATTCTCTTCATCTTTACGTTCCAGAAATAGATAATTGCCTTGATTAAGTGGTTCATTTAAGTCTTAACTTGGAACTCAAAGATTTGTGTTCTATTCTACTCGACATACTTGGGTGTTCTTCTTGCTTCTGTTTCCATCGGAAGTATTTATTAGCTTAGCGGTATCTATGATATGACTTGCAGTTAGAAACATGATGCTGAAGTTATCTTCCATGCTTAGGCAGCATGTGGCCTAAGAGCAACTTTGCTCTAACCGTGTCTCTTTTATATTTGGTAAAACTTAAGTTGTTGGGTCAAAAGGTATTTAATCATTCATACAATATCGTGATATTCCTTCTCACGTGTATAAAGGAATTTCTTTTATTAGCACTTGCACGGTAAAACTTGAGATCTCATGTTCGGATATTATCGTAAATTAATGGCAATCTCACAAGTTTAAGTTGTTTAGTTGAAATATTTTAATCATTTCTACCCCCATCCTATTAATATTTTCATTATTGCAATATTCATTTATTATCTTCATTAAGTAAGTGGGATGAAATCAAGAATTTATCTTCTTGTCTTGAAAGCCACTCTTTTTTAAACTTGATTTTCTATGATTATGGAAACATTGATATACTATATTTACAGCATTCCAACTATTTTATGTGGGGAACTCGCCATATATGCCACAGAGATATACCAAAAAGAATCTTCCAGCACCCCAAAGAAGCTCGGATTCAGTAAATTTGACGCTGCAGAGCTCAATACCCTGTTCACTCCTGGAACATTCGTTGATGCGTACTTCTCCCTCGATACGTACGACTATCAGCAGAGTGCAGGCATCCGATTGGTGGCTAAGAAATTGATCATCCACTCACAGTGATCCAAAATCTGTATGTTGTATTGTCATTATGATGGCTGCAATACAATCCTTTCCTGTAAATTGACATAACTAGAATGGTTAGGATATAGAAGAAACTGATTATGCCTCGTCATATGTGCTGGTGATAGTGATTATTCAAAAATAGATTGAAATGACAACGAATATTTCCTTTATTGTAACGTTTTTCAGTATTTTCAGTACAATATTGTCCGTGTTGGGTCAAAGTCAATATAATTTTATTCTTGTGGTTAGCCTAAAATGCGCTGTACTGGGTATGGGGGAGAATTTTATTTATAAACCATGCATTTTTCACTCTCCTAAGCGATGTGAAATTGTGCACTCTTACTGATATGAGCTGAATTGACACTTGAGTCACAATCTTCCCCTTGGGGACCCGACGTTCTCGTCGGACACATTTTCGATTGGGGTTTGACTCTAATACCATTTGTAACGTTCCGCAGTACTCTCAGTATAGTATTGTTCGCTTTAGGCTAAAACTCGCATAATTTTATTTTTGGGATTAGCTCAAAATATGTTGTACTAGGTAGAGAGGAGAACCTTACTTATAAACTATGCATTTTCCTCTCTCCAAAATGATGTGAGATTGTGAATTTTCACTGATATGAGTTCGGGTTGAATTTTATAGAGATGGACAACATACCTTTGTTATTAACTTATTTCGTATTGTTACTTTCTTTATAGGATCTCGTTATTAAAAGATTGCTTTGAATATTAATAACAAATGAAAATCATTTAGTGTAGGTAGTAGACTGATGAAGATGAACTAGATGTGAGATCAACAGATGTGAGGTCAACCCAAATTAATCGCATTTAGAGATGACAAACGAGTTGTAGTAATCGAGCCCATTTAGCTCAGTTCAACCAAGCCCCTCAATTGACCTCAAGAGCTCGACGAGGGACCCACCCAAGGGTTTCATTTAAATTTATATTAGGGTAAATGAAAAATTAACTATCGTGGTTTGTAGTCAATGACAAGTCAACCACTATGATATTTTTTTTAACAAATTAACCCTAAACCCTAAACAAATATTGTGTGCATTTCTCTAACCCTTATTTTTTTAAACAAATAAAAAAAATATTGTGAAAAAAATATCACATATTTTTTATACCCGCGTGTTCATATTTCTCTAACCCTAAACAAATATTGTGTGCATTTCTCTAACCACTATGTTATTAACTAAACCCTAAACCAAATCCAGAATTGGACAGATTCAAAGCGGTCGCCATTCCCATCGTCCGCCTACATCGTCCGCGTCTTCACACAAATGTTGGACGCCAAAACAGCGTCCTCTTCTT
>CM039482.1:3544922-3684116 GCA_022433065.1 Begonia loranthoides | reverse complement strand
AACAGCGTCCTCTTCTTCGCTTCCGTCCGCACAGCTGAAGACCTGCGGACGCCATTTCACGTCCGCCTCGTCCGCGAGCATCGTCCGCGTTTTCATCAAAATGGACAGAGGCAAATCGAACGATTGGAAATCTCGTCCGCGGCATCCGCACTTCATAAACTGGCGTTCGCATTTCACTCCAAAACTGCCCTTGAATTATATTGAATCCCTAAAAGATAGCCAACACTACATGGACTCAAATAGACATGTTAGCACACTTTAATACCCTTAACATGACTATTTTTGATAAATTTGAGTATAAAAATAATGAATAAAAATGTTGAATACATTATTAATAAAAACACAATTAACCAACTTATTATTTTCATTACATTAAACCATTTGGTCAATTTAGTTATCATCAAAATAAAACTAAGCCAAACAAGAAGGCTAACACAGTGTTCCACTAACAATTCTTGGGTAATCCCAATGTCTCAGCGGCGTCTAGCGTCTTGGGTGTTTTTTTTTTTGGAAATTCCTGGCGCCGCAGCGTTTTGTCTAAGAATCGCGATGCTCTGTCAACTTGTTAACAGCAAACGTGACTGCAATGTTGGATTTGTCATTTTTTCATACGTCAGTGGTTAACTTGTTAAAAAAATATCATAATGATTGACTCGTCATTGATCACAAACTACAATGGTTGATTTGTGATTTACCCTTTATATTAAAATCGACGCAAAGGTGCAAGTTGAAGATTGCTTGACACAGCATCAACATCATCCTAATACAGAGGAGCATTAACAAGGCATGTTTATTTATGCCATAGTGCGACACGTTGTACGCGCAGAAAAGAGCGACGTGTCGTTTTGTAATTTTATAATTTTATTATTTTTAAAGATTCCAAAAAGAAAAAATCAGAAAAGATCTTCGATCGACGTGGCCTATTTTCTATCTCTACCAAACTATCCACTACAGCTGCACCCACTACTAGCATTCCATTCTCTTTCCTCCTATTGTTACACCCGGCTCACTTTTGCTCTTGACCGAACCTGACTCCCCCTTAAGATTTGGATTTGCCTAGATATTTACTTCCTTCGCCGTAAGCGACCAACCGTATCCCTTCGTGTTAACGTGCGCCCACCTCTGGCAGAGTCAATACGATCTTTGTACCGCCGGCGCGTTACGTGTCAGCTTCGATTCCGGTTGTCTGATATGCTTTTACGGAGAGGTGAAGGTTACCGTTCATGGCTGAGAAGAGAGTGGGTCGTCTGGAAGACTCTGTGTAAGCGTTGAGTGTCACTTGATTCGGGATTTTCTACCTTGAATTGTTGTTTTCGGTGTGATTTTTATATTGTTCAACGGAGTTGGAGTTTTTGATATAAACGTTAGAGTTGGAAATCGCATCTTTTATTTTGATCCATCTGCGGAAGGTTATAAGGAGGTTGTCTATGGAAGTTCGCTAGCGTTGAACCGCTTTTTTTGGAAAGATGGGTTTCATTTGAGTTGTTTTTTTACGGTGCTTTGAAAAGAGGAGGCCGATTTCGCTTTTTGGTTTTGGGTCTCTGAACTTTTTTCATTTCTGAGTTTAATGCGATGGTGCTGAATTTGGAGAAAGGTTGTGATGGTGGAAATAACAGTAAAAGTGGAGAAGGGTTTATCGACAGGAGCACAGTGAGAATTCTATTATGCGATAACGATGCCGAGAGTTCGGAAGAGGTCGTCACGCTCCTTTTGAGATGTTCCTATCAGGGTACATAATCTTTCATCATTTTTAAGCTTCTCAGCTTGTTTCTTTCTTTCGTCGGTGTTTAATTTTACAAGGTTAATTAAATAGGCAGGACTATGAATTTATAATGTTTAGTGTGTGTCTGGTAGATTGTCAACTGATCCAAGTGTCGAAACTCTCGGATTTTGCAGTTATTTGATTTGAGCTTTTCTATGCCCTCAAAGATCGAATGTTTCTTAACTCAGGAAAGCTTTAGTCTTTAACCAACCATTTTCAGCTGTATAGAAATTTACAACCTTGCACTGCCATTTGCTTTAAGGAGTTCTTGCCCATTTCTTTTTTGTTATATTTTATTTGTTTTTTAGAGTCCTGAATATATGAGAGTAAAGTATGGACGATGATCCATAATATATGACTTGGTTATATAGCTGGTTATTTTGATGATCATGACGTTTGTTTAGGAAGTAAAAGTTTGTCTTATCTAAATTATTGGAAGTTATTGTGGAAGTAAATGAATGCTGGGACTAATATGCCACAAAATTTATTGAAATTCAAATTATCTTTTCTCAGCATAATGACCTGCTTATGAATTGCTGCCTTCTTTCTATATATTGAACCCATTCTGCATCCGGGTCGTTCCTTCTTTTTGTTTTATCTTTCAACTTGACATAAGTAATGGTTTTATGTTCGAGGTCAAGGAACTTTTTGCCATACTTTGTTTAAAGTAAAGCAACGATCAAGTGATTGAGATGATGATATTACTTTTCAATGTCGACAGTGATTTCAGTGAAGTCAGCCAGACAGGTGATTGATGCTTTGAATGCCGAGGGACCGGAAATAGATATTGTGCTTTCTGAAATTGACATACCGATGGCTAAGGGCATGAAGATGCTGAAATACATAACTCGAAATAATGATCTCCGTCGCATTCCTGTTATCAGTCAGTGCCTTTTTATCTATACATTATTTGTCTTTAATGTTATAATACTCTTCAAGGATAGAGAAATGATTGATGTGATCCTAATTGTGAGTTGATTTTGCTTTTCTAGTGATGTCAGCGCTGGACGAGGTCTCTATTGTCGTGAAATGCTTGAGGCTTGGTGCTGCAGACTATCTTGTGAAGCCTTTAAGAACTAATGAACTACTCAACTTGTGGACCCACATGTGGAGAAGAAGGCGCATGGTTTGTACCACCCGACTATGTTGTGTTTTTCAAAGTTTCCCGTTCGTTATAATTCTCCTAAACATGTTATTGCATTATCCATGAGGTCGAATGATGTTTTTGATGAGATTCTGAAAAAGAGAAGATGTGAGGTAATGCCAATTGTGTATTTTTTCGAGATTGGAGCGGGAGGTGAAATTCTTTGTGTTGTCATCTACATGCAAGTTCCCCATCTAAATATATTATTACCATTGTATTTTCCTCGGCCGCATTGGCTTTAAAATGATGCTCCAAAGTCAATTAAGTCTATACTCGTATGCGTAGTGGACATGCCTTTTAGCTTGATCATTAAATGGCCTTTACACTTGTCTTTGTCTATATTGGCAGCTTGGACTTGCAGAGAAGAACATGGTTAATTATGAATTTGATCTGGGTGTCTCAGATCCTAGTGATGCTAACACAAACAGTACCACTTTGTTCTCGGATGAAACGGATGACAAGTCTTGTAGAGGCACCAATCCAGAGTTGGTGACAACACTGCATCAGGAAAATGAGGTGAGTTCAACACACAGATGGAGTTTAACACATAAATTGTCTCTTGATCAAGAACAGTTAGCCAGTTTCTTCATGTTTCACTAGAATCATTCTTATATTACTTTGACTATTTATATGACACGTTATAATGTAAAATTGCATAATTAAAACTAGAGTAGAGTATATATTAAACGTAGAATCCCTTAATCAAAACTTTCCTCCTCTCTCTCTCTCTCTATTTAATTTTTGTGGGTTTATTGTCGCACGCTCAATTATAATTTATAAGTATTGGTTAACTCTGTGCGATTTATGCCTTTCTTTTTCAGTCTGCCATTGTAGCTGAAGATCTTCCAGTTACTGATTCGCTAGATTACCGCCCAGTTGTGCCTGGAATTAGCGAACGGAGAACAGGTAAACACTCATTATTATCTGGAGTTCCTTTCCCACTAATGCGATTCATGTGCAAAAACTGAGCATGATATATCTTGATGTTTGTGTAGTACTTACAAAATTCTAGTATCGGTTTTTGTGGAAGATCTATTTTATGTATCTATTGCGTAAATTTGCTGCAGTTGTACTTTCATCTGGGCCTAAAAAGAGTAAACTAAAGATTGGGGAGTCCTCTGCCTTCTTTACATACGTGAAATCAAACATGCCACAAAGCAATTCTCAAGCACCCTCCCATGTCGAAGAAGATTCCACTCAGCATTCGAGAATGGAAGTGAACCGTGTGGCATCGGGTGAACAACATCTTAATGATGCACAAATGGTTGAAAATGGAGATGTCGGAGAAAGCTACTCTCAAGGGGATGACTTTCCGAGCAGTGCGAGTTTACCAGATTCACACTCCTTTGAGAGGTCTTGCACTCCTCCTGGGAATATTGAGTTTCTGCAGAGTAATATCAAGGAAGACAAGTTCTCTAATGGCTCTCAGCTTGATGCTTCTGGGTTGGCTGCTCAATCTGCTTATCCTTTTTATGTTCCTAATCAAATTATGATGCCGTCTTCTGCTCATCTTTATCAGAAGAATTTGCATGGTCTGCAAAATCATGCAGCCACGACAATGGTGTCACAGTACAGTCATCCTCATCAGTGCCCTCCTCATGTATCAGGAATGGCACCCTTCGCCTATTATCCTCTCAATATGTGTTTACAGCCAGGTCAAATTCCGGGTGGGGCTAATTCATGGAAATCGTTGGGAACTTCATCTTCTTCGGCTGAGCTGAACCTAAGTAAAGTGGATAGGAGAGAGGCGGCTCTGATCAAGTTTAGGCAGAAAAGGAAGGAGAGGTGCTTTGATAAGAAGATTCGGTATGTTAATCGAAAACGACTGGCAGAGAGAAGGCCTCGAGTTCGTGGGCAATTCGTGAGAAAGTTGAATGGTGTAAATATGGATCTTAATGGGCAGCCTGCTTCTATTGCAGGGGAAGAATATGAGGAAGAAGATGAGCAGGTGTCGAGGGATTCCTCCCCAGAAGACGAAGCTTCTGAATATTAAGAATTATTCATCTTCCAAATGATATTCGGGAGATTGATTTTCATGAATCCAAGCCAGTCTCACCGCCTACAACAAATTGACGTAATGTCGAGCCATTTTGTTTTTGAATCATCTCTTTGATTGTTTTTCGGATCGTTTTGGATGGTTCCAGTCCGAAGGGTGGTGGTTGTATGGCGGAAACCTGCTGAGATATTGATGTGGAGAAGCATGGCTTCGTCAGAAATGGAAGCTCCTCGCTCCTCAGACCAATCCAACTCGTTCATGTGTAGGATTTTAACGCCTTTGGACTCATCCATCGTCTTTGTGTTTCAACTTTTCCCGTACTGGATTCATTTTGAAGATTCTGCATGAATTTTTGTAAATCGGTACCCTCCATGTTTATTTGATCTTAAGATGGGGGATTTTCGTTGATCTGTTCATTTTACTTTCCGCATTTGGATGAAATTGGGAGATCATTTAACGTCGATTCCTGATGCTGAAATATCTTGCCTCGTAGTTGTACTTGAAAATATCAAGATCTTCTGCGATGAATTGAAGGTGAAATCGATTACGGACGATGGATTAGCTCGTCGCTCTCCGTGAAGATCTGATAGGATATTTTTGAGACAGTTTTTCGAGTTTTTTCTGCGAATCAAATGGTAAGGCGTGAATGAGTATACTATCCATTGATTTCTTCAAGTTTTCTCCTGGCTGCTTAAAGCGCATCCCTTCGAAATTAGCAGTTCGGACTTCCGACGGCCGCAGTTTAAAAAGAAGAACCTAATATACTATTGGGTTGCATTTCTTGTTTATCGTCATCCTCGCAATAATCTGTAATTCTTCAACAGATGATTCAAGGACGACAACTATAACATCTGTTGAGTTCCATCTTTAGGTTCAGATACAGTGATTCTTTCTTCTTCTAACGTTGCCTAACTGGTCTGTTTCCTTTCTTGCAAATAGTAAGATCTGAAGTCAGCTGTTTGCGATGAATGTGCAGAGGAAAAAAAGAGAGCAGGAGAAGAGGGAGCGTCTGCGTCCATTTTAATGTCTTTTGTCAACGACGCACACCACGTGTTTGTTGAATTGCTTCATAGAAGATGCTTTTGTTCGTTGCTTTGAAGTTAAGATGGGAAATCCAGCGTCCGATCCATCTTTCTCGCCGTGTCTTCTCTGCAACAAATCGTGCCGACTCGGTTCAGGAGCTCTGTGGAGCTATTTTTGAGTCGTCTGGCGGTCTCGACGAACTGGAATCGACTCTGAACAAGTCGACAGAGTATTTGACATCTTCTCTCGTTACCCGGGTTATCGATTCTTGCAAAAACGAAGCTTCCTCTAGAAGATTACTCAGGTTCTTCTTGTGGTCTTCCGAGAATTTGAAGTGTAATTTGGAGGATAAGGATTACAACCATGCCGCTCGAGCACTGGCCGGAAAGAAGGACAAGACGGTAATGCAGATTCTGATCCGCAATTTTCGGAAGGAGGGTCGGGCAATGGAGAGCCAGACTTTCGGCGCAGTGGCCGAAACTTTGGTGAATTTTGGGCGAGAAGACGAGGCATTGGGTCTTTTCAAGAACTTGAACGCCTTCCAATGTCCTCAGGATAAGTTCACAGTCACCGCCATTGTTACAGCTCTCTGTGCCAGAGGCCATGCTAAGAAAGCCGAAGGCGTCGTCTATCACCACAAAGATAAGATCTCCGAAATGAAAGGCTGCGTTTATCGGAGCCTCCTTCACGGATGGTCGGTGAAGAAAAACGTAAAGGAAGCGCGAAGAATCATCAAGGAAATGAAGTCCGATTCGATCATTCCCGATTTGTTCTGCTATAACACTCTTCTCCGGTGTCTCTGCGAGCAAAACGTCACAAAAAACCCTTCCGGTCTCGTCCCGGAAGCTCTGAACGTGATGATGGAGATGAGATCCTACAAAATTTCTCCGACGCCGGTTTCTTACAATATATTGCTGTGTTGTCTGTGCAGGGTTAGGAGAGTGAAAGAGTCGTGTAATATTCTCGAAACGATGAAGAAAACGGGTTGTTCGCCGGATTCGGTTAGCTATTATCTTGTTGCGAGAGTGTTATATTTGACCGGAAGATTCGGCAAGGGGAACAACATTATAGATGAGATGATCGGAGCCGGACTGAATCCCGACCGGAAGTTTTACTATGATTTGATTGGTGTTCTGTGTGGATTGAAGAGGGAAAACTATGCGCTTGAGCTGTTTGAAAGGATGAAAAGAAGCGCCATTGGAGGGTGTGGTCCAGTCTATGATATACTTATACCAAAGTTTTGTAAAAGAGGAGATTTCGAAAAGGGCAGAGAGCTTTGGGAAGAGGCCATTTCCATGGGAGTTTCTCTCAGTTGCACGAGTGATGTGTTAGACCCCTCGATCACCGAGGTTTTCGAGCCGACGGGGAAAAAGAAGACGGAGAAGATTGAACTTACAGAGCTCGCCATGGCCGAGCATGAAAAGCGAGTTACAGAGAAAATGAGAAAGACAGAGAAGAAGAAGAAGAATCAAAAGCAAGTTGCAGAGAAATTGAGAAAGCTACGGAAGAGGAGAAGTTCAAAGAAATAAGACAACTTCAAATGTCTCTTAATTTAAATTAGGGTAAATGACAAATTAGTTTACAATTAATGACAAGTCAACCACTATCTTTTATTTTATAACAAATTAACCATTGACATATTGAAAAATAACAAAGTCAACATTACTGTCATGTTCGACGTTAATAAGCTGACAGGGCACTGTAATTCTTAGACAAAATGCTGCAGAGACTGAGACGTGATCATGGTTTCTATGAGACCCTCGTCTCAGTGAGACGGTCTCACAGAGACCACAATCTCTATGAGATTTTTCTCACAGAGATCGCAATCTCATAGAGGGAGTGCTTCACACTTCGCAGGGGAGAGAGGAGAGGAGAACAGCTCGTTCGCTGGAGGAGTTCGATTTCTGGCGAAGTTGAATGAAATTTGAGAAGACACGAAGACGTGCTGCACACATACAAAACTTCATTGAAAAATTAACTTGAGGGATAAAATGGGTAACGGCTCAATCGGTGTTAAGAGTTATAGAGTCTCAGAAAGCCGAACGGCGTTCTGATACTCACAACGTCGGGGCGTTGGGAACGTCGGCGTTCTGAAAATCAGAACGCCGAACGCCCTGTCATCTTCGTAACGGTTAACATGACTGTGATGTTGAAATTGTCATTTTCTCATACGTCAGTGGTTAACTTGTTAGAAAATAAAGGATAGTGGTTGACTTGTCATTGATCGCAAACCACGATGGTTAATTTGTCATTTACCTTTTAAATTATTTTATAAAGTAAAATTAACAAAATAAACTCTAAACTACAACATAAATGACAAAACTACTATTAAATAATTTTTGTTAACATGTAAGATACTTAATTATAGAAAATAAACGAATCAATAATCAGTTATCACGTTTTTTGTTAAAAAATATTTCTTTCTGCTGCGGAACATTTTCTTTTCGCTGTGAAAAACACTCTTTCCGAGCGGAAACAATTTTTCTCTACTGTGAAAATACTTTTTCCGCTTCACTTGCTGAATTTTTTGTTGTTCTTGAGTGTAGCAGACAATGAATTTTTCAGCAAGTTTCTTCAATGGATCGGAAACATATTTAGCTTGAAGTATATTTTTAAAAAACAACTAACTAAAAATTTTTCATTTTGAAATCAAAATCGATTTCAAACAGGTTAACGTTTCTAAAATAGGTTTTACGGTGAGTTTTTTCAGTGCATCATAAACATGTTTAACTTGAAGTACATTGATTTTTCAACCAAGCATTAATTGAAAATATTTCATTTTTATATTGAAATCGATTTCGAACAGTTTAATTAAAAATATTTTCTTTTGTAAAATCTTCTTGTTTTTAATGTTTATTTCAACAAGTTAACGACGGTGTTTGTGTCGTTTATTTTTCATAGTTAGATGTTTTATTTTTCAACAAAATTATTCATTGTTTTCGTAGTTTAGTGATTATTTTGTAAATAAACACTTTTATAATAATTTTTTGTTTAACAAAAACTTAGTAACAATTTTTTTTTATAGAGAATATACTATTATAAGCAGTTTTAATATTTTAATAATTAATAATTTTTATATTTTAATGTAATAAAATAATGTAATTACTTATTTTATTATTAATGTAAACGGGGAAAATGACAAATCAACCATCGTGGTTTTCGGTCAATGACAAGTCAACCACTGTGGTATATTTGCTAACAAGTTAACCACTAACGTATGAGAAATTGACAAATCCAACATCACACTCAAGTTAACCCAGGCAAAACTGCCTGGACACCACAGACAAGTGCCTAGACGCCGCCCAGGAAAAACTGCCTGGACGCTTCAAACAAGCGGCGTCCAGGCTTTTTGTTTGCCTGGACGTCGCAAACCAACGGCGTCCAGGCTTTTTCTTTGCCTGGACGCCGCAAACAAGCGGCGTCCAGGCAAAGAAGTAAGCTTGGACGCGCGGCGTCTCTGGAGCTCTCTATTTGTCATGTATGGCGTTCTCGATCAATTGTGTTTCATGGTTACTTCGAATTCGTTATGTATATGGTTTACGAATGCAATGTTTTTATTGGTTTTTTGATCTCTGCACCTTCAAAGTAGCATAACTTTTGCTACGGATGTCAGAATTGGGCGCAGAAGGTATCAAATCGAAGCTCTCTCAGAGCTCTATAAATGTCATTGGGTAAATCCCATGACCGCCTTTTTCAGCCCCAAAATCAATCGTTTAAGCCCTCAAATTTGCGATCAAACATTTGCTTTGTCTGGAAAAATGTTTGATCACAAATTTGAGGGCTTAAACAAATGATTTTGGGGCTGAAAAAGGCGGTCATAGGGTTTACCCAATGACATTTATAGAGCTCTGAGAGAGCTTCGATTTGATACCTTTTGCGCCCAATTCCGACATCCGTAGCAAAAGTTATGCTACTTTGAAGGTGCAGAGGTCAAAAAACCAATAAAAACATTGCATTCGTAAACCATATACATAACGAATTCGAAGTAACCATGAAACACAATTGATCGAGAACGCCATGCATGACAAATAGAGAGCTCCAGAGACGCCGCGCGTCCAGGCAAACAAAAAGCCTGGACGCCGCAAACCAGTGGCATCCAGGCAAAGAAAACGCCTGGACGACGCAAACCATGCGGCGTCCAGGCAAACAAAAAGCCTGGACGCCACAAACCAGCGGCGTTCGGACACTTGTTTGCGGTGTTTAGGCAGTTTTGTCTGGGTTAACTTGAGTGTGATGTTGGATTTATCAATTTCTCATACGTTAGTGGTTAATTTGTTAGCAAATATACCACAGTGGTTAACTTGTCATTGATTAAAAACTACGGTGGTTGATTTGTCATTTTCCCCGTAAATGGAGACAATTTGATAAAACGGTCAAATTTAATGTAAAAAACATAAAAAAAGAAAGAAAAATAAGAGGGGGGGTTGAACCTGACTGTGAATGCGTGAAGAGTGTGACCTGACCTCCAGCTCCATTGTCGAATGTCGATGTCGTGCACGCGTCTTCTCTCTCTCTTTCACCAGAACAACCTTGGCTGTTGCCACCTTTGATTAAAATCTTCTTCCTTTTTTAGCTCTTCAGAGTTTTGCCATTTGGGTCTTCGTCGACCTCTATCCTCATCTCAATCCCTTCAGTGTCTTTTAATCTTTGGTGGGTGAAAGTTCTCGGAGATCTCCCAGAAAACACTGCATTATTTTACTGATTTCTAGTCTCTGAATCGTGGAGATCAGGCTCACCGAGAGAGATTTTGAGGAGGAGCGATAATGGGTCAGGATAATTTATCGGCTCAGAAGAGAGGCAGTGGCGGCGGAGCAGGGCTGCCCACCACCGCTTTGGCTACCAATGGCGGTAGAGGCCGATCATTTCCCGGAATTCCGCGTGGCCGTCAGGTGCAGAAGACTTTCAATAATATCAAGATAACGATCCTCTGTGGTTTCGTCACTATCCTCGTTCTCCGAGGTACCATCGGTGTCGGAAACCTCGGAGGCTCCGAAGACCCTGCTAATCAAAATCTAATTGAAGAGACAAATCGGATCCTCGCCGAGATTCGATCAGATGGCGATCCGAATGACCCCGATGAAGTTGCGGAAACTGAGATCAACCCTAATGTCACTTACACTCTAGGACCCAAAATTGCAAATTGGGATAAGGAGCGCAAGGTATGGCTGAATCAGAATCCTGAGTTTCCTAATTATGTTGATGGAAAAGCTAGAATCTTGCTCGTAACTGGCTCACCTCCAAAACCATGTGATAATCCAATAGGAGATCATTATTTGTTGAAAGCCATCAAGAACAAAATTGATTACTGTAGGATCCATGGGATTGAAATTGTGTATAATTTGGCTCATTTGGATAAAGAACTGGCCGGGTATTGGGCTAAGCTGCCATTGATCCGACGATTAATGTTGACTCATCCCGAAGTGGAATGGATTTGGTGGATGGATAGTGATGCATTGTTTACCGATATGGTGTTTGAAATTCCGCTTGGAAAGTACGATAAATACAACTTGGTTGTTCATGGATATCCCGATTTGATGTTTGAGCAGAAATCATGGATTGCTTTGAACACGGGTAGCTTCTTGTTCAGGAATTGTCAATGGTCTCTTGATTTGTTGGACGCATGGGCTCCAATGGGGCCGAAGGGTCGGATTCGGGAGGAGGCTGGGAAAATTTTGACGGCAAATTTGAAGGGGAGGCCATCATTTGAAGCTGACGACCAATCGGCATTGATATATTTGTTGCTTTCACAGAAGAAGCAATGGATGGACAAGGTTTTCCTCGAGAATGCATACTATTTGCACGGTTATTGGGCAGGATTGGTGGATAGGTACGAAGAAATGATGGAGAAATATAATCCCGGATTGGGTGATGATCGGTGGCCATTCGTGACCCATTTTGTTGGTTGCAAGCCCTGTGGGAGCTATGGAGATTACCCGGTCGAGAGGTGTTTGGGCAGCATGGAAAGGGCCTTCAATTTTGCCGATAATCAGGTGCTTAAGCTCTACGGTTTTAAGCACAGAGGCTTATTGAGTCCGAAGATCAAAAGGATCAGGAACGAAACGACCACTCCCTTGGATTTCGTCGACAAATTCGACATTAGGCGACAGAACGAGCAAAATTAGAGTGGATCTCGGAGCTAGTCCATACGATCTCTTCAAGGCGTGACTGCACAATAGGTAACAATGTAGTACCTCCATTTCAAGAAGATTAAAGTGGGTAATAGTTGGTGTTTAAGTCAAAATTTTCCCCCTGTTTTCGAGTTCTGCCGCTGCTTGGATAACCATATATTAAATTCTTTTATAGACTAGAAAAATGTTCAACTTTTCGGCGGGGTAATGCATAATGGAATTTTCTTCACTGATCTGCTAGAACATGTTCTTCCATTTTCCCCTCCCAAATAGGGAGATCAATGCTTTGCTCTTTTGATGTTCTTCTTGATTTGCTACTCTTCCAATTCATATTTCTTAGTAGAATACATTGTTTGATTTAGAAGAACTGAGTAGATTCGTGGAGTAGTTATTACATTGGATTTTAGGACATGTTTATTTTTTCTTTCTGGAATTAGAATGAAAAAATGTGGTTCTTGGGCCACTCATTGTCCCTCTTTTGGAATCGACACCACTCGAACGATGATCGAGGGTTGTGGGACGAAATCCAAAGAAAAGAATCGAATGGGGTAAAGGAATTGCATTTGAGATTGCCATTCGATAATACCATTATTTATGGGTTGACCATCAATTCGATTCCCATTTCGGAGCATCGAAAATGCTCGGCTCCGCTCTACATCAAACTCTGATGGAACTATACCCATTTTTGTAGGAAGCATTGTTAGGAAGGGATTACAGTCAAATGATAGCATTATTGTCGACTCTAGATTTTGATCGAGGTAACATCATCGTTCCTTGAGTAGAAATACGATAGACTTACAAAGATTTGTGCCGGAAAACCTTTGCAAACACTATTCACAAGTGCATCCGATTCATTTAGGATGTACGCCGGATTAGACTTTGTATATGAAACTCAGTTCTCAATCTAAACCATACAGATTGATGACATGTAGTTGAGATCAGATTTTAGAATTTTGTAGAAGCGGTTTTCGCAAAAAGACAAATTTACCCTCGCGGGAAGAAATCCTAGTCCCATTTTCTTCTGTCTCCAATTCTTTTATTTTGTGTAACCTTGATTGGTTGATTCAATTAGTTGATTTTGGCTTTGAGAAGAAAAAAGATGAGCTTGGTAGAGCATAAACAAAAGGTTTGAGTGGAGGGTAAAAAGGGAAGGAAAAGAGATAGGATGGAATTGAATTTTGGGTGCGGATAGAGGGGTAAAATAGGGATAATTTTGATGCCCCCATCAAAATTTAATAAACTATTTAATTATTTATTAAAACTATTTAAAAAACAGTTTGTTAAAAAAAAACTATTTTAAAGAATTTCAAAAAGAAAACACAAAAAACTGTTGTCGGCTCGAGTAGATTTTAAGTGACTTCAAAAATAAATAAAAAATTGTAATAAAATTTACAACCCACCACCATTTATTTGATGGGCCAATTTGAAATAAATTTTGGATAAAAGATGGGATGTCTGCATGGATAAGTGTCATAATTGAACAATGTTAAGTAGGATAATGCCACCAGCTAGTGGGTCTAATATTTATGGATCTTACTTTATAACAAATTTGTGACATTTACCAAAAATGGTGTAAAACCATGAATTTCTTGCAATGCCAAAATTCGCTAGTACATTTGGGGTTGGCGGAGTTCGGTTCAAGTACGACACTGAGATCGAGCCATGTCCGTGGAACCCAATTGTAACATTCATTTCGTTATATAGAGGTTTGAATCGAATATGAATTAGATTTTGGTCAGATTTGAGCCTGATCACAAACCATAAATTTCTTGCAATGCCAAAATTCGCTAGTACAATCAGAGCAATGTCTTTTAGTGATCATAGTACAATATTGTTAACTTTATGCCGAATCCCACATAATTTTATTTTTATGGTTAGCCTAAAACGTGTTGTACTAGGTAGAGAAGGAAACCCTACTTATAAACCATGTATTTTCTACTCTCTCAATCAACGTGAGATTGCGCACCCTCACTAATATGAGCCGCACTCACACTTGAATCATTTCTAGCCTTTATAGGATGGACTGCCACACTTAAGGTTGGCTGGAGTTCGGTTCAAGTTTGACACTGAGATCGACCCATGTCCATGGAACCCAATTGTAACATTCATTTGGTTATATAGAGGTTTAAATCGAATATTAATTAGATTTGGGTCAGATTTGAGCTCGATCACAAACTAAGTCGGTTTGAGTAGGATTTTTAACTAAAGATTTGAAAAATCGGCGCTTTCTTTGTCAATACAAATCGGGAATCAAACTATGGCCATCATGTCTTTTGCTACCTAAATTGCCAACCAGCCATTGTTGCATAAAATTGAACCAAACTTTAGCCACCAGTTTGGTCTGGTTTTGCCACCCATTAATCATAGTATTCCCACTTCTTCTTATTACTTTTGTTCACCTTCATAATCAACTTGTAATGTGTTCTTGAAGGTGTCAAATGGGTCTAATATATATTGTGTTATGACATGATGCAGGAAAGATCAATGGTAAGTGTGTAATTTAGACCATCAAATTTCGAGTTATTTATATATTAGATTAAATTTTTTTTACAAATTAAATTTTTATCTTTTAGTTATTAACAATTAAAATATTACTATAAATTTAATTTATTTGTTAAATTTAGAATTTGTATCACACATTTTTATTTATTTATTTAGGGATTTTAACTTAATTACTATTTATTTATTTTTAATTTAATTTTTTAACAAATAATTTAATTTCATGTTATCCAAATTTATAATAAAACTACTTTTTGTGGCCCAGAATTTTCAGAGCGCTCACAGCCCGTCAATCTTGTGATTTTTTGATCCAAAAGTTTCAAACTTTTTAGAGAGAGAAAGAGAAACCACGTAGTGGGATTTGGTCCGTGCGTGGAACGAGGGACGTAGGGAGGAACACGATGGCCATAATACCCCCTCCCTCTTTAAGCTTTTCCGTCTGTTTTTCCAAATTCCCATTTTGGTGTCTCTGAA
This sequence comes from Begonia loranthoides, assembly GCA_022433065.1. Classification (NCBI taxonomy): domain Eukaryota; kingdom Viridiplantae; phylum Streptophyta; class Magnoliopsida; order Cucurbitales; family Begoniaceae; genus Begonia; species Begonia loranthoides. Next base: position 3,669,090 of record CM039482.1, on the reverse strand, counting down.
TTTGGCTGTAGGCTTTGCCGATCGGTTTCTGCAATGTCCACTTCGCCTTTATCATCTTCGTCTGTCGGATTGGCCGCCGACCCTCTTGGCGATGTTGACGACTACAGTTGGGTCTGTTCTATTTATAATTACTGTCTTTTTCGTTCTTCCTATTGTTTTCTGGGTTTTCCATCTTGCTTCTGGGCTTATTGAGCTACGAGCTACTGCCTTTTTTTATTTTCTGTAAAATTGCGAGAAATTAGAACCTGAATTACCAAAAATCCTTGCCCTAGTCCTAGAAGATGTGGATTCCCACCTTCAAATCCTGTTACGCTAAAAAAATTACGGTTTACGCTCCCAGTGGGAAACGAAGACTAAGCATTAGCTGAGGAGTTTAAGTTTCTTCTACTTTTTCATTCTTTGTCATAATCATTCATGTTGTTTTCTTTAATCACTGTTCTTTCGTTGCATCATGGTCGTGATTAGCACCAATGTAGCCTACTTGATTATTTGCTAATTACAGATGCTAAAATGAGTTGGTTGTATAATTTAATTTTATTACTAATTTAGGTTGGTGAATTGGGTTGACTTGCATTTCTTTGTACCTGCTAACGAAGACTGATTTGTGTGTATTCTGGTTGAGTGTATCGGAATAAGCTTTGGATATTGATTTTCTATTGATTTGTTCTAGTAAGATTGATTTGATTGTCATGCTGGTTGTACAATGAAGATTCTTTTGTTTTTCTGATGAAAATTTGAGCTTCCATTTGGAATTTGTGGTGAGATACATTGATTCATTTGCAGGAAAAGGAAGGAGTGGGATCATTGCCTTTGGACATAGTCAGTCATGTATTTGATCTTGTACAAAATGGGAACTCTGCTTTTCGAGAAAATCTCTTCGAGGAGGTGATGATCAGATTAAATGCATTTAGTGTTTTGTTCTTCGAAAAAATTCTTTATTTTTGATTTTTCAAACGTATCCTATCTATTTAGTTGTTATGGTGATAAATCTCTAAAATTTGGGGAGAAAAGGTTTACTATGGGTTGGAGGATGAATTTGTAGAAACTATAGTGTTTTCCTTGCATTCTAGGCTTTTTATTACTGATGACATGCTTTTGAATTTAGGCAATCAGCTGTTACTCAAGAGCCAATAGCATAAAACCCAATGATCCTGTTATTCTTGCCAATCGAAGTGCTGCTTATATCAGGTTCGATGGTTAACTGTAGCTGAATATTTGACTTGCTTTATATAGTCAGTAATTTATATCATTTGTTTGTTTGCTTTATCAATACCTCGCTTGGAAATTTCATGGATTTGACGAAGTGTATAATATATTCGAGCAGGATTAGTCGATTCCTAAAAAGCAGACCACCATTAGCTTCCGAGTTAAGAGCACTGAATGGGTTGGATCCGACAATACATGCTGAGGTGGGTTTTATTTGCTTCATTATTTTTAACACGTAGTTTGGAAATTTAAATTAATGGAATGACATTTCATTTATTTTGAAAATACTTATAATTTCAGCTTGGTCTAAAAGATGCTGAGAAGCTTATGGACCTCCAAAGGAACACAGTTAAACCATTCTTTTTGAAATGCAGTTCTCTCATCTTGGTAAGGAAAGGGTATTAATTTTTCTATATCTCACACTGGCATTCTGTTCTATGTGGACCTTTATTCTTTATTTTATTGTTGTCTGAATTATACCATTTTGTTTAACTTCATTTCTTACTTTTAAACCCTTTTTTTTCAGAAGAATTCTCATCCAATAAATTATATATACATAATATTTAGTCAAATGAATCTGGTCAAGCTAAAATGGGTATCATGCTGCACATTTTCGAGAATGAGTGAGTTGGTTTTGTGATCAAAGTAAGGTCAAGTGTCACGCTGATGGTGGCTGAATGGATGGTTACCGAGGAAAACTTATTTGAACATAAAAGAGAAAGATTAAGCTGGTGAAAGAAAAGCTAGACTACCATAAGACTTTATTGCATTTTATCAGAATTGACTATTTGAATCTCGTGATAAATTATTGTAGCTTTTCTTTTTCCTTGTTCTGTAATTGTCAATGTGTTTCATAATGTAAGAGGTTTCAATTGTTTTGTGGATTTTGATTTTAAAATATCTTTGTAAGATTTTAATTGGATGCTTTTAATATCATGGTCGTGTACTGACAGCCTGAGCGTGCATGTTCTGCATGAAAGGGGAATATTTGTTTTGCCTCACCTAATAATTTTCAAGGACATACTAACACTGATGTTGTTCAGCTCGAAAAATATGACTTGGCAAGGGATGCTATTATGTCCGGTCTTCAGATTGACCCTTTCAGGTAATCAATATATGTTTCTTTGTTTGTTAAAGTTTTTATTAAAATTGGATCTCATTATTTAGTTGCTCTTTTACAGTGTTATTTCCCACCATGTGTAAATAATTGCTGTTTGTTTCTTGTAATATATAGCAAACCTCTTCAAGCTTCCCTTCAGAGTTTGGAGAGAGCACCAGCAACCTTGCAGAGGCGAAGAGGTGGTAAGCCTGAAAGAACAGACGATTTCGATTGCACCCTTTGTCTAAAGCTATTATACGATCCCATTACAACTCCTTGTGGGCATTCTTTTTGCCGTTCATGTCTATTCCAGTCAATGGATCGTGGTGTGTTTTTTTTTTCACTTCGAGCAATTGAGTGCTTCTAGATATTTTTTAAATATAATTTTTTTTTATATTTGCTCTTGAAATATTAGGAAACAAATGCCCATTGTGCCGAACAGTTCTTTTTATCAGTCCTAGAACATGTGCCATCAGGTGAGCTGTTTAAGCAGTCATAGTCGAAGAGTCCTTTTGTTGTATTTTTCTTTCGCTACTAATAAATGGTTGAAGGAGAAGTAATAGATTGTCTTAACTATGAGATATGGTCTGTACTGATGAAAAAAAACCCATGAGATTTAGGATGTTGAATTCCTGACACGTGGGTGAGAGGTGAAGTTATTAGTTGGCTTGCGTATAAGTATTTTTTTCATCCTTAATTATCTTGGCCATGAATGCAGCCTAAACAAGTATGACGTCATTGAAGTTATAGTGGCCATCCACTAAAAGTTTTCCTTTTTGCATCAGTAATAATCTTAGCATTTCTTGTGAATGCATGGCAGATTCCTTTTGATTATCATTTTAAGTTGGATGACACACTGGTGGTTTTTACCAGTGTTACCCTGAACAACATTATACAGAAGAACTTCCCGGAGGAATATGCTGAAAGGAAGTCAGAGAATGAGGGTTTAACAAAGCTTGCTCCTGATTTGATGCCTCTTTTTGTCATGGACGTTGTAATTCCCTGTCAGAAATTCCCCCTCCATATATTTGAACCTCGGTATAGACTTATGGTAATCTTCATGGGATATTACAGCAGTTGGCTCTTATTTCCCCTATCTATCTGTCTTGAAATGGAATGCTAATGGTCAGGAGAAATATAAGAATAGCTAGATAGAAAGTGACAGTTCAATCTGTTGGTTCTAATTGGATTTTTATATGAAGACCAAAATTCGTCTCATTGTTTTTATTCTCCAGATGATAATTTTATGACTGCATTTTTGAGTTTCTTTGGTGTAAATTGTCCAATATAATTATGTTGACTTGGTTTATAGGTGAGGAGAACTATGGAAGGGAATCATAGGATGGGAATGGTAGATTTTGCAACTGGTCCTTTTTCGTTCCTTTTATTCTCATTTCGATGTTAGGCAACTAAGTTTCTCACTGTCACTTGCTGTGTGATTGGCTATTAATCATGTAGGTTGCGATTGACTCAACATCTTCCATAGCTGATTTTGCTTGTGAAGTGGAAATTACAGAGTAGGTGTTGAGACGTCTTTCCTTTAATCTTTTTTTTTTTGTGAAACGATTCTCTTATGACTACTATCTTCACAATACAGGTGCGAACCGCTTCCTGATGGGCGGTTTTATTTAGAGGTGAGAAACTATCTTCTTTACTTTTCTGTTGGGTCTTTACACACTTCTGACTTGAATCGATGGTGTTAAGTTAGTAACATTTTAAAGGTTTGGTTTGAATTCTTTCATTGCAATTGGACATATGATATGCAGATTGAAAGCCGTAGGAGATTCCGCATCATTCGCTCTTGGGATCAAGATGGGTGAGCTTTCAATTGTTTTAAATGTATATCTAGTAAACTTAACATAACTTTCTTTCCAAAGTTGAGTTGATGCATTTTTTATCATTCCCTTCAGGTACCGAGTGGCAGAAATTGAATGGGTACAAGATGTAATTTTCCCAGAAGGATCAAAAGAGCGATCAGATGTTAGTTCTTTTATTTTTTTAATATTTTTTCTAATCCAAGTAAAGTTAAGTAAATAAGAGAAGGGTCAGACGTGATCTGCTTTGCAGAAGTGAGGACGTTAGCAGAATTTTTCATGCTAACTACGACATCTGGTGGGTCAGATTTTACAAGATGGGGTGAATTTTTTCCCCTCGGCCATAATGTCGTTATTTGCCATAGTAATAGATGTCCGAATATGATCTGTTTTTTCTGAATAAAGTGTCCTTGTATTCATGTATATTCATTTCAATATTGTGATACGCGAATGTCTATGGCAAACGATATCAAACTGCAGTTTTTTGTTTAATTGGCACTTAGATGTTTACGCTTATATACTCGTCGACCCCACAGTTGCTGGAATTGACAAATAATGCAGCTGAATATGCTCGGTCTTGGATACAGAGGGCTAAGGAAGCTTCAAGACGAGGTAAAAGAATTTACCATAGTTTCCACATGCATCTTTTTTTAGTTTATTGCTCACTTTTGAACAATATGCTCTCTATTTAGGGACTTACTTTGACACAGTTTTTTACAGTCACTAATGAGAGCATATTCAGAAAAGAGTTATACACTGTATTGATGGTGTTTAGATGACTATATATCTGTCCATCAATTGGTCAGATGAAACGACATATTCAAGACTTGTAGTAGTAGAGTTCTGTCTTCTAACGCATTTCGTCTACTGTTGGATTGTTTCTTACATTATGATTTCCCAGATTCAAGAAAACACGAGAAAGTTCTTAATGTGGAAGCAATGATGCCCTCACCACAAGATCCTGAGCGGTTCAGCTTTTGGGTACGTGCTCTGCATTATTTGGGTGTTCTGTATAGTTGCTGGGATTTTTAGGTTTCCTTTTTTTCTACATCACTCTTTGTAGAGCTTAAATCCTTTCAAAAATTTTCCTTTAAAAAAGGATTTAAATGTTTAGGAATTTAGCAATGCTATTCGAGCTTCCTCTGATCATTTCATGGCTGCTGCAGCTTTCTACCCTTTCGAACCGGAGGCCCCTAGAACGATTGGAGCTTCTCCGAATGAGAGATACTAAAGAGGTAATGGCCCCCAACTACTCCGTTAAAGTAGAAACATCATTGCCAATTGCGATTTTCAGACACTACTCCGCCTAAAGTATTGTTAGCCTCGAGACAAATTTGATACTTCATCTTAACTCCTCAAATTTTCAACCTCTTTTTTTTAACTTTCATGCAAAATTCTGCGGTGTTGTCGTCACAATCACTTCCAAAACTCTGTAGAAAATAGGTTTATGTTCTAAAAAGCAGAAAAATTGGAAGTGGTCAAAAACGTCATAGCCAAACATGTTTTTGAACATCCATTGACGGGAGATTTATCATTCCCGCAAACATTTGTTTTCCAGAAAGATTAAAAGCAGAAGTGTTTTTTAAGGTTGCTTTTAGATTTCTGTTTTGGGAGTTGTAGAAATCAAAAGATAACTGGAAAAAGAAAATAGAACGTGAAACATTATATTCAAATTCTTTTGGGAGGAAAATTGGGGGCAAAATAATAAATTTACTATGAACATCCAAATACAATTTTGATTTTACAGGGAGAATAACATATCACTTGCGTTAGTATTTCTTTTTCTGGTTTTTGATTTCATATTTTATGAATAATTTTAAAAAATGCTTTCCAGCACACGCTGCTGGTTTCTTGATTATTGGCTTGTTTTCTTCATATATTGCTGTAATTTTGTTGGACAGAGGATAAGACGGGGACTCGTGTATCTCAAAGCTGAAGAGCAGAGTTGCCATGTGCAGTAGATTCAAGGAGAAAAGTTTGCATCAATGGTGCGCCCCCTTCACTTATAATTGCATATCCATAAACATATGATCATCATTCACAAAACAACTACTCAATATTCTTTGACCCACATACATAGCCTTGCCGTTGGATTGTCGGCTTTTTTGTTGATAAAGAACACGCAATATTGGGGTTCCTTGGTGGTATTAAAAAACATAGATTCTGGGTTTTGTATTTTAGTAAGAATGCGTAAGAAAACCTTAGCAGAATTCTGAGATTGCTTCGACTGCTGCAATTTTTCTCGAACAACGTGGGATTTACTCTACGTTATAAAATATTCGATAAGATGCGCTCCAAATGGAGTATCGCTGTATTTGAATGGCCGTGGCCTTGGATCCCCATTGCCTGCCTGCCTATGCATCTCATCTAGAGGTGGCTAACGAGCCGAGCCGAGCCTGTCGAGCTTAACGAGCTGAGCGTAACGAGCCGAGTTTAATGAGCCGAGCCTAACGAGTTGAACCTAACGAGTGAGCCGAGCCTAACGAGCCGAGCCTTAACGAGCCGAGCCTAACGAGCTAAATATATATAAATAATAATATCTTATATAAATATATTATAAATTATTTTCAATATTATACAATTTAAAATTATAATAAATATTTATTATTATAAAGTAAAAATATTATAATTAATAATTTAATTGAATAAATATTTTTATTGAATTGAATAAATATTTTTATTACAATTTCAAAATGAAAATGAAAATTACAACTTCAAATATAAATTATAATTTCAGAGCACAACTTATAAGATAAAGAAAATATATGAAAATGAAAATTACAATTTCAAATTTAAATAAAAATTTAGTCTTCGACATCCAAATTTTTGAATTCTTCAACTATGTCATCTTCTCGTTGTTGATCTCTCGTCACAGCGTCGTTCCAATCCTTCATGCAAATGAGTGCCTCAACGATTTCTGGTGCAAGTCTTCCTCGTTTATCATCGTACACACGTCCACCTGCACTAAAAGCAGACTCTGATGCTACTGTAGAGACCGGAGGTGTTAGTAGATCACGTGCCATTCTAGAAAGAATAGGAAATGAAATAGAGTTGACTCTCCACCAAGCAAAATATCAAAATCATCGGGGCAAGAAATGTTATGGTAGGTGTTAAGATAAATATCGAGTTCATTTCTTTGTGAATTATAAGAATGAACATTGCTATCTATTTGCTTAAATATATCATACATAAAATCTTGTAGATCTCCACCACAAGCACCACTACTAGAACTAGCATGCATATCATATGAAGGAATTGAACGATTATTAGAATATTTAATTTCATAAGAAGAAAATAAATTATCAATTTTATTTCTTAATTGAGCACCATTAATTGAAGAAGAAATACCTAAATTAGAAGAAATTCTATCAAGCATTATACGCACTCCATGTAATTTAAATCTAGGATGCATTATGCATGCAAAACAAAAAATATGAGGTATGTTAAGCCAATATTTTAAATTTTTTTTTTTCATTTTTTCAATTAATGCATAAAATTCGTTTCTTTGTTTAAATATTTGAAAAGTACCCGTTAATTTTATAAAAAGTGGGAGAACAAGATGAGTAGTGGGATAATAAATTCCCGAACATTTATTTGTAGCTTCATAAAATGGTTTTAAAAAATCAAAAAATAAATTAGCAATATCGCAACTATTATGATCAAGAGTAATACATTTTGTTTTTTCACTAATATAAGCACAAATAACTAACCAATATGGCTTAGCATTTTCTAACATTAAATAAGTCGAATTCCACCTTGTATCTACATCGGTTTTTAATTTTCTTGGTTTAAGTTAAACAACTTTACAATATTCTTTATATTCTTGTTGTCGCGTATTAGATGAAGTAATAAAAGAAATTGTAGATCGAATAGATTCAATATGTAGTGAAATATGTGACATGCCATCTCGAATAACTAAATTTAAAATATGACAAACACATCTCATATGAAAAAGAGTATTATGAGCCGTATCTAATTAAAATAACCTTTTAAATTCAAAAATTGCAACATCGTTAGCAGCAGCATTATCTAGCATAATACTAAAAATTCTACCTCTAATAGCATATTTTGCAAAATTCCAACAATATATCTATAAATGGTAACGCCACTATGTGGATATTCACAACTACGAAATCCTAAGATTCTTTTATTTAATTGTCAAGAGTCATCAATAAAATGAGAAGTTACGACAATATATCCTAAAGCATTAGGTGCATTCCATAAATCGGAAGTAATACAAATAGACATAGACGGAGCATTTGAAAAAAACTCAATTAATTTATTTTTCATATGATTATACATTTTAATAATATCACTTCGCGTCGTACTTCTAGGGACTCGTCTAAAACTAGGATTAATATACTCTTTCATAAAATTTTCAAATAACTCGCTATCAAACATAGATAAAGGTGCCTCAGATTGTGATATATATTTTGCTACTCCTTCTCTCATTTTATTATGTGAATACATAAAATTGCCACTGCCACTAGCATTTATGAGTGTTTGTGTAGGGTCTCTCACTTGCGCGTTAGAGTGATATTTTGCATAATGCCTACCAAGTGTGCTAGTAGAACTACCGGATACGTATGCATAATGTTTAATACAATATTTACATTGTGCTCTACTTTCTATTTTTCCACCAATTTTAATATCTTTCATTTCAAAATTATTCCATACATTCGACGTTTTACTTCTTTTTTTTCTAGGTGACGATGTGGATGCATGTGCCAATGATTGATCAATTGCAATTGTGAGATTATCTTCCCTAATTTCCTCAATATCATCGTTAGTGTCATTAAAAGTGTCAATTAAAAAATCACGAGGATCCATAATTAAAAAAATTGACTACTGCGAAACAATTAATAAATAAAATGATACCGCACACCAATTACGCAACAATAGTATGCAATTGTTGTGAATTGTGATCACCTCCTCCCCGAATACGAGTCCTACAAAAATTGCAAAAAAAAATTAGTTATTTTATAATACACATTAAATTAAAAAAACTAAAATTAAAAAAATAAAATATACCTTTGAAATTGGGAGAAAGATTGAGAGATTAAGCAATTGAGAAATGAAGGGAAAGATTGAGATATTGAGAGAAAAATTGGTGAAAAGATTGAGAGAATGTGAGAAAGTTGGGATGAAAAATTTGAGAGATAATGAGGAGTATATATAGCCTATATTTTGCCAACTGTTGGATCAAGCAAGCAACGGTCTCAAGACCGTTGCTTGATCTCATTTCAGCCTGAAGCTGAAATACACAGCAACGGTCTGAAGACCGTTGCTGTGTTGGGATCATTGGGCAACGGTCTTTGGACCGTTGCCCAACATGGCAGCCAACAGCTGAGAGGCTCAGTCGAGCCCTCAGACGAGCAACAGCCAACAGACAACGGTCTGGTGACCGTTGCCATCGCCAACGGTCTTCAAACCGTTGGTTGAGTGGAGTGACTCCACTGGAGAGTGGAGTCTCGGTCGCGAGACCGAGAGAAGAGGCGACTTCACGATACGGTGCACGACGACAAAGCCAGTTCTGATGACTTCGCGAGACGGCGCACGACGATTTTGCAGTCCCTGTCCTGCTCAGAGAGCTTCCTTCGCAGTCGTTCTGTCGTTCGAGACTGAGCCAGTTCGCACTTCGCAGTCGTTCCATTGTTCGTCCGAGCTTTGTAGCCTCAGTCGCCGTCGTCGCGAGCCCGGGCTGGGAATCGGACTCAGTCGTCGTCGTCGTCGTCGCGAGCCCAGTCCTGCTCAGAGAGCTTCGCCACGCGAGCTCTGTCCCCGTCGTCGCGAGCGGGACTCAGTCCCCTGTCCCCGACTCCCCGTCGTCGCGAGCTCGGGCTCGGGTAGAGGTCTGGCGGGCTGGCTCGCCGGGCCAGCCTGGCTAGCGAGCCCGGGCTCGACGAGCTTGCGAGCCCGGGTGCTCAGGCTCGGCTCGGCTCGTCTACCGGGCCTGGGCCGAGCCAGCTCGGTTACTGTGGCGGTCCGAGCTGAGCTCGGACTACTATAATAACGGACTGAGTGAGCGGGCTGTCGAGCCGGGCGGGCTGTCGAGCCAACCCGCCCGTTGGCCACCACTAATCTCATCCACTATTTCGAGGCTTTCTTTTAATACCTCGAATGCAGGCCAGCTGATGTAGTTGCAAAAGAAGACATTTTCATTAATACCCATTAAGCAAGAATTATTTACCTACTAGACATTGATGCAACCACGTTGGTAGAGCTGAAAATTGTCTGCATCCTTCGATTTGATGATGGCACTCACTGTAGGCCACGAATTCCATTTGATGGCATCATCATCGCACAAACTTCTCTTGTACTAGGTTTTCCACGCAATAAAATATGTTGTTTCTCATAGAATTATTGTATTATTATCTCATTTGGGCTTTGCCGTTTTCTTTTTCTTACAGAGAAGTCGTGGAGCGGACTGCCGCTTGTGCTACGTGCCACCTCTCCGGCCTCAGGAAGCTGGTGTCAACTGACAATTCTAGTTCTACCTTCGCCACCATGGCTTCACCCTCCACCAATCGCGTGCCCATCTCTTTTAGCTTCTCCTTTTCTTCTTTTGTAATCATATCACTGGCGTAAATTTAGGTTTAAAAGGTCGAGCTCTGTCTCCAGTCCCAGCACTCCTAGTGAGAGAAATGATGGACAGAAAAAGAAACACCAAACGAGCAGATATGGTTGTTTATTGTTCATATTCAGACTTTTCGAGGAAGAAGATGAAACAAAACCAGCAGGTAATGGCTGGAAAGATTCTGAAAAAAGTGAACTTGGAGTTTTTTTAAATTTCGGAATCTGCCATGAATGAGCTGTCTTTCTCTCTCTTTCCTGCGTCCCTGAATTTTTCAAGTTTCGATGTAAAACCCTTCTCCTTCTTCCTCCATAACCAATCCATCATAATGCACATCATCCGTGCACTTCATCAAAATATCACAATACTCTTTTTAACTCTTAATACTAAGCGCTTTATCGAAATATCAAACTTATATTTTTATTTTTAATTTAGGAAAATTAACAAAAACAACTCTTTTATTATGAGATCGATGACAAGTCAACTACTCTAATAATTTAAATATTAAACTATTGAACAACATAAATATCACTGTTATTTATTGAAAAGAAACATGTATCCAAAAACGATGCCGAAACTAGGGGTGGGACGGTTCGGTTCCAAATTATAACCAAACCGATTCGGTTTGGTTTTTCATTTCAGAAAATCGAAATTGAACCGAGAGGAGTTCGGTTCTCTTCAGTTCGGTTCTAATCGGTTCGGTTTTTGGTTTTAATCGGTTCAGTTTTCGGTTTTAATCGGTTCGGTTTTTGGTTCTAATCGGTTCAGTTTTTTATGGCATTAATTTGTATGTTTTCGATTTAATTTTTCAGCTTTGTACTCGATTTTGAGATCGGTTCGACATTTTGGTTCTTTTAGTTTTTTTCGATTTAATTTAGTTCCTAACTTTCCTAATATATTTCATGCCGCTTAATTTTTTTAATTATTCTAATTATCTCTTTTAAACTTTGATTTGGCACAAAAAAATTCAACAATGCAATATTACATAACAACAACTAAATAGCACATCAAACTTATAGTTTCATGATATGAGTAAATTTAGAATTTCCACAAAGATTAACAATTCTAATATTCAAAACAGATTCTAAACTGTGAATCAATAATTAAACAAACAACAATTTCTTAATTAAGAGACAAAAACAAAGAATATATGTATTTATAGATCTCCAACCGGCCAATCTATGAACAAATTTCAAAGTTCAATAATTTAGGCAACACTCAACTTCACCATACAAACATTTTCTTTACCACAAATTGAAAAAGTTTTCAATCCTATAATCCTAAATACATAGCAAGAACTTTCCTAGACAATATAATTACATATTGGATATAGTTTATTCTCGCAGGAAATATAAAAAACCTACAAAAGAAAAACTCAAATTCACTCTATCTATATGTCCCCGATCTGTAAACATATACAAGAAGAAAATAAATTTGTGTGTAGGATAGAAATGTTGGGTGGGGTGGGGTAATTGAAGTTTTCAAGAGAATAAGACTAAGAAGAATACGGTAGAGAAGAGGACAATAAATTTTTAAAAAAATAATAATTTATGTCAAAAACGTTTTACTATAAATTAGGGCGAGTAATTAACAAGTTTATGGGTTTTTGAGGTTTTTATATTTTTTTATTTAAGTTTCAATTTGGTTCGGTTTACCTGGTTCTTAAAAACAAAAACCGAGAACCGAACCAAACACCTCGGTTCGGTTCGGTCCTATTTTAAATTTTTTCTTCTAATGAAACCGAACCAAATAGATGAATAGTGATCGGTTTGGTTCGGTTACTCGGTTCGAACAGAACCGATTCCCACCCCTAGCCGAAACATATTCTGTAATTTTAATTATACTTTAGTTTTATGCTAAAATCGTAATAATTGAAGCTATTTTACCGCAAAGACGATGCCGGGAAACTCCAGCGATTTTCTCGTCGTCGAAAACAATTTTCACATTTTTCAATTTTTCAAAAACGATGTCGAACGTTGACATGACTCTTCCTGGTTCATTGTTGTCGTCCAGTTCTCATCACCATCTTTTCTTTCCTCTTCCTAGTCCATCGTTGTCATCTAATGTATTACTAATGTCTCACTTTTCGCTACGGAATGTTGTTGTTCTTCAGCGGAATGTCATCTTTCTGCAGCGGAAAATAATCATTCTCGGCGAGAAAAGTTATCTCTTAACGTTCTGTAGTGAAATGATAATATTTTTTAATGGAAAATATAATTACAATATTTACTCTGATAATTTTATAAAATCACTATTTAAGTTATTAGTAAAAATTGTTGAGTGATTATTAATCTCATAATATAATAGATTATTTGTTAAAATCCTTTAAATTTATGGATAGGGTGGTCTTAGCATGGCTGTTATTCTCAGCCTTGGTCAAATCCAACTCGGTCTGAGGGTTGAAACTCTTGTCCACAGTTACATTTTCGGAAAATCAAGCTTGTCTTTTCACCCTTTGTTGGATAGTTGCTTTTTCAAACTCCAAATGAAAAAACAAAACAAAGCAGCGACTGGTGTTTGGTCGTTTTGAATGTCCCAAAAAGCAACCTAGGCTTTAACTGTCACCAAAATAAAACAAACGAAAGAGTGGAGCCATTATAATTCATTGCTTTTGGAACGGCACAAACCCTAACCCTTTTCCACTGGTCCACCAAAGCAACTTATTAAAGTATTCACAGTGAAGAAGACGCATGCTTGGTCTTGAAAAAGAACCCTTTCTTTAATGGTTAATATACCTTCCAATGCAATCCTTCTGCAGTAGTCATGACTGAGGAAGATGATATGGTTGCTCTGTTTAATGAAATGAAGTATCTCTATCTCTCTCTTGGGACTGAAAAAACCCACTCTTTTTTTTTTAAACTTTGAGATTGGTCTCAATCTCTCACTCTCTCTCCATAGTGATGACCAAAAGATATACGAAAGAGAAACTTGCTTGAACTTTTAATTTTTGAATTAATTAGGCACTAGAAAATTTAAATGAAACTTAAATAGTAGATCCGGATAACTGAATTAAACCAAAAATCCAGTGACATAAAAGTGCTATAAAAGAAAATAACAAAATTTTTAGTACAAGTCTCAACCTTACGGTTAAATATCTCGAAAGAAAAATACTAAAATAGGTAAGAGTTTCGCCTAACTCACTTCTGTGTTGGCAATTGCATATCCTCCAAAACTAAAACCTAAAAGAGGGGAGTCATTTGGAGTAAGTCGATTAAACTCAATAGGGACAACATTTTGTGTTCCACAATTTAAGTTATAATAAATATGAGGAGCATGCTATATAGAAAATAATTGCATAAAAACTGATTTTATAAAACAAGTAGAAGGGTAAACAAATGAAACACTCTACTATAGTATAATACATACAGAAAATAAGCTCTACTGTACAACATAAAAGTCTGAGAGAAAATAGAGTTACTCATCGATATCGGGTACACTATGTCTGAGACATCTATAGAACAACGACAATCAACGATCACTAAAGCCAAGAAAATAAGACTTTGATCAGGTTTAAGATTTTGCACCTAGAAACACAGCACAGTCAGCTACCTGTGTTATAACCACAATAAAATTTAATGTAAGAATATTTAATTTTAAATTTCATTTAATCACCCCATTATTATGGGTAGTTATGAATCATGAGGAGTCTCTTTTCCTTTATTTTCAGCGTCCACCCTTTTATTCTCACAAAGGAAATTCTCTCTCTCTACCAGGAAGACATTCTCTATGCAAATAAAGTGGTCAGGGCATAAGAGAAGTATTAGGAGAAGCAAAATTTTGCCTTTGAGTCATAAAAATACTAGGCTTTGTTGGAAGGTTTCAAGGTAAGACAACCAAACCTTTCTCATTGGCTATTATTTCCGCTTAGGTTCTTGGGGGTTTGTGATTGAAGTTTTGATTCGTGGATTGAAGGTTGGTTAAATTAGCATCCAATCGGGCTATGAAAAAGGAAATCAAAAGAATGAAAATGTTGAGTTTTCATAGGTACAAAAATTTAATCGTTTTATTTTTGGAATTTTGTTAAAGCATGAAAAATTCAAAGTTTATACATGGAATTGAAAAGGATTAAGTCTTGAATCATTATGAGATGTCTAAAGATGAAATTTTTGGGATAAAAATTAGATTTTTATAGAAAAGATGTGATTTTTCAGAAATTTCGGGCGTCTCTGTTTTGTAGCAGTCAACAGAATTGATACTTGAGGGGTTGACACCGAGAGATGGTCGTCTGGACCTAGTCTGCAATCAATCGGTTTTGTCGATCAGATTGTTTTTGAGGACGACCAGTTCAGTTGACTAGACATCTTTGGAGTCATATGGACAAGGGTTTTAAAGATGAATCTTTTGTGGGATTATTTCATAAATTCCCAGAGTTGGTTCCTATCTAAGTTATGAGTTCCAACGAGCTTCTAAAAGTTTAGAAAAGTGAATTTATTTGGTTATATATACTTTGATGGGTCCAAAAGATTAATAAGGAGATTGAACTCTTTGTATTTTTGGTTATTAGGCTTTGACTTTGGTAGACCTGGTTTAAGATAGGAATTTTGTAATGACTTGAAATTTTGCATACTTATGAATGATATATAAGTGATGCGTAAAATTAGAAATTAAAGAATTATGTATAATTAACATTTGCAGATAAACTATTTTTCTGAACAGTTTGAATATATTAACATAGTTGAATGTGCAAATGTATATGGAATTAGATGAAATTTTAAGGTGATAAACTAGACATCTTAAGGAAGAGAAGGGCGTTGGAATTAAGTAAATTTAACTTATATAGCAAAAGTTATATCATTTTGAAGTCAAACTAAGTATGTGTGACATTATCGTACCATTTCCGTTAAATATTTAATTCGGATGAATCAAGTGAGAATTTGAAGATGTTATCCAGGAATGAAAGTTTTCCAAGACATATATCTATGATGTCATGTAATAAAATGTGGTCACCAATTGGGTCGTGCCACATGTCAAGCTGAAGCAAGTAGCTTAAACAGTAAATAATGAAAATTTAAGGGCAAATTGGTCTTTGCCCTTCAAAAAGGGAGGTAAAAATGGTAAATGGCCATGGAATGACCAATAGGGTTGTGCCGCATGTCAAGCTAAAACAAGTAGCTTAAACTGTAAATAATGGAAATTTAAGGGAGAATTGGTCTTTTTACTTAAAAAAGAGGTAAAAATGGCAAATGGCCATTGAATGATTATCTGGATTAATTCATTCTCATACGAAGGAAGAGGAAATTGTGTGTGTGTGTGTGTGTGTGTGTGTGTGTGTGTGTGTGTGGGTGTGTGTGGGAGAGAGAGATATATTTGAAAAAAATGCAAAAATTAAGAAAAATATTGAAATTTTGAACTTGAATCTCAAGAGAAAGTTGTAGCAAATGAGAAGAGGCTTCTAGAGCACTTAAAAGTGAAAAGAGAGGTGAAACTTTGGAGTTGAATTTGAAGTTGGAAAGGGTTGAAAATTAAGGTAAGTAATTATTATCCTTAAAGAGTTACAATTTGTGTAAATTGCAGGATATAGGTAGTGATATAGGATTAGAATTGTGAAATGTTGACACTAGATATTATGAGACAATTATATCATGTTTTGGTTTGGTTAAAGTTGAGTTTGGAATGAGGGAAATAAAGAAATGTTGAAGGATTTCGACAATCTACCTCATTTACGGTCAATTAGGTCATAGTGCGGTCGATCAAACGTTGTAATTTAACGGGGCGGACTACCAAAATAGACGACCGTAGTGAAGGGGTTGAATCTGTAAATTTTGTGATCGACCAGAAATAAGTATTTTGCCTTGTTTTGTCTTAAAATTGCACTATAGTGGTCGATCGTGGCCGAGGGAGCGGGTGACCGGACACATAAAATTTAGAAATATTTTCTTAAGTTTTTAACCAATTCCTATATCTTTTTGGGTGACTATAGAGACATAAATAGAACATGTCTAGATAGATGTATGACACTAAATCGTGCATCATTTGTGTATGTTTAATAACAAGATTTGCATAGTTCATATTACACGCATTATTAGTATGTACTATATGCATTCAATGTATGCATAGTGAGAGGATGCCAAATCATGCATCATGAACATATTTATATGTACAAAAATATTATCTACGTAGTAATATTGGTCATAGAGGAACCCAATATGCTGCTCCTGAGTATGTATTGTGTGACATATGTAATGTGAAAAAAATAAAAGAGGAGTGACTTAGAGTCCCCCTTGAGTTGAGAGTCCCTAGCCCTCCAAAAATTTATTTGTTCATGGACACGTCTATTGAACATAGTGGCTAGTATGGTGGATTTCATGGTTTGTGTGCAACTTTACATACGATGGTATATGATATGCATATTGACATTCAGTAATATACTAATACGGTACTTGTTAAAGAACTTCATCATTTAAATTAAAAGGACATTGCATTGGTTTATAGCATTATCGCATTATAGAGAGCAGAATAAGGGTTGTGTGATATTCATATTGCATATCATATTGATTGTATAAAAAAGTCTAGATATAGGCTTAGGAGAAGGATGTGGTCCTATATGTGTAAAATACATAGAATTGTAAATTTTGAATATTAGATTTACTTGCTGAGCTTTATAGCTCATTCCATTGTGGTTTTCTCTTTTCAGATTTAGAAGGTAACCAGAAAAACAAAGACAAGGCAGATCAAAGGTCATAGGCTAGACACTTAGGGTAGGAGTAGAACTTTAACTTTTGGATCCTATGTATATGAGTTTTAGTTTCCGTTGTGTATAGTTTGGTGTGATGGTTACATATAGTGGTCTAAGTATTGCAATAAAATAAAGATTGTATGGTTTTGAATAACTCGTGCTAATATATGTTGAGATAAAAAAATGTGGTTGTTATAAAAAATGAAATCACATAGTTGTTTTAGTGTACATATCAAATAAAAAGTAAAATTTTACTTAGACTAAAATATGATAAATTACGTTGTGATTACTTGTATTATTATCCTTTGTAAGGATACTGAGAATATATAATCAAACGTTAGCATACTTCAATGCGAGTACTTGTGTACACATGTCGTTATCCGAGTGGAGAATCCTTATCACAATCCCAAAGTTCGAGGGGGTTCGAGGTCGGAGTCGTGACAAATTTATTTTTATGTCTAACATTTGCATTGTTTTCTAAATTTTTATTTTATGATATGTTCTTATATAAAATGATGTAACCATTTTGATGGCTAGTCTATTTTCGTATCGTACATATATTTTTACTAGACATGTTTAAATATAAGCATGCATAACCTTTTGCTTGATCATTTTGGTTGTGCAAACCAAGTTTGATTGATCCATGTGGGGGTTCTATTTTCAGTAAGCACATTAGACCTTTGGAGAATGTGTTTATTTGAAATATTGTAACTAGAGTAATGAGACAGTTGTATGTGTCATATCCCTGGGTGCAAAACATTAAATCTGATCAGGGTCACTGTAGCTGTTGCGATCGTCTGAGTATCTCCGTTATTTATTTCTGTTATTGTTGGTGACATGGTATGCTCAGATGCCGTGAATGGCTCCATTTTAATTGTGATTTTTTCGTTGACAGTAGAAACCTATTTTATGTATGTACTACAATATAGTGGAAGTTTTTAACATTTGTTCTACTAGTCGTTTTCTACTCAATTTTATTTAAATGTTTTATTCATGACATGATCACATAATCTTTTATACTTTTACGCTGAATGTAAAACTCTACCTCTATTGAGTTTGATCGACTCACCTCAAACGACTCCCTCCTTTAAGTTTTAGTTTAGAGATTCTTAGTTGTCGTCGTACAAGTGAGCGTGACGTGTTATTTTCTCAATTTTTTAAATACTTTTTTGAGTTCATTTGTGAGGTTAAATGTTTAATGATATCACAGTTTTACTTGTGATTCACTTTCATTTTGACACAATTTTTATTATGCATTTGTATTATTATAATGTCTCTGATGTTATTAATGAATCGTTGGTTATAGTTCATTTAGTTTGGGCCTTGACAAATTTTATTTTCTTTAAAGTCTTCTGCTACTCATTAAATAATTAAGTTTAAAGGATCGGGCGACTTGGTTCATTTTTCTGACCAGGTCGTTCATTTTTCTGTCTTGAGGCTCCTTTGGGGTGTGACAACCCCATTACTCTAGTTAACACAAACAAACACATCATTTAACGGTCGAATGTGCATACAGAAAACGAGACATCTTCACGGGTCGATCGAGCTTAGTTCACTTGACTAAGATGATTAATGAAATAATATCCATACTCAAAATAAAATATTTCAAGTGAAAATACATACTAGTACAAAAAAATGATACCCATAAAAATGGACATGTCATTTTATATGAATACATGCTTCAAAAGAAGGTTTTATGAAACGAATGACGCTGGACATAAAATTAAACATCTACTTCAAAATGAGCCAACCAACAACCAAAGCCCAAGACAATACGAGAAGTCCAATAGTAAGTGTCAAGTCCAAATCTAAGTCTCGAAATCTATAGATAACGATATCATAAAATTAGCGTAGAAAACCTTCACTTTAATTATGAAATTTAAGTTAAAAAAAGACTCAAGAACGATGAAGTCTAAAACTCAAAAAGATGTCAAAAATAGTTTTGAAATGACTCAAAAATATTTGAATTTATAGTCCAAATCGGGTCCAAAACGAGATCTAGGTTGTGGCCCAAACAGTTGGGTTGTGACCCAACAAGGTGTGGGCTGCAACTTAGAGTTTTATGAGTCACAACCCAACATTTTCTTCCCCGATGGTGGCCACACTGTGTTGCCAAATTTCCAAAATTTTCTAGCTAATTATGTCACGACCCGAAAGTGGGCCTAAGAGAATCACCGGGTCAAGCGACCCGATTCTCGAAGAGAACTCGATCGCTCACCCCAGGGGTAGGAGAAGCAGAAGTCTTAACATAAAATTAAACCCAAAACCCAAATCACATGAGTTGGGGTCTACAGAGTTATCAACAAGATACATGATAATATAATAATAAACAAAGAAAGTACTGTGCAGAAATTAAACCAAATAACACCAAACAATCTCATAAATCTCAAACGTACTAGAGACGAAGAGACTTGAACCGACGAACCTCCACTCATCCACAGGAAAGTCGAAGCACCCACTAGAGGGAAACTAGCATTCGCCCCACGACAACCCCAAAAGTACCCAATCAGATCCTATACATTAACCTGAGGAAAAATATAGTTTAAGGGGTGAGTGACAAATTTAGTAGGAGAATTTATACTAAATGCAATGCATGCTAAAAACTGTTTTTCTCATAATTTGAAAACCATTTTCATGCTTCTCATTTACCACACATGGATTTTAAATCATTCAAACCTCTTTATCATTTTATTAAACTAGCCCATGATCCTCGATGTGGCTTCATAAAAAACATGTTGTATACACAAACAACTATATCTTGAAGATATGCCCACACCATTTTTAGATCTGAAAATGTTATCAGTGAAAAAAGATGGTCACTCAATGACTCATCCGACACTCATCAGAGAATAGGTGGCCATCTATCGATGTCAACACCTCATGAGGCAGAGGAAATAAAAATGACGATGATCTGAAGATCCAGCACGTCACCCGAGTTGCCGGTAAGGTAAAGCTCTACGTCGACACAACCAATACAATCAAATAAAACGGATAAGGTTGCTTGTGACAGATTGCTTCTCAACTAAAATACCTATAGGTTCTAAATTGACGAGGGTTATTGAAGAGCGAAGCTACAAGCCGTCACACCACTGGTCAAATGAAACAATACTAGGATTAGCAAAATTCAACGACTAATAACCTTTTGACCCGTGTGACTAAAATCCTAGTCATGTTCTAGGGCTCGAAACCCAATGACACATCATCACTGTCCTATCTCTATTTTGACTTTCAGTGCTCAAAACTCGAGGACATGTCACTAGTACCCCATCTCCACTTCGTACGTACTAACAATCAACCTTCACACAGTAGAAGGTTTAGCGGGATAGTCTCGTGATGCTTTGGTGCCAGAGTGCCCAAGCATCAAGAGGAGGATGTCCACAAAACATCAAACATAATACCATGTACGATAAATTAAAATTGAGAAAACATACATATATGTAAAAACAGACGTGTTGTCGAAATAATCTCCATTGGGTTTTCAAGTGTGGTATCCCACAAAAAAATCATTTTGAAAACATGATGCAATGTAGAGCAGAAAGTATAAAAATTCCTACCTCGATGACGACCCGACAACTGATGCACCAGCGGAAGGGGTAAGAATTATAACCTGTAAATATTGGAAGAAATTGATTAAGTGTTGTATAATCAATGCTGAAGAGTGTGATCAACCGGGGGCTGAAGGAATAGGTGATGCGGTTGATCAACGCATGAAGACACTCGACCGAGAATGAAGAGTTTCGATTAGCCGAAATCTTGCGGTCGGATGAAGGTGATCGATCACGAACGTGAAAAGGTATTCCAAAGAGGAGCGAATTAGCGAGCGGTCGGTTGACTTCTTAGTAGACGATCGACTGGGTCTTCAAGTTTCTATAATTCAGCCGCAAAACATAATATGGAAAGTTCACCTTTAGAAGTCAATATCTCTCACATTTTAGAAGCTTAGGAGCTGAGATTTGGACCACGCCTACTTAGATGAATAAAGAAAAGATCTGTGGCATCCTGCCCTGTGAAGGCCAGGAAAGGCCCAGTTGTGGGTCCGGCCCATATCAGGTGGGCACAATCCCACATCGCTTGGGAGAGTAGAAAATGCATGGTATATAAGCATGGAGCCCCTTCCTACCTAGTACAACGCGTTTTGGGCTAACCCCAAGAACAAACCCGTGCGGGCTTCGGCCCAAAGCGGACAATATTGTACTGGGAGCACCGGGGGACGTTACAAGATCCCTTCAAGAATAATAGAAATATCTACAACAGATTATGAAATATACTTGAGAGAAGTCGAGTCGTCAGAAATAGAAAGTAGTGTAGCTTGTAACTCCTGTATGGATGTATTTGTCAAGAATCTCCTTTGGAAAGTTGGACACCACTTCACACACTCTTCCTCCAAGGAGTAAGAATTCAGATGCCAATAAGAGAACTCACCCAACTTACAAGTGAGCCAATCTTGTGATGTAACACATACAAGGGTAACCTTTGGTTGTAACACGCCAAAGGGTTTGAAAAAGGAACCACTCCAATTTCGATAACTAAGCCAAAAATTTTCTATTCAATTTCAACTTCCTAAAACAATTACATAAGGTGACTTTAAATACCCAATTACAAACTATAAAATAATAGTAAACTAATTAAACATAGTATCACTAAACCGACTCATAGTATAACCTTGTCTGATTCTTTACTTAGTAGTTACTAGGTTAATTAATTAAATGATTATTTACTTCATTCTTCCTTTCTTCTTCTCCAAGCCTTGATGTATTTTAGAAGCTAATCCTTGTTGGTGCTCGGCCACTTGGATGGTTTCCATGTAGAGATTTCCTTAGTCTCCAAGCTTGGACACTTGGACTTTTCATAATATTTGCTCTCTGTTTTATGAATTTTTGACATAGCAAATGAATTCGAAATTTAACAATCCAGTATATTCTAGAAAGCTTAGGAAGTTAGCTACAATATTTGTGAGACACTTTTTTTGATATGATGTCGTTTTGAATGCCGAAATTATCAAACATTCATCAGAGGTTAGGAAGTGTGCAATTTTGGAAAGTCCTTCAATTATTCTATGTTTGAACTTAAATTTTCACTTGTGCTTGACCTTGAATACCTTCATGATAATTTTGGAAAGTTTGATTAATGATGGAATGGACTTGTAGTCCATCAAAACATCAAACATAATACCATGTACGATAAATTAAACGTGAGAAAACATACATGTATGTAAAAACAGACGTGCTCTCGAAACAGTCTCCATCGGGTTTTCAAGTGTGATTTCTCACAAAATATCATTTTGAAAACATGATGCAATATAGTACAGAAAGTATAAAAATTCCTAGCTCGATGACGACCACGAAAATCTTACCGACTAGCCAGCTCCATGCGCTATCGGAAGTGAGGGTCATACCACTGATATCTCTAGAACCTATAATAAGGTCAATGTCAAAATCCTAACAATCATACAAGAGGTACAACAAAGATCCTAAATTGGAAATCAAACCAGACCGGAAGGATCAATACAAGACTTTACGGCTTAAAAGAGGAACGACAAGTTCCTTATACCTTAAGTCGAGAACCTATAGGGCCAAAAACAAGGTATGACTGACGAAGCAGAGTAAAGTTCACTGAATCCAAACTTCATGAAACAAACTGTGCGGTCAACAAAGAAAACAATAGTCAAGTCGACACATCAACAGATAACAGAAAGACCATTTAGTCTACAAGACATGGTTACGATGAACAAAACACAACATGCACGAACCGAACAACCTAGCAGTCAAGAATACATAGCTGGAGTCAACCAAAAATCATCAAAGGTCAACTGGGACCACCGTCGTGTCACGAGACACAACAGTGGTCAACCAGATCTGCACAATATTGACGACATGACAGTGGTCACCTTGGGACACCCTAGTGTCAACAAAACACGGCGAAGGTCAACGGGGACCTCACAATAGTCAACAATTCACCCAAAGTCAACAGAACCCACGAAAGAACAGAATCGGGAGATCATGTGAAGAAACAGAGTGAGATGATGCTCTAAGGTGCAGAGTAGTGCACCAACAGACGCAAGACAAATCACTCGCGAGGATCCCTCGTGCGAAATTGGAAACGAGCAACAGTGCCCTCGCGGAAGGTGAACCTTCTGCGACACTGTATAGGGCAGAAAGTCCTCGATAAAATATAATATGTCGTGGACACGTGTAGAACATGTGATCACTTAAACTCGTTTCGCTGCAGAACAAGTTTACCTTCCCCTGCGAAATGAGGAGTCATTAGGTTGCAAAACAAGAAGTTGTTCTGTTGCGAAATGACACGTGGCCACCCAGACCATTTTTCGTTGCAGAATGAGACACGTACCGCACCACAGAACGAGACACGTTCTGCACCACCGAACGAACGTCCATTATGGCAACACATTCCATTGCAGAGTGAGACACCTTCCACTGCGGACCAACGAGTTCATTCCACTCGTGGGACCAACGTTCATTTTGCCTCGCGGAAAACGTTCATCTTGCCATGGTCCGAACCCTATCGCGACACCTACCTCCAACGGGCACTCCCTCGAGCATCCACTGCGATTTCTTGACTCAACAATCAAACTACACTGCGAGGAAGAAGGAAATCCCTCGTCAACTAGGCTCCGGCTTCCATGGCTTTATCCCTGAACCAAACGCTTCAGAATTTAAGCTCACAAGCTCGGATCCGAATTCAGTCAACCAACACAATTCACAACCCGAATACATAGCTTAAAAACAGATTTGCTAGCGAGATTCCTTCACAAGAGTTGTAAACCAAGACCACGACAACACAAAGCAGAGAAACGAAGAGGTTTGCTCGCCGGTTCTCCACCCCTCTCCTTCGTTTCTCTCCCTGCGCGAATGACATCCTTTTTTCCAGGAGATGTTTTTCCTCTTTTGAGAAGAAAACACAAATAAAAACAAATGACACTAATTTATTTAATGATTATAATATAAGTTAATATATTATAAATATTAAATAAAATTATTAAATTCTAACCTGCTAAAACCCAACAAACATGGAACTCGATTTAAGGTAACAAAAACATATCAAGTAGAATTTGCAGCTTCGGGCCGCAGGGGAACACAGAATGTACAGTTGACCATTGACTAGAGCTCTCACACGTGACCGAAGACTAACGACACGTGGCAATGATCTGGTCAACACAAGAAAATTTGACTCGGTTAAAGTGAAAAATTTACACGTGAAAATTTATAATTATGAAAAAAATCACAGATTTTACAAATTAAGTTCCAAACAATCCACAATATACCGGTTTACAAATATAACATAATTTAAGTCTAAAATCGACAACATTTATTCTAAAACTCTGGACTATAGACTCAAAATATTATTCTAAGTCTTAACAAAACTTATCCACAACAATGTGGGGATTAGATTAAACCCCTTAAGGACGATTGAAATTCTTAACTCTCCAATCTCCAAATCGCAACAAATTCCAAACCGATTTATAGATTTCACAACTTAAATCGAAACGAAAGTTAAAAATCTTGAATTTCGGACAAAATATTAATTACGATAGAAAAATGTTTCTTACTGGAAAATTTTCCAACCCTGAATCTGCAATCCTAGTAGAAAAAATTTCTCCCTTTCACGATACATTTCATATGTAATGTTTCACTTTGTACTATGTGAAGGTAGTCTTCCTTTAAAAGTTCCAAGTGGGAGTAATAATTTTGGTAGCCACCCAATAATTTTTATTAAAATAAATTTAATTACTAAATTTTAAACTTCTTTCCTTCTAAAACAAAATGAGATTATCACACCAATGGAAGCTTGCCCAAAGCTTTTGCACCATGACACCTTCGAGCTTCGGCATAAACCCCATTCCAACCTCATTCATGCTCCAGCAAACCTTATTTCCCTGCCTTCATGACTAACCTTCTTTCATGAATCTTGTATAGCTAATAATTTTAGTAAAATTAATGATAGACAGTAGATCAAGGATTTAAAAGTAAAAAAGTAATATAATTTAATATTTAAGAAGCACCAAACAACCAGCCAAACAACACACATCGAAAGAATCAAAACCAGGTGGTTTGAAAAAAAGTTGATTGGCCCCCCACAGACAGAAAACCACTCAGACATGGCGGTTTTTGGTCCCCACAGCGGTGAGTTATAGTCGGTTTCATTGCTTTGTAATGACGTTTGCCTACTCCTATTTATTACCCTCCTTCCTCCCCTCTTCCCCTTCATCCATAAATCCTCAAAAGCTTCCTTTTTTCTACGTCCTCCGTTTTTGAAGCTCCAAAAATGGTGTTTCCTGCAGTTGCTCTCCTGGGTTTTCTTTCTCTTGTTTCGTCCATCCATGGGCATGAAAATGGAGCTTGGATTGATGCGCATGCAACTTTCTACGGAGGAGGTGATGCGGCTGGTACAATGGGTAAGCAAGCACAGTTTATCTTCTTCCTTCACCTCCATCATAACCTTCCTTCATCACAGATCTTCATCAAAGTTCAAATATTTGCTGTTTTTATTCGCAGGTGGAGCTTGTGGGTATGGAAATCTGTACAGCCAAGGCTATGGGACAGAAACTGCTGCTTTGAGCTCTGCATTGTTCAACGATGGACAAGCCTGTGGAGCTTGTTTTGAGATTAAGTGTGTAAACGACAATAAATGGTGCCGTTCAGGCTCCATTGTCGTCACTGCCACAAATTTTTGCCCACCAAATAACGCCCTTCCTAACAATGCAGGCGGATGGTGTAATCTACCCCAACACCATTTTGATCTTTCTCAGCCCATCTTCCAGAAAATCGCTCAATATAAAGCTGGAATCGTTCCAGTCTCTTACAGAAGGTACCATAATTGAACTGTCACTCCCATCGATGATTTTTACATCAAAGGTCATTTAATTTTGATAACTCTTTTTCTGTTCTATAGGGTGCATTGTTTGAAGAAAGGAGGAGTGAGATTTACGATCAACGGCCATTCTTACTTCAATCTAGTCTTGATCACAAACGTTGGAGGAGCTGGGGATGTCCATGCAGTTTGGATCAAAGGGTCCAAAACTGGGTGGAAACCAATGTCAAGGAACTGGGGCCAGAACTGGCAAAGCAACGCCTGTTTAAACGGACAGAGCCTCTCTTTTAAGGTCATTACCAGCGACGGCCGAGCTCTAGTGTCCTCTAATGTCGCCCCTTCTGGGTGGGCCTTCGGCCAGACCTTCACTGGCCTACAATTTCCTTAAAAACTGCAAAAAAGAAGAAAGAAAAACTTAGAGAAATAGGGTTTTTTTTTTAAAAGGGTTTGTTTTGTTTGGAATACAGAAGTGATAAATGGAGGTCACTTTTTGTATCAGTAATGTTGTGAGAGGGGAGGTTCCCCTTCTAGTCTGTTCTGTTCTGCTTTGTTTTTGAAATAGCAGATGGAAATATTTAGGTTTAGGTGCAGTTGCTGGGCATTTAACACCTTCCACTTTTTTTGGTTTGTTGTGTGTTTTGTCCCTCTCTTGTTCTGCTTCTTTTAGGTCTAAGAATCTCTTTGTATCTGTGCCACTTTGATGTTTGTCAAAGCTCTCTCTCTCTCTCTCTCTCTCTCTCTCTCTGCATCAGTCTAAGTTGACATGCATGTAATAATAAATGAGTTGTGCTATGTCCTTCCATCATAGACTACTCACTCCAATTCTATTTTTGCTCGGTTAAATCAATTTGCTGAAGTACGAGATTGGGTCTATAGGCCCGAATCCGCAATTCAAATACAAAATGAAGGATCATATGTACCACAAATATATAAACTCCTAAAAATTCTAAGTCAAAAATATAAAAATATGTGAAATTTCATTCCTATGCGAAATGAAAGTTCATAGGTGCGACAAATATATAAATTCTTAAAAACTATAAGTCAAAAATATAAAAGTTGATTTCTTAAGCAATTGCCATTTAATTTCGTAATATATATTATTCAATTGTTTATATTTCATGATTCTTGTTTTTTTTATTATTATAAATATAAAAAATATTTAAATGATTACATGATATCTGTCATGATCCGCAAGAAAACCGAGATATAATAGAAAATGACCTGACTTCAAAGAACAAAATTGTTCGACCATTTTTCATTTTAAATTTATTAATTAGCAGTGGAAGTATTAAAATATTTAATTACAAGCCAGGACCTGACAAACATGTGCTTAACAGGTCCACAACAAACGATATCAGATAGTATGATAATATAATATAAATAAAATAACTATGTTGAAAAGTAAAATAGAGATTATTACAACTTATTAATAATAAAGTTTACCTCATAAAAGTTTTTTAAGATAAAATTACTAAAATAATAAAAATAAAGTAAATCCGCTGAATTTTTTTTTATTCGGAAACTGGAAGACTTGTTGATAAAATCTTGAAAATATGTCATTGAGGTGAGTTGACTAAACTGAATAGAGATTTATTAAATTTACAATAATTTATTTAAAATAATATTTAAGCATGAATTTAAAACTCGCATTTCATAAATTCATTTTAGAAAAACTTATACAAAATGATACTTGTTTAAAACAATACACTAATATATGATAAGTAATTAAAATATGCATTTGTTGTATTAGATAAAAATCTTAGTAAAATAAATATGATGCTTGGCGATTGTGAAAACCACATAAATACCCTATTAGGTTTAGAGTTTTCTGCCCAAGGACACGACATTTACTGTAAATTTGAGATTTTTAAAATAAGTTTTCCTAAAATCTCACGTGTAAATTTTTTGATAATTTTTGGTCAAACGTTAAAAATGTTAATCCGTTTTGTCGCTTAGCGGCCATGTGTGATTTTTTGATCAAATGGTCAAAAAAGGTCAAATTAAATCTTACCAAGCGGTAATTTAATTGAGGTAATATTTTTGGTAAATTATTTCGACTAAAGAGTTATTTTTGGTTAGCGTCCGGAACGAATCAGAATTTGGATTGAATTTATTTAATATATAAAATATCTTTTATTATTAGATAAATTATTTAATTAAATAAAAAAAGAAAAAGATAAAAAAATAAAGGGTTATTTTTATGTGACACCCTGAACTATGGGCACCTTTTTATCTATCACCTTATGGTTTAAAAATTTGCAAGGAACACCTTAAACTATGGGGCGTTTTCATCTAACACATTCTGTCAAGCGCCGTTTGTTCTAATCTGCAGAAGCCCACTCAACAGCTCTCTTCTCTCCTCGTCAACACTCTCTTGCTCCTCTTCTCTCCGAAACACGAAGGGGAAGACTGAAGACGACGACGACGACGACAAAGAAGCAAAGCCCGACTCTGCGAAGCGACCTCCGGCGGGGCTCTGCGAACCCTGCTCTGCAAAACCCTGCTCTGCGAACCCCTGTGCTGCGAAGACGATCGATCCCCTTCTCTGCGAAGATCGAAGACACTCGTCTGGCATCTCCTTTGCAGCTCGATTCTTCTATTTCTAAAGAAGATACACATAAGGTATGTAGTTCGACCATTTCTAGTGCTGTAAATCAAACAAGTCTAATTTCATGTTTATGTGCTTGCTAAAGAAGAAGTTGACCCGCATGAGTTAGATGTTTTCACTAATTGTAGAGGAATTTTCACTAATGAATTAGGAATTCCTTCAAAATTATTTCTCCAGAATTGCAATTTGTCTTCTAATTTCAACAATTCAAAAATATGTGCGTCTAATAGTTGAAATGTTATTGTTGTTTGTATACACGCCTATTGGCAGAGTTTGAAGCACTTTTATAATCTATAGTTGTGAACATGATTAATGCAAGTGTGGCAATAAGTTGACGACTATTTGTGAAAGAATTAAACTAGAACTTACATATTTGAAGAAAATCTTATCGGTTCGAATTTGATCAAGAGCTTTTGTGGTTGAGGGAGAACTTGTTCAAGTCTCTTCCCCATCAAGTAAGCCTTGTTTAGGAAGCTAGCTCAAAACCCTCAATGGATAGTTCTTTCTTCAAAGCAACTCTTTTATTTCATCGTAGAACTGTCTTCTCAAGTATTGGTTAGCCTCTCTACTTAATAGCTTAAACTATGGTGTTATACTCTCATCTGGCTGTACGCGACTTAGAAGATTCGTAAATAGACGACAGTTTAAAATTTAACTAAATTTTCTCTCTTTCTACAGGGTCAACTCGGACAAAAAACTAAAATCATCTACTCTTGCAAGTAAATCTGGGTTCATTTCAGCCGAAGATCCCTTTGTAATATTAGAGTCAACATCAACCTCTACTCATGCTTCCTCTGAGATGTTCTCTGATCCTCTGGAACAATTCAACAACTACACCGGCACAAAACATGGTGTTTCGTCAAGTTCCTCATCATTCAGGGTTCCTCCCATACCAAAGCCATCGGTGGCAGCAGATAAACGTACATGTTCTTTTCCAACTCTTAAATTATGATTCTCTCCAATCTCCCTATGACAACTCAAAATCAGTTTGTTTGATATACAGGTTCGAATTTCTCTATTATAAACGAGCTTGAGCGCTCTGCAATGGGGAGGATAAAAAATAATAGTCATGAAGAAAAGTGCATATTAGATTCATGACATTCATGATCAGATTCGTCTGATTTCTTGTTTTGTTTAAGATACGTGAGGATCTACCACATATATCGCGTGATTCTACCATTTGAATTGTTGCAGAATGTCACGTAATTCTACCATTAGGCGTGCGAGAAAAGAAGATTGTTAATCATCCTACAATCAACTGTCGTGCAGTTAGAGACTGTTAATAAGAAACTTACAAGAAAGTGTCGAATTTATTTATGTGTATTGTGGATGTTGTACAATAATACATTTAAAATCTTCTTTATTTATGTGTATTGTGGATGTTGTATAATAATACAAAACATCATCGATTTCACTACTTGAAGTTTAATACAAGAAAAAGATTTATAAATCTCAAATAGATGTTGTTCAATAATACATGAACATCATTGACTCTATTACACCACAAAATACTAAGATATATGTTGTATAATTCTTCAGCTTTGACTTTAAACTTCTGGTATGTCAATACACTGTGCGGCATCAACGTCTGGTACTTTCCAAAGATGAGTCCTGAAATAGAAGTACGTGGCTCATCTGCGTCCTTCACCCTTTTCCTTTTTGGTCTACCTGTCTGGCACTTAAATGGTGGTGGGTCTATAGGATCGTAGATGAAGATGCGATGTCGGTATAATTCTCCTGCATCTGATAATCTACCTTTTCACTTGATTCATTTAGAGAGTACAGTTCTTCATTAAGACTTTCAGAAGTTGATATACCCGCAACAAGATCCTCAACAAGATGCAGCCCTTCGCTAAAATTCCTTCCATGATTTAATTCTATTGAAATATTGTCCATCGAATAATACCTACCACAAAGAAAATTTAACAAATGAATGAGAAGAAAAATTATTGCTAAGACAAAAATTATTGAAATTAGATTATACAGAAGTACAGTTAGCAGAATGATTTTTCTCTTTGCTATGCAACTCACTATGAATAAAATCATCTAGTTCCCTCTTTGCCAGAGAAGCTTTCTTCTTCGCACAAAGGTGTTTTGACATAGCAAGCGAATAAGCACAAAATGGGCAATAAAATTCACCTTGTTCATTAAAACTAGCAAAGATGCCTAAGCA
Organism: Begonia loranthoides; assembly: GCA_022433065.1. NCBI lineage: Eukaryota > Viridiplantae > Streptophyta > Magnoliopsida > Cucurbitales > Begoniaceae > Begonia > Begonia loranthoides. The sequence continues at coordinate 3,638,111 of CM039482.1, read as the reverse complement.
TTGCGTATGAATTGCCAATGGACAAGTACTGTTATCACAATATAACAATTGGCCCCCTTCATTACACTTCATACAGAGATTTAAATCTGTCCAGTCAGTTGGCAAGGAAGAATCATCATTTATCGAGCCCTGAGAGCTCCAGAATTTGTTTTTTTCCTTTTTGACACCAATCTGTTCATCATGATATCCATCACAATCAATTAAAATTTTTGTCTCTATGCTATGATCCATGTCAACCTCCATTTGATCAGCATAGCCTTGTTCCTGATTGTTCTTAGATTCAATGCTTCTTCTTTTGTTTCTGATTATTGAATCTGATGATTAGAAATCTAATACTGAGACACCAGTATCTTGATGGGCTTCACCTCCACATGCTTCCGGTGCTATGACACTAGCACTAGCATTACCCAATTGGTCCTCAAAGAAGTTATCACCATGTCGACTGTTCTTTGGGGAATCACACTTACCACCCAAATCTTTTTTATTTGTATATTTCCCTGAACTTACGATCTGATCTTCCATCAAGTGGCATTTCTGTCTCTCAGCAGTGGATACAACTTCGTGATAGTTGTATTCACTGCTGAGACACATAAATGCTGGTGCTATTATATTCTTAGCACCATATTCAATAATCAGAATACTATTATTAGAAATGCAGGTTTCCATCAAGTGGCATTTCTGTGTCTCAGTATACTATTATATTCTTAGCAAACAGTATCCTATATACCTTGCTCCAGATTAATTGCAATGTCTCCTCAAGAAATCCATATATTCAAAGTGAAATAGGTAGATTACAAATGGTCGAACTACATACCTTATGTGTATCTTCCTTAGAAATAGAAGAATTGAGCTGCAAAGGGGATGCCAGATGAGTGTCTTCGATCTTCGCAGAGAAGGGAATCGATCATCTTCGCAGCGCAGGGGTTCGCAGAGCAGGGGTTCGCAGAGCCCCGCCGGAGGTCGCTTCGCAGAGTCAGGCTTTGCTTCTTTGCCGTCGTCGTCGTCTTCAGTCTTCCCCTTCGTGCTTCAGAGAGAAGAGGAGCGAGAGAGTGTTGAAGAGGAGAGGAGAGAACTGCTGGGAGGGCTTCTGAATATTAGAACAAACGGTGCTTGACAGAATGTGTTAGATGAAAACGCCCCATAGTTTAAGGTGTTCCTTGCAAATTTTTAAACCATAAGGTGATAGGTAAAAAGGTGCCCATAGTTCAGGGTGTCACATAAAAATAACCCAAAAATAAAAAGAAAGAAGAAGCAGAGAAGAAGACAGAGTTTTATTCCCTGTTCTTCATGTTGGAGAGAGACGACTGTGAATGGAATAAAGCATTTAGCAATTTTTGAATTTCTGCCTTTGCATATGTGTTCTTCTTGTTAAGGCCAATGATATTTGTGAAGGAAGTTGGTAAGAAATTTGTTTCTCGTCTTTGATTTTTGAGTTTGAAATTTGGATTTTTTGTTGATTTCAGATTTAAGCTTAAAAACTTAAATCTGACGGTTGGTTTTGGTTAGTTTTGTTAGAATTAGAGTTGATATAATGTTATTTGTCGTTAGAACTCAAAAATTGGATGAAAACGGAGTGTTTTTCTTCGAAAAAATGGCATGAGTACTGTTCACATATTGTTCATGTCGCCCAGGGGGGGGGGGGGACTGTTCATAGACACTATTCACCAAGTAATGTTCATGTCGATTACTGTTAATAGAGGTACTATTCACATCGGCAATACTGTTCACGTCGGCTAGAAAATGGGTAGATTGTCTAGATTCTGTCCCTCGTTTGTTCTGGTCGATCAATGAGCGACTATTGAGCCTTAAATGGTTGTGAGCGTGTCGTTTCGATCATTGTAAAGTCTCAGTTGACCATCAACGTGTCTCGTCCACACTAAATAGTCTTGGTTGACTGTTGTTGAGTTTGGTTGATGCTACGAGGTCCTAGTTGACCTTTGTTTTGTCTCGGCGACTGTTGAGTGGCGCTGATTGACCACTATGATGCATTGTTGACCATGTGTGGTTCAGATGACTTTGGTTATGTTTCCTCGACTGCCGAGTAGATCGAGTCGAGTGTGTTGTGTTCCTCCTTTTGTTACCGTGTCTTGTCGACTGGTTGGACTAGCGGATGGTCGGTTGAGGTACCGGGTCAACCATGGTTGTATTTGGTCAACTGCACCATTTGTTGCTCGGAGTTGGGTTTAGTGAACTCCATTCAGTTTGGTTAGCCATGCCTTGTTCCTAATCGTATAGATTCTTGGCTCGAGGTGTAGGGAACCCATCGTTCCTTGTTTGCGCCTGAAAGTCATGTGTTGATCTTTCTAGTCGGGGTTAGTTTCCAGTTTAGGATATTTGTTGTACTCCTGGTTTCGTTTCTGGTTTGGGACTCGTGATTATCCCTAGAAACCGCCTTGGATTATAGTCTTGTTTAAGTTTTACAATAATCCTTTGTGTAATTATTGAGATTTTGACATCGGCCTTGTTATAGGTTTCAGAGATGTTAGCAAAGCGACCTTCACTTCCAATAGTGCCTTGAGCTAGCTAGTCGGTAAGAGTATCATGATCACCTGTGAGGTAGGGATCTTTATATTTCATGCACTGCATTACATCATGTTTTCAAACTGATATTTTGTAGGATACCACACTTGAAAACCTGACGAAGACTGTTTCGACAACATGTCTGTTTTTATGTACATGTATATTTTCTTACGTTTACTTTATCGTACATGGTACATATAAAGCTCGTGAAATTTTTAACAAGAAATTTCATGTGTTAATTTTTCTCCTTGGAACTGGTCAAGACATGGAAAGTTTGACCTGATTTGTCGTGTAGCGACCATGTATGAAATTTTAGTCATTTAGTCAAATCGGTGAAATTAGATATATCCGAGCGATCAAATAAGTCCGGTGAGTGAGACAGAACGCTCGGTTCTGTTGGGTGAGGGATTTTCGGTTGAGTTTTGCTTCAATAATGGATTCCAAATTTGGTTTTGTTTTGTTGATTGGATTGAATAATTTCTACGCTGGTATTGTTATTGTAATGATGGATGTTAATGAGGAAAAATTTCTCTGTTGATTGAGTTGTTTGTTTTACTTTGGTTACTGCCTGAAGGGCATGAAAACAGTTGCTCTATTTTGTTTAGTTATGTCCTTCATTTTGGTTTCTGCTTGTTGGACATCGTCGAATACCATGCTCTGTTTCGCCACTGCCTTTTTCTACAGAATAATATTGGGTTAAATGTTAAGATGTTGATGTTGGGTTCTATTATGGATTGGATAATTGTCTTGGTTGTTGGTGCATTTGGGTTATTTTCCACTGTCTTGGATGTTGGTTCTAACTGATTAAAGTCATGTAATTTTTGGTATGTTTTAATGTTGGATAAAAATGGCGCTGTTGATTAATTTTTGCCATTAAGGGTTAAACATTGTAGGAGAGGGAGGTTGGATTATTGTTATTAATTGAGGTTGGTCTTGGTTTTATTATTGCTGTCATAATACTGGATTTTACCTTGTTAATGGAGTCTGAAAACTTGTGCACTATTGGGTGGTGATGTTTCTATGCTCACAACCAAATTGTTAAGATTTGAGGATATGTACTTGGATGTGTTGTTTTATGCCATTGTATAGTTGCTGCTTGATATTGTTAGTTGTAGTAGGATAAATATTGTAGATGAGAAAAGTTTGGAGATAAATATTGAGGATGTTCTCATTCCAGTTAGAAATCAAGAAAATTACAGTAAATAATACACCTGTAGTGTAATTTTATTAGCCTAATTCATATTCTCCATCACATTCGACTTAGAATGATTTTTGAAGTGTAGCAATCGATAATAAGAATATAACATGATATTTATATTAGAGAAATTAAATATCTTTTTCTCTTTTGTTGTTCTACTTTCTCATATGAAATAAAACTACTTTATATTTCAATCTATACATCCACATTTGTATAATAAATTTGTCCAAATTTATTTGTTTTAAAAAAAAGAGGCAACTACTAAATTCATTAAGTTTAATTGTAATAATTTTCAAGAAATCAAATACTCATATAAAAAAAAAAGTAGATTATAGAACAAATATTTGCAACAATTTGTTATGTGAAATGGTTAGTAGCTAAAACAGTATATGATTTAATGTTTTTCTTTTATTTTTCTAAATTATGATTGAGTTATTGCAACATGTGTTATAGAATCATTGACTAATATTTCACATAAAAAAAAAGGGGAGTCAAGAAAATTTGCCTTAACAACTTATTAACTGTGTGAATGAAAATCCAATAAAAGCTATTCCAGACAAATTTTGTTACATTATTGGGGGGGCTTTCATTGGATAATAATAAATGGTATAACTGAATAAAAAAATTATATTTTTCAAGCAAAGAGAGATGGTGTGTGTCTTTGATTATCCTTTCCTTGATCTTTTCATCATAACAAATGCGTTTAGCAATGGACATTCTCATATTTACTTCGATAGAGGTGATTATTTTTATTTTGCATTTAGTCTTTGTGTAAATAATATTCTTTCTTTGTTATTCAATTTTGATTTTGAATTGGTCTTTATAGGACTCATCATTTTACTTTCTTTTATAGAATCAATATTCCTTTTATAGGACTCATCAATTTACTTTTTTGTATAGGATCAATATTCCTTTTAATTGGTCATTATAGGAATTAGGATGTTCTCACTCTAGTTAGAAATCAAGATAATTTTAGTGAGTCATACACTTATAGTGTAATTTTATTTGCTTAATTCATATTCCACTTCACATTTGACTTAAAATGATTTTTGAATTATAACAATTTATAATTAGAATATAACATACTATCTATTGTATGATATTTATATTGAAAAAATTAAATATATTTTTTTTTTTACTTTTATTGTTTTCCATTCTCATATGGAATAAAACTACTTTATGTTTTATTCTATACATTCAAATTTGTATAATAATTTGTTCAAATTTATTTGTTTTTTAAAAAAGAGGCAACTACTAAATTCTACATCATATTCGACTTAGAATAATTTTTGAAGTGTAGCAATCTATAATAATAATATAACATACTATCTATTGTATGATATTTATATTAGAGAAATTAAACATCTTTTTTGTTGTTCTACATTCTCATATGGAATAAAACTACTTCATATTTTAAGTATAATTTTAATAATTTTCAAGAAATCAAATACTCATACCAAAACAAGTAGATTTTAAAAAAAAGTATTTGCAACAATTTGTTATGTGAAATGGTGAGTAACAAGCATATATGTTTTGATGTTTTTCTTTTACTTTTCTAGATTGTGGTTGGACTATTACTACAACAAGTGAGATAAAATTTTTACAACAATCATCAAGGCCTATGCAGAGAAATCGATTTTGGTCGTCTAAATCCAATGAAATGTGAAATCGACATACGGAAATATAATTCTATTTTGCAGGAGGGTCAAATTTATAAGTTCTTGGATGGATTAGATGATCGTCTTGACAAGATTCGAGGAGATGTGCTTCAAATTCAACCATTTCCTACCGTAGAGCAAGCATATGCACTCTCTGGAGGGAAGATCTAAGACAAGCAGTGATGCTGGCTGTTATGTTCTCCAAAGGACGACAAAAATCGCAACAACAATTGTGGCATCAATTCTTTGCTTCTTCTTATAGCTATTAATGATTCAAGTAACAATGCTTGGATCATCAATTCAGGAGCAACTGATCACACGACATTTGACCTGCAAGATTTTTTCGAAATAACTCAACCAAGTCAACATGCATTGCTAATGCTAGTGGATTGACATATCCTATTATAGGGGATGGAAGAGTGGCTCTTTCACCCTATGTTTTCTTACCAAATACTTTATTAGTTCCATCTCTTTCGAACAAATTATTATCAATAAGTTGAGTCACCGAGGAACTAAATTGTTGTGTACTGATTTAAATCTGTCCTTCAAATTGTTTATCTCATAATGGCGGAGAATATGACAATAATGAGTTTCGAGAATATTTCCAAGCGCACGGCCTACGTTGTGAGACTATTTGCTCTCAAACACTACAACAAAATGGTGTTGCAGAGAGATAGAATAGACATATCCTCAAAACAAATCGAGCCCTTTTGACAGCAGCACATTTGCCTAGATGATAATGGACAGATGCAGTTGGTACTGCTGTTATTTGCTGTATCAGATGCCCTCTCGACTCTCGGACTTTACAACACTGCTACAAACTCTTGCTCAATATGTGCAGTTGCCTTCCGTCTTGATGCTTGCCATGAATATTTGGATGTGTTGCCTATGTCCACCTTTATAAAAATCAGCGAACAAATCTTGATCCATGGTCTTTTTTGTTGTGTTTTTTTGGGGTACGCAACACATAAGAAAGGTTATAGGTGTTATGACACCTCCAACCAACGTCTATATACAACGATGAATGTCACTTTCCTCGAATCTGAAACTTTCTTTCCGAAAACAAGTATTCATTCTTCTCTTCAGGGGGATCTACTAGATGAAGAGCAAAATGTAAATGGTTGGCAATTATGACAGGACAAGGAGTAGAAGATGACAATACTGAGAATATCAATCATCAAGAGCAACCCTTCCCTTCCATTTAGTACTACACGATCATTCTCCTGGGAATACTCCTGAGGTACAGTTTCAAAACTCTTTTTCCAATAATATTATAGATGATTTTGTCGGTTCTAAATTACCTTTCAGGCGTAATTGTGGCAAGCCACCTAATCGATACTCACCTGATCTCAAAGTTTTTGTACACAAGCTATTGTCTGATCATGGTCCAATTACTACACAAGAGGCCTTGAGCGATCCCAAGTGGACCCAAAGAATAATGAAGAAATGACAGTATTGTAGAAGAATGACACAGGGAAACTCGTACCACTACCCACAGGGAAGAAAACAATTGGATGTAGATGAGTTTTTTTTTTCAGTAAACACAAAGCAGATGGGTCGATAGAAAGATACAAGATGAGACTTGTAGCAAAAGGATATGCCCAAACATAAGACATAGATTATCATGAGACTTTTCCACCAGTTGCAAAGTGAAAAACTGTCAGCGTTGTTGTCTTTGGCTGCAAACCTAGACTGGTCACTTCATCACTTTGATGTAAAAATGCGTTTCTTCATGGGAATCTCATGGAAGAAGTATACATAGACATTCTGCCTGGCTTTACCACATCACTACAAACTGGGATTGTGTGCAAACTACAAAAAGCGCTGTACAGATTGAAGCAATCACTAGAGCATGGTTTGGAAGATTTAGTCTAGCTAGGGAAACAAAGTTTCAAACATAGCCATTCAGATCATACTATATTCTTGAAACATCAAGGAGGGATGGTAACAACTTTGATAATTTATGTAGCTGATATGATAATTACAGGAAATGACAAAGAAGTGTTAGTTTCTTTATTTTCATACTTTCATACGAACAATACTTTAATTTCCCAAAATCGTTTAACGTATTTTGATTTAACCATTGATTACGGATAAACGAAACTCAATAACCGTACCCTGATCCATGCTTTGTTGATGTAAACGTTGATCTGGAAAATATTTTCTCACCTTGAAGCTTTTACCTTACGTTCTCCCTTTGATGATTAAGGAAGGAAGTATGTGTTTCTTTTATTCTCTTTTTCCCTTCAGAAGAAAAACATTAACCGAGATATGGTTCAGCAAAAATGAAGAAGCAAAGTCTCTTCACACTTCTTATTTATTCTTTCGCCAAGGACCTTCTCCAGATTGTCCTGGAGTCTAGAGAGAGTACTTTTTAATGAGAAAAAGAGAGGCCATGAAGAAAAAGTAGAAGAGAGTTCTAATATTTCTTCACTTCCCCTTTATTTTTCTTCTCACTTTTTCTTTTTCTTGTTTTCAACTTTTCTTTTCAAAAGTCAAAAAGCCAAATCTTTTTAAGAGATTTAATTTCATTACTTGGCAATTTACTTTATTGCCCTTCACTTTATAGAGAATTACATAAATGCAATTTCACTCTTATCTCTTTTAACCATACATTATTTACTTTAATAAGGTCAAGATGAGGGAATTAAAACCCAATCAACTTAATTCTTTTATACTTAACAATCATCACATTAATCATTGTAATATTAAGTCAATATACTTTAATTAACATAGACCACATTTCTAGATTATTAGAAAATAATCTAACAATCTCTCACTTGGGCTGTGTTATATTAACTTTAATGAAATTGATTTCTAGCTATTACTTTTTAGTTGTCACAACTTGAAATTCACAGTTCTTTCTATAGTGTACCATAATGTGAATTTATCAAGTGTTCTTTTCATAATGAATTGTATAATCGGATCATGGCAGTCATAAATTTTCAATGACGACATGATTCTTTCCATGTATCACAAATTAACACAATTCATTAATTATTTAGTTGAGGAACACTATATATTTACCTTTCAACTTTAATTTTTCATAAAGTTTACATATTATTCATAAACAACTTTAATTGTATACACCATTCTATGAATAATAAACATAAATACAAAAACATTTCCTTTAATGAATTCAAAAATGTAATAAAATACAAGTTATGCTTTTACAATCTCATATACAAAGATTTGTCACCTAAACTCATCCTTTCAACATGTTCTTTAAAGGCTTTGGGTGACAATCCTTTGGTTAATGGATCCGCTATCATCAAACTTGTACTTACATGTTCTATGCACATTTTTTGTTTTTGTATTTCTTCTTTGACTGACAAGTATTTTAAATCCATATGTTTTACTCCTTTCGAGTACTTGTCATTCTTCGAGAAGAATACAGCTGCGGAATTGTCATAATAAATTTTCAACAGTCTATCAATATTGTCGACCATTCCTAGACCTTGAATTAAGTTCTGCAACCACAATGCTTGAATTGTAGCTTCAAAACATACTACAAATTCTGCCTCCATAGTGGAAGTAGCAATCGAAGACTGCTTTCCACTTTTCTATGATACGGCTCATCCGGGTAATAGGAACACGTAACTGAATGTAGATTTCCTTGAATCTATACATCCGCCATAATCTGAATTCGAATATCCAATCACCTCAAGATGATTTGATTTTCTGTACATGAGCATGTATTCTTTTGTTCCTTAAATACCGAAGGACTTTCTTTGTAGCTTTCCAGTGATCCATTCTTGGGTTACTTTGATATCGGCCCAACATCCCTACCGCAAAACTGATGTCTGGCCGAGTACATGTCATTGCATACATTAAGCTTCCTACTGCTAATGCATATGGAATAGATTCCATTTTCTTATGTTCCAAATCATTTTTTGGACATTGCATTTGATTAAACTTGTCTCCTTTATGAGTTGGAGCAACACCAACGGAACACTTATCCATTCTGAATCTTTCAAGAATTTTATCAATATATCCTTTCTGAGACAATCCCAGCAAACCTTGCTTTCTATCACGGAATATTTCTATTCCAATTACATAGGCTGCCTCACCCTTATATTTCATTTCAAAATTCTAAGAGAGAAAAACTTTTACGTCATGTAACATTCCTTTATCATTTGCAACAAGAAGAATATCGTCAACATACAGTATCAGGATACTAAACTTACTCCCACTGACCTTCATATAGATACACCGATCAACGGTGTTCTCTATAAAACCGTACGACGTAATAGTATCGTTAAACTTAATATACCATTGTCTGGAAGCTTGTTTTAATCCATAAATTGACTTCTTTAATTTACACACCAAATTTTCATTTCCAGGAAATGAAAACCCTTCTGGTTGATCCATATACAATTTTTCCTCTAAGTCACCGTTAAGAAAGGCGATTTTTATGTCCATTTGGCGAAGCTCTAAATCATAATGAGCTACCAAAGCCATAACTATTCTTAAAGAGCCATTCTTTGAAACTGGAGAAAATGTCTCTTTATAGTCAATGCCATCTTTCTGAGTGTAACCTTTGCAGTCAAGTCTGGCTTTATACCTTTCGATATTATCTTTCGAGTCACGTTTGGTTTTGAAAATCCATTTACAACCAACACGTTTATTTCTTTCAGGTAACTTTACAAGTTCCCAGACTTTATTGTCATCCATCAATTGCAACTCTACTTTCATAGCATTTAACCACTTTTCAGAATTATTACATTCCATGACTTGTTTATATGAATCTAGATCTTTGTCGTTACTCAAGTCACATTTCTCTTCAAGCGAATAAATCATATAATTAGGACTGGGCAATAACCGACAGGAACCAAGAACTGAACCGAAACCGACAATCAGTTCTAGTTCGGTTCCGAACCTCGGTTCTAAAAAAAGGGTGCCTGTCTGTTATTGGGTATTTGTTTAAAATTGATTCTGGTTCTCGGGTATTTGTGAGAAGAACCGAGAACCGAAAGTTACGTAATTTCCTAATTACATAATTTTCTAACCTTAACCCGCTGCTACCCCATCCCCGATTCTGGAAGCTGTTGGAATGAACCGAGAAGGCGAAGGAGATTCAAAACTGTGAAGGTACGTGCGACGATGACAGAGAAGCTGCGACGACGAGTCGACGATAGAGAAGCTGCTGGCCTGCGACGAGGACTGTGAAGCTGTGAGGACGACTGCGAAGCTGTGCAACTGCGATTTGCGACGACGACTGCGAATATAGTTTGATTTCTCCTCTCATTCCGGTCTTCTTTCTGCTCCTCTGTTTGATTTATGTGAATATAGACTATATAGTTTACAATCTGTTTACAAGCTAGATTAATGGCGATGACAGTTATCTAGATCCATTACCCTGTCCTTTCGTGGTGAATGTGACTTCACTGCTAAGGCTGAAGTTGCACAATCAGCCATCAGGGGGTGCAGCAGCCCTTTTGGTGATAAATGATGATGAAGGTTTTTGTCAATGCATCTACATATTAAACTACATTTTTTTTCTGCTTGAGATATCTTATTGCACTTTTGAATTAAGACATTCATTTTGGGGAGCCTAAAATATGGTACAATGCTTTTGTTTTTGCTCTCAAAACGTAAAAGCTGCATAGTGGGAAGCAACAACAAACAACATTCTGATTAGCAAGAGATTCTCTTCTTGCACAAGTGGGAACCAGGAACCGATCAGAACCTGACCCGGAACCGAGTTTGGTTTCGGTACCCGTTCCCATCAGTTCCGGGTCCGGTTCCACATTGTCGGAATCGGACCCGATACCCGATTTGCCCACTCCTACACATAATCATCAGAAATTGTTGGTCTCTTTTGCCTTACAGACCTTCGCAATTCTGGTTCTTGTGATGGTTCACTCACGACTTGACTATTATCAATATGCTCATCATTGACTGGTTCACTTTGATTGGTTTGAATATTCATATGTCTTTCCGATATGTTGTTGGATTGTGATACAACAAAAGGAATGAAAACTTTATGAGAAGTACTAAGTGTTGTTTCCTCCACTCGATTCTTTTGAATATTCACCTTTCGTGATTCATCACTCCCACTAAACTCGTCATTCTCAATGAATCTAGCATTTCCAGATTCAACTATTCTTGTATTATGTTTTGGACAGTAAAATATGTACCCTTTTGATTTTTATGGATAGCTGATGAAATAACCACTGACGGTTTTTGCATCGAGCTTCTTTTCATGTGGATTATATATCCTTACTTCTGCCGAACAACCCCAAACATGAATATGTCTCAAACTAGGTTTCCTTCCCGTTCATAGTTCGTAAGGTGTCTTAGGAACTGCCTTACTAGGAACCCTATTAAGCAGATATGCAACGGTTTCAAACTGTGCATCCACAACGATAAAGGTACATCACTATTATTCATCATACTCCTAAGCATTTCGATAAGAGTACGATTCTGCCTTTCAGCTACACCATTTTGTTGTGGTGTTCCCGGCATTATATACTGTGCACAAATGCCTCAACTTTCGCGAAACCTTGCAAATGGACCTTTGTTTTGTTCATTCTTATAGAATTTTCCGTAATATTCACCATCTCTATCGGACCTCACTACCTTTACTTTTCTATCTAACTGTCTTTCCACCTCATTAATGAATATTTCTAGAACATTCATCGCTTGAGACTTTTCATACTGTAGATATAAATAACCATAACGTGAGAAATCATCGATAAATGTGATAAAATATTTTATTTTTCACCACTCCATGAAGGAGTGTCGAATGGACCACATATGTCAGTGTGTATCAATTCTAAAAGTTTACTGCTTCTTGTGGCAGGATACTTTGATGTGTGTTTAGTTTGCTTTCCTTTAATGCAATCTACACACACGTCCCAGTCATTTAAATCTAATTGAGGTAAAATATTACTTTTCATTAACCTCAACATCCTTTCTTTAGGTATATGACCTAGACTTTTATGCAATAACGAAGTAGAACTTTCATTTGTTGCATTAGGTTTAGTTCCAATCACATGATTAATATTAAATAGAGATTCAATATATTTAGCATTAAGATTGAAACAGTACAAACCATCCTTCAAAATACCAGAACCATAACAATATTTTTGTTTGTATAAAGAAAACACACAATTACCAATCTCAATATTAAATCCTACATAATCCAACTTTGCAACAGAAATTAAATTCCTAGCACATTCAGGAACATAGAGACACTCTTCTAGATCCAGACGATATCCAGTATCCAGGATCAATATATATGTCCCAATTCCTTTTACTCGTGCCTTCATTCTCTTTCCCATATACAAGAATTTTTCATTCCCATTTATAGGCTGGACGAAAGAAATCCCTATGTAACATTAGATACATGAGTAGTAGCTCCAGAATCTAACCACCAAGTATTACTAAGCACTTCTATAATATTTGATTCAAAACATACTGAAACAAATAGTGTACTTTTCTTTTCTAACCAAACTTTTCTTTTTGGACAATCTTTCTTGATGTGTCCAGTTTTGTTACAGAAGTAACATTTAAGCTCTTTTCGGATATGACCATATTTTATCTTTAATTGGCCTTTTCCCTTCTATTTTTTCTTTTTACTCGGCTTTCCTTTGCTACTATTGGCTTTCTTCTGAAACGTTAAATGATCGATATGGTCCTTTAATTTCTCCAACCTCCCTTCTTCTTGAATTAACATGATATTTATTTCTTGAAAGTTCCATTTTTCTTTAATGGTGTTATAATTCACCTAGAACTAGCCAAATTCAAGAGGAAGTGAGTTGATGATGAATTGAACAAAAAATGATTCACTTACATCCATACCCAACGTTTTCAGCCTTGCTGCCAAATTGGCCGTGCTTGTTACATGATCATGAATGGATTGAGATTAATCAAATTTCTTGGTCGTCAACTCACTCATCAGATTCCCTACAACGGACTTATCCGTAATGTCCAATTGGGAATATGCCTTTATTTTTGACATGAAATCCTTTGCTTCATTCGTCTTTAGCATGGATGGCTTAATATTTTCAGTCATTGTCATTTTCATGAAGCTCAAACTCAGTCTATTAGACCGCTCCCAAGTCTCATTGTATGACTTGTCAGCTTCCGTATTTGTCTCATTAATGGCTGGTGGTCTATCACAAACTAATGCCCGATCTAAATCCAATTCACCCAGTTGAAACTGGATTTGTTCAGACCAATCAACATAGTTCAAACCATTGAACTTGAGTAGTGAATTGCCAGAAGCGAATAAATTTTTAAAAGCTGAAAAATATAATACATGCTTATTCATTAACTGGATCGAATTCAGATAAACATAATTTTATTTATTTAAGTTCACCTTTGGGTAATCTTTAAAGAAATAAACAATAATTGATGTTATAATTTACACTTTAATAGACTCATAAACATATTTAATATAATATGTTTAATATCTTTGGATATTTAAAAATATTAATCAAATATGTAAATGTGACACTTGAATATTATTGATTATAAATATTGGTCCACCTTTGGGTGACCTACTAGTTTATAATTAATAATTTTCTTTCAATAACATCACCATAATTATTACTTTAATTAAATGAATAACTTACACAATTTAATATTGATCATTTCAAATTAGGTCACTTTGGTGACTACTGAGTTTCTATACACTAATATTTAATTGAGTAAATTTTTATTTATATCATTTATTTTAACTTTTATTTTCTGCCTTGCGGATGACTAGCGGATATGAGATTTGCGTCCACTATCGTCTGAAAACTGTAATTTTTCATTACAGTTTTAAATCTGTTTCGTCCGGATATCAACCTCATGCGTCCTCGTGCGTCTGTAGGACGAAAACTTTGTATAGATTTGTTTGGAATCAACTTACTCCAAAATATTTCTATTTTATTTTTATGATTTCATCTTTTTCATGCAAAACATTATACAATAATTTTCATGAAATCTATTTTGTCACTTTTCACTTTTATGCAAAAAACCAAGATGCGTCAAAATCAACTTTTATCAACCTTGATTCAGAAAATTATGCAGAATAATTCAACATTTATGCAGAAACAATAATTCTAAACATTTTTTGAAGTTTTATGCATAATCAATTATGCATCAAAGTTAACTCTTATACATTTATGTTCAAAACAATTATTTAGCAAAAGAAACTTTTATGCATAACTTTTATGAAGAAACAATCCAGCAGCAATTTACTCTTTATGCATAACTATTATACTGCAAAAAATCAACCTTTATGTTCAGAACATCTATGCATCAAAATTAACCTTTATGTTCAGAACAACTTTGCATCATCATGCAGCAAAGAAACACAGCAACGAAACGATTATTAAACTCTTGTTCATGGCAAATCAAAACGTTATTTACCGTGCTCTGATACCAATTGTTAGTTTCTTTAATTTCATACTTTCATACGAACAATACTTTAATTTTCCAAAATCGTTTAATGTTTTTGGATTCAACCATTGATTACGGATAAATGAAACTCAATAACCGTACCTTGATCCATGCTTTGTTGATGTAAACGTTAATCCAGAAAATATTTTCTTGCCTTGAACCTTTTACCTTATGTTCTCCCTTTGATGATTAAGGGAGGAAGTATGTATTTCTTTTTTATTCTCCTTTTCCCTTTAGATGGAAAAACATCAACCGAGATATGGTTTAGCAAAAATGAAGAAGCAAAGTCTCTTCACACTTCTTCTCTATTCTTTCGCCAAGGACCTTCTCCAGATTATCCTGGAGGCTAGAGACAGAGTACTTTTTAATGAGAAAAAGAGAGGCCTTGCAGTAAAAGCAGAAGAGAGTTCTAATCTTTCTTCTCTTCCCCTTTATTTTTCTTCTCACATTTTTTTTTCCTTGTTTTCAACTTTTCTTTTCAAAAGTCAAAAAGCCAAATCTCTTTTAAGAGATTTAATTTCATTACTTGGCAATTTACTTTATTGCCCTTCACTTTACAGAGAATTACGTAAATATCATTTCACTCTTATATCTTTTAACCATACATTATTTACTTCAACAAGGTCAAGGTGAGGGAATTAAAACCCAATCAATTTAATTCTTTTATGCTTAACAATCATCACATTAAGCACCGTAATATTAAGTCAATACACTTTAATTAATATAGACCACATTTATAAATTATTAGAAAATAATCTAACAAGAAGAAATTACTAGCTTGCAAAAGCACCTAGTAACTGAATTTGAAATGAAGAATCTGAGGGGCCTCAAATATTTTTGGGTATATAATTGGCTTGGTTAACACAAGGCATTTTTCTATCACAAAGGAAATATAGACTTGTAAATCTCATTTAGAGTTTTGTTTTTTCTATAAGTTCATGTAAGCTAGAATTGCAAAACTTGCGATTGTATTTCGATCTTTATAGTAGATTTGTTCTTTTATCCATGGTGTTTTTTTTTTCTAAAAGGAGATTTTCACGTAAATCTGGTGTTTCACATTGTATTTTCTTTTTCAGTTATAGTTCAATCTCTAACAAGTAGTATCAGAGCTTTGGTTTTAAGAGTTCATATTTCCAAATGTGTTGAAACATATTCTCTCCAGTTGCTTCGCATCAAACAAGATTTGTGTAATTTTTTCAGAAAATTACAATTTTTTTGGAAAAGGAAAAAAAAAATTGTTCCCCCTGCTATTTATCTTGTTTATAAAGATTTATTTTTTTTCTATTGTTTAACCGCCATAAGAAATTGTTACCCTGTCTATTGTGAAAGCTCTGATCTTTCCTTGCTTTTGAGTTTGTCAGGGCGTTGTACTTTCGAGCAACAGATTCTTCATCGGAGGGTATATATTCTTCATCAGTCAGCATAGATCCGCAACGCTATTCTCTATTCTCGCTATTAAGCTGTTTCGATTGGGGTTGCCGTGAGAGTGTCCTCTACAAAGTTGGATTTTTGTCAGAGATAAAAATTGTTAAAAATTTTTGAGATTTTTGGAAGATTTTTGGGAAATTAAGTTTGATAGTTTATAGTAGATCTGGAATTGTAGGAATATCTCCATTTTGGAGATTATTTTATGTGGAAATTCAAATTGGGTTTGAGTTTCGTGATATCTGCGATCAAATTTGATTTGATTTGAGATATAATTTGTTATGACAGAAATATCTAAATATTTTGGGATATTTTTTAGAATCTTGTGATATTCATGGTTTTCTGCTTCAATTTTTGGGGTGAATATTTTATTGAAGCTAGTGATTTTCGATAAGATATTTTGTTCAAAAATGTGTTTTTTGGGAAGATAAGATCTTTGAAGTAGATCTTTCACTTTTAGATCGAGATTTGATATTTCGTTAGAGTAGGATAATGATAGTGGAATTATAAAGAGTTTTGAAGGACACATTTAATATGACAAATCAAGAGGTGAGATATGTTTAGAATTTGAAGATATAATCATCATGGTTTCTTAAACCTGGTCAACATCAGTTGTTAAATTTACCTTGAAAGATTTTTATATTGGTGATCTGAATATTTCTTTGAGAAGAGCAACCCTCATTACAGATCTTCTTTAAAGATGTGGAAGGGGAAAATCTAAAGATTTAAAAATTAGTTCATTGCAGCAGAATTCAGGGTTTTGAATTTGTTTTGTTGGGTTGGATTGACGAGCATGCACTATAGTTCTCTTTCATAGAAGTTATGTCAAGGTGGAGATTGTTAGATTTCGGTGTGAGCAGAATTCTATTGGGCCGGGTCGGTGGGCCTATATTGTAGATCTCATTTAGGATTTTGTTTCCTCTATAAATTCATTTAAGCTAGAGTTGTAAAACTCATCCTTATATTTCGATTTTCATAGTAGATTTGTTCATTTGCTTGTGGTTTTTTCCCAAAAGGGTTTTTTCATGTAAATCTAGTATTTCATATTGTATTTTCTTTCTTCAGTTATCATTCGATCTCTAACAGAAAGAATATCCAAACGAAATACCTACAGGCAAAGGAAAGTATCAACAACTTGTAAGAAAATTGATTTACCTATCTCACACAAGATTGGATATTGCTTATGTTATCAGTGTAATACCCAAATTTTAGATTATTGTAAGCTTAGAATGATAGTGTTAATATTGGAGAATAATTGTATTAATATTGAAGAATAATTAGAGTTATGTTGGGTAATTATATTTAATTTCTAATTGGTGGATTATCAGTTAGGAGATTGTTAAATTAGTAAAGAAACGAAAAGGTTAAAAAATTTATTATTTGGGGGAAAGACGTTTTTGGAAAACGCCTTCCCTCGAATATGGGCGCTGCGGGAAGGGAGGAGTTTCCTCTTGAAACCATTCTTTCCCCCAACGTTTTATAAATGTCAAATTTCTCCTCGATGTAATCGACTACCAAATAACTCAATTACTCTGGCCTCACCTCCGTCAACTCTTCCTCTGCTCTCAGCATTGCAGTACGAAGATCAGTGATGAACATCGTCACCGTAAGTTCGACTCTTTCACTATGTAATTCCCAATTTTTGTACTGAAGGTTTGATTTTGATAGGTCTCTCTATTGGAAGGGATTTGTGCAATTTCAAAGAAGGAGAAAGGTTGGATTTTTGGGTCAATGGAGTAATCCTGTGGTCTGAAGAGTAGTGAACTTAGAGGTATACAAATCAAAATTTTCCTTTTTTTTTATTTTTGTCTCTATTTATCGGTGTTGTTTGGTTTATGGGATTGTTGGATTTATTTGATTATGAGCTTCGGTTTAAGGTGGAAATCGGTGTTCATAGCTTGTTGTTTGGATGAAATTCGACAATTGTTTTCGTGTGGATTTCGTCGGCAACTAAAGACCAAATCAGAGCTCAACAAGAGTTGAGCTGCGAAATGTCAAACCTGCAATATCAGTCAGTTGGACGACTGGTCGAGACTCCTAGTCTCGGTAGAGTCAGAACTGTCCATGATTGAAATTTGCTCTAACGACTTGGTTTTTCTTTACATTTGAAATCACATAAAATTTAAAACTTTTCTTTTTATAAAAGCAGCGGAAGATTTTTCATTCTTAAATTTGTTTAAAGACGATAATTAAAATTTTTTTCTTAAAACATTTTATAAAACATAAACCAATTAAAAGACAATAATAAAATTCTTTTCTTAAAATTCTTTTATGAAATGCAGCGGAATATAATTAAAACAAAACATTAAAGAAATACCATTCTTTTTTTTTACAATTTAAGTATTTTACAAACCCTTTACAAAATTATTTACAAACCGTTTCTTTCAAATTCCTTTAGCCTAACCCGTCATAAGGTCCGCGTATGCAAATTCTTCATCAATTGCTACTTGTTTCCTTGTGTACCTACATCAACAAGACTTAAACTAATGAACCTAAGGCTCAGTAAGTGATATAAAATAAAACATAAACATGCTATGCAGCTTTGACATCCATTTTCATTTTGTGTTTCTATTTTCTATTTTTCTTTCGTTTCCTTACTTTACTTTTACTTTCTCATAGAAATATGATTAACTGTGAGGAACTGTTTTGAACGATGTTGAACAGTGATGAACTATGGTTAGGTGAACTTGGGCCTCGCAGTGAACCATAAACCATGATGATGAATACGTGTCATTATGGTGAACCATAACCGCAACGATGAACTTTCATTGTGATGATGAACGCGTGACATAACAATGAACTTTACCTTTTCTGTTGGCCATTCGGGAATGAGTAGGTGACCTTCAGCCTAACTCAAACCCTTCTCTTTTTTTTTACTCTTATCTTTCTCATTTTCTTTACATTCATTCGTAGTTCATTTTCATTTATGTTTCCTTTTCAAAACCATGCATAAAAACTATTTTTGTATCGTTTTAAAACTATGGTGCTCTTGAATGCATACAGTTCTATCTCATCCATTAAAATCCTCAAAGCATGTTCATATAAATATCATTTAAAGTATAATAAACATGTTATTAAAAGAATCTAATTTTAATAAACATACAGTAATTGGCAATACAACCTCAAAGCATATCAATATCAATACCTAAAATCCTCAAATCATCAACCGTATCAAATGTATATTGTAAAAAACCTAAATCTAGTAAACAGTCAGCAAACCTATAATACTCGGATAAATCCCCGTGAATTATATAAAAGATTTTAAGGAATAAATATTTTATAAAAAGAAATATGTTTCGAAATTATCGATTTCATATTTGAGGCAATAAAAATGAGGGTAGAAATATTATTGGATTTATTAGAGTGAAAATTTATGGGAATTGTGTATTTGCATTTTCGGTCGAGGCAGCGGTTGAGGCTGTGGTCGAGTATCTCGACTGAAATGCATTACAGATTACTCCTAGCATTTTTGGTAGAAGCATCGGTCGAGGATGCGGTCGAGTATCTCGATCGACATGCATTATAGATTACTCCTTGCATTTCCGGTCAAAGCATCAGTTGAGGGCGAGGTCGAGTACGTTGACCAAAATGTATTACAGATTGCAATTTGGACTTTCGGTCGATATGGCGGATGAGGTCGCGGTCAAGGAGCTCGACTAAAAGGCATTACAGATTCTAATTTGACTTTTTCGGTCGAGGTTTCGGTTGATGGTTCAGACAACTTCTTCAACCGAAGAGTCAAATTTTGCATTACAGCGGACGTGAAAGACAAACTCACATGGGACTGGTCAACTTTGCATGTCTACCGGGATGCGACCGCTACTTCACAAATTTCAGAATATGCATTTTTCATCTGCAACCAATTTGCTACCAAATTTTGTACCTAGCTTCCCTATATTTTATGATGAATGGTTGCACCATTAAGTAGTGGCTAAGCCACTCTTCCCACTCTAGAAATAAATTATGGACTACTTTGATTAATGATTGCACCACCTAGTAAATATTAAATGGGAAAATTATGGCTATAAATAAGAGGAGAAATGAAGAGAAATGAGTGTGAAGATTTCTAAGAAGGAAGGAAGAAAAGAGAGAGAGAGTGTTTTCTTTGTGGAAGGGAGAGAAAAAGGTGGGAGGGAAGAACTTGTGAGAAATAAAGGAAATTTAGTTGTTGAATTTCGGGTGTAAATTACCTCCATCCGTGTTACTTGTGCATGTAAGAAGGAAGTTTTGCAAATAGGATTTCAACAGTAAGAACTTCAAGTAAGGTAAGAAATAAGATGTGGTAGACAGTGGAGGCCCTGCATCATGGGAGTTTTGTGGTTCTTTGATTTCTACATTGGACGATTTCTAGAAATTTTTCATTTGTTGACTTTCACCAGGATGAGACTTGTCATGGATTTTAAGTATGTTGAAAAATAACAACTAATAACAAATATGGTTCAATGAAAAATTAATTCATGCACTAAATATTTTGATAACAAGTGATTATGCTCTCTTGAAATTGTTGGACTCTACCTCCTTGATTACTTCTTGCATATTGTCATGAATAAAGTAAATATTATCAATGATAAGAAAATGAAGAAACTTGGATTATTTTCTACCCTCGTTGTTAAAAATGATCCACTACTTTACGAACCAAATAAATCATTCTTTGCTAATTAATGTACGAAATGTTTCTTATAAATTGTTGATAAAAATGCAACAAATAATATGAGCATGACTACTTTAATGTTTCTTGATTATTTTGTATACTATTGTGGACTGTTTTAATATTTCTTTGATATTATTATGGACTGAACATGACATGACATCATAGGACTTATGAAAATATGACATATGCACCACATGAAATGAAATGAATGAATAAACGTAAATGATCATGTGGGGATTTGGGAGATAGGGTGACGGTTCTTGGTGGTGACACCCTTGATGGAAACCTCTTCCCATGTAGGGATGGAGTCGGTTAAGCTACAAGACCAACAAATGTATCCCTTCTCTTGTTCCAAAATTCCCCAACGTCTGAAAAGACGGAGATTGGTGATGGTTGTGGTGACACCCTTGATAGAAACCTCCTCCCATGTAGGGTGGAGTCGGTTAAGCCACACGGACCAACAGATGTGTCATTTCTCAGATAACGAAATGTAAAGGCATAAAAGATAGGTTCTCTTCTAGAGACAGACTGCATAAGCATGCATGAGCATAAGCATTTCATTATATTTCTTGCTGAGCGTGTAACATCCCGATATTTTTTAAGATGGATAATTATCGGGATATTACCAATGACGTTCGGAGCGCTAAAACAATAAACATTTCAGTAACGTTTTCCCCATATACGTGATGTAATTAAAGTGTTGGGATTACGAGGATATTTCATTACGTGTTTACACATGCCATTTGTGACGTGTACCTATGAAGGAAACATCGTGGGGATCACGTTGAGTGCAAAAATATAGTGAGAAGTGAAGAAAATGGACTTGAGGATGCCTCAAGACGCCATTTTGCGTCCTAAACTCATTGTTTTGTGATGTTGCGGACGCTGGCTATGGAAGTACGGAGGATGCGGACGACTAGCTTCAACGTCCGAATGAATCTGTTTGAAAATTGGTGTGTTACGGACGATAGCGGACGCAAAAATACAGCGTCCGAATGAATCTGTCCAATTTTTGGGACAATTCGGACGACACATTTGGACACTGCGGATGAGGGATTGGCATCCGTAAATGGACTGCGGACAGTACAGACACAGTGGGGACGCTAAATTGCCATATGAAGCCTGCCTTTTAGTCTGCGAGTTTTGGTCATGCGGACGCATGCGGATGATAGTACGGCGTTCGCAACCATCCGAAAAACAGCAGATCTACGAAAAATCAGGATTTAAGTCAGAACGAAAATGACATAATACAAAGGAAATGCAACACAAATTGCACGCCCAAGCTGAAAGCTGGAGGATTTGTAGGATTCCTGTCGGGCATGCTTGGGAGTGTCACTCTCTGCCCTGTGTGATGGCAGAGAGTGTCCCCTCTCCATTGTTGATATACGGGACGAGGTGGAGAAGGAGAAACAGTTTTGCTGGAGAAGGGAAGCTCTCAAGTGTAGCTCCTCGGGTGTTCTTCCAGTAGTGGTCGAGAGTCGTGACAGTGGAGGGAAAGGTCAGCTTTTGGTTATTCTTCAGGTATTGATTTCTCCATGCTTTCTTTATGGATTAATGGAGATGTTCTGCTACTTGGAAATGAGCTATGTTTAGTGTCAGAGTTGATAAATATGCTTAGTTGCGCTGTTTGGACTCTCTGTTAATGATATATGGTTGGCCACGGAGATTTTGTGTTGATGAATGAGTTGTTGTTTGTTGGTTACAATGGGAGTGTGGTGTTCTGTTTACTGGTTTATTGGAAATGGTAGTCGGCTGCGTAAGATTCGGTTATGTGAAATTAACTACTGCCTTGATACATGATTTGTTGGAAGTAATTCTTTGTTATTTCAGCTACGTAAAGAGAGTGAAGCATGTGTAATGTAGTTTTGGAATTTGGTTAGATATTGTTATTGGGATTAATTGGGTGGGCTATATGATATTCCATGTAGGAGTCGGAAAAGTACTTAGAGTTCGTACAAATTAGAATACGATTCATTGATGAGTTATAATATTTTAATTTGTGAAGGTGTCAAAGGAGGAAGAAGAATGACGACAGAATGCTAATGCACGTTAAGTTCTGAGGTAAGGAATAGGTTGACTTGGCTAGAGGAGGCCCTACACCCAAGTAAAGTGTGTGTGAGTTGTTTCGTGGTTTGATTTCTGTAATCCTTATCGTTACCTCACGTTTTCCTCTTAATGCCTGGTTAAGCTTGAATGACCAAAGGAATGATAGTTGAAATGAATGAGAAATGAGAACAGGTCCTAGACAGATTTCTAGTGACGTTGAAAAAGTTAAGATGTTAGAGACAGACTCTATGTTTCTTATTGATTTCTAATGATGTTGAAAAAGGGATAAATGGTGAAGAAGTTACTAATTTCTATAGTGTGGTATTAAGCATACAATCTATTCCAAATGTTATTTCCTTTGCTTGCCGAAATTATACCTAGAAGTTCTGTTTTCCTTCAGTTATTAAGAAGCATATGTAAACAGGTTTAGTCTTAGTTTACTGCCGTTCTCTATTAAGATATTAAGAACCACATAGAAACATGTTTTATGTTAGTTATAGTTGTTTTGCTTACTGTCTATGACAGGATAATTGTTTCTTGTTGTTTCTTGTATACTCGATTTAGAAGCATGCTAGGTGTTATAGATTCGCTATTAGTCGGTTGTTAAAAGCATGTGTAGTTTGATTAGATACTTGGTCATAATCTGATATAGTTTATGTGTTGTATGTTGTCCATAAAAAAGAGCATGTTAGTAGATTGTTTCTGTTGATTAAATTGGGATGAGAGCATGAATGAAATGTGAACTACGATGATATGAATGGTTAACGGAACAAACAAAGGAAAAATGTTTAGTTAACTAAACAAACGAAGGAAAGAGGTTTAGTTAACTAAACAAACGAAGGAAAAATGTTTAAGGAGTTAAGATGCATGAACATTGTAAGTGGTTTCGGATTTCCACTGTTTTCTTTAAATGAGGATTTTGAATTAGTTAATGAATAACAAACTTTACTCGTAAATGTTATTTATTGGTTTTGGATAAGAATATTCTAAGTTCTAGTTTGTATAGATTCTTTTAGCATCTTTATTATTGAATTCAAATTGTATTCGATCGCTGTTACAATTCGATAGCATAATTGTTCCTTACATCTACCTATGCTTTCAATTGCGCAAGCTCAATTATAGTATGTTTAATTCAATGTGTATTTCAGTTTCCGTTAATGTACATAATAATGTATATGTCTCATGATAATAGAAACCAAATAGGGGGTAACCTTCAGGATGGTATCCACATGCATGAGTGAGGAAAAAGAAAGAACCCTAAAGGCGGGTATATGCCGGGAAAGAAAGAACCCTAAAGACGGGTATATGCCGGAAAAGAAAGAACCCTAAAGGCAGGTATATGCCGGAAAAGAAAGAACCCTAAAGGCGGGTATATACCGGAAAAAGAAAGAACTCTAAAGGCGGGTATATGCCAGAAATAGGGAGTTGAGGTAGATGGGTAGTCTGGATCTAGCCTAGCTGCTAGGATACACCCTTACCAAGTCGGGAAAGGGACTAGTATGCACACAGGAGGTTAGAATCCGTACAACTATGCCATCTCAAAGGAAAACCCTCAATCTCCAGCTCGATGTACGAGTTTAAAGAATGAACAAAGAAAACGAATGTAATGAAAGAATTTGGTTTGGGTGGCCCCATTCCAAGAAGAACTAAAGAGAGAAATGCATAAATTGTTTTCCCTCATCTCTTTACTGGGCGTAAGCTCACGTCCTTACTTGTGGTGTAGGTACAATGACGAACACATAGTAAACGGATAAGAAGTAGATGAGAAATGTATAATGAAGCAGGGATGGATGATTTCACATACATAGGATTCAGGCTGGCAAGGCAAAGACAAAGGAAAGTAAAGGTTATGAATCAACGAAATTAATTGTCAAGTTTTATTTGATAGACAAAATGTTTGAATGACTCAGTATTTCTTTTGAAAGATTTCTGACGCTTCCGTTATAATTTATAAATGGTTATTTTATAACGCTTCCACAAGACTTTGAAACAGATGATTTTCCTTACAGTATTTACGCTTCCACATATTTAATAAGTTGGTTTTCACGACGAGTTTTAAGAAAGAGTTAGTAGCGATTCGGATTTATGCACTCTGATTTGTCTAAAAAAGAAAATTCAAATTTTTACGCATTTTAAATGATTTATGAAAATTCGGGTCGTTACAGAGCGTTAGACTCATTGTTTTACCCGTGATGCAGATGATGGTAATGATATCAGTGTGGAGGAGGCATTGCTAGTTGTGATCTTAGGTTATCAATCGGATTTGACCTGAAGAGTTATGGCTCACGGAGATTTTCACTAGTTTTTTTAAATAAATTATGGTTTTCATTTCGGTAAATGTTTTGTGAACTATGGACTGTTGTTTTAAAGTATTAAAAACTATGGTTTGAAATTATTCTGCTTATTCCGCTTAATTACTCTAATATGTTTTAATTGCACAAGTTTTATAGATATTAAAAAGAATTTTTTTTTGGCTAAAAATGAAATAAATAAAAAGATTTAAAAACGCAAGACGTTACAAAACCATTCCCTAATTCTTGCGATGTAGGGTCTGAAGGCCAAAACACATACGATATTGACTTACCTAGCATCTTTAAAGCATTTATCACTTAAGCTCTTCCTCTTTAATGCCTTCAATACTTTTACAAATCCATAACATTTAATTATCAATAATCACAATTTAATAATTTTAACATCGGCAGCCAGCTCTTTATCCTCTCTCTATTTTTCTCTCTCTCGACCTTTAGCTCCCTCTCCCCCACAAGCTCTCTTCCACTTTATTTCTCCTCACTTGACAGCACTCCTTTTCTTCTCCTGTCCAAAGACTGTCTCCTTTGTTTTCTCTAGCTGTAAGGGAAGAAATGTGGAAAATTCACTGCTATAAGTCTCCTAGGGATTTTCAATTCTCTTCTTGGGTAACAATTACCACGTGGGACCGGACGACAGATTCTTGTCCATGTGGTACCGGTTGACAGACCGACTGTAGTGGCTATCAGCCGCTCCCACAGCATTTCGCCACAGCCATTTCCCTATAATTCCAATTGTAGGAGCAACCACAATAGCGCACGCATTAAATCAAGATACATACCTCGTCTTGGCACTGCAAATTCGCAGCTCGCGACTTGCCTGAAGTCGTGCCCTACACTCTGCGCAACTGGATTACAGCAACACACTTTGTTCGTGTCCACTGCTCGGACGCCCCAGCACCATGGTTTGTCGCCTCACCAAAGTTGTCCCACTTTTCGCATCGTCCGTCGCGTCGCACTCCTCCATCGCGTCGCTGGAGAAGATCGCCTGTGGGGAGCTTCGCTCGAGTCCCCTTCTCTTTCCCTCAACTTTTCTTCAAAACAAATGGTTGCATGCCATTTGTTTTCCTTTAAAAAATATCGGACCAATGAAAATCGGTTTAACCTTCCCCCACTTTTCCTTTTAATTTTAATTCCATTTATCTTTTGTTCAATTAACTCTTTTATTTAATTAATCCCCCATTTTAATTTATGCCCAATAAACTCTTCACAAAAATTTTCACTTAATCAATTCTAATAATTTCCATCAAATAAATCTTCAATAATTATCTAACAAATTCTATTACACCCAATTAATTTATCAATTATCCTTACTTAATTCTGTTATGAGAAATCAGGGTATTACATTTGCGATCGTTCGAGAGGAGGACGAGGCAACGACACCAGCGAGCTATTCACATTTGGGCCAAAATCTGGACTCATGGACAGCAGTTTGATGTGGAGTCTTCAGACTGGGTTATCAGTCTTGGGCCCCAAACTCGGCCATCTAGATTGGGCCATAGTTCAACTCCTTTTGGGCTGTGGTCCAGAGCAATTTGGGCGAGAATTTTGGGATATATTACCCAATTTGTGGACAGTGGGATTTGGACTTTAGTCAGCACAAATCACTTCGAGGAAGTGATTTATTTTTATGCACTGTATTGCATAATTTTTATAAAATAAATATTTTGAGACATATCTCATATAAAAATGACGTGTCTATTTTATGGCAGTTGGGTTTTTCAATTATATTTAATTTTTCATTGTACACATTTCAATTAAGCATGCTCATGAAAATTCCTAGATCAACTCGATCGTGTGAATCGAGTTCGATTGACCCGGTTAGGAGTCTGTTTTATTTTATGAACATTTGACCATTAGAGAATGTGTTTATTTGTTGTTAACTAGAGTAATAAGACAGTTGTGTGTCGTGTCCTTGATCAGGGTATTTTATGTGGCTTTTGCGATCGTCGAACATTGCTTTTATTTTTTTTTATGTCTATAAATAGTGTGCCCGGAGTCCGTGGGTGACTCCATTTTTACTATCATTTTTTAATTTAGTACAACGATGACCTATTTTAAATTACGTACCACATATTAGTGAGTTGTTTTAAACATGTGTCATTTTGTACATATTTTTCCAAAATGAATTTATAAAATATGAGCTTTAAATTCATGTATGCTTAAATATCATTTTAATTAAAATTATTAAATCTAATCTCTATTGAGTTTAGTCAACTCACCCCAATGACATCTTTCAGGTTTCTATCAGTCGGACTTGCAGTTGTCAAGTCAGGATTAGACCCGACAAAGTTTATTTTACTTTATGTATTTTAAAATAATTTTCTCTTGAGAAACTTGTGAGGTAAACCTTATTTTAATAAGTTGTAATATTTATTTTATTTTTCCGCATAGTTAATTTATTTGTGATTATATAATTTTGCTATCTGATATTACTTGTTGGATCTGTTAAGCCCACATTTCGTCAGGCCTTGGTTTGTAATAAATATTTTAAGTCTTCTGTAAGTGAAAATGGTCAGATGATTTAGTTCTTTGAGGCAAGTCGCTCTCTATTCTGTCTCGGGTCCCTTGCGAATCGTGATAGTAGCGAGTCAATTCATACATAATCCTAGAAAGGATCGCATTGATGCAGTGTTCAAATTTTAAGGTACTTCAAGTATTTCCCAAGAAAAGGACTCATGAACTAAAAAAATGTATAATCATTTGAAAATTGATGATAATAGGTATGGTGATTGGGGTGGAAGTTGATAGAAAGTCTACGTCTAGATATTTGAGTTTCTTAGGAGACAATTTAGTCACTTGGAAGAGTATGGAAAAACAAATCTACAAGCTTCTGTGGTTGAAGAAGTTACTAGAAGAAATTGACTATTTCACAAAATCCAATTGAGCGAGAGACCAAAACATGTTGAAATGGATTGACATTTTATTAAGGGAAAACTTGAAGCCAATTTCACTTTCCACGTGGCAAAGCAGTGGCCCTGCCGAGTCAAACTCTGGACAACCGGGTCGCAGATAAATCATAAAGATATCACACCAGGATAAAACGATAAGGCCCAAGCGTTTCTATTGGCCAGCATAAAAATAATAACACGAACCCAACCGTTGGATCGAAAAATCATACGAACCAACGGTTTAAATGAATGAAAGAACAAGAACCACAGGCATACCATTGAAATGAAACTCCAGGGGAGGTCTTCTTCTACAGCTACTCCTCTCTTCCTCTTTTCCATTAGTGCCAACCTGAGAAAGACCCATCTTATTCTACAGTTCATCAGGACAAATGGCGACGGTCACTGCCCAAGCTTCCGCTCCACTTTGCCGGCTAACTGTTAAATGAATTTTACATTCAAAATAATATTTTAATTCTCAATTTAACGTAATAGATTTAACTAATAAATTTCTACAATTTAGGAATAAACAAAACAATAGATTACCAATCTTGATCCATGTTTTTGATGTAGACGTAGATGCGGAATACTTTTCTCGCCTTGATCCTTTTCCTTTACTTTTCTTTTCGATGATCAAGAGACGAATGGTTACCTTTCTAGAGAGATTGATGGTTCCTTCCTTTCTTGTACCCTTTCTGAAAACCCTTCAGAAAACCTTAGTGTTCCAATATCTTTAAGAGAATATAAAGAGATTTATTAAAGAGAATTTACAGATTTTCCCTTTCATTTTACAGGGAATATATGTAAACACCATTTCATTTATATCTCTTTAACCATATATTATATACTTTAATAAGGTCAAGGAGAGAGAATTAAAACCCAATCAACTTAATTTCTTTTACGCTTAACAATCATCACATTAAGCACTTAAATATTAAGTCAATACACTTTAATTAACTTGGACCACACAACAGATTATTAAAATAATCTAACAATCTCCCACTTGGGCCATGTTATAGTAACTTTAATAAATCGATTTTCAACTATTACTTTTCAGCTGTCACAACTTGTAATTCACAATTCTTTCTATAGTGTACTATAATGTGAATTTATCAAGTGTTCTTTTCATAATGAATTGTATAATAGGATCATGGTAGTCACAAGTCTTCATTGACGACATGATTCTTTCCATGTATCACTATTAACACAATTCATCAATTCTTTAATCGATGAACACTATATATATATACCTTTTGTTAGAGTTCGGGTGTGACCCGAATTCTAGTTGGGCCAGGTTGGACCCATATCCAATATTAGGGTTATTTAGTTTCTCTATATATTGATGCTTGAGTCACAAAACTCATTGTATCTTGATTTCCAACTTAGTGATTTCTCCTCTGCCTGTGGTTTTTTCCCGTTATGGTTTTTCACGTAAATCTTAGTGTCTCTGCTTCCGTAGTTTTCTTTTTTCGTTTCGTGTTCGATTCTCAACAATTGGTATCAGAGATAAGGTTGAGCTTCTCTATACTAATTTTCAACAATTGGTATCAGAGGCCAGGTCAGATTCTCTATATCAATTTTTCAACAATTGATATCAGAACGGAGTTAGAGTTTTCGTACTCAGATCGAACGAAAGTTGAGTTTACAATTTTTTGTGAAAAATTGAAATTAGTGGAAAAGGAAATTAAAAAAAAAAGAAAGAAAATATTTTTTCTTTCTGGTTGCGTCGCCCCTGCCTTCAGCAACGAAGAAGAACAGGATGAACTGCAGCTCGATTTGAAGAACAGAGAAGCTGTTCGCCGCGTTCGTTGCCTGAGCCATCGCCGAACTGCCTCACCGTCCGACGAAGGAAGACCCACCCACCGCCACTGCCGAACTCGCCGTCGCCGTCTGTTGGTCGATCCAGAACAAAGCGACGACTCTGTTCGTCCGTCACCTCCTCGCTGCTGTCTATCGTCGAAGAAGAAGCCGCCATCTGCCATCGATCTGCCCCGCCAGAAGAGCCACGCCGTCCTCTGTCGGTCAGTCTGCTGCGCCGTCGTCTGTCATTTCCGGCCATCCGTCCGACGACTCTCGCTGTTGTCTGTTGTCGTCGCGCGAGCAGAGTAGTCCTTAAAGGTTGAAGAATATCACAGGTGGATAAAAAATTCAGGATATTTTGGTTAAATTGATTCTGAAATTCTTGGCAGTTTGGATAATATTTTTGTGCGGATTTAAATTTTGGAGATATCTTATTTTTGTGGAGATATTGGATTTCGGTGGAATTATTTGGGTTCTTAAATTTGTGGGGCTGATATTTTTGGGTTCAAAAATTGTGAGGAAATTTTTTGAAATTTTTGAGGTAGGATGAGTTCGTTGAGATTCGATATTCTGCAGTTGGATCAGAATACGAGATTTCAGTTATGGCAGGTGAAGATGCGAGATGTACTCGCACAGATGGATTTAGACGACTCGTTATTAGGGCTCGATAAAATGCCCACATTATGGAGTGAAGAGGAGAAACTTCGAAATGATCGGAAAGCCCTATCATTGATACGTCTGCATTTATCAAATCAGATTTTGCAGGATGTTTTGAACGAGAAGTCTGCCACTGATTTATGGTTCAGATTGGAGCAGTTGTGTATGAAGAAAACCCTGACGAGTAAGCTGCATTTGAAGTAGCGGTTATATTCTCATCAATTATTGGAAGGAGCCTCTATTTTAAAGCACTTGGCTGCATTCAAGGAGTTAGTTTCAGATTTGGAGACTATGGGATGCAAGTACGATGAGGAAGATTTGGAGTTGATTCTGTTATGCTCGTTGCCTGCTTCATATGGTTCTTTCAAAGATACGATCTTGTACAGTAGGAACAGTCTAACTCTGGAAGAAGTTTATGGTTCCTTGTTGTCAAAGGAAAAGATGAAGCAGCTTATTAAGGAATCTGAATCTCGAGGTGAGGGATTCGTCGTTCGGGGTAGAACAAGAGATTCAAACAATAAAGGCAGTGATAATGTTAAGAGTTCGAAGGGCCGATCAAAGTCAAGGAACCGAGATAGAACCTGTTACTTCTGTCATGGAAGAGGGCACATCAAAGCCGAGTGTCGTAAATTACAGAATGAGTTAAAGAGAGCTGAGAAGGGAAAACAACCGATGACGTCTGGTGCAGTAGTTGTCGCACAAGAAGAAGACTATAGTGATGGAGATCTTCTAATAGTGTCAGAGGGAAACTCAAAGCCAAACAAAGAGTGGATTCTAGATTCAGCGTGTTCATTTCATATGTGCTACAATCGGGATTGGTTTATGACATATGAGACCGTTTCAGGAGGTGCTATGTTAATGGGCAATAACACACCTTGTAAGATAGCTGGTATCGGTACCGTCAGAATTAGAATGTTTGATGGAGTTGTGAGGACACTAGTAGCGTGCGACATGTTCCCGAGTTAAAGAAGAATCTGATCTCGTTGAGTACTCTAGATTCGAAAGGGTACAAGTACAGCGCTATAGGTGGAGGTATAAAGATCAGTAGGGGTGCTCTCGTCAAGTTAAAAGGACACAAAAGCTCTGCAAATTTGTATGTATTACAGGGTTCTACGGTGATGGGTAATCAGGCTGGAAAGTTTGTGAATTCACCTTCAAAAGGTTTGTGGGAGAAGACTCAGAGGAAGTCAGGTTCTCAGGTGAAGTTCAAGTTGGGTTCTGAATCCACATCAGAGCCGATACGTCAGCCTATTACAGATATTCAACGTGATGCAGTCACCGTATCGTCACCAGTTTCAGTTACAGTTTCACGTCAGAGAGGTATTGCCAAAGGCAGAACCAAGAGGAAGTGTAAAGCTCTACGACGAT
Source organism: Begonia loranthoides (assembly GCA_022433065.1). Lineage (NCBI taxonomy): Eukaryota > Viridiplantae > Streptophyta > Magnoliopsida > Cucurbitales > Begoniaceae > Begonia > Begonia loranthoides. Next base: position 3,606,198 of record CM039482.1, on the reverse strand, counting down.
ATAGTGAAACATCTACAGTGGGTTACGCATTGAATGTGTTCGAGAGTATAGATTCAGCATATTCACATGCAGTTCGTTGCGACATCTCTGATAATTTGGTGGTACAATGGAGAAGATGTGATTTCTCTCCGAGTGTGTATCTCAAGTTTAAGCGGGGCTTAAACTTGATCCGTACCAGATATTGAGTTGGCCCATCAGGGGCCTTTGTGGAAGAGGAGGTTATTTTTCGTTGGAGTTTTGTTGTTCGCCTTACATTGGAATTTCTTTAAAGGTGGAGATTGTCAGAGTTCAGTGTTTTGGATTCGTTTTGGGGTGGGCCGTGAGCCTACATTGGATCTCTCAGGTGGAATTCGTGTCAAGGGGGATATTGTTAGAGTTCGGGTGTGACCCGAATTCTAGTTGGGCCAGGTTGGGCCCATATCCAATATTAGGGTTATTTAGTTTCTCTATATATTGATGCTTGAGTCAAAAAACTCATTGTATCTTGATTTCCAACTTAGTGATTTCTCCTCTGCCCGTGGTTTTTTCCCGTTAGGGTTTTCCACGTAAATCTTGGTGTCCTTGCTTCCGCAGTTTTCTTTTTCCATTTCGCGTTCGATTCTCAACACCTTTCAACTTTAACTTTTCATAAAGTTTACATATTATTCATAAACAACTTTAATTGTATACACCATCATATGAATAATAAACATCCATACAAAAACATCTATTTTAATTGAATTCAAAGGTGTAATAAGATACAAGTTATACTTTTACAATCATATAAACTAGGACTTGTCACCTAAACCCATCCTTACAACATGTTCTTTAAAGGTTTTGGGTGGCAATCCTTTCGTCAATGGATCCGCTATCATTAAACTTGTGCCTATATGCTCAATGCACACCTTTTGTTTATGTATTTCTTCGTTTACTGCCAAGTACTTTAAATCCATATGTTTTGCTCCTTTCGAGTACTTGTCATTCTTCGAGAAAAATACAGCTGCGGAATTATCACAATAAATTTTCAGCTGACTAACTATACTGTCGACCATTCCTAGACCCTGAATTAACTTCCGCAACCACAATGCTTGAATTGTAGCCTCAAAACATGCCACAAATTCTGCCTTCATAGTGGAAGGAGCAATTGAAGATTGTTTTCCACATTTCCATAATACGGCTCCTTCGGCTAATAGGAACACGTAACCGAATGTAGATTTCCTCGAGTCTACACATCCGGCATAATCTGAATCTGAATATCTAATCACCTCAAGATGACTCAATTTTCTGTGCGTGAGCATGTATTCCTTTGTTCCTTGTAAATACCTAAGGACTTTCTTTGCAGCTTTCCAGTGATTCATTCCAAGGTTACTTTGATATCGACCCAACATCCCTACTTCAAAACTGATATCTGGCCGAGTACATGTCTGAGCATACATTAAGCTTCCTACAGCTGATGCATATGGAATAGATTCCATTTCTTTACTTTCCAAATCACTTTTCGGACATTGTATTTGACTAAACTTGTCCCATTTCTAAATTGGAGCTACACTAGTGGAACATTTATCCATTCAGAATCTCTGAAGAATTTTATTGATATAGCCTTTCTGAGACAATTCCAATAATCTTTTTTGTCTATCACGGAATATTTCTATTCCAATTACATAGGATGTCTCACCCATATCTTTCATTTCAAAATTCTTTGAGAGAGAAACTTTTATGTAATGTAACATTCCCTTATTATTTGCAACAAGAAGAATATCGTCAACATGCAATACTAGGATACAAAACTTACTCCCACTGACCTTCATATAGATACACCGATCAACGATGTTTTCTATAAAACAGTATGACGTAATGGTATCGTTAAACTTAATATACCATTGTCTGGAAGCTTGTTTTAATCCATAAATTGACTTATTCAATTTACACACCAACATTTCATTTCCAGGAAATGAAAACCCTTCTGGTTGATCCATGTACACTTCTTCCTCTAAGTCACCGTTAAGAAAGACGATCTTTACGTCCATTTGGTGAAGCTCTAAATCATAATGACCTACCAAAGCCATAACTATTCTTAAAGAGTCATTATTTGAAACAGGAGAGAAGGTCTCTTTATAGTCAATGCCGTCTTTTTGAGTATAACCTTTGGCGAAAAGTCTTGCCTTATACCTTTTGATGTTACCTTTTGAATCACGTTTGGTTTTGAAAATCCATTTACAACTAACGCATTTCTTTCCTTCAGGTAACTCTACAAGTTCCCAAACTTTGTTGTCATCCATCGATTTCAACTCTTCTTTCATAGCATTTAACCACTTTTTGGAATCATTACATTCCATGGCTTGATTAAATGAGTCTAGATCTTTGTCATTACTCAAGTCACATTCCTCTTCAACTGAATAAATCACATAATCATCAGAAATAGCTGGTCTCCTTTGCCTTACAGACCTTCGCAATTTTGGTTCTTGTGATGGTTCACTTACGACTTGATCATCATTACTATGCTCTTTATTGACGCGTTCACTTTGATTGGTTTGAATATTCATATGTCGTTCAGGTATGTTGTTGGACTGTGATACAACAAAAGGAATGACAACTTGATGAGAAGTACTAGGTGTTATTTCTTCCACCCGATTCTCTTGAATATTCACATTTCGTGATTCATCACTCCCACTGAACTCACCATTCTCAATGAATCGAGCATTTTCAGATTCAACTATTCTTGTACTATTCTTTGGATAGTAAAATATGTACCCTTTAGACTTTTCCGGATAGCCAATGAAATAACCACTGATTGTTCTTTTATCGAGCTTCTTTTCATGTGGATTATATATCCTTACTTCTGCTGGACAACCCCAAACATGGATATGTCTTAAACTAGGTTTCCTTCCCATCCACAGTTCATAAGGTGTCTTAGGAACTGCCTTACTAGGAACCCTATTCAGCAGATATGCAACGGTTTTCAAACCATGCATCCACAATAAAGGTACATTACTTTGATTCATCATACTCCTAACCATTTCGATAAGAGTACGATTCCGCATTTTAGCTACACCATTTTGTTGTGGTGTTCTCGGCATTGTATACTGTGCACAAATGACTCGACTTTTGATAAACCTTGCAAATGGACCTTTGTTTTGTCCATTCTCATAGAATTTTTTGTAATATTCAACACCTCTGTCCGATCTCACCACCTTTACTTTTCTATCTAACTACCTTTCCACCTCATTGATGAATATTTCTACAACATTCATCGCTTGAGACTTTTCATGCAGTAGATACAAATAATCATAAGAAATCATCTATAAAAGTGATAAAATACTTTTCACCACTCCATGAAGGAATGACAAATGGACCACATATGTCAGTATGTATCAATTTTAAAAGTTCACTACTTCTTGTGGCAGGATACTTTGATGTGTGTTTAGTTTGCTTTCCTTTAATGCAATCTATATACACGTCCCAGTCATCAAAATCTAATTGAGGTAAAATATTACTTTTCATTAACCTCATCATCTTTTCTTTAGATATGTGACCTAAACGTTTATGCCATAAGAAAGCAAAACTTTCATTTGTTGCATTACTTTGACGTGTGTTTAGTTTGCTTTCCTTTAATGCAATCTATATACACGTCCCACTCATCAAAATCTAATTGAGGTAAAATATTACCTTTCATTAACCTCATCATCCTTTCTTTAGATATGTGACCTAAACGTTTATGCCATAAGAAAGCAGAACTTTCATTTGTTGCATTACGTTTAGTTCCAATTACATGATCAACATTAAACAGAGATTCAATATATTTAGCATTGAGATGAAAATAGTATAAACCATCGTTTAAAATACCAGAACCATAACAATATTTCTGTTTATACAATTTAAAAACACCATTACCAATCTCAATATTAAATCCTACATAATCCAACTTTGCAACAGAAATTAAATTCCTAGCACATTCAGGAACATAAAGACACTCTTATAGATCCAAGTGGTATCCAATATCCAGGATCAATCTATACATCCCAATTCCTTGTATTCGTGCCTTCATTCTGTTTCCCATATACAGAAATTTTTCATTCCCATTTATGGGCTGAGTCGAAAGAAATCCTTGCGTAACATTAGACATATGAGTAGTAGCTCCAGAATCTAACCACCAAGTATTACTAGGTACTTCTATAATATTTGATTCAAAACATATTGAAACAAATAATGTACCTTTATTTTCAAACCAAGCTTTTCTTTTCGGACAATCCTTTTTGATATGTCCAGCTTTGTTGCAGAAGTAGCACTTAAGCTCTTTTCGGATTTGGCCATCTTTCATCTTTAATTGACCTTTCCCCTTTTGTTTGTTCTTCTTACTTGGCTTTCCTTTACTACTATTGGCTTCCTTCTGAAACGTCAAATTAATAGTATGGTCCTTCATTTTCTTCAACCTCCCTTCTTCTTGAATCAACATGGCCTTAATTTCTTGAAAGTTCCATTTCTCTTTAATGGTGTTGTAATTCACCTAGAACTGGCCAAACTCAAGAGGAAGTGAGTTGATGATAAATTGAACAAAAAATGATTCACTTACATTCATACCCAACGTTTTCAGCCTTGCTGCCAAATTGGCCATGCTTGTTACATGATCATGAATGGGTTGAGACCAATCAAATTTCTTGGTTGTCAACTCACTCATTAGCTTCCCTACAACAAACTTATCTGTAATGTCTGATTGGGAATATTCTTTGATTTTAGACATGAACTCATTTGCTTCATTTGTCTTTGGCATTGATGGCTTAACATTTTCAGCCATCGTCATCTTCATCAAGCTCAAACTCAGCCTGGTAGACCGCTCCTAAGTCTCATTGTGTGACTTGTCAGCTTCCGTACTGATTTCATTAATAGCTGGTGGTCTATCACAAACTAATGCTAGATCTATATCCAATACACCTAGTTGAAACTGGATTTGTTTAGATCAATCAGCATAGTTCAAACCATTGAACTTGAGTAAAGAATTGCCAGAGGCAAATAAATTAATAAAGCTTGCAAAAACATAATACATGCTCATTCATCAACTTAATCAGATTCAGATGAATAACCATAATTTTATTTATTTAAGTTTACCTTTGGGTAATCTTTAAATAAATAATCGATCATTGATGTTATTATATAAACTTTAATAGACTTATAAACATATTTAACATAACATGATCAATATCTTTGGATATTTAATCATATTAATTAAATATATAAGTATGTCACTATAATATTATTAATTATAAACATTGGTCTATATTTGGGTGACCTACTAGTCTATAATTAATGATTTCCTTTCAATAACATTACCATAATTTATTTCTTTAACTTCACATTTGGGTAATCCTTAAAGAAATAATCGATAATTGATGTTATTATATAAACTTTAATAAACTTATAAACATATTTAATATAATATAATTAATATCTTTGGATATTTAATCATATTAATCAAATATGTAAATATGTCACTTTAATATTATTAATTATAAACATTGGTCCACCTTTGGGTGACCTACTAGTCTATAATTAATAATTTCCTTTCAATAACATCACCATAATTTTATCACTTTAATATTATTAATTATAAACATTAGTCCACATTTGGGTGACCTAGTAGTCTATAATTAATAATTTTCTTTTGGCCCATCACGAATATTAGATCAATCATTGTATTAATCAATATTCTTCATGTATAATTTTGATTGAAATTTCCTACCGTTACACGAAACAAAATTCATCAAATATGTAGAAAATAATTATGCAGAAACTATAATTATAAAAACCCTAATTTTCCATGCATAATTCTGATTAAAAATTTCCTACCTTTACACGAAATAAATTTAATCCAATATGTAGAAAATAATTGTGCATAAACCATAATCATAGAAACCCTGATTGTTCATGCATAATTCTAATTAAAATTTTCTACCTTTACACGAAATAAATTTCATTCAATATGTAGAAAATAATTGTGCAGAAACCCTAATTATAGAAACCCTAACTTTTTCATGGCAAATCAATACGTTAATTACCGTGCTCTGATACCAATTGTTAGATGAATTTTACATTCAAAACAATATTTTAATTCCCAATTTAACGTAATAGATTCAACCAATAAATTTCTATAATTTAGGGATAAACAAAACAATAGATTACCAACTTTGATCCATGTTTTTGATGTAGACGTAGATGCAGAATACTTTTCTCGCCTTGATCCATTTCCTTTACTTTTCTCTTAGATGATCAAGAGACGAATGATTGCCTTTCTAGAGAGATTGACGGTTCCTTCATTTCTTGTACCCTTTCTGAAACCCTTTCTGAAAACCCTTCAGAAAACCTTAATATTCCAATCTCTTTAAGAGAATATAAAAAGATTTATTAAAGAGAATTTAAAGATTTTCCCTTTCATCTTACAAGGAATATATGTAAACACCATTTCATTCATATCTCTTTATTTATATCTCTTTAACCATATATTATACACTTTAATAAAGTCAAAGAGAGAGAATTAAAAACCAATCAACTTAATTTTTTTTACGCTTAACAATCATCACATTAAGCACTTAAATATTAAGTTAATACACTTTAATTAACATTGACCACGCAACAGATTATTAAAATAATCTAACACTAAATACTTCGAAATCAAAATTCTTAACCGACTCGTCCAGTAAGTTGACCAGAGAGATTTCTGTTAGAACATCGAGTTCTCCGATTATTTCTTTCAAAGTCGAGGCCAAGAAAGGAGAATGGCTGCAGGGTTTGCCCTCCCCCGTTTACCTCAACGGAAGGTACTACTTAGTCTGTTGAATAGAGTTAATGGAGACGGGCAGAATTTTTTTTTCATTATTATTAAAGTTTTTTTGGTTCTTTCAGTCTTCCCGGCGACATGGGTTTGACCCACTTGGGCTAGCAGAGGATCCAGAGAATCTCCAGTGGTTCGTCCAAGCCGAACTTGTCAATGGCCGGTGGGCAATGCTGGGTGTTGCCGGAATCTTGCTGCCGGAAGTGTTCACCAAGATCGGAATCCTCAACGTACCGAAGTGTCACGATGCCGGAAAATCAGAATACTTTGCATCGTATTCCACTCTTTTTGTGATTGAGTTCATCTTGTTTCACTACGTTGAGATCAGAAGATGGCAAGACATTAAAAACCCAGGAAGTGTAAATCAAGATCCTATCTTCAAGCAGTACAGCTTGCCGCCGAACGAAGTTGGCTATCCCGGCGGCATTTTCAATCCTCTCAACTTCGCCGTAACCCTCGAAGCCAAAGAGAAGGAGATTGCAAATGGTAAACATACTTCAAAACCATAGTTTTTATCAAAGTTTCATCGTTTGTGAAGAAGTGATTTTTTATTTATTTTTAGTTGATGTCATTATTGCAGGGAGGTTGGCGATGCTGGCATTTGTAGGGTTTGTGATTCAACACAACGTGACAGGACAAGGGCCATTCGATAACCTTGTACAGCAGCACCTGTCGGATCCGTGGCACAACACCATTATCCAGACGCTTGGTCAGTAGGTTCTCGTCTGGGCTGAATCCATTTTCAAGAAGATGAAGATCTAAAGCAATCGTTTGATTCCTACCTGTTTGTAAAACTTGCAATTAAAGGAGCTTGAATTAATTGAGGAAATTTCATTGTATAGATTAGTTTTGGGTCCTGTAACGATGATGCTATCCACAATTTATCTCTTCCACTTTGCTTCCATTTATGTGAATTAATATTCATTTTCTGAAAAAGTAAAAAATATACCTAATTTTTATTGGGCTTCAGTGCAGATATGGTCTTATTTGATATGATTGTGTATTAATACAAAATAACGGTTTGGCAGAATCCAGTCTAATAAGAATAGAATAAGAAGAAGAGATTAAGTATAGCTGCCAGATTTTAATGTCAATTATTTACTAGAAGATTAATTACATACATAAATCCAAGATGACCCATTACTAACAATCAATAGTTTTGCGAAAAAAAAGGGGTAACACAAAAGTAGAAAACGGAAAACAGGTAGAGAATAGAAACTCACCATGCCAAAAACCATCGGTTGAGAATCGAACGAGAAAACAAAAAAAAAAACTGTGGCAATAGATATACAAAGATTTACGTGGAAAACCCTTATGGAAAAAAAAAATCATAGGCAGAGCAGAAATTCACTAATATGAAATCAAGGTACAATGAATTTTGCGACTCAAGTATTAATGTATAGAAAAAATAGAAAACTCTAATATTGGATACGAGCTTGATCAAACCCAATTAAAATTCAGGTCACTCCGAACTCTAACAATCTCCACCTTGACATGAATTTCACATGAGAGATCCAATGCAGACTTCTTGGCCCACTCCAAGGCCAATCCAGGATATTAGACTCTGACAATCTCCATCTTTAAAATAATTCTAATGCAAAGCAAACGAATATGCAAAACTTCAACGAAAAATAACATCCTCTTCCACAAAAGCCTCTGTAGGGCCAACTCAGCCATTGATATCGATCAAGTTTCAGCCCCATTTATACTTGAGAGACACACTCATAAAGAAATCACATCTCCTTCATGGTACCAAATAATTATCACAGATGTTGAAACAAAGTGTATGTGAATATGTTAAAGACTCCCCACTAAAATCAATACCCTTGAACACACTCAATGCATAACGCACTGAAGTAGTTTCACCATATCGCCGTAGAGCTTTACTATTTCTCATGGTTCTACCTTTGACGATACTACTCTGACATGAAACTGAAACTGGTGACAATGTGGTGACTGTATCACCCTGAACATCTGTAATAAGTTGACGTATCGTCTCTAATGTAGATTCAGATCCCTACTTGAACTTCACCTGAGAACCTGACTTCTTCTGAGTCTTGTCCTTAAAGTGAATTCAAAAATTTTGTAGTCTTATTACCTGTCATTGTATAACCCTGTAACACATAAATTTGTAGAGCTTTTGTATCTCTTTAACATGACGAGAGCACCTTTACTGATCTTTATACCTTCACCTACAAATGTTGTACTTGTACCATTTCGAATTTACAGTACTCAACGAGATCATATTCTTTTTCAAATTGGGAACATGTTGCACATTACCTAGTGATGTGCCCCAAAATGCAAGAATATCAATTCCCCAAAAGAGCACAATCGACTAATCTCAAAAGCAGGGCAGTGACTTTGAACGAGTATATCTTTTAGTGCATACAACCAAATGCAATGAAATTTACAGGACCCTAAGAAGTTTCCAAGATAGCATTACAGTTCAAAAATCTTGTTTAAAATCGATAAGGAGTGTGAGTTATGTGCGGAACACGGATTTGCCCTAAAACAGACTCCACTCAAAGACAGACTGGCAACTTCCAATAAAACGTACATAAAATCACGAATTCAAATCCAAACATCGTCAAAATTATACCAATTCTTCATATTCCAGATGGGATTACGCCATTAAAATTTCAGATTCAAATTCATAATATCCACAGAGTTATGCTGGGAAGAAAATTCTGCTCGGAATTAGTGGCTAAGAAGACAAATTGCGGTTATCAAATTATGGTTGAACAAATTGATCCAAAACAAACTTCATTCATCAAGAAATTCCCAATACTTCAAATATAATCAAAGTACGTTCATAATCCATAATTTCAAACAAAGTAGTTGCAAGAATTCAAGGAACAAGGTCGGAATCCCAAAATTGTCCAAAAACAATCAAGACCAATCGGCAAACCCTAAATTCGAATAGTAAAATTAATCTAATGAAAACTTGGGTTGCATACGGTATTTTAACCTCAAATTTAGAGGACAACTAGCAATCACCTTAATAAATGTCTCTTCAAAAATCCAGGCCAAACTCATCTTCCATGCTGAACTATGAACTGAGTAACAAGCTGCCCGAAGTAGTCGAATTAAAGAAATACAATCTGCAGTTTTCAGCAACACATACACACATCTATATTCCGATTCCAAAATCAATTAAATAACACCCAATATTCCAACATAAGCAAGAGCTAGCAAATCCAAAATGAAACACAACAAGAAAATCCAAGAAAACAAAGAAGAAAAACAGGTCACCTAGTTCGTCTGCAAGCCTTCAATCTACTGACGAATGTGACTGGTTTGGATCCTTCCAAAGAATGGCCACTCCACCTTGGCTTTGACACGATCTTCTAATCCTTCACGCCAAAAACACCTTCAAGAGAAGATGCTAGAAGAATTAGCTAGAACCTCCTCTCCAAGATCGAGCAAGAAATAGAGAGAGAAGGAACTTTGGTGTTGGATTTGCGGTGAAGCAAGAACCGAGCACCGGGAGATTTGGGAGAGAACTCCACTCACGAATTTGCAGCTACAATTTTAGGTTTTTAAACTAATTAGGGTTCTTCATTAGGGAAGGTTAAATACTTTCCTAGTGAAAATAAAAGGAAAATTATAAAATTACCCTTATATCCAAGTTTTGGGCATGAAAGCTCGGCTAACATGCTAGCCGAGCACTCCAACAAAAACTGAGATTAACATAACCTAAATCTAATAAAAACAACCCAATAATCCAGTAGTTTCTCAAAACATAAATGTAAAAACAAAGTCAAAGCATAAAATAAACATATCTCAAGCTAGGGGTCATTGTTAGCTTTGGTGTTATGATCCTCCAATTTGCCGCAAGTGATGTGGCCGAGCCAAGGGTTTGCATTGTCAATCCATGTGAGCATATGTCTTGGTGCTTTTCTTGTCTTCATGTCCAAGCTCCTCTTCCATATCATTTAGTATAGTTTTTCCTACAAAATAACAACTAGTTAGATAGACAAAGAGCCTCTTGGCTCGGGCTCAGGTAGTAGGGTCTTGGGGCGAATCACCTAGTGTCCTGACAATTCCATCAAACATTCTGATTCTGGTAGTACCAATACCAACTATCTTGCCAGGTGTGTTATTACTTATTAACACAGCACCTCCTGAAACGGTCTCATATGTCAAAAATCAATCTCGATTGTAACACAAATGAAACGAACAAGCTAAATCCAAAATTTAATCCTTCTTTAGCTTTGAGTTTCTCTATGACACAATTAGAAGATCTTCATCACTATAGTCTTCTCTTCTGCGACGACAACTTACTCGGACATCATCAGTTGTTTTCCCTTCTCAGTAGCTCTCTTTATTTCATTCTGCAATTTACGACACTCAACTTTAATGTGCCAATTCTTCCAACAGAAGTAATAAGTTCTATCACGGTTCTTTGACTTTGATTTGCCCTTCGAATTCTGAACATTATCACTGCCTTTGTTGTTTGACTCTCTTGTTCTACCTCAAATGACGAATTCCTCACCTCATACTCGAATCCAAGAACAATCTGCTTCATCTTCTCATTTGATAGCAAAACAACATAAACCTTTTCTAGAGTTAAACTTTCTCTACTACATGAAATTGTATATCTAAAAACACTATATGAAGCATGTAACGATCATATTAGAATCAACCCTAAATCCTTCTCATCGTACTTGCATCCCATAGTTTCCAAATTTGAAACTAACTTCTTGAATACGGTCAAATGTTCTTCAATAGAATCGCATTTCATTAACTGATGAGAATAAAGTTATTGCTCCTAATGGAACTTGTGTTGGGAGTAATATGCCAAACAAGCAAATGTAATAGAACAATTTTATAATATATGAATAAATTTATATTGATTAATATTATGTTAACATTTTAGATTATGTTTTATAAAATTCATAGAAAATTCCTTGGTTATTTATTCTAACTTTATATTAACATATATATTGTATATAAGTGAGATAAAATATAAAGAGTAATAACCAGAATATGTCCATGACTTATATTTGAAGTATGGAATCTTCAAATAGTTCATAGTCATAAATATAGTTTATCTCATTAAGAATGTATAGTCATATCCCGACTAAATATGTAGTGATATAAGATAAATATGTTTTATATAATATGATTTTATAGGACTGCACAAAATATAATTATATTGTTCAGATAATTTCTGTTAAATATAGAACAATTAATTTTATCATAATGATGGTCATATATGTATGATCTTAATTCTTTGCATTTAATAAACTCCTATTTTATTTTAATTTATTCTTTGATTTCCTCGGTAAAGTTTTGTACAAGTTACGATTCATATATCTTGTATATTGGGAGTAAATTAAAATGAATAGTTGAGAATGTTAATATCGATACAACGAAATCCATTTCTATAGATTCTCTTGTTTGTTAGTTCAAGGAACGAATAATTAGCGCACAATTCATAATCGTTATCAATTAATTATTCAATTAAGAACTAATGGTAGTTAAGGATAAAGAAGCAATATGAGAGGTTAACGGATTACAAACCTAGCTCTACTGCGAATCTAAATAGAGGGTTAATACATAAGTAATGACTATATCAATGGACATTACTTTAGTAAATATACTATATAGTTTTGAGAGTGCAACTCTAAGTATTAGTGGAATTACTTTAGAGTTAATAATTATGTTAATTAATATAAAGAGTTTATATAAATTAACAAAATATTATTGGAGCTTAAAACTATAGGTCCATCAGTCCATTCGTCACCTTCTATCATTATTCGAATAATAGAAAAATGAACAAAGAAGATTAAATAATTAATTATTTAATACACTTAATAATAAGTTTATTATTATTTTTTCATTAGATGAAACAATTGAATTATTGATTATTCAATGAATTAAGACAAAATGACAAAATAAAATAATTAAATTATTGATTATTTAATTAATTAACAAATATAAAGTAACTTTTAAAAATAGTTTTTAAAATGGATTTTGTCAAATTTGATTTAATGTCATGACCTTTTGTTTTCCATAATATTTTTGTTATAAATGTGTTATAACTTAAATGTGCCAAGTGTTGAAATATGGTGACAAAACTTTTGATTTCCATAACATTTTTATAAATGTAATGAGGAATTTGTAGCGTTTTTCTTTAAATGCCATAATGACCATTATGGAGCAATACCACTATAAATAAAGGTCCAACCTCATTAGATGATGGTTGGTGAAAAAGTTGAAGTTGAGGTTGAAATCTTTGAGATTAAGATTTTGAGAGCAAAATTTGTGTCTTCCGTGTTGGCTTTAGAGAAGTGTTTTCTAAATCCAAATAGATTGTCTCATGTGTTGAGAATACGATCTATCATAAATTAAGTGTGATCTTGTTTCGTTCATCACGCCCACAAGTGTTTATTCGAGGTGAGGAGGATTGGCGGAGAAGATCGAAGGTTGATTTTGTACCCATGTGAAATAAGCTACAAAGGTAACATTCTTTATCTTTTAGATTAGATCTAAATAAAAATTTTAAATACATATTATTATTAATATATTATAACAACGATCCGTTTTATGTTCATGTTAAACTTATTTTTCATGATACATAGGTTACGCATGTTACCGTTGTTATGAACATCGGTAATTCTGCCGTGCGAGGGAACCTAAAAACCAACAAGTTGCTAGTTAGAGTTTTCCTCATATACAATTGCTTCAATTTGAACCATAACTTAGCAACAGATTTCTTATTCAAAAATATCCTGCAAAATTTGATTTGACAAATGCACGTATCAAAGATAGAGTTCTTCAATCATTTCGAAGTTTCTCCTCTTCAATTCAAGAAGTGAGCCTTTTATCGAGCTCTACAATGCATCATCTAAATCCATCTGTGCGAGAACGTCTCACATCTTCACATACCATGACTGAAATCTTGTATTCTGATCCAACAACGGAATATCGAATTTCAACGAACTTATCTCCCCCCCAAAATTTCAAAATTTTCCCAAAAATTTATGACCCCAAAATATATCTGAACACAAATTTTGAGCCAAACCAATGTCAATATCCCAACCAAATTCTCCTCCTACAAATACAAAATATACTTCACAAATAAGAATTTCTCAAAATTGAAAAATGTTAGAAATCAGAACACCAATCCAAAAATATTAAAGCCTTTTTTTTTCATGATTTTGATTAGAGTCTAAATGGCAAACAGTGGCAGACTTCTGTCTCGACGACGTAAAGTTGACGGATTATAAGGAGGTACACCAGCTCAAAAACCAGACAGTTTCTCAGCGTGTGAAATTAGTCGGATGCTATTTAGACAGGGATGCGCTTGGCTTCTCTTGCAGTGCGAGGAAAATCAGAGCTTGGTGTTGTCTGCGAGAGTCGTTGATGGTAGATCGGTTTCTACTATTCAATGGTGGCTCTCCTTTCTCAGGCGAAGGACGCAGCGGGTGGTAGATTTCTCTTTTCTCCTTCCTCTGTTGAAGAAGGCAAAGACAAGGGAAAATTTCTCCCTTTTAGTGATGAAGGAGACGCATGAACAAAGAAAATAAAAAATTTTCCTATTTTTTTGTTTTAATTTTCTTTTTCACAAATTTGTAATTTTTCACAAAAAATTGCAAATCTAAAATTCATTTGATTTGAGTACTGAAACTCTCAACTTTGCTTTGATAACAATTATTGAGAATCAAACTCGAAAATGAAAAAAGAAAACTGTAGAAATAGAGATACCAAAATTTATGTGGAAAACCTTTAAGGAAAAAAAACTACAGGCAGAGAAGAAATTAACTAATATTAAATAAATGTACAATGTGTTTTACGACTCAAACCTCAATATATAGAGAAAATAGAAAACTCTAATATTAAATATAAGACCAACTTGACTCAACTAGAATGTGGTTACACCGAACTCTAACACAATCTACGAAGTAAAGCGTTTGTGTGACCGACTATATAAAAAAACACATGATTAGACCAAACTGTATTGGGCTATTGGCCGAATTCCTTCTCTACCATCATAGATATCCAAAGTTATGTACAATTTAGTTTCATCATTTATGGTACACTAATTTTTTAGGCCGAGTCAAATGGAATTTAGTTGGTCAAACTATGATAAATAGTTTGTAATTTAGACGGGGAACAATCATTTTCTTTGGATCCAACCCAAAAACTTCAAAAATAAGCCCAAAACCCAATTTTCAGTTCCAGCGACTGCAATGATCTTTCATAGAGGAGTAATTTTAGAGTACTAGAATTTGAAAAATCTACACTACTGAGATCGAGAAACAGGATGACAACTAAAGAACATGACTTGGCCCAGATGAAAGGATTGAAATCACAGAAAACTTTGCTCTGTAAGTTGAAGAAATTCTTGGAAGTCAATTCTTCCATCTCCATTGCAATCAAAAGCTCTAATCATCCTTTCACTCTCCGTTTCTGAAATCTGAGAAAACTCCATTACAGATAAGACTCTCTGCAACTCTTTTGAATCAATAAACCCATCTTCGTTCTCATCAAACACATCAAAAGCTTCTTTCACTTCCTCTATACTCGGTTCCTGCTCGAACAACTCCTCCATTTCTCTCTTTATACCTTCTCCTTCGTCTTCATCGCCATTGCTGACGTTCTGCAGACTCTCCATTAACTTTTTCACTTCTTTAAGCGACAGTCTTTTCTCTTCCTTATTGCCTTCTGCATCATGATGAATATTTCTAAAAATGCCGGTGAAAGCACCGGAGAATTGAGCGAATAACTTGATGATGTAGCAGAAAGGAGAGAAGAAATCCTTGAATATAATGAAAGAGTTGAGAAAAAGAAGAAAGAAGACGATACCAATAAGTGAATTGAGATCAGGAGATTTCTCATATACCGTCACCATCTCCATAGCCATTGAACTGAAGAGCCAAAACTCACGTCGATTGAACAACAGAAGACTGATTCTACTAATGACCAGCGGAAGGCGTTAATTTATACAAGTGGTACGGTCATCATGTTACATCACAAAAGAAATAAATTAGAATGTTTTAATTATTGTTTTAATATTTTTCAATTTTACTAATTTTTTTAATTTGTAATTTTTTCATTCAAATTAAGTTAGTTTTGTATTACGGAAAATTAACAAAATAACTACTGTACTATGAGATCAATAAAAAGTTAACCATTAAATAATTTTTGCTAACAACTTATAAACTAAACTATAAGAAATAGACAAAATAAACATCGTGGTTATGTTTTTTGTTAAAAAAATTTCGTTCTATTGCGGTACGTTGCCTTTCCGCTAAACAGTTTTAAAAAATTACTTTTCATGTGCGAAACAATTACTTTTTGCTATGGAAAAACAAATTTTCGCCAGTAGAAATATTACTTTCTGCAGTGAAAAAGATTACTTTCCTCTGCAAAAAGTAAGACATGGCGATAAGCAGTGGACGACGACGACGGACCATGAAGAGGAAAGAGAAGATAGTGTAAAAATTGGACGACGACGACGAACCAAGAAGAGTCATGCCGACGTTCAATAACGTTTTCAGAAAACTGAAAACGTGATAATTGTTTTCGACAACAAGAAGACCATGTCGGAGCTTTCTGGTATCGTCTTCGCGGTAAGATTGCTTCAATTATTACTATTTTAGTGTAAAACTGAAATAGAATTAAAATTGTAGAGAGTATGTTTCGACATCGTCTTCGAGATAATATTTCTTTCAATAGATAACAGTGATGTTTGCGTCATCAATTTCTCATAGTTTAGTGTTTAAGTTGTTAACGAAAATTATATAGTGGTTGACTTGTCATTGATTTCATATTTTAGTGGTTATTTTGTTAATTTTTTTAATTTAAAATTATTGATGTATCCTATAAATATCAGGTATGAATCAATACGATATATGTTATAATTTTATTTTGTCTCTCGAAAAGCTTTTTACTCTGGAAAAAATTAGGAAGATCCGTAATCCATTAATCATCAAAATGACGACTCATTTTAAAACAAATATCTCGGAATTTTCTCTTTCAAAGGGTTTGGCTAAAAATAGTAGTTTTCCAAAACCATTTTCCGAATAATTCAAAACATTTATAAACATCGAGTGAGATGGGTTGGAAAGTTAGATGGAAAATGAAGAACTAGTCCTGTCTGTACGGACGTGTGATTAAGGTCATAGGAAAATTGTGGGGAAGTTACGTGGGAAGGAAGTGGAAAGCCAATGGAAGTGAGTGAACATTCATGACCGCTGCCGTTGCTTTTAAGAAAGTAATAAATTCCTAACAACTTCAAATAAAAATATTTCCTAACAACTTAATAATCTTTGCTCTTTTAACTTTCATTCAACATCAACTTTACTCGTACAAGTTGCAACATTGTCCATAAGAATACTCCTCCCATCATCACTCTCAATCATTCACGTCATCTAATATCTCCGTAAAATCATTTTCACCTGTATCACAATATTTATTTATGACCTTAACGTTACGTAAGATATATATATATATGACATAAAAATGAGATGCAGATTGTAAAAACATATCTTTTTAAGTCATCATTATTTCTTTTTTTCTTCCACTAAACAGTCTAGCCATTGTGGGTAATATACTTTAGCAGAGAGAGTGCATCATTAGGTCTACCGGGCAGTTAACTTGAACCTTGCCCACAATAATTATTTACATTTATTTCGTTTGTCTTTCAATCTTTTTTTAATGAAAACGTTTTTCATGATGCATGAAACATACATGTGATCTTACATGTAAAATGTAACATAAAATAGCAATCTAATCTATTATTACATGCATGACAAACAATAATACATTTCCAAAGTTTTTACGTCGTCCTATCATATTGTATTTGTAATGTCCCGGAAAAAGAAAAAAACTCGTATAATCCATGCATGGCGTTGTGCTAATGTGACCAATGAAATTTAAGATAAAAAGTTAAAGAAAAACACATAAAATGGACTTTGGGACGGTATTTGGCGTCTTCAACTCTGAAACTGTCACGGTGCGGACGACAGCAAAGTCATCCGTTTTGAATCTGTCCATTTTCTGAGAACATTCGGACGCTGCGGACAACTGCAGACAAGACAAAATGGCGTCCGAATGAATCTGTTCTAATTATGAGAACTTTCGGACAGTAGCGGACGTATGCGGATGAGACAAAATGGCGTCCGAATGAATCTGTCCTAAGTCTGGACATATTCGGACGATTTCAGACGACTCATGCGGACGCTAAATGGCGTCCGAATATGCATTTCGGACGGTACAGAAGAAAGACTAGGGACGCGTTTTCTCGTCTGAAAACTGGTTTCGGACGATGTGGACGATACTGCTGACGACGCACCGCATCCAGAAGGGCAAAATTGGTCAAAAAACTCATTTAAATATGATGCTTCTCTCTTCTGTAACCCATTTTGCTTTCGATTCCTTCAGCTGGTAGGAGTCTTCCACGCGGCATTCTCATCGATTTGGTACGTGTGATTGTCCATCGGTGTCCGTTTGGCTATAAATTGACTGGTGTTGTAGTCTGGAACTCATGGACAATAATCTGATGTGGAGTCTTCGGACTGGGTTATCAGTCTTGGGCCCCAAATTGGGCTATATGGATTGGGCCACATTTCAACTCCTTTTGGGTTGTGGTCCAGAGCAGTTTGGGCGAGAATTTTGGGATTTATTACCCAATTTGTGGACAATTGGATTTGGGCTTTAGTCAGTGTAAATCACTTCGAGGTAATGATTTATTTTTATGCACTGTATTGCATAATTTTTATAAAATAAATATTTTGAGACGTGTCTCATATAAAAATGATATGTCTATTTTATGGCCGTTGGGTTTTTCAATTATATTTAATTTTTCACTTTACACGTTTCAATTAAGTATCCTCATTAAAATTCCTAAATCAATTCGATCGTGTGAATCGAGTTAAATCAACCTGGTTAGGAGTCTGTTTTATTTTACGCACATTTGACCATTAGAGAATGTGTTTATTTATTGTTAACTAGAGTAATGAGACATATGTATATGTCGTGTCCCTTAATGCAAAACCCTAAACCTGATCAGGGTATTTTATGTGGCTTTCGCGATCGCCGAACATCTCTTTTATTTTTATTTTTTATGTCTATGACATGGTGTGCTTGGAGTCTGTGAGTGACTCTATTTTCACTAGGATTTTTTTTATTTGGTGCAACGAGAGCCTATTTTAAATTACGTACTACATATTAGTGGGTTGTTTTAAACATATGCCATTTTGTACGCAATTTTTCCAAAATGAATTTATAAAATGTGAGTTTTAAATTCATGCATGCTTAAACATCATTTTAATTAAAATTGTTAAATCTAATCCCTATTGAGTTCAGCCAACTCACGCCAATGATATCTTTCAGTTTTCTATCGGTCGGATTTGCAGTTGCCAAGTCAGGATTAGACCCGACAAAGTTTATTTTACTTTTTGATTTTAAAATAATTTTCTCTTGAGAGACTTGTGAGGTAAACCTTATTTTAATAAGTTGTAATCTTTATTTTACTTTTCCGCATAGTTAATTTATTTGGGATTATATTATCTTGTTATCTGATATTACTTGTTGGATCTATTAAGCACACATTTCGTCAGGCCTTAGTTTGTAATAAATATTTTAAGTCTTCTGCAAGTGAAAATGGTCAGATGATTTAGTTCTTTGAGGCAAGTCGCTCTCTATTCTGTCTCGGGTCCCTTGCGAATTGTGATAGTAGTGAGTCAATTGATGCATAATCCTAGAAAGGATCGCGTGGATGCAATGTTCTAATTTTAAGGTACTTCAAGTATTCCCCAAGAAAAGGACTCATGTACAAAAGAAATATATAATCATTTGAAAATTGATGATAATAGGTATGTTGATTGGGGTGGAAGTTGATAGAAAGTCTACGTCTAGATATTTGAGTTTCTTAGGAGACAATTTAGTCACTTGGAAGAGTATGGAAAAACAAAGGTAGTTGCGTGATTAGATAAATTTACAAGCTTCTGTGGTTGAAGAAGATTAACATGTTGAAATGGATTGACATTTTATTAAGGAAAAACTTGAGGCCAAGATAATTCACTTTCCGCGTGGCAAAGCACTGGCCCTGCCGAATCAAACTCTGGACAACCGGATCGAAAAATCATACGAACCAACGGTTTAAATGAATGAAAGAACAAGAACCACAGGCATACCATTAAAATGAAATTCCAGGGGCAGGTCTTCTTCTACCGCTAGTCCTCTACTCCTCTCTTCCTCTTTTCCATTAGCGCCAACCTGAGAATGACCCATCTTCTTCTACAGTTCACCCGGACAAATGGGGACGGTCACTGCCCAAGCTTCCGCTCCACTTTGCCGGCTAACTACTTCGAAATCGAAATTCTTAACCGGCTCGTCCAGTAAGTTGAACAGAGAGATTTCTGTTAGAACATCGAGTTCTTCCGGTTATTTCTTTCAAAGTTGAGGCCAAGAAAGGAGAATGGCTGCCGGGTTTGCCCTCCCCCGTTTACCTCAACGGAAGGTACTACTTAGTCTGTTGAATCGAGTTAATTGTGACGGTCAGAATTTTTTTTTTCATTATTATTTAAGTTTCTTTGGTTCTTTCAGTCGTCCCGGCGACAATGGGTTTGACCCACTTGGGCTAGCAGAGGATCCAGAGAATCTCCAGTGGTTCGTCCAAGCCGAACTTGTCAATGGCCGGTGGGCAGTGCTGGGTGTTGCCGGAATCTTGCTGCCGGAAGTGTTCACCAAGATCGGAATCCTCAACGTACCGAAGTGGTACGATGCCGGAAAATCCGAATACTTCGCATCGTATTCCACTCTTTTTGTGATTTAGTTCATCTTGTTTCACTACGTTGAGATAAGAAGATGGCAAGACATTAAAAACCCAGGACGTGTAAATCAAGATCCTATCTTCAAGCACTACAGCTTGCCGCCGAACCAAGTTGGCTATCCCGGCGGCATTTGCAATCCTCTCAACTTCGCCCCAACCCTCGAAGCCAAAGAGAAGGAGATTGCAAAAGGTAAACATACTTCAAACCCATAATTTTTATCAAAGTTTCATCGTTTCTGAAGAAGAAGTGATTTTTTTATTTCTTTTTGGTTGATGTCATTATTGCAGGGAGGTTGGCGATGCTTGCATTTTTAGGGTTTGTAATTCAACACAACGTGACAGGACAAGGGCCATTCGACAACCTGTTACAGCACCTGTCGGATCCATGGCACAACACCATTATCCAGACGCTTGGTCAATAGGTTTTCTTCTGGGGTGAATCCATTTTCAAGAAGATGAAGATCTAAAGCAAATGGTTGATTCCTACCTGTTTGTAAAACTTGCAATTAAAGGAGCTTGAATTACTTGAGGACATTTCATTGTATAGATTGGATTGTTTTTGCGTCCTCAACCGATGATGCTATCCACAATTTATCTCTTGTACTTTGCTTCCATTTATGTCACTTTATATTCATTTTCTGAAAAATAAAAAAAAAATACCTCATTTTTATTGGGCTTTAGTGCAAATATGGTCTTATTTTATGCTTAGTAAATTAACAAAACATCCACTCAACTATGAAATCAATGACAAGTCAATCTTTAAATAATTTTTGTCAACAAATAAAATACTCAACTATGAAAAATAAACGGAATAAACATCGTTATCACGTTTTTTTTTATAAAAAATTTCTTTCCACTACAAAATGTTGTCTTTTCATTGCTGATAGTGAGTTAATGGAATCTGATTCATGAAAGATTATTTTCTTCTGCAGAAAGTCATATTTACTAGGAAAGTTAACTTTCATATGTGGAAAGATAACTTTTTGCAGAGGAAAGTAATCTTTCTGTAGAGCAAAGTCAAGGTACAAGGTACAAATTCATTGTCTCATATGTGGAAAAACACAAACATGAGATTCTTTCATAGACTAAAAAATAATTCTAAATCATCCGACATATAAAACATTATATATTATTTTACAAAATCTTATAAATTATAAAACTAAAAAAAATTAAAATCAACTTATACAAGATTTTCTTAAATCTATTGTCTATGAGTATTAGTTCTTTTCTACTGCAAATGTCTGAAATCACTAGTTTTTGGAGTTTTTTGGTTTGTGTTGTTGTGTGCAAACCTTTCCCAATTTGTAATTATGGAACTAGGTGATAGAAACTCATTTCTGTTGCTCAAATCATGGCTCCAATATCCAAACAAGAATTTGTCGAGCTGAGTTTCCCTCAAGCTAATCACGATATTTGCATCGTTCATTTTTCATAGTTGAGTATTTTATTTGTTAGCGAAAATTATTTAGTGATTAACTTGTCATTGATCTCATAGTTCTGTGGTTGTTTTGTTAATTTCCTTATGATTGTGTATTAATACAATAGAACAATTTAGCAGAATCCGGTCTAATAAGAATAGATTAAGAAAAAAGAGATTAAGTTTTGCTGCCTGATTTTAATGTGAATTATTCCCTAGAAAATTAATTATAGACATAAATCGAAGATGACCCATTACTAACTATCAATAGTTTTGCGAAAAACAGGAAAAGGGGTAACACAAAAGTAGAGAACAGAGAATTTACTTAGAAATCTCTACGGAAAATAACTATGGATAGAGAATAGAAACTCACTATGTCGAAAACCATCTACGAAGTAAAGCGTTTGTGCGACTGATTATATGGAAAAAAACATGATTCTCTGTAGGGGTGGGACGGTTCGGTTCGGTTCGGTTCCAAATTAGGATTAAACCGATTTGATTCGGTTTTTCATTTTAGAAAACCGAAAGTTGAACCGAGAGAGTTCGGTTCTCCTCGGTTCGGTTCTAATCAGTTCGGTGCTCGGTTCTAATCGGTTCGGTTTTCGGTTCTAATCGGTTCGGTTTTTTATGGCATCAATTTGTATGTTTTCAATTAAATTTTTCAGTTTTGTACTCGATTTTGAGATCTGTTCGGCGGTTCGGTTCTTTTAGTTTTTTTTCGATTTAATTTAGTTCATAACTCTCCTAATATATTTCATGCCACTTAATTTTTTTAATTATCCTAATTATCTCTTTTAAACTCTGATTTGGCACAAAAAAATCCAACAATGCAATATTACAAAACAACAACTAAATAGCACATCAAACTCATAGTTTCATGATATGAGTAAATTTAAAGTTTCCACAAAGATTAACAATTCTAATATTCAAAACAGATTCTAAACTGTGAATCAATAATCAAACAAACAACAATTTCTTACTTAAGAGACAAAAGCAAAGAATGCATGTATTTATAGATCTCCTACCAGTCAATCTATGAACAAAGTTCAAAGTTCAATCATTTAGGCAACACTCAACCTCACCATACAAACATTTTCTTTACCACAAATTGAAAAAGTTTTCAATTCTATAATCCTAAATACATAGCAAGAACTTCCCTCGATAATATAATTACATATTGGATACAGTTTATCGTGGCAGAAAATATAAGAAACTCACAAAAGAAAAACTCAAATTCACTCTATCTATATGTCCTCGATCTGTAAACACATACAAGAAGAAAATAAATTTGTTTGTAGGATAGAAACGTTGGGTGGGGTGGGGTAATTGAGGTTTTCAAGAGAATAAGACTAAGAAGAATAGGGTGGAGAAGAGGACAACAAATTTTTGAAAAAATAATTATTTATGTCAAAAACTTTTTACCATAAATTAGGGCGAGTAATTAACAAGTTTATGGGTTTTTGAGGTTTTTATATATTTTTATTTAAGTTTCGGTTTGGTTCGGCTTACTCAGTTCTTAAAAACAAAAACCGAGAACCGAACCGAACACCTCGGTTCGGTTCGGTTCGGTCCTATTTTAAATTTTTTCTTCTAATGAAACCGAACAGAACCGAACCGATGGATAGTGTTTGGTTCGGTTCGGTTACCCGGTTCGAACCGAACCCATTCCCACCCCTAATTCTCTGCCCGACTCTGAATTCTCTCTTAGACTCTCTAGCCGTTAGCTAAAGGCGGAAATCGAGATTCGCATTTCGCGAAATCGAATTTTTCCTTGCACTGTGATAGTGCTAATTGACAATACTTAGCATTTGGTTGACACTCTGCCAGTTTGACATCGTCCACTCCGGTCTCCAGCACAGCCCTCAAGGTCGAAGTCTCTCGGTGCAAACTTCACAGGTCTCATGGTGCAAATTTCATAGGTTCTCCGAATTTTCAGAGACTATATATATATATCTATTAAAATCCATTAACAGAGTATTCACACTCTTTCGAAGTCATCGATTTCAGGTCAGGTCAGTGCCGATTTCTTCATAGGCAGTGCCATTGTTGGTTTCCAAATCAATGATTTTAAGTCAGAGTCAGTGTTAGGTTAGATGAAAATAAAGTTTGATATTTGGTTAACACTATTTTCAAAAGGTTTGATGTTACTAATATACTTGAGAAAGTTTGATATCTCTAGCTGTTTGTTAGAACTTTATGGACATCATTTTTCTTATGGTGATTTCCTACTATGGATGCCAATCCGATTTAAAAATTGAAAATCAAAACTGAAAATTGAATTTCAAAAACCGAACCTAAACAGAGACTGAACCGATGAAAACTGAAACTCAAGTTCGGTTTTGAGATCGGTTTTCAAGTGTATTCTGTTTGGTTTCGGTTTTTGAAATGCAAAACAGAACCGAATCAAGCCAATTCCGATTTTGAGATCGGTTTTCAAGTGTATTCTGTTTGGTTTCGGTTTTTGAAATGCAAAACAGAACCGAATCAAGCCAATTCCGGTTTTGAGATCGGTTTTCAAGTGTATTCGGTTCGGTTTCGGCTTTTGAAATGCAAAAGCTGAGGTTCGGTTCTAGTTCGGCCAAAAATTGAACCGAACCAATCCAATTTCGGCCCTAGGTATTGGGCTATTGGCCGAATTTCTTCTCTACACCATCATAGATCTCCAAAATTATGTACAATTTATTTTCATCATTGTTGTTACACTATTTGTTTAGGCCGATCAAATAGAATTTAGTTGGTCAAACTATGATAAATAGTTTGTAATTTAGACGGGGAACAATCATTTTCTTTGGATCCAACCGAAAAACATTAAAAATAAGCCCAAAACCCAATTTTCAGGTCCAGCGACTGCAATGATCTTTCATAGAGGAGTAATTTTAGAGTACTAGAATTGAAAAATGTACAAGAAACAGCATGACAACTAAAGAACATGACTTGTACCAGATGAAAGAACTTGTGAGACGATTGAAATCACAGAAAACTTTGCTCTGTAAGCCGAAGAAATTCTTGGAAGTCAATTCTTCCATCGCCATTACAATCAAAAGCTCTGATCATTCTTTCACTCTCCACTTCTGAAATCTGAGAAAACTCCATTACAGATAAGACTCTCTGCAACTCTTTTGAATCAATGAACCCATCTTCGTTCTCATCAAACACATCAAAAGCTTCTTTCACTTCCTCTATACTCGGTTCCAGCTCGAACAGCTCCTCCATTTCTCTCTTTATACCTTCTCCTTCGTCTTCATCGCCATTGCTGACGTTCTGCAGACTCTCCATTAGCTTTTTCACTTCTTTAATTGACAGACTTTTCTCTTCCTTATTTTCTTCCGCATCTTGATGAATATTTCTAAAAATCCCAGTGAAAGCACTGGAGAATTGAGCGAATAACTTGATGATGTAGCAGAAAGAAGAGAAGAAATCCTTGAATATTATAATGAAAGAGCTGAGAAAAAGAAGAAAGAAGACGATCCCAATAAATGAAGCGAGATCAGGGGATTTCTCATATACCGTCACCATCTCCATAGCCATTGAACTGAAGAGCTAAAACTCACGTCAATGGAACAATAGGAGACTGATTCTGCTAATGACCAGCGGAAGGCGTCAATTTATACAAGTGGTACGGACATCAAAGTCTACATCACAAAAGAAATAAATTAGAACGTTTTAATTATTATTTTAATATTTTTAAATTTTAATAATTTTTTTAATTTGTAATTTCTTCATTCAAGTTAAGTTAGTTTTTTTTTTTATGAGGGAAGATAATAAAACAATCACTGTATTATGGGATCAATGATAAGTTAACTATTGAACAATTTTTTATAATAACTTAAATACTAAACTATGAAAAATGAACGAAGCAAACATCACGATTATGTTTTCCGTTAAAAAATATTGTCGTTCCGCTACAGAACATTGTCTTTCTACGGCGAAATGTTGTCTTTCCACTAATTAAATTTAAAAGATTACTTTCTATATGCGTAATGATTACTTTCCACTGCGGAAAGACAACGTTCCGCTAGTGAAAAGATTACTTTCTGCAGTGAAAATATTATTTTCCTCTGCAAAAAGTGTGACATTGGTTATAAGCACTAGACGATGACGAACCATGAAGAGAAAAGAGAAAATGGTGATGAGAACTGGACGACGACATAATAAGAAGAGTCATGCCAATGTTCGACAAAGTTTTCGAAAAATTGAAAACGTGAGAATTGTTGTCAATGACGAGAAGACCATGCTGGAGCTTCCAGGCATTGTGTTCACGGGAAGATTACTTCAATTATTGCGATTTTAACATAAAACTAAAGTAGAATTAGAATTGCAGAGATTATGAGCTTTTTACTCAGCAAAAAGTTAGGAAGATTACTTTTTAAGGTTCTCAAAAAACTTTTTACTTAGGAAAATATTAGGAAGATACATAATCCAATAATCATCAAAATGAAGACTTATTTTGAAGACAAATATCTCGGAATTTTCTCTTTCAAAGGGTTTGGCTAAAACGTAGTTTTCCAAAACTATTTTCCAAAAAATCCAAAAGACATTTTCAAAACATTTATAAACATCGAGTAAAATGGGTTGGAAAGTTAGAAGGAAAATGAAAAACTGAGGACTGTTTGTACGGACGATGATTAGGGTTATAGGAAATTTGCTGGGAAGTTGCCTGAGAAGAAAATGGGAAGCCAGTGGAAGTCAGTCTTCTGTCCTTTCTAATCGTAGAGTTTCATTCACGGACAGCGTCTGTTTTTTATTTTATTTTAAGAAATAAATATATTTGTAACAACTAAAAATATACATAAATATTTTATTTAAATATAACTTAAATAAAAATAGTTCGTAATAATTTATTGTAAATTCTTAAAATAATTTCTCCCCTTTTAGCCTTTATTTAAGGGTTAACTTTGCTCTAACAAGATGTAATTTTACTAGTGAGGATATTTTTTCAACTGCAACTATTATTTATTCACATCATCAAACAGTTCAGTAAAATCATTATCACCTATGTCACAATATTCATTTATGAGCTTAACACTGTATAAGAAATGTATATATAACATGAATATGAGATGCAGTTTGTAAAAACATGTCTCTTTTAGTCATCATTCTTTTCTTTTTTCTTTCACTACACAATCCAGTTGTCGTGGGTAATACAGTCTAGAAGAGAGAGTGACACCATTAGATCTGCTTCATGTAAGATAGCTGACTCGAATATTGCCCATAATGACTATTTATATTTATTCCATTTGTCTTTCAATTTTTTTTAATGAAAACATTTTTCATGATACATGAAACATACACGTGATCTTACATGCAAAATGTAACATATAATAACAGTATAATCTATTATCACATGTATGACAAACAATAATACATTTCCAAAGTTTATACGTCATCCTATCATATTGTATTCATTATAGTAAACAAAATCAATGCATCTGGCAAAGCAAAAACACATCATTGATCAACGTTTAATATCACAGTAACACATCCTCGATTAACATCCACATAAACAAAGCAGTAGAGAACAAGAGAAACAAATACCCTAGCACTTTGTGATGCAAGCCAAAAGCCAAACACATGCAAACATAATTTATCTGAGATTCTTAGTGAAGTCTGTTCACTCACAATCCGATCTAACCTTCGCTCTAACTTATTTCCAACACGCTTATTTTCCTTGAGATGAATAAATATCAAGTTAATACAAAAAATCAAAATTTATCAATTACACTGCTTTTAAAACTTAGTTTTAGCTATCATGATTCTCATAATTATTTCATTCATCCTCGTAGTCAATCTTATGAATGACGAATGAATCCAAATTACGAAGTCCTAATTGTAGTTGTCGAGGGTGCGTGTGCTTTCGTCGCAGACGCGTGTGCTTCCGCTACGGATATTAATTGCGGATATCCGCACTGTTTGACAATCTCCATCTACCACGTTTACATATCCACCTTACTTTCGCGGACACTAGCGCTTCTTCGGACACCAACGCTTCTGTTGCAAATATTTGCTTACTTTGTTTGTCAATCACAATTTGCCACATACACATGTATTTTAGTAGACAAGCCTCATTCTGCGGATTCTACCTCATTTGTGGACACCAACGCTTCTACTGTAGATATTCGCGCACCTTGTTCACCAATAACAATATGCTACACACACATGTCTTTCCACAAACAAACTTCATTTCACAAATTCCACCTTATTCTTGGACAATAACGTTTCTGCTATGGATATCCGTGTATCTTTTCCACCAATC
Organism: Begonia loranthoides; assembly: GCA_022433065.1. Lineage (NCBI taxonomy): Eukaryota > Viridiplantae > Streptophyta > Magnoliopsida > Cucurbitales > Begoniaceae > Begonia > Begonia loranthoides. The sequence continues at coordinate 3,577,940 of CM039482.1, read as the reverse complement.
ACAATCCGTCACGTCCACAAATCTTTTTGTTGATTCCACCTTACATCCGCGGACACCAATGCTTCCGCTGCAAATATCCACTTACATCGTCTGCTAATCAAAATTTTCCATGTACCTCACTTCGCAAATTCCACTTCACATCTGTTGATACCAACTCTTCTACAGACATCAACGTTTCCGTTGTGGATATCCGCACACTCCGCAAACAACATTCATGTGCGCCACATGTCCTTCCTAAATCAAGTATCCGTGAATACCAACACTTTCGCTGACACGTTGTGTAATACCTTGATTTTCCATAACGGAATTAAGTAAGGGTAATTGAGAAATTAATTAGGTGTAATAGGATTATTTGGACAATTATTGAATGTTTATTATATAATTACGAAGTAAGTTATAATCGTTGAGGAATTTGTTAAGAATTAATTGAGAATAAATTAAAGGGGGATTAACTAAATAAAGTGATGAATTAATTGAATTGAAATAAAATAAAAGAATAAAAGGGAAAGAAATGGAGAAACACAGCGTTTTGGACAGAAGCATGAATTTCGGAAGTTACATTAGACCGGTCGACTATAGTTGTCGACCGGTGCTGAGCGGTCGACTGTAGCTGTAGACCACTCCCACATAAAATTCGGCAGATTATGTAATCCCGAGGTGAACATTTTCTAAATTCTTCCCACGTGTCCCACTATACAGATGGCATAATATTAGAGGTGTTAGGTGAGGCATAGGGATTGTTGAGAGACGTAAATAGGAAGCCTCTGTAAAGAATAGAGATAGACAAAGGGAGATTTTTGTGGGAGAAGCTCCCTAGAGACGAGGGAAAGAGAGAGAGAGAGAGGAAGGGTGAAGCCAAGGGACAGGGTGGATTTGTGAGAGAAAGAATAGGATAGTGAGAAAGAGAGTGAGAAGAGAAACAGAGAAAAGGACCTAGAGACAGAGAAGGAGGGGAGCCCTCAGGTGTTCTTCTAGGTAAAAATTTCCTTCACTTCCATTTATGGATTTTATGGAATTAATAAGTAGATGATAGAATATTAATGAATGTTGAATGTCCTACCCTATTGAAGCTTCTGTTTTCGATTAATGATAGATGTGTATGCTGGAATGTGCCATGTTGTTGGATTTTGGTTTAATATGCTGGAAATTGTTCTCTGTGTGTTTACAGCTCCGATAAATGTATACTCTGTTAGGATTTTATGGATTTAATTATGTTAAAGTAGGAGTAGAAGATAAAGGAATAAAGAATGTGAATAATGCTTCTCTGATTAGATATTTCAGATTGAACGTGTTCTGTTAATGGAAAGGTTTATGTTCTGTTTTGATTAATGCTTCGGATTTGGTCAGTGCTCTGTCGGTTTATAATGCTCTCTACTATTTGGAATTGAATTATGAAATTCTATTATGTGATGAATAAGGAGTTAGGGTATTGATGACGTTAAGATTTATAAGCCATAATTATTGACGATTACATGTCAATGACTTTGAAGGTATTCAGAAGAAGGAAGGACTTAAAGATGTATTACAGCGCCAGGTAAGTGATATGTATATGTTTTGGTCTTTGGGGCCCTACATCGCAAGAGTTAGGAATTGTATGCCGACAGTTTACTGCTTTAGTAGAATATTAAGGTCGTTTACTGTTTTAGTAGAATAACCAGATATTGAGTATGTTTCGTGAATTATACTCCTACTTGCTGGGTGTTTATTAGAATTAAGTTCTTTTAATGATATGTTTAATAGACTTAAAGTTATGATATTGAGTATGTTTAAAGGTTAGAATAATGATATGCTAAATACTGTATGCATTCACGAGCATGATATGCTTCATGGTTTTCAAAAGATTACAAAAATGATTTTCATGTATGGTTTTGAAAAGGAAACGGAAACAGATACTAAATGGAAATGAACGTAAACGAATACTTGTTGGAAGTAATGTGCCCAACAAGCAAATGTAATAGAATAATTTTGTAATATATGAATAAATTTATATTGATTGATATTGTGTTAACATTTTAGATTATGTTTTATAAAATTTATAGAAAATTCCTTTGGTTATTTATGCTAACTTTATATTAACATATATATTGTATATATGTGGGATAAAATATAAAGAGTAATAACCAAAATATGTCCATGACTTATATTTGAAGTATGGAATCTTCAAATAGTTCATAGTCATAAACATAGTTTATCTCATTAAAAATGTATAGTCATATCCCGACTATATATGTAGTGACATAAGATAAATATGTTTTATATAATATGATTATATAGGACTGGATCAGATAAAATTATATTGTTGTGATAATTTTCGTTAAATATATAACAATTAAGTTTATCATAATGATGGTCACATATGTATGATCTTAATTCATTATACTTAACAAACTCTTATTTTATTTTAATTTATTCTTTAATTTACTCGGTAAAGTTTTGTACGAGTTACGATTTGTATTCCTTGTATATTGAGAGTGAATTAAAATGAATAGTTGGGAATGTTAATATCGATACAATGAAATCCATTTCAAATGATTCCCTTGTTTGTTAGTTCAAAGATCGAATAATTAGCGTGCAATTCATAATCGTTATGAATTAATTATTCAATCAAGAACTAATGGTAGTCAAGGATAAAGACGCAATATGAGAGGTTAACGAATTATAAACCTAGCTCTATTGCGAATCTAAATGGAGGGTTAATACATATGTAATGACTATATCAATGGACAATGACTATATCAATGGACATTACTTTGAGTAAATATACTCTATAGTTTTTTAGAGTGCAACTCTAAGTATTTAGTGGAATTACTTTAGAGTTAATAATTATATTAATTAATATAAAGAGTTTATATTAATTAGAAAAATATTATTGGAGCTTAAAACTATAGGTCCATCGGTCCCTTTGTCACATTCTATCATTATTCGAATAATAGAAAAATGAACAAAGAAGATTAAATAATTAATTATGAACTAATTATTTAATACACTCAATAATAAATTTATTATTTTTCATTAGATGAAATAATTGAATTATTAATTATTCAATTAATTAAGATAAAATGACAAAAGTTGTCATAGTTGATATATTTGTTATATTTCATTAAATGAAATAATTGAATTATTGATTATTCAATTAATTAACAAATATAAAGTAACTTTTGAAAATAGTTTTTAAAATAGATTTTGTTAAATTTGAGTTAATGCCAAATTTAAGTTGATGTCAAATTTGAGTTAATGTCATAGTGCCAAGTGTTGAGCCATAGTGACAAAACCTTTTGTTTTTCATAACATTTTTGTTATAAATGTATTATAACTTAAATGAGCGATTAATAAGTTAATGTCATAGTGCCAAGTGTTGAACTATGGTGACAAGACCTTTTGATTTCCATAATATTTTTATAAATGTATGAAATCAATTGTAACTTCAATGAGAAATTTGTAGTGTTTTTTTCTAAATGTCATAATGACCATTATGGAGTAATACCACTATAAATAGAAGTCTAAACTCATTACCAAAATAAGGTTGAAATCTTTGAGATTAAAGAATCCATTTTGAGAGAAAAATTTGTGTCTCCAGGTTGGCTTTAGAGAAGTATTTTCTAAATCCAAATAGATCGTCTTATGTGTTGAGAATATGATCTATCATAAATTGAGTGTGATCTTATTTTGTTCATCACGCTCACACATGCTTATTCGAGGTGAGGAGGATTGGCAGAGAAGAACGAAGGTTGATTTTGTACATGTGTGAAGTAAGCTACAAAGGTAATATTCTTCATCTTTTAGCTTAGATCTAAATAAAGATTATAAATACATATTATTATTAATATATTATAACAACGATCCGTTTTATGTTCATGTTAAAATTGTTTTTCATGATACATAGGTTACGCACGTTACCGTTGTTATGAATATCGGTAATTTCACCGTGCGAGGGAACCTAAAAACTAACAATACGTTACAGGATGAGATTGTGTGTCAAAAGGCATGAGAACAAATGTGTTACATGATGAGACTGGGTCTCAAAGGCCTGAGACCGTGGGCATTACAGAATGAGGGCTGGAGCTCAAAAGGCCTGGGAACGTAGGCGTTTCAGGATGCGATGGTGTGTCAAAAGGCTTGGGAACGTATGCAAACGGAAAAGAAAACAGAAATAGCAACAACAACAGGAAAAGAGACTAAAACGTAAAAGATAAAGGAAAACGAAAAATGGATAACTGTATATGGTTTTTAAAAGATGCATGACATGATTCACAATTTTCTTTTATATCACTTACTGAGCCTTAGACTCATTAGTTAAGTCTTGTGATATAGGTACACACACGAGAACAAGTTAAGCAGCAGTTGATGAGGATTTGCAAGCGCGGATCTTGTAGTTGGCTAGACTAATGGATTTAAAAGAGAAAAAGTTTTGTAAAGATAATGTAAAAGAGTTATTTATTATAGTTTCAAATGATATGTTCTATTCTTCCGCTGCGATTTGTAAAAAGAGTTTTAAGAAAAGTCTTCTACTATTTTTATAAAAGAAAAGTTTTAAAATTTACACATTTTTAAATGTAAGAAAAACTGGGTCGTTATACGTCGCTCCACGAAAACCAACTCTCCTACATAAACATTCCCTTTTGCGGACACATCATCACACAAACACTTTTCCTTTTGCGAATACTCTTCATTCCACGACTTGACCTTCAACTTTTCACGTTGAACTTTCTTTGTCCAAGACATTCTTAATAAAAGTAAAATATTCATTCAATATATTAAAATATACTTTTCATTATGTGAATATATAAATTTCAAATTGTGACTCAAGTCATTCTAAAAATTCCAATTGTGACATTAGTCATTCCATTTAAATTCTAAAATGTCACATTACACATAAAATTATTTGTGGAAAATTTTTAAGTGTTACATAAAGGTTTTAACGTTTGGATTGACTGATGTCCTTGTTACTTTTAAGAATATGATGAAGCATGTCTTGTGATCCTATTGCTTTAATTCGTTAAAGTATCCATTAATGATATATTTGCTATGTTTATACTCATGATGAGCATATGGAATGTCTAAAAATTTTGTTACAAACTTTAAAAGATTATCAGTTGTATGCTAAAAAAACTTAATTACAAATTTTGTAGGATAAAAGGATTTTCTTAGACATATTAATTTCAGAGATGATAGTCCATTGGATCTAGCTTGGATTGTGGCAGTGTTGGATTGGATGTCACAGAGGAACTATAATACCCCAAATTCTTGTCATAATAAGCATAAGGTTAAATGATGGTGATATTTGATGGTAATTGAAGTTATATTAGATGATTTTAATGTTGATATGGTTAATTGAGGATTATGGCTTTCGGAGGATGAGGATTTTTTAAGTTAGGGACATTTGGAAAGAAGAGTGGTCGACCCGTATATAAGTGGTCGACTATAATTGCAATAGATTGAAAAATGGAAGCTCTCAGGCACAATTGTGGTCGACCATTCTGGAAATTGTGGTCGACCAGTTTATGACAAAACATAATAGTGCAGTCTCGGGTAGGTTTGTGGTCGATCAGTCTAGAAATAGTGGTCAACCGGTAAGATGAATAGTCACTTGAGGTTATGTTTTGATTGACTAATTAAAAGGTGCCTTTCCAGTCTCAAATAGGGGGGAAGCACCTTTTACTTGAGGCTGGTAGATGAGTGATTAAATACCCCATAAGCTTAAAGGAAAGTTAAACCTAAGGTTGATGAAAAACATTTCTCCTTAAGGCTCTCTAAGCTCTCCCCTTCCCCCTCACAAAAGTTCAAAGGTATGGAAGATTTTTTTTTTATGATTTTACAAAATATGTGAAGTTATAGGCGTTTAGTGGGAAGGAAGGAGTAAAAGATGGGGAAAATGGTAAAACTGGGTGATTATGATATTTGATTCTTGTTGTCAATCTTCTTGGAAATTTTGTGTTATACCAAATGGATATGTTAATGAGGACACTTTAAGGAGGAAATAGGATTTGGAATTAATGAATTTGGACAAGTATGGAGAAAGTTATAGATAATTGAAAGTGAATGAAAAACCCTAGATAATATGCATAATGGATTGTGTTTGTATGTACTTTTGTGCAAAGAAAGTGAAATAGTCATCGATAAGAATGTTATTGCTTATGAAGGTGTTGTTGTTTAAGAGGATAATCTAAGTGTTGGAAACCTATAAGGACCAAGGTATGAGATATTGTATGTTCTTGGCCCTTTGGCATGCATTACAAGAATTAGGAATTATATGACATGTTGTGTATATGAGGTTAATATTATGACATGATATGATTTGATTTGTTTGTATATTATTCGTGCCTATTGATATGATAAGAGTTATATAAAGATAGTATTGATTCTTTGAAAATATTAAAAAACGTTGGTTGTTTGGTAATTAAAATGAAAGAATGAATGAAGAAATGAAAAGTATTGTATATTTATTATATGATAGGTTGGTAGAATTGTATGCATTCATTTCATAGTCATGCATCATGGTTTTAATGAAAATGTATGTAAATATTTTATGCATATGTTTGAAAATGAAACTAACATTAAATGGAAATAAACGTAAATAGGCGCTATGAGGTATGAGTTCTTGAGACAGCTACCCCGTGTGGGTCAATAGGTGCCACTCTTCCTTGTATGGTTATATCTCTAGTGCTTGGATGGGTAAGTGAAACTAAAAAAAATGAAAATAAATGGAAATAAACGTAAATAGAAGTTGCGAGTTATGAGTTCTTGGATGACTACCCTATGTGGGTCAATAGGTGACACTCTCCCTTATACGGTGATATCTCTAACGTCTGGATGGTTAAGTGAAAGTAAAGTTAAAAGTAAAGATAAATGCTAAATGAAAGATATGGAATAGAAACTGCATTTGTTTTGTAAAGTTTCATAGCATGAGCATAATATATTTCTATCTCTTACTGAGCATGACTCATAGTTTAAGTCTTGTGATGTAGGCAATGATCAAATTTATGGATGAGAGCTTTATGAAGTGAAGATAGGAAGAATGCAACTGATGAAGTATTGTTATGTCGAGCATTTTGTGTTGGTGAAATGACCTGTGGGTTATGGCCCAAAACAATATGTTTTTAAATGTCATATATTTGTTACCTGTATAAAAGTTTTAGGAACAAATTTTCAATAATGCTTGTGATTGTTTTCTAGTTCTAAATGACATATGGTTTGTGACAATGGATACAGTATGTTCATGAAATGGAATGAATGTTTTCACAATATTATTGGTATGGAACACATTTTGTAATCTAATAAAAAGTCTTCCACTACGCATTCTATTGGATATATTTTATTAAAGAGAAAAGTTTTAAATTCTATGTGTTTTTCAAAGAAAATGTACTTTTAATCTCAACGTTTTAAGCAAAGGAAAAACGGTTCGTTACAGGAATACTATTGAGGTTTAGAGTTTCTTGAGTCTACATAGATGTGTTGTCGTTTCGGTATAAAGTTTTCTTCTATCATTGTACTATTAAAGCAGTTCATAAGAAAGAACACTAAGTTTGATTAGAATGAAAAATACTAATTGGTTTTCAAATAGTTGAAACTGCACTGTTCTTGGTGGTCCATATAGTTATTTACTAGATGTCGATTGTGTTGATGCACCAAAAGTTGGATTTGGATGCGTAATGTTGTGATAAGATAAAGTTGATTTTTATAAGCTTTGTTAGTCAAAGACAAATGAACCTAAGTCTTGAGCTCAAGTTGGCGAGAATTATTTTAGTTTGAAAACTTAATAGGGATACTTTTATGGCCTGAAGTTCGATGTTTTCTTGAATTATAAGAGCTTGAGATATTTAATGTAAATTAAATCTCATATTCTTGTGATAGGTGAGAAATTTGAAAAATTATGATTCTATTTTAGAGTATAATCACACTAAGCCACTTTTGTGATTGAAGTTTTGAGTCAATAACCTCAAATCTTTATTTCTATATCAATGTTAAAAGATAGTAAAAAATATTTGACTACTAGTGACTGTCATATGAAGTGTCATGGTGTTGATAAGATAATTTGAGTATGTAACTTGATATCAACTCTTATATTTATGCAACATGTTAGGAAAATGTAGAATCTTAATGATGAACTTAAAGAGATATTTGACAAACTGCATAAGGATGAACAACATGATTGTTGGAAAGTTAGTCCTGATGAAATTATGACTTTTCATTGGTTTACTCTTAGTGTTTAATAATTTGGAGTTGAGACTAACAAATTTTGTTGATGATCATAAATCAAATTTTTTTATTTGTTTAGATAAAATAAAATTTTTGAAGATTTGAAACGTCAGTGTAAGTGGGCTAATATGAGGTGAGATGAGAATATTGTGTGATTGGATTTTGATTTCTTAGCAGATAAAAAATTGAGCATTTAAAATCTGCTATGTTTTTACACCCTTATCTCTTAAGGAGTGAAAATGAGATATGACAACTATTGGTATTATTATTAGATTATAGAGGACATTTTAGATTTGCAGTGTTGTTGGGTTGTTGCAAATCAATTGGCCTTTCTACATAGTTCTTTTATTTTCAGTGCTGATGGATTATTATGAGTGTTAGTTGAATAAATTGTACATAGAAGTCATCATTCAACCTTACGTGTTCTTTTAGTGTTATGTCTGACAAAGATCTAAATATTTTGATTGAGTTTGGAAAGTCCTCCATAGATCTTTGAGCACTGAGTTAAACTTGCCCGAAATGTTATCCCCAATAAATGGATAGTTTGAGATTTGGACCTATGAGATGGTAGGATAAACTATTTATTATTGGTTAACTTTGTATATGATGATATCTTTCAGCTACTATAGGAAATTAAACTTATAAGACTCATTATGGGAGACCATGCATATCACTATTATATTGGGCTGAGACCGAAGTGCGAGTAAACCTTGACCCTAATTTGATCCATGAAGCAATTGAGAAAGTTCAAGTGATTAAGAAAATACTTAGAATTTTTCAGAGTCATCAGAAGCGTTATGCATATCTTATGAGAAGGGAAGTTATATTTGAGACTGATGACTCGGTATTTTTGAAAGTTTGATTATGTCGTGACGTAAGTCATTTTGGTGTAAAGAGCAGGTTAGCTCTCAGATTTATTAGACCTTTTTGAATTATTGAGCGAGTTAGATCAGTGACTTATCAATTGGAATTACCACCACAATTGAACTATATTCACAACATCTTTCACGTATGTTTACTAAGAAAGTGTACTTCTAAACCATCGCATGTTGTCTTCTAGACCGATGTGCATATCCAGGATGATGTATCTTATGAGGGGGGCCCGAGAGGATACTAGATCGCGAGACAAAGTTCTACATCACCATGAAATTCCTTTGGTTCGACTTCAGTGGAAGAACCGTAGCGAAGGATAAACTACTTGGGAAATTGAATAAAAATGGAAACGAGATACCCACACTTGTTCGGTGGAACATTTGAAGTTGTTCTAAATTTTATGGGAGAATGTAACAACTGTCTTTTCTTTTAAGAAGGTAATAAATTTTTTCCATAATGCCATTATTTCCCCCAAATTAATGATAGTTTCCTAATGTACCTTTACACTGCCATTTTAAAACACTCTATGCAGACATTCCTTATCATTCTACAGCCATAGGGTTTTCCAGAGAGAAAGTATGAGCTTTGAGGGAGAAAAGTTTGTTGGGAGTTAAAGTTTTATGTGGAGATTATTCAATAAGTAAAATATCTCCCTGTTCTTATGAATATTTCCAATTGGAATCAAATTTTAATGAATGTTTTGTTCTAAGGTTCTCCATTTTGTGAGTTGGATTAAGACGTTGCATTTTAGTACTTGAAGGTTTGGGAGAATCGAACATTCTTGAGAGGTAAATTTTGAATCTTTATGATTGATCATTCTCGATTGGATTTAAAATTTTTGTTTGTGGCAGCTCTCCTAGTGAACACTAGAAATGGGTCAGGTGTGGGTCCGACTCAAATCAGTGGGGGTGCACAATCCCACGTCGTTTGGGAGAGTAGAAAATGCATGGTTTATAAGTAAGGTTCTCCTCTTTACCTAGTACAACGCGCGTTAGGTTAACCCCAAGAACAAAACCATGCGGGTTCTGACTCAAATCTGACAATATTATATTGGGAGCACTAGATGATGTTACAAATGATATCAGAGCGAAATCCCAACCGGAAGTGTGGCCGACGAGGACTCGGGTCCCCAAGGGGGGAGATTGTGGTAACCCGCCCTGTGTGTGGGTCTGACCCAAATCAGTGGGGGTACACAATCCCACATTGCTTGGGAGAGTAGAAAATGCATGGTTTATAAGTGAGGTTCTCCTCTTTACCTAATAAAATGAGTTTTGGGCTAATCCCAAGAATAAAACTGTGCGGGCTCTGGCCCAAAGTGAACAATATTGTAATGGGAGCATTGAGGGACATTACATTGTTGGATAATTGGGATGATGATTTTAAGAAAAAGATTGGATTTGAGTTTAGAATTGTTGATTAATGGATTAAAATTTTGCTATGTTATTACCAAAAATGTTGAGAATCAATTCGAGTCTCAAATTTGCCGAAATATATGGAAAATTTGGCGGAATAGTAAAGATGGCGTCAGGGAAGATGGCACTAGGCTGGGCTTGGGAGAGGTTGGGTCGTGACCCTGGTGCTACGGTCAGGCTAAGCCATGACTCAACCATGGTGGGACGCGACCTGGCTTATTTGGTCGCGACTCGGACTCTATTTTAGGCACCATTTGGGTTTTAAACCCATATATTTTGGGGTCGTTTCAGAGCTCGTTTTGTTACTATTTTGAGCTTTAGACTCAATCGTTCTTGAGTCAATTTATTTAGCATAAAGTTTGGAATTAAAAATGGAAAGTTTTTATATTAATTTTATAATATCATTATCATTAGATTCCGAGGCTTAGAATTTGGACTTGGCGTATATTGGACATTCTTAGTTTGGATTGGGGTTCGGTTTTTGGTAGGCCCACTTGAGTTAGAGGCTTTTTTTTGTCAAACATATAACTGTTTTATGAAACCTTATTTTGAGACGTATTCTCATATGAAATGACGCGTCTATTTTTATGGCCGTCGGTTTTTATACAATTATGTATTTTCATTGGACATGTTTTATTTGGGTATGCATATTTCATTCATTGTTCATCTTGGTTGGGCGAACCAATTTTGATCGACCTGTGAAGGGGTCATGTTTTCTTTACGCACATTTGATCGTTAGAGGTGCGCTTATTTGTGTTAATTAGAGTAATGAAAAAGCTGACTGTGTCGTATATCTAAGCACAAAATCTTAAACCTGATCAGGGTGTTATTTTTGTGGCTTTAACGATTGCCGAGTATCATCGTTATTATATATAATGGAGTGTTTTTAATGTTTGCCATACTATGTGTTTTATAAACCAGTTTTTACACTGATATTTTAATATATGACATGGTCCCCCATTTTATTAAAATTTAAACGTTAAACATAAAATTTTACTTCTATTAAGTTTAATTGACTTAGCTCAAACGACATCCCTTATTAGGTATTAGTTTGAAAGATCATCAGTTGTCAGCTCAAGTGTAGTAGGCTCGTCAAGTTATATCCTAATTTTGTTATCTTTCATTCACGAATTTATTTTTTTGATGTTAAGAAACTTGTGGATAGTTATCTTATTAGACTTTTGGATTTATGGTTTAGCCTATTTGTTATGGGCAATGATATTATTTTTATTAAAGTTTTCAGCTACTAATTGGACAATTAAAGTTAAAGGTTGGACAATTTAATCAGTAGAGTTGCTCCCCATCATGATTCATGTTTCCTTCCATATGTGACCAAATCTATTTAATCATTTCTACGCGTAGTTGAAGAAGTCTAGGTAAGAATTCGTTGACCCAGAAAGGACATCTAGGAAAGTCTTCGTTGACCCAGAAAGAGTACTTATTTGTTATACTTAAATTGCATTTGGAACAACGCCAGTTTGAGACCGTGGGTTATGAAGTTAAGGCAATTCAACTGGGTGATTATCGCTACGCTAAAAAGGAAATTAATCACACTTGAATAATGATTTTTGTGATTTCGTATAATTGTGATCGAATTTTTTAATTAATTAATTATTTTTTGTGGTTTTCTTAAACCATTACTTTCTTGACCGAAGGACGCCTTATTTTTTCCACCTGGTTTCATTTGGTCCTTTTCATACATGTTTGATTGACTCCACTTTGAGACTAAAGTCTTCAATGGGAACCAATTGAAAGGGAAGATACATTCCCATTATGTAAAAGAGCAACCATTAATGTTGACCTTAAGTCCACTTTTTAAATTATAATGTATTTTCCAAAAACTATATAATATATTTGTTGCTTAAGGTAGCAGAAAATATAAGGTTAAAATGTAAGCAATTTAACTGATTATGCAAACAATCTTTAATTCCCATTAACGATATTGATCTAACCATTCTGTCTATAATATTCGAAATTTAAATAACAATAATACCAACTTTGGTCTATGTTAAAATAAATGCTTTTGATGAAGATCTTTGACATTGAATCTTTTATCGCCTTAAACCTTTACTTTAATTCGTCTCTTCGATGATCCCGAAATCTATATAGTGCACCGTAATTTCAAAGAGTATTTTCAGATAGAGAGATCGCTAATTCGTTAGAATCAATTCTGTAATTTTTCTCTAGATGATGAAGAAGACACCCTTCCAAAAGAGAACTTTCAATACATGCCCTTTCATTCATATCTTTTCATTCATATCTCTTCAACTATACTTTATACATTTAATAAGGTTAAGAAGAGGAAATTAAAATCCAATTAACTTAATGTCTTTTATGCTTAACAACCATCACATTAAACACTTTAATATTAAATTAATGTTACTCTAATTAACATGGACCATATTACTAGATTATTGTTAAATAATTTAACATAAAATAACATAGAAACCACATGATCTAAAGGTGTCATGTTAGAAGTATTGAACTATGTAAAATTTAGTTTGTAAATGACTTTTCCAAATAGTTTAACATCAATCTTAAACAAGACAACTCAGGATGAGATAATGCAATCAGACAAATATAATTGAGTTGGGCAATCAATTTTGATTCTTTGCGAGGCATAGAACATTGAATGATCTTAAAATTTAGGCTCAAATTCTAGATGGGCTCCTGCATAGTGTCACACTATTCATCCTGATATTGAAGAGTATTAATTTCACTTTATAATAATAATAACATGATACTATATCATTAAATTAAGGGTAAAATATACTACTAGTCCTTGTACTTAAAGTCTGATACAATTTTGTCTTTATGGTTAATTTTCTTATTAAAATCTTTACTGTTTTAATTTTATTTTTAAGTGATTATTTATTTTATTTTTATCACTAAATTTATTGAGAAATGCTGCTTGGTTTTATTTTAATAGAAAACTAACAAAAAAAAACAATGAACTATGAGATCAGTTACAAAACAAAAAGTATATAATTTTTGTTAATAAATAAAATACTGAATTATAATAAATAAATGATGTAAATTGTTACGTTTTTTGTTATAAATTTATTTATTTTTATGCAACGGAAGACACTCTTTCTTTTTCTGCTACAAAAATGATATTTTACGTAGCAGAAATGATATTTTTCGCAACAAAAATGATATACTCTTCTAAATAGGTAATTAATTAACAAATTAATTACCAAATTATTATTATTATAAAGTGAAATTAATTATCAAATAATAACTAGTTTAATTAATTTTGAAATTAATTAATAAATTAATTACCAATTTAATTAATATTCGATAGAAAATACTCTTTCTACATTACAAAATACATAACATGTGTCATTAAAAAAATAAAAGAAAATGCCATTTTAGCTATGATTATTTCTGCTGCAAAAAATAAGCTTTCTGTAGTGGAAAGAATATTTTTTGCAATGAAAAATGTATTTTCCACAGCACAAACAACCATAGCAAATATGACATTTCCTTTCATTTTAGCGGAATAGTATTTTTCACAGTGAAAAATATATTTTTCGCAGCAAAAACAACCATATCGGATATGACATTTTCTTTCATTTTTTAAATTAGACATGTCATTTATTTTTGTAGGGGAAAGAGTATTTTCTGTAATGAAAAGAATATTTTCCATAGTGAAAAGCATATTTTATTTAGAATATTAATTAACTTGGTAATTAATTTCAAAATTAATTAAATTAGTAATTAATTACCAAATTGGATGAGTATCTAAAAAATTAATTATTAATATAATTAATATTATGCGAAAAATACGTTTTCGCTGCAAAAAAATACTCTTTCTGCATGAGAAAATATTTTTTCCGCAACGAAAAATATTCTTTTTACAACAAAAAATACCCTTTCACCTGCGGAAAAGAAAAGAGTATTTTCCGCAGCAGAAATGTCTTTCACTATAGAAAGAAATTAAATTTTTAACGAAAAACGTGACAACTTTGTTTGTGTCGTTCATTTCTCATAGTTCAGTGTTTTATTTGTTAACAAAAATTGTTTAGCATTTGTCTTGTCAACGATTCTATAATTACTTGGTTGTTTTGTTAATTTTTCTATTGAAAAATTAACAAATCAATCATTGTACTTTGTGATCAATGACAAGTCAACCACTAAAGTATTTTCGTTAACAGCTTAACCACTTAACTATGAGAAATAGACACCACAAACATCATTGTCGCGCTATCGTTACACATTTCAATTTCGTTCTACTGCGGATCAATATACATTCCTCCGCGGAATGTCAACACTAAATATAAAAGCTTCTAGTTTGTTGTTCATCCACAGAACGTTATGCTTTCCTCTGCAACAGAATGTCATACTTTCCTCTATGGAACGTCATTACTAATAAACATTTTCCGTTGTCTGTCGTTCCCCCACAGTGGAATGTATTTGTTCTTGGGCAAAAAGTACAACGTTTTGCCTTCTGTTGCCATAGTATATCCAAATTGGCATTCTGCGCCCCGGAAAGATCAATGATTTCCTCAGCAAACACCAAACTCTACCCAGCAAACCCCGAACCCTTCGTACTCTCAGAGTAATTTCCTCATTGTTTTATACGTTCCAAAGGATTCTAGGACGAACAAATTGACTCTCAAGCATAAAGGAGCTATGTCGTAACCTCAGCCTTAGCCTAAACCTCAACTAAAAGCAAACTCAGCTCGTGATCACAGACGAAGCGCAACTGAGTTCATTTGTGCTCAGTTTCAGCACAATGCACCAGCCGCAGGTGAAACATAATCAGAGATTGAAGCACAAGTACAAGCACAAGCTGAGGTTTAAGTACAACCTCAACCTCAATCTCAATCTCAATCTCAATCTCAATGACAACTAAACTTCTTTTCTTTTACCATTTAAATACTTTACAAAACTCTTTACAAACCATTTCTCTTTCTTAAATCTTTTAGCCTAGTCAGCCACAAGATCTGGGCGAGCAAATCCTTCATCAACTGCTCATTAACCTGTTCTAGTATGTACCTACATCACAAAACTTAACATATGAGCCTAAGGTTCAATGTGTGATATAAAATAAAATATGCATATGCTATACAGCTTTTAAAAATTATATACAATTTTTTGTTTTCATTTTCCTTTTTTTGTTTTCCTTTCTTTTCTTTACTTTTACTTGCTTATAAGAACCGTAATGAACTTTAAGTCTAACAGTGAAATTAGGCTCCAGCGGTGAACTTGTATTATGCTAGTGACCTTGGGACAACATAGTGAACTTATACCGTAAACAGTGAACTTGCATCATGATGGTGACCTTAGTCCATCATGATGCACTTTTACCATTTCCTTTCTACTAGCGTCAACGTGGCGGCCATCTTGTTTACATTTATTCTGTTTAATTCATTTATTATCTATTTCTGTTTTACTTTCAATGATAAATTGATATTCCTACAGCCCAAATGAAAGTTGTCCGCTTCAGATGATAAGCCCTCGAGAACACCGTACACTCAGTATATATGAGCATCTATTAAACCATTTTCTAAAATCATGCATGAAAACCATTTTTGTATCATTTTGAAAATCATGGTGCATGAATGCTCGTAAATGCATATAGTTCTATATCTGCAGTATAATCGTCGAAGCATGATCAGTATAAATATCCTATAATCCTCAAAGCATGATTCATATCAAATTCTTGACTTAAATCTAATAAACATATCATTAAAAGAACTTAATTCTAATAAACAAAATATGAAACGACAATACAATTCTTGAATAATAGCAATACATCCTTGAACAACAGCATGATCAATAACTGAACCTAATAATCTAGCAAACACAGGCATCAAACAAGTCTTAACTCTTGCGATGTAAGCCTTTCGACAAAACAATACCTTCAAAATCAATAAAATTTATTTATTAATTTCCTTTCCACAACAACCATTGTTCTATTACCAATAACACTTAACAGTTTCCATCATTTATACTTAATACATAGCAGATCAGAACAGAGTCCAAACCCACAATCTCCATAACATATATATCCAAACGGTAAAACCCAGTAGTACCAACATAGCATATTTCCAACTTCATATCAATTATAAACAACCTCTTAACATCTGAACAAATCAACACCAACTATTAATATGCATGCAGTAGACTAATATCCAATATAAATATTTCATGAAACCAAGGAACAATTAAACAAAAGGGAGCATTTTCAATCAACAGGGCACAAACCATCTATCGAGCAACTAAAAACAGAGAACCATAAACAAAGAGCCTAAAACCCATAAAATCTATAAACAACAGTGAAGGAATCCTTTTTACCAAACGATGAGCAACCGAAAGACCCAAAGCAGATCTTCTTTCTTCTCCTCCTCCTCCTCCTTCTTCTCCAAAACTTCCCCTCCTTTCTTCACCCTATGTGATTTTCTCTTCCTTTCCTTTCTTTATTCTCTGTAATCTCCTTCACTGTTTCTCTTTGTCTCTGTTTTCTTCTCTCACACTCTACTCTTTCTCTAGAGAGTTTATCACATAACACTCTCTCACTTTTTCTTCCCTATGTTTCCCCCTTTTTTTTCTCTCTCTTCTCTTTTTTCTCTGCTTCCTCTATTTCTCACTTTGTCTCACTCTCGACTTTCTCCTCTTTTCTCCAGAGAACCCCTTTCTCTTCTCTCCTTTTCTCTCGCAGCTGGCAGCTCTTCAGAGAGCTTTCTTTTTCTCTGCCTTACTTTCTTTGCATTTCTAATTCTCTTTTCTGTATTATCAGCAGCTTCCCAATTACGTCTCATTCATCCCCATAAAATCTCACATACCACTTTCTACATACCGCCATCTGTAAAGGAGGATGCATGGAGAAGTCCCACAAAACATCGTCACTTAGGGATTCAAGCCTCAAACCCACAAATCGAGAAATAGTCTGAAAATCCAAACTGCCAACCTTTTCAGTGGAACTAGCCGATCACTTTGTAAAATTCTCCACCAAAATTTACCTGTTGATCAATGATCGACCGGTCCCACGCCTTCTTGCCATTTCACTATTTAGCCGTTGATTAGCAGATCGACCCATCCCACTACCCTTTTCTTTGCATTTGATCTCTTGATCAACCGATGCCACATCGCCAACCTACATATACCCACTGTAATATTCTAGCCACTGTCATATTCTTGCTCACTTAACCCCAATCAACATATTATCAACCTCAACAAAATCTAATAATTCTTGACAATGTCTATCAAAACTTTAATTTGAATAGGGGATAAAATAAAAGGAAACCAATCAACTGAGTGTAACGTCCAATAATATTCCAGTAGCAGTGACAATTGGGCAGTACAGATACTAAAATAACCGAACATACATATTCCTCTATAAACCTATCCAGCAGTAATCCAAGGTTTATAACAGAACCTAGAGTCAACAAAACCATATTTCTCAAAACACATCTCCCACCAGAACCAAATTAAAGAACAGAGTCATTTTCAGCAAAGCAACCTTCTTCACCATGACTAATAGCAGAACCAACACAAGAGCCGAACTCAAACCAACAGGGCAACAGTTTCAAACATATTTCCAGACAGAAAACGAAATGAAGAAACCAACTCAAGCAACAGAGCGTACACTTCATCAATATCTATCAAGTTGTAAACGGACTGGAGAACACAACTCGCCTAACACCTTGCAAAGCAGGGGCGATTAGGCCAAAAAGCATGCAGCAAATACTTACCGGCGACCTTACCCACATCGGGCTCCTTGCGGGAGCTTTCTCCCTTGAAGCTCTCTCTCTTCGACCGAAAACCTAACTGCCCAAAGTCGTCCCCTTTTCTCGACCCTAAATCCCCGTCTCTGCACTCAAGAGCCGGGCGAACGCTCGCCGTTCGTGTTAGTCGAGAACACCTGCAATGTTCCCCACTACCTCCAAGGCTCCCCACGCGTCCTCAATCCAACGCCTCTCTCCACTTTATTATAAAAGAGGAGAGGGCTCTCCTCTTCTCCTTGGCTGAAGCACTCCTTCATGCTCTACAGAGAGAGCACAACTCCTCTCAACAGGGAGAGAGCACAGCTCCTCAACTTGCAACCTGCAGAAGCTCGACATGGTATCAGAGCCATCGGTGCCGAAACCGGCATTTATCTTCATCTCCTCCTCCCTTCTCCCTCTTTCCTCTTCCCCTCTACCCAAACAAAAAACAAAAACCAGAGCCTCTGAGCTCTGTGTTCTTTCTGAACCATTCTTCCTCTTCAACATTGCAAAGAAAACAAAAAGCAGAAATGAAACTGCTACTACTCCTCCTCCCTCCTCCTCATTTTCGTCTTTTCTCTTACCCTCTAAAAAAAACCCAGAGCCTCTGAGCTCTGTTTTGCCGCCCACGAATGACTTCCTCTTTCTCTCTCTACACAAGAGAATCTCTACAACTTCTTCTGCTGTCTTTATTCCCTTCCTCCTCTGCAGACCAAGTTCTCTCCGATTCTACACATTTCTCCATTCTCTCAGATCCTTCTTTCTCCGGTTAGAACTCTACCAATCTATCTGCACCATCTTCCTCCGGTTCTCCACAAATCTTCTTCTCCCATTCTACCTACCAAATTTCGCTATCGCTGGTAGCTCTTCTTCCTGGATCTGAAACGTGTTCTTTCGATCTTATTTTTGTGTTGGGTTTTTGTTTTCATTTTTGCTATATTTTGTTCCATTATTTTCTAGGTTTCTTTGTTGATTTATCATAAGGGCTTCTACCACTTAGTTCTCTCCCTACTTCTATACCTATTTCCATTCAATCTCCCTCTGTCGCCACTTTTGTCTACATCCGTCAATGTCTTTCCTCTGTCAAGCTCTGCGTCTGGCCGCCTTGAGCTGGAGGGGGGATGTTAGTGGGGAACACCTGCCAATGTTCCCCACTACCTCCAAGGCTCCCCACTCGTCCTCAATCCAACGCCTCTCTGCACTTTATTATAAAAGAGGAGAAGGCTCTCCTCTTCTCCTTGGCTGAAGCACTCCTTCATGCTCTACAGAGAGAGCACAACTCCTCTCAACAGGGAGAGAGCATAGCTCCTCAACTTGCAGAAGCTCTCCTCAACCTATAGAAGCTCGATAGTTTACTCCGACGTGTTGTTGCCTGACTGGGCCCCACTCACAATGCGGAGAAGATTTTGGCTGCGGGAGTCTCCTCTCCCTCGGTCTATGTTCTCCCGCGTTTCTCTTAATTTCTCCCCCTTTTATTTTAGATCTTCTTTTATTTTCTTCATTTAAATATTCTTTTCCTTTATTTAATTAATTTCTTATTTTAATCTTTGCCTAATTTAAAATTACTTCTACTTAATCCTTTAACATATACTTAATATGTACCACACATTATTTAACTCTAATTATCTCTAGATATTAACATTATCTTCTTAAACTTACGATAACCCAAAATTCAGAGTATTACATGTAACCTATACTCTAAGTTAATACAAATTGATTTTTAGGAGTTTTCATTCTAAATAAAAATAATAAATTTGGATTTTGATCAAATACTACCTATTAGAAAAGATTATTCCTCACCTTTGGAGGCAAAGGTGAGGAATAATCTTTCCAATTTGAACTTGTATTTGCCAAGGTGGGAATTACCTGAGTTTATGAAATCAATTTGTTTCCTTTTTACAATTGTTTTTTGCCATGGATTTTGTTAGAGATCGACGATAACCGAAAAGAGAAAATACAATGTAAGACACTAGATTTATGTGAAAAAATCCTTTAGGGAAAAAACCATGAGCATATGAATAAATCTACTATAAAGATCAAAATATATCCTCAAGTTTTGCGACTCTATCTTACATTAATTTATAGGGGTGGGAATCGGTTTGGTTCAAACAGAGTAAACAAACCGAACCAAACCGAGTAGTTTTAGTCTGTTCGGTTTAGTTCTAATAAGGGAAAAAATTAATTTATAACCAAACCGAACTGAACCCAAAATTTTGGTTCGGTTCTCAGTTCTGTGAAGTCAAAAACCGAATTATCCAAACCGAACTGATCTATCTCCCTTTGTCATTTCGAGCCTTGCGCCAGTGAGCCCTACCATTGCCAGAAAAGAAAATGTTGTCGGTTGAAAGCATCAAGTCGAGACTCGAGACCTTGAAAATGCGTCCCTCCCTTCATATCATCTGATCTCTTGCGACTCCCTCTCACTTCTCTATCGAGTGTCGACTTCGATCTCTAGGTCAAGCTTCTCTCCTGCAGCTCTCTCCATTCTCCATCTCCATCTCCCGAAATCATGGCCACACGTCGACCCTGCTCTCTCTAGCCGAAGGCGGACATCGACTAGTGACAAAGACAACGAACACTCACCAACCAGCGTTTGCCCTCTTTGGCAGTTTTGCGACGAACTCTCACCGATGAAGACGAACGTTTGTGATTCAAACTTCTGCGATCTGAAGATCTAAGCTACTGTGATCAGCTTCTGTGATCTGTAGATCTAAGCTTCTGCGATCAAACTTCTGCGATCTAAAGATCTAAACTTTTGCGATCAGGTTTGCATTCTACTCTGTTAAAAAAAAAAACATTTTCAATAACAAATCTAACTATGAGCCCCAATCCTTTTGATGATGATCAAGGAAAGGGGGCTCCCCCACCTTCAAATTCACTTAGTTGGTCTACAAGGAACAAGTACAAGACGATTTCTGTGATGATGGAGGATTGGAGAACCAATCTGTACAAGAGTTGGAGAATTATGCAATCTACAAGGCTGAAGAAACTACAAATTCGGTCAATGGATGCCTAAAAATTGTTGAGGAGATTCGAGAGGATGCTACCAAAACTTTGGTAACTTTGCATCAACAGGGCGAACAAATTACCAAGACCCATATGGTTGCTGCCGACATTGATCATGATCTTAGTTGGGTATGTCATGCTTTCTTAACATTAATTTTTGTGCTTTACGTTTACTTGTCTTCATCATCAAATTTCTATTGAAGTCATCATATTATTTGTTCAACATGTAGAAGTTTTCCATGGATCAATGATGCAAATTTGAATCCATCAAAATATATCAAGTCAAAGATCATGGAAATTTTTCAAATCGGTCGAGAATCATAACAAAAGATCTACTTTTTTAGGAGATCTAGATCCACTTATCTAGGAGATCTAGATTCACTTATCTAGGAGATCTAGATCTACATATTTAGATTATCTTTTATTTAATTTTTCTAATTTATGCTTTTAAATTGGCTATATATAAAGCCACCTAGTTTTATGTTTTTAGACAGTTGGAGAATTGAATACAAATTAAAGCTTTGCTTTGATTCAGAAATTGGAGTCATCCTTTTTCTTTTCTTTGGTGAGTTATATCCAAAGGCCTTTGGTGAGTCATATCGTAAGAGCCTCTTGTGTGAGTTATATCACGAGAGAACCTTGCATCTGCATCCTTATCCAAGGAGGTGAGAAGTGGTGCATTCATTCACAGTTCATCTGTCGGCATTCCATGCGCGCATCATATGGTATCAGAGCCAGCTAAGTCCGATGTGTCCGCAACGCACTCATCTGCGAAGGCGCAGACTTTCCCAGTGAGGGAGGGCGATGTAGAGCTTTTGCCATCCCACATTGGATTTGGGACAACTGGACTGGTCGTACTTAAGTGGGAGGTGGTGCTTCACCTATTGCGAGGCCTTTTGGGGCTTGGGCTCTCTTTGGAGGGTCCGTCCCAAGAACAAATCCGTGCGAGTATGGACAGGGGAGACCTCGGCCCAAAGTGGACAATATCGCATTGGGTTGCCCATTGCCCACTTGCTGCACATCAATCAATATGCATGCAGTTAGAGTTTTTCGCTGTTGTTTTATTATCTAGTCGTATTTCTGTCTCTTTCATCCATTAAGGAATGTATAAGGGACTACTAAGCATTGAAATAAATGGATAACCATTTTCAGCCTTGATACCAATTTTATTGATTTTCATTTGCACAAGATGATGAAAGTAACATCTCACTCTTTTTGATTACCGAGTTGTATTTTCATGCTCCTGCTATTTTTCTGTTAATTGGAAGTGAAATCAATAACTTGTTTGATTCACTTTTAAGGGTGAGAAGCTTTTTTGCAACCTTGGGAATGTTTTCCAAGACCTAGAAACCAAAGAAAACTCGTGAGATAAAAGGTCCTGCAATGAGAAGAGGTTAATTTTCTTATTTCCCCAGAATTTGGCTTTGGCTAGCTCAATCGTGAGATAACTGTCTGTTAAAGGTAGCTCAATCTGAAGATCTAAGC
Organism: Begonia loranthoides; assembly: GCA_022433065.1. Taxonomy (NCBI): domain Eukaryota; kingdom Viridiplantae; phylum Streptophyta; class Magnoliopsida; order Cucurbitales; family Begoniaceae; genus Begonia; species Begonia loranthoides. The sequence goes on along the minus strand of CM039482.1, from coordinate 3,555,256 downwards.
TTCAGATTTGCAATTTGCGATCTGCGATCTGCGACAGGAGTATTTACGGTCAATGTATTGTTTTGGGCATTTATTTTCTGGAGTGATTTGAATGTTTGTAGTGCAGGGAAGCTGCATAGTATGTATAATGCAGGAATGTTGGGACTATTGGATATTTGAACTTGAACTGATGACTATGAAATGTTGGGACTATTGAATATTTGTTTTAGATATGCACTGGAGTGTTTGGTATTTAAACTTCACAGTTTATTGTGGAGTGAAAAAACCAAATTGAACCGATTAGAACCGAGTAAAAAATCGAAAAACCGAACCGAACACATAAAAATTAAGGCCTTGAAAAAACCGAATCGAAATCGAAACCGAACCGATTAGAACTGAAACCAAGGTTTGGTTTTCATGATTCTCGGTTCGGTTTCGATTTTAAAATTTCAAAACCGAACTGAGTTGGTTCGATTCTAATTTGGCCAAAAACCGAACCGAACCGTTTCCACCCCTATTAATTTATAGAGAAAACAAAACTCTAAAGGAGATCTACAGTGCAGGCCCAATAGAATTTGGGTCACATTGAAATCTAACAATCTCCACATTGACATCAATTCTATGAAAGAGATCCATAGCGCCTGCTCGTCAGCCCAACCCAACAAAACGAATTCAAAACCATGAGTTCTGAAAATTTCCATCTCCAAACGAATTCTGCTGCAAGAAACCAATTTTTAAATCATCAAATTTTTCTCTTCCACACCCTTAAAGAAAATCTATAACGAGGGCATGCCTGCCAGTTTCAATGAAATATACAGATCACCAATATGAAAGTCTTCAAGGGTAAATTCAGTAACTGATGTTGACCAGATTTAAAAACACTTAAACCACAATATGACATCTTCAAATCTCACAAAGAGTCATCCAAATCTATGCAAGTATATGTCGTCTCTTGACCTGCCATATCAAAATTGTTTTTCAAAATCTTATAAATTTCTACTATCGTTATTTTATCATAACAAAATATCGAATCTCGACCTAAAAGTAGAAGATCTATTTTAATGATCTCATCGCCACAAAAAGACATTCTTCAACAAAATATCTGACCCAAAATCACTAGCTTCAATAAAATATTCACCTAAAAAATTGAAGCGTAAAACTATGGATATCACAAGATTACAAAAGATATCCTTAAAATTCAGATATTTCTATAGTAACTAATCAGCCCTAAAATCAAATAAAATCACCAAATAATCACAGACATTACAAAATTCAAACCTTATTTGAATTTCAACCGAAAACAATCTCCAAGATTGAGATATTTCTACAATTCCAAATTTGCCATAAATCATCAAATTTAATCTCCCAAAAATTATTAAAAAATCCCAATGATTTTCAACAATTTTTATCTCTGGCAAAAATTCAACTTTGCAAAGGTCACTCTTGCAGTAGCCCCAATCGAAACGACTTGACAGCGAAAATGGAGAAGAAGACTGTAAATGATCTATGACGACTGACGATAAATAGAAAACCCTCTAATGATGAACCAGTTGCTCGGAGGCACAACTGCTTTGGAAAACTCCAAACAGAGAAAAATTTTGAACTTTCACGACAAACGGGGCAATTGTTTCTGATGGCAGTTGGACGATAGAGAAGAACAAATCTCATGAGCAAGAAAAATGGCAGGGGGAACAATTTTTTCGTTCTTTTTTTTTTCTTTTTTTTTCCCAACAATTGTAATTTTCTGAAAAATTACGCAAACCTTGTTCAATATGGAACAACCGAAGTGAATTTGTTTAAACACACTTCGAAATACGAATTTCTAAAACCAAAGCTTTGATACCATTTGTTAGAGATTGAACGATAATCGGAAAAAAAAAATACGATGTGGGACATAGATTTATGTGGAAAACCCCTTTAGGGAAAAAAAACCACAGGCTGAGGAATAAATCTACTGTGAAGATCAAAATACATTTTGCAACTCTAAATTACATTAATTTATAAAGAAAACAAAACTCTAAAAGAGATATACAATGTAGGCCCACCGGCTCGGCCCAATAGAATTTGGGTCACACCAAAATCTAACAGGTTCTGAACAAGTGTGTTGATAACTTGTTTGATGAAATGTTACACCCATAATGATGAGTGCCAGAAAATTGGAAAGGGGGAAAGCCGGAGAGCTTGCAAAATTGATTAGAAAAAGGTACAGAGAGGCGTAAGATATTATAAGGAAAGGAAAAATGTGTTGCCATCTTGATGCCGGGCTTGGTAAGCTCGGCGGTGTGAGCCAGTACCCTGTGAACAGCTAGATGGTGAATGCGACTCTCATGACATCGCCGATAATCTGACGATCATTTATCTTCCCGAAAGAGGAAGATAATCTATCGTGTTTTGATCATCGTCACTGACAACGATTTATTCCCTCTCTAAGCCCATTTCATTCTTCTTGCCAAGAAACATAAATGACAGAATAAGCAAATGAACAACAAGAGAAAGAATAGGAAAAGGAAAAAGTAAAACCCTTATATTTTGGTTTGGTTTAATCAAACCAAATAATTTTAGTCTTATTAATTTCTGATATAATATGACATGACTTCTGTTCCGACTTCCCCCATAGCCTCCAACATCACCACTAAGATAGTGATTGATTCTCTGCCCCTACAGGGATGTTAGATATCTACACTAGGGTTGTGCAATGTACTATTCAGTTCGGCCATCGCATAACTAAAATTGAGAATTCGTTCGGTTGAAATTGAACCAGAATCGAACTGAATTTTCAGTTTTGATTCTAGTTTGGCTTCGGTTTTACCTACAGTTTTTTTTATTTCATATATCAAAATAATCTAAATTGAAAAATACATTTTCTCCTTCTAATATCTATTCTTTTTATTTCCATGGTAAAAGTATAAAAATATAAATTTTAAACAAAATAATAAACATTTAATATAATAAAAATATAAAATCAAATCAAAATATTAAGAGAGACAATAAACCTATAATATTCATTGTTAAAACTCTAAAGTAATGAAAATATGACTAAATAATAAAATAGTAGTTGTGTTAGTTCTTAGTTGTTATCGCATTTTATAATGTCCAGTGTCTTTAGTTGATATAAACTGCAAAAGAATAGACACAATTTAAATAAATTATTTGAAAGAAAGTAATTAACAAAAAAAATATAAACTAATAGAAACATACAAGTTCTAAGTCATCGCTAGTAAGTTTCGACTAGTTCACTTCATCATCTCCATTAATTGATATAATCTCTGAAAAATATAAACTCAAAACAAATATAAAAGATAGTCATAATAAAAGAAATATAAAAGGAATAGAAAAAGAAAATATAAAACATATATTGTTCAAATTTGTCAATATCATCCACTACATCATTAAAGGTGACAGATTAATGTTGTGATGATCAAATCCAGCTTTAAGTGCAAATAAGCGTCTCGACAGACTTTGAGGACAAAGAATTGCGAAATGAATCAAGTATCCATCCTCCACTACTAAAAACTGACTCTGAAGCAACTGTTGAAATATGAAAAACCAATACATCTCTTTTCAATTTGCTTAATATTGGAAATTTCAACAAATTCAATTTCCACAATGTTTGAATGTCTTGCTTGTTTGAAGATTTTTTCAATCCTTCATATAAATATTGATCAACTTCTCTCTGATTATTTGAAACATCTTGCTCATCATGGTGGCTATAAAATATCTCATATATCTTATTGTGGGCTAAACTACTACTTTGTCTCAACACTGTAGATATTGTTGCAATACTTGTACTACAATTTGTAGGATCGATATACGCCTATAGAGGGAGGGTAAATATAGCGTTTCAAATAATTTCGTATGATATTTAAATTCTCTAAATCCCTAAGTGATTTATCGAATACGATTAAATATGCAATTACATTAAATGCATAAACTAAAGAGTAAGGGATAAAGAAAGTGCACACAATATTTGTTTACGCGGTTCGGCAAACTCGCTTACATCCGCGCTCCAAGGTTCACTTGGAGATACACTAAGTAATTGGCTTTCGGGTGCCAATAAAACCATTTACAAATTGACTATTAGACGGGGCGTCACCCTTGACTAATTATAAGGTCGTCAACCTTAGACTCTTACGAGTCGTCACCCTAAATTTGACTATTTCGGGGTGTCACCCAAGTGTGATGAATTCTTAGGGAATCACCCTTTACAATCAAGCACAATAATAATTTGGAGATTAACTCTCAAATTTATCTAATCTGAATTCTCCCAAAATATAACTCGCAAGTTCGGAATAGGGAGAATTGGATATACAATATCTAAGGCTCACAAAGATTTTATCGCATATGAAAATCGGCAGAGCTTCACTTTAGAATCCTTGGTTTGTTGTGGAGAGCTTGGAGTGATCTCATATTTATAGACACTGCTCAAACGGTCGACCTTTTGCCCTAAACGGTCGACCCTTTTACTAGCCGTTGCAATTCTTCCCGTTGAGATTTGACCGTTGGGAAAATACCTATGTTGCGGTCGACCGTGCGGTCGACCTTTTCCTTCATGTAGAAATTCTGGAGCAATCTGTCCATTTTGCGGTCGACCGTCATTGATGGACCTCCAATGGACTTTTGAAGACGGTTGATAAAAATATGAGTTTCCAACTGCTGCGGTCGACCTTTTGTCAAAGCGGTCGACCGTTTCCTTCAGTGCAGAAATTTTTGGAAAGCTGTTTTTTTTTTCTGCTTCACAGTCACGGTTGACCCTTTCCTTCATGGGTGCCCATCGAGGTCGACCTTTTGTGTTGTTTCGTCGACCTTTTGCTCCTTTTTCCCCTTCTTGATTTTCCTAAGTCCCGAAACGATAAGTATTCACTACATGGACTTAGATAAACATGTTAGCATATTTTAATACCCTCAATATGGGTATTTTTGATAAATTTGAATATAAGTATAATGAATAAGACATTGAATACATTATCAATAAAAACACAATTAACCAACTTATTATTTTCATTACATTAAACCATTTGGTCATCATCAAAATAAAACTAAGCCTAACAAAAAGGCTAACAATCTCCCCCTTTTTGATGATGACAAAATCCTATAAGTTGGTTATACTAAAATCTAAGCATGTGCATCAAATATTGCATATTAGATTTATCCAATTAAGTTATGCAATTTATCAACCAATTAATTCATGCAACATGCTACTAAACTCCCCCTAAAATATATCACAACTTATACACCATTCTCCCCCTTTTTGTCATAATCAAAAAGTAATTCTAGGGGAGGGGAGTCCTAAACATCCAAAGAAAAAATTTATCTAAATAAAATCATCAAAATAGACAAGATAGAATATAATTACTCATAGAGCAATTATTAAAAGAATCCAAGAATAAATTCAACATAGTTTAACAATTAAATCTACTAAAGCAAATTTCTCCCCCTTAATCAAAGAGTTAATCCATAAAGCAAGAGAAGAAGGGAAATATACATTCAATTTCAATTTGTGGTTAAAAGAAGGATACCAACTGTAAATAACCACAATCGCAATTCAATAAAAATACCATCCCTCTTCGTCATTAAGCATACATACACATTTGAGGGAATAAGGCTAGCAAGCAAATTCACGTTGTGGTTATAAGTAGAGATACCAATTTGAAAATAACCACACAATTTTCTCCCTCTTTTTGCTCATTAAGCCTAAACTCATTTTAGGGAATAAGCATTAAAGTCCAAATCATATATATACAAAAAATGGGATTCAAGAATTAGATACTAAATGTAGGAACTAGAATCCATTTAAGTTCAAGAATTATAAACACATGTTCACATTCTAACAAGTGATACCAATTTAAGAATTAAGAAATTAACAAAGGATACCAACTGATATTTCACAATTTGAAGCAAAACAAGTTTTTCAAATAATTATACCAATTGTAAATCCAAAGTTAAAATCAAATCATTTGTGCTAAGTATTGATACCAATTGTAAGTTCAAAGAGATTTCTAAGAGAGATACCAATGTGTTAAATCACAATCAATTCAAATATCTCTCCCCTATGTTAATCACAACAACAACGTAATGGGGATATACCACACATTTAAAATATTTGCTCTCCCCCTTAGAGCAACAATAAAACAAATTTAAATATTTCTCTCCCTCTTTAAAATTTTCAACAAGTATATAAGAGGGTAACTAAACAAGAGATAGAACCATCCAAGTTTAAACAAAATATATACCAATTGAGAAACAATCTATGAATGAGTTCTAATTTGAAAAGTAAATTTTCTCCCCCTATCGTTATGCACATAATCAAATAGTTGGGGAATCTAAATATGATATCAAATGAAAATCTTTCAAAGATTATACCAATTGTAGAAAAAAATATGATTTCATTGATACCAAAACAAAAAAAAAAATTTAATATATGATACCAATTAAAAAATAAGTCCAAAGATTTCAAATGTTGAAATTCAAGTTTCAAAACAAGGATTGATACCAATTTAAAATTTCAAAGCATAGAGAAATTGAAGATACCAATTGAAGAAATGAAATCCAATCTTTTAAAAATATTAATTGATATAATCTATCTTTCAAAGATATTCAAGTTAAGATCCATTCCTCTCCCCCTAAACCATTGCATACAATTAAAACATTGAGGATGGAAATCCAAGATAGATACCAATTGTAGAAGTTTAAAATCAATAGAAATATCCCATTTAAAAATTTCAAGATAAAAATCATTATTGATATCAATTTAAAAGACAACTACAAAACTTTTTCCCTTTTATAAATCTCAAAACTAAAAACATTTGGGGAAACAAAGTTATCAAACAAAACAATAAGAATTTCTTCCTCTAAACACTCAATGTCAAACCAATTCAAATTTCTCATTCTTTGCATTAATCAAGTTAAATTCAAGGAAGAATTATCAAAGTCTAACCTACAAACAGAAACATATTTATCAAAAGCTAAGAAAAAAAACTTAACCTATTTTACAACAAGTCAATAGTTTAAAAACAATTCTTAGCAATTTTATTTTCTCATATTTATCATTATGAATAGGCAAATTCAATCAAAAAGAGAAGTTCACAACAAATTTTTGAAAAGGCAAAATAATTGTCCATATCAATGATCTCTCTCTTTTAAAAGAATTAAAATCAAATCACAAAAGTGTTCTAAATTTTCAAGAATGGAACATTTGCCTAAGCAATTTATATCTTTCCCCTTTTTATCTATAGCAACATCAATTCATAGGGAAAACAACAAATCAAAATTGATATCCAACAATTCAATATATGAGAATAGAAAATTAATTGTTGTAGGCCAAATTTCAAGCAACAAAAATAATCCAATACAAGAATTATGTAAAATTTGACTTTTAGATACCAATTGTAAAAGTTGATACAAATTTCAACCTATAGGCACTCTATCAATATCTTCCATTCTAAACTCAAAAATATAAAAAATAAGTTCAAAACTATGTATTGAAGAATTTTAGTCAATTTAATTTTAATCAAAAAATAGAAAGTCAAATTAAACCACTTTTCAAATCTAATCTATTCATTTTAATTCACATTAAAACCCAAACAAATTTAATTTTGCCCTTTAAATCAATGATCAAAATAAAATCTATAGAGATTTTCAAAGTTTAAATCAAGAGTAGAAGCCAACTTAGCAAAATTAAAACATTTATATTTTTCTCTACCTATATCAATAGTTAATTTTTAGTTCAAGAAAGAAATACACATGTCAAAAAAATATCAATTGAAGATAGACAATTTTCTCTTCAATTTGATGATAAACACAATTTATAGGCATAGCGGAAGCACTATCATCAAAGTTGAAATTTAACAATTTTGAAACAAGTCAATGATTTAATCAACTCTCGACAATTCTATTTTCTCCCCCTATTTCGTTATTCAATTTCAATTCAAGGGAGAAATCAATAAAACACCATTTTTTTAGCAAATTTTCTACCCTCTCCCCTTATCTCATGCTAATTTTAATTCATGGGAGAAGTACATTATCAAAAAAAATAAAGTAATTTATTTCAAAAAATCATCTAACTTAGCATCCAACAATCCAATGTTTTGCATGAGCATGTTCAATTTAGAGACCAAGTTGTTGGAATGCAAACCATTAAAATATAGATTGAATGAGTATGGGCATCTCAATTCCTAGATATCGAGTGAAGAAATAATCAAATTTACAACCTATGATATCTATCCATTCACTCAAAAGACAAAATTAATTTATCCCAATGCAATCCAAATCAAAATCCATAGAATTGATTCCAAAGGAATTTCAACCAATTAAAGTCTAAATAATCATCCAAATCAACAACTTATCGTTTAAATCACAACAAATATCCAACTTATATGCAATCTATCAATTGAAGCTAATCAAAGATAAATTAACAATTGAAGCTAATTCAAGAGATAATAGACAATTCAAATCCTAAATACCAATTGGAGAAATAATCAAAATCACGATATATGATATCTATCAGTTCAATCCAAAATCAAGATCAAATTATCTTTCAAACCTAACCAAGAAAATAGAATTGATTCAACTCAATTCCAAACTAAGAATTCCATAATCAAATTAAATCAATTTAAAACAAATTGTGTACCTCCACCAAGTTTATTCCATTTTATCACATAGGAGGCATCCTTTGAAGTTTCTCCCCTTTTGTTGGATATTCAAGTATCCAAATCCATTCAAGCTTCTTGGGAGAATCTCCAACCTACAAAACAAATCAATTCGATTTCTTTGGTACCCAAACCATTTTGGGTCCATTGGTTAGAAGTTTGGTCCCTTTTGGAACCCACACAAATTTAGAATTCACATTAGGTTTAAGATTTAAACTAGAATTTACATCTAAGGAATAAGCAAATTTTGAATTAACATTTGCATTCAATCTTGAAGGACAAACAAATTTATATTCAAAATTTGATTCCAATTTAGTATTCAATTTCAATGGACAACAAAATGATTTGTGTCCTGCACAATTGCAAGAATTACAAATTGATGAACTAACAAATCGATTAGTGTAATTCTTTTTCTTTGCAAAGGGTTCATAAGCAATTCCGGCTTTATCGAATGTAACCCTTTGCGTATTCAAGAGCATATTTAAATTTTTACTTCCATTAGTGAATTTAAGCACAACCAAGTTTAAATCATCATTTTTAACTTTCAATTCACTAATATTATTCTCAAGAGATTTAATTTTATCATTAGCATCTATAATAGATTTAGATTTAGCAATCAAAGATTCAATCTCCTTTTCATGTGATTTGATCAAAGTATTCAAATTATCATTTCTAATTTTCAAATCACAAATCTCATGCTCATGACATTCAATAGTAGTAATCAAATCACAATTCTTATTATTCAATGAGTCAATTTCATTTTTATGTGATTTGATAGTACCAATCAATTTATCATTCAATAATTTCAAATTACGACTATCATGCTCAAGAGATTTAAAGGAAGCATTAGATTTATCAATGATGCTTTGCAATTCAACAATTTGATTCTCATAAGATTTATCTAAACTAGCATGCTTTTCGATCAAATTGTTATGCTCCTTTTTCAATACTTTGTATTTATCTTTAAGCTCATTAAAATTATCTAGCAATTCATTAAATAAATCATCATCATCATCACAATTTGAATCGGAATTGCTAGAAGAGTTGGTTACCTCAATTTCTTCGTTGGCCATGAAGTATGTATTGGCCACTTTCTCCTCTTTTTCGGAGGATGAGCTTTCTTCACTTTCAATCTTTGGAATTGTGCCTACATGTGTTAGCTCAAGAGATTTCCAAATATCATAAGCACTAACACATGATTGAACTTTATCAAATTCATTTTTACTCAAGGCACTAAACAAAATATTCATTGCTTGAGCATTTAAGTTCCAATTCCGTTTATCTAAATCATTGAATTCACAAGTTGGTCGCGGAAGAATTATTCCTTTTTCAATGATTTTCCATAAAAAGAAATCAATAGATTGTATAAATATTTTCATTCTACACTTCCAATAAAGATAATTACTACCATCAAAATGTAGAGGTGTAGATGTGCATTGACTTTCAACAATTCTATCGAAATCCATAATCAATTATAAACACTAGAATTTATCAAAGTTATTCTCAATAAATTTCAACAAGAAAATTTTTCAATAGATTCAACTCAACAAATATTAGCAATGTGCACAATCAACAAAATATCACACAAAAATTTAAATCCCCTGCTCTGATACCAATTGTAGGATCGATATATGCCTATAGAGGGGGGGGGGGGGGGGGGTGAATAAGGTGATCTAAATTTTTAATGCTATCTAATTAACTCTAATTCCT
>CM039482.1:3347406-3544866 GCA_022433065.1 Begonia loranthoides | reverse complement strand
GGGGGGGGGGGTGAATATAGCGTTTCTAATAATTTCGTACGATATTTAAATTCTCTAAATCCCTAAGTGATTTATCGAATACGATTAAATATGCAATTACATTAAATGCATAAACTAAAGAGTAAGGGATAAAGAAAGTGCACACAATATTTGTTTACGCGGTTTGGCAAACTCGCCTACATCCGCGCTCCAAGGTTCACTTGGAGGTACACTAAGTAATTGGCTTTCGAGTGCCAATAAAACCATTTACAAATTGACTATTAGACGGGGCGTCACCCTTGACTAATTATACGGTCGTCAACCTTAGACTCTTACGAGTCATCACCCTAAATTTGACTATTTCGGGGCGTCACCCAAGTGTGATGAATTCTTAGGGAATCACCCTTTACAATCAAGCACAATAATAATTTGGAGATTAACTCTCAAATCTATCTAATCCGAATTCTCCCAAAATATATCTCGCAAGTTCGGAATAGGGAGAATTGGATATACAATATCTAAGACTCACAAAGATTTTATCGCGTATGAAAATCGGCAGAGCTTCGCTTTAGAATCCTTGGTTCATTGTGGAGAGCTTGGAGTGATCTCATATTTATAGACACTGCTCAAACGGTCGACCTTTTGCCCTAAATGGTCGACCCTTTTACTAGCCGTTGCAATTCTTTCCGTTGAGATTTGACCGTTGGGAAAATACCTATGGTGCGATCGACCGTGCGGTCGACATTTTCCTTCATGTAGAAATTCTGGAGCAATCTGTCCATTTTACGGTCGACCGTGCGGTCGACCCTTTCCTTCATTGATGGACCTCCAATGGACTTTTGAAAATGGTTGAGAAAAATGAGTTTCCAACTGCTGCAATCGACCTTTTGTCAAAGCGGTCGACCGTTTCCTTCAGTGCAGAAATTTTCGGCAAGCTGTTTTTTCTTTCTGCTTCACAGTTAGGTCGACCGTGAGGTTGACCCTTTCCTTCATGGGTGCCCATCGAGGTCGACCTTTTGTGTTGTTTCGTCGACCTTTTGCTCCTTTTTCCCCTTCTTGATTTTCCTAAGTCCCGAAACAATATGTATTCACTACATGGACTTAGATAAACATGTTAGCACATTTTAATACCCTCAATGTGGGTATTTTTGATAAATTTGAATATAAGTATAATGAATAAGACATTGAATACATTATCAATAAAAACACAATTAACCAACTTATTATTTTCATTACATTAAACCATTTGGTCATCATCAAAATAAAACTAAGCCTAACAAAAAGGCTAACACAATTATCTTCTGAATTTTCAAAACTCAAATTACCTTTATACTCAAGATATAATCTTTTGATCACAATTTCTACTTGGCCGACCAAATTATTTGCCTTATCATTATCAACTAACATGATAAGACAATGTTTCAAAAACTTTGTTTTACATTTGGGATCTAATACAACTGCCACATATATCAAGAAATTAATTTTATCACAACTTGATCAATATTTGTCAAACTTTCCTGGCATTCCAATAGTCATTTTCATCAATAATGCATTATCACAGTCAACGTACTCTTGGATAACCATTTTTAAACAATACTTTTGCACGTGATCTTAACATTTTCATCACAATTCCTAAAATTTTGCAACCTTGCAGGTGAAGATTGAACGTACTTCATAGCTCTACGTACTCTTGTGATAGATTCTTGATGATCTTTTAAACCATTACATACAATCAAATTAAAATATGTGCAAAATATCTTATATGCATGTGTTCCCCATTCAAAACTAATCAATTCCAATTTCGAACACTTTTGATCAAATATGAAATTACAACATCATTCGAATAAGCATTATCAACTGTAATACTTAAAACATTTTCAATTCCTCATTCAAATAAGCATCTTTCTACTTCTCTACCAATCGTTTCACCTTTATGATTCGAAATCAAATAAAAATTAATAATCTTCTAATGCATGGTTCAATCACTATCAATATAATGAGCAGTTAATACCATGTAACTCAAATTTTGAATGAGAGTTCATGTATCGGTAGTCAAGAATACTTGTTGAGATGTCTTTCTAAAGTATTCTTTCAAGTTAATTTTTTCTTTCTCATAAATACTAACAATATCTTGTGCAATTGTAAATCTAGAATGTACAACAAATTTTGGTTGCACATATTGGGAATGTGCTATAAAACCCTTTCTTTCAACAAATTTCAAAGACAATTAATCAATACTAGTCATTTTTCCAAGTAGTTATCGATAAGTGGCAACACTAAAATATGACAGATTGGATCCTATATTATCCATATTTTGAAAACTCAAAGTATTTTGTTTATATCCGCCCTTGCCAACAATTTTTTCCAACTACTGATGTATTTTTTCTAGTTTTATGTACTATTCTTTGATGCATGACATGCATATGTCTATGAAGAATGATTATATTTCGCTCAGGGTTGCTATGATAAGTACTTTCAATTATAGTAAAATGATTAAAAACTTTTGATTTTTTTCGCTTGGTTTGACTAGTAATAGAGTTAATAATATAACCCTTTACAGTTTCATTAATATTTTCTATCCTAAAAGGCTTAAAAAAATGTAGAATCATCAAACCAAATGCAGCATAATCAGTAACCAAATACATTAAAACAGTGGAACATTAAACTAAATGCAGGAAAATCAATAACAAAATTGTAAGACAATCAATAAACTAAATGCATACTCAATTTAAGTCAATTTCATTCAACAAGTTCAGCAATTCATTCAAGAATTTCATAAATTCTTTTGACAATTCCAACAATTTCATTCAACAATTTCAACAATTCTTTTAGCAATTTCAACAAGTACAGAAATTTTTTCAACAAATTCAACAATTCCAGCAATTTCATTTAAAAATTCCAGCAATTCTTTCAACAATTTCATTCAACACCTCCAACAATTATTTCAACAATTCCAATAAATCTTTCAACAATTTCAACAAATCAAGCAATTCATTCAACAATTCCATAAATTCATTCAACAATTTTAGTGGCGAAAAATAAATTACATACTATTAGGAAATTATTCAACAGTGAGATAGGGAGGAGACCATATCTAACCGAGAGGTTGAGGTGGAAACCAAGAATCCCAAGATTGAGAGGCTGCGAGAGCTGTGACTGGAAGGAACGAGTGGACCGGACGAGTTGCCAAATGCCGACTGTTATGTCCTGCAGTCGTGTCATGTCGTACGGTGTGTGAGACAGTGAGCAAGAAGCGAGATGGAGCTACTGAGAGGCGAGAGGGAGCCGAGACCGAGAGGCGAGAGGGAGCGACCGACAACATGAGTCTGACTGTCTGAGCACAGACACTGAGCATTGAGCACCGACCACCGATGTAATACCCCAGATTTTTGTAGTACTAAGTATGAGATTAAGTAAAGATAAATAGAGTTATGGTAATGATAATAGTGTTAGTTTGGGTGATTTGGAGATGCTGAGTATGATTTGTGGTATTTAATGTTATTATAGGTATGGTTTGTAGTTGATTTATAGAAGTATAGAAATTCTATATTTTTAGTAAGTAACAGGGGCTTTATGTTGAGGAGTGGTCGATCTTGAAGAGTGATGCAATCAATCATAGTTTAAACAAAGTATTACAAAGGCGAAGCAATGTTGGAGTGGTCGATCATGTGTGCATGTTGATGATCAACCGATATCTTCTAGAATTGAGAAATTTTAGGTTTTGCAGTCGATCAATGCAGGGATTGTGGTCGATCGTGGCCTTTACAGTTTGTCTAGATTTTGTTTGTGGTCGATCACAGGAAGAGGGTAATCGACCGGGAGTTCCAAACGTCGCCTGAAATTGTAAGGAGGTTGTACTCTGATTGTAAAATAAATAGGTGGGTTCCATATGGTTGTCTTGCCAAGAGTCACGATTTGTTTAAGATTGGTAGTGGAAGGGGTTATCTGCATAAAAGATAATGGAATGTTTGAGAGAAGAGGGAGAGTTCTGGAACGCTTGAGGGAAGAGGGAGAGTTCGGGAGAAGAGAAAAGGTCGTGAAAGTGAAAGAGGAAAAGGGAAGCAGGAAGAGTGTTTATGTAAAAAGGAGCGTGAGAAAGAGGAAAAGCTGAGAGGGAGGAGGTGAGTTCTATAAGGAGGAAGTGTTTAGTGGAAGAAAAAAGAAGAGTGCCGAGAGGAATTTGGAGAAGACGAAAGGCAGAGAAAAGGAAGAAGAAGAAAGGAGGAGAAGGCTTTTCTTTAAGGAAATTCAAGGTAAGAAGTGTGTGTGTGTGTGTGTGTGTTTTTCCCAACTTTGGGCTACATCACAAGAGGTAGGGTGTGATTATTCTTTGATACTTGTTATGGATAATTTGATGTCATTGTTCTGGATAAATTGTGTGTTGTTTTGGGAGATGCTTGTATTTATTAGGAAACAACTTCTTGATTTATTTGTTGTTAAGAGCAGGCTGATGATGGTTGCTTTAATGTTCATGTGTAATAGATTTTGAGGAAAGGATTATGTACATACTGTGGAGATTTAATGTTCTTGAGTCTTATCTATTAGATGTTAAGTTCTGAAGATATTGATTGATGCTATTGATTGGTAGAATATTGCTTTGATTGTCATGTTTGCTGCTGTATTTGATTCCTATTAATTGCTATCATGCTGAAATTTGGAGATGTAATGTTGTATTGATAATATGCTATCATGTTATAATTTGGAGATGTAATGATTGATGTATTGCTTTGATGTGTTGTTTGATGTTGCTATTAAGAATGTTGTCGAAGAACCTGTTGTTGATAGCATGTTTCATAGATATTGAAGAGTTTATACATCAATGATATGCTAGAAATATGAAGAATTATATGCATTCATACATGTTCATGCATCATAAATTGTAATGTTCATGTATCATGATTCTTAAAACAAAACGAGAAAGGTTTGAGTTGGGTTAAAGTTCACCACCGATGTAATATCCCAAAATTTTATCGGGATTAGAAATATATTATTTATGGATTTTGGAATGATTTTCTCATGGGATATAATATCCTGATTTTCCGTAACGGAATGAAGTCCAAATTAAAGAATTAAATGGCAAATCAAGGGCCATGATGGTGTTATAAATTAAGGAGGATCCAATGGAGACTCAAGATAGCATTGGATTGAAGAAAATATGGTTAAAAATGAAGGAGAGACGAAGCAGTCCACGGCTCCGACCAACCGCTCGCGCCTCCCGCCCACCAAAGCGCCGCACCGTCCAGCTGCTCGCCAACGTTGACTAGCTGCCCGCCAACGCTGACCAGCTAACTGCCCCTGCGCGCGCCGCCTACGTGCATTCACACGCACCTGCCGCGCCTACCGTGGGCCCTCACCCACCTCTGCCGTGTGTGCCGCCGTTCTAAGGGGTATTTTCGCGATCGTTTGGTGGATTATTTCGTGGATCATCTAGGGGAATTAGATGATTAAATTGATGAGTTGCTATAGAATTTGGACATTCTTGTAAATGTTGTTGTAATATTTGTTTTAGTCTGTATAAAAATCATTCAAAGGCTAGATATTCCTGTATACAGTATCCTTGTGATTCAGGAGTTGCATCACTTTCTTCTAATAATATATTATCTAGCTCTTGAGGGAAATCTTTTAGATATTTATCTAAATAATTAATAAAATATTTTACTTCTTTTTTATCAAGAAAATTAATGAATTCCAATTTTTCCATAATGACGTCGCATATTTCTTCCGACATTTTAAATATTTATTATTATAATATTTTACTTGTACTATTCTCAGATTTTAATTTGTATGGATTTTTATTTTAATTATCTGGGTATAAGTCAAAATAATCATTATCTACTAAATATTCATTAAAATAATAAATAAGATAATCTAGAAGTTGTGCTAGATATATATTATTTTCCATTTGTTGTATGCTTTCGTAGTCAAGTTTAGCTCCATATAAGGACATTTTATTTTATTTTATTTTTCAATTTCTTTTAGTGCTTAGTGATCTAATAGTAGTTTTTAATGATTTTAATAGTGGTTCTTTTTTATCATTTTCAGGTAATCGTGAGACTAAAGGAATGGATTCTTTAATATGTAGTGGTGGTGATACGAGCGATAGTCTAGGAAATTCATAGGGCACAAAATTACTTGTTTCTGAAAATGATTTACTTCTTAGTTGTTTTCTGTCATCTGTTATGTATTTTGGTTCGGATTTATGTAGAAGTGAAGGTATTTTTAATTTTAATACTGGTTTGAATAATTCATCTATAAATATTCTTTCATCTCATTTAAATGCTAAGCTGTGATGACTGTTTGTTAAAGCGTAGTTGATTTGATAGGTTATAGTAAAAGGACGATTGTTACTTTTCATAAAATTGTCTCTTTTAAGTTCGTATCGTAATGTGATGGATTTTCTTAAATCTTGATCTTGTAAACTTAATCCTAATTAAATATTTATGTTGAACATTATTTTTCCTTGTGAAAGATTTCCTTGTCCTTTTGCAATAATACAATCTCTATTGTTTATTAGTCTATCGTCTCTTATTTCTAGTTCTAGAGGAGAATTAATTCCTTCCATAAAAGTGCTTTTAAATAATAATTGAATAGTACTACAGTGAATATATGATATTTTTTGTCGTTCAGATGGTTCCATTTTCTTTATTCTTTCATAGATTTGATTTTTATTAATAATAGGAATAATAATGTCTCCTTGAGTATATTCAATAGGAATTGCTGCTTCTCCTACCATTATTCCATATTTAATAATATTCTTTCGAGATAATCTATGTTTTAGTAGTTCAAAAAACGATATGTCAAAATTATGTTTCTTGGTTAATGATAAATCAATAATATTGTTACACATGTATCCTAAATTTGTTTCTTCTTCATATGATTCGATTATGTTATTATTAATATTATTACTAGAAGATGAATAATCGGATATAAAGAAAATATACCTGATATATTTCTTGGATTGATAATCTGCTAGTAGTCTTGATAATATGACGAGAATGACCCCTCCAAAGTATTACCTCAAGGATCGTGAGAGTATCAAAGAGACTTATACCAAATGCTCTTCCATAACACTCTGTGTATTCTCGAAGGAGAACACACTTATTTATAGGAGAGGGTCGGCCTCCTTACAAACCCATAAATCATAGAGGAATATATTCCTCGACACACTTTCTATTTACATTGATATAAAGCTAAGGGAATAGATTCCTTGACTCTTTTTGACATGACTAAAGGAAAGTTGCAGGGAATATATTCCCTGAATTATAACTTTCTTTTTACACGATTAAGACATAAAGCAAACACAAACAAACAAAAGTACAATAATTTACATACTATTGCAAACTTTAATAATTAAAGTTTACATTATTGCTTGTCTTCTGGTGATTGTCTTCGAGATTCCTTCTGATGATAATTCTTGTGATATTGTAGCCATGTGATTCTTTCTTCTGGTCTATTTTCTGATCTATGTTTGTTTAATCTGAGTTACTTCCTCTACTGCTGGGTCTGCTGCTAGGTTTACTATCCTTGAGTATAGTACAATGGATGCATTCATGAAGATCATTAACTCGAATCATAGTGCACAACTGTTTCTGAACTCGTTCTGATAATGATTGTAGTGGTCCATCCAGATTATAAAATTGTTGCTCAAATGTAGCTATAGCTCTTAAGTCATTCTCAGAAATAACATAGTTTCCATATGAATATAATAATATTGTAGGACTCACGTAATTAATTTTGGTAGTGCTTTCTGATGTAATTCGTTGGCTTTGAAAAAATACTCCTGCTAGTAATTTTGCCTCCATGTCGTCAGGAATAATATAATCTTCATACATGTCTCTCGAAGGATAATCCATGTTAGAAATGCCCATATTAATTATAGCTAATGAGGGAACAATAACTTCACCAGTCTCGTCTTTGAATAATGGATAGGAAGAATGTATTATGAGGTATATTTCTCATCCTTTGGCAAATTTATCAAAATACCCTCTGATAACTTGTTTTATTCTGATGGGAAACTCTTCGAAATCTTTCATACTGTTGGAATAGATGGTATCTACTAATCCATGCTGGAAGTAATCAAAAAGCATAATAGGAGAGGCGCCTGACAAGAAGATTACCTTTGGTCCTGGACTGCGAACTTTAGGGTAAAAATTCATCGTCGTGTGTAAATCTGTGTAATTGATGATTGTATTCCAATACTGCTGAAATTTTTCTAATGTTAATTCCTTCAACTTCTCCCTTTCTTTAGTTGTAGGAATTCGTCCAAGAACAGCCATTCTTTTTGCTATAATATCTTGTTTCGGTCTTTCTGGTTCTTGTTGAATTACTGCTTTGTATGATTCAGCAAAAGCTTTTTGTGCTTCTTCCTTGGTTTTAGAGGATCTATGAATGACACTTTTTCCATGAATATGTTGAGCTGCTATACTCCAATCATTATATATTCCTTTAAATGATCCATTGAATATGACGTACCATTTCTTTTTGCTGTACTTGACGTTATAATGGTGTCAATATTCGGTCCTTGAGAGAGTATGTCTGTTTCTTTTTCAACTTACTCAGCCCATGATGATGTATCCATGTTGATGGTATTAGCTGTCTTGTGTTGAGTTGACGATGTTGCTTTATGTTGAGTCGATGAGGATAATAAGCAAGATGATAATGTTTTAATTGAAGTGCCAATTGCTTCTTTTTCTGCTACTGCGGAATCTAATAAAGTTTGTACTTCTTGTAGCTGCTGTCGAAATTTTAATATTTCTTTTTCCTTCATCTTTTGCTGTTCCTGCAGAGTTTTGATTGTTGATTCCATTTGTAGATTCTGCTAATAACCAGTCCTTTTTCTTTGCATCTTTGTAATACTTTTAATACTGCACTAATATGATCCTGTTCATTTCTTGATGTAAAAATAATAATATCATCAATGTAAGCTAGACATATATCTTCTAATTTGTCTAAATTATGATCCATAAATCGTTGATAGATAGATGGTGCTTGTTTTAGGCTGAATGGTAACACGTTCCATTCATATTGTTTCTGTGGAGGACAGCTAAAGGCTGTTAAGGGTTTAGTGTCTTCACTTAGTCTAAGTTGCCAGTATCCTGATTTAGCATCTAATGTACTGAATAGATTATTTCCTTTGAATTTTTCTAATATATAATCCTTTCTTGGCAATTTATAGCTATCTCCTATAGTCGCATCATTTAATTGTTTGTAATTGATTACCATTCTTCATTTTCCTCTTTTGATTTCATTTTTATTTTCTACATAAAAGGCCGGAGCACTATGAGGACTCACGCTTTCTCTTATAATTCCTAGTTCTAGTAAATTTTTACATTCTTGTTGAAATTCTTCTACATCTCTAATACTATATGGAATTCAATTAGGAACATTTATTTCAGCTAAAGGATCTTTTAGCTTAATAATAATTTCTTCTTTATTAGTATTTTTATTTTCATCAAGAGGATTCTCACTACAAACTTCTTGTAATTTGTGTTCTAGAATTTGTCGTGTAGTATATAAAAAGTTAATGATATGTAAAACTTCATGACCAATACTTTTAACTACTTCAGTAGGAGTGACTATTTTGGTAGTAAAAATATTGTTCCTTAATAGTTTCGGTTCTTATCTCTTTATAGATAACATGTCGAGTTCATAATTTCTTTTGAATTTCCAAGGCGTCCTGTGATTGCTCCATGTTGTTGTCGGGTCTCAGATCTCTAATATCCGTGATTCGCATCAAATTGTGAGTGAAAAACTGTGAAATATTTGAGGGTGAAAGTGTGGAGGAGGAGTTACTTGGAAATCGGGAGAAGTTACGCTTTGAGAAATTCTACCGTAAGAAAATTCTTCAAGAGGTAAGAAATAGGATGCGATAGCTAGTGGAGGCCCTGCATCACGGGATTTTGTGGTTTTAATTACTATCATTTATTGTTGAAATTATTGTTGGAATTATTGTTAGAATAATTGTAATGCACGAAATAACGAAGAAAATGCTTGAAAGTAAAAATGAACAAAACGTTAAGGATAGAATATTCTACTAAGTATAAATTATAATGAATTACTTTAATTTTGTTAATATTGTTATGCTGTTATACTGTTGAAATGTTATACTGCTATAAACTGTTGGACTGTTATGAATTGTCATCCATGCATCATGATAGGATTTATGAAACCGCTGACATATGCATGACATATTAATAAAAGAACCAATAAACGTAAATAGGTGTATGAGACTAGGATGAGTAGGTGACTGTTAATGATGGTGACACCCCTAATGGATGTATCTCTTCGTCAGAGTGATGGTTAAGCTATAAAACTGTATGATATATTCTATCTTCTTAGACTAATAAATCTCATATATCTGGACTGTTAAGTGAAACTAAAATGAAAAGCTGAGAAGATAGGTTCTTCTCTAAAATGGTTGCATAAGCATTGCATAGCATAAGCATACATTCTATTTCTTGCTGAGCCTTAGGCTTATGGTATTATCCGTGATGTAAGTAACAAACTTAATGATATTGATGTGGAGGAGGATGCATTACCAGATAAACTCTTGGGTTATTAGTTGGATTCCACCTGGAAGGTTATGGCTCAAGGAAAATAAACCAGTTGATTTAAATAATTAATTGTATATTTATTTCAATAAATGTTTTGTAAAATATGAATTGTCATGTAAATTATGAAAATTATGTTTTGAATTGATTCAGCTTATTTTCGCTTAAAACTCTGATTTACAGTATTAATACATGTTTTCAAAAGAATAAAAGAAAAAAAATTTTATGACTAAAAATAAAATAAAGAAAATGGTTTTATAACATGGGGTGTTACAATTGACTTCTAAGATATTAAGAAAGAGTATGGTACAAGTTCACTATTATGTTATAAGTTCACCATGACGGTAAAGTTTCAAGTTCACTGTTATGATACAAGTTAACCATCATGGTACAAGTTCACCGATATAGCATAAGTTCATCGTGATTAAAGTTCATCACCTTTTTCCTAAGCCAATACACATTAAGAAAAGAAAGAAAAAAAGTTTTATAATGCGCATATCATGTTCATTATGCATTTCACTTTTTGATTGAGCATTGGACTCATAGTTTAAGTTTTGTGATATAAGTATGCACTGTGACGAGAAAATGAGCAGTTGATGGAGGATTTACATGCTGCAGACCTTGTGACTGGTTAGGCTAAAGATTGAAGAGAAAAATGTAAAAGGTTTTGTAAAAAGATTAATTTGTAAAAGAAAAGAACTTTCTTTATTGCACTTTCAAACGTTTTGTTTTATTAAACAAAGTCTTTCGTTGCACATCGTTTTAACTAAGGAAATGTACTTGGAATAAATGGTTGTTTTATTTTGTTGTAAAATGTAAAGTCTTCCACTGTGTAATGTAAAATGTTTAAATTTTATGCGTTTTTCAAAGAGAGAGCCTTTTAAATTGTAACATTTTAAGAAAAAAGAAACCGGGTCATTACAACCGAGTTGCCACGGGAGAAACTGGAGCAGAGTGAAACTGTGAAAGTGTGAAACTTTGCAAAGTGCACTGCACTCTGCAGTGCAAATCGATTCTTGAGTATTGGACTTCGCGAGTCAGAGTTCGGAGAGGCATTAATTCGGGTTCGATTCGGAGGGTTCAGGTTTTTTTTTTAATTTGCAAATTTTGTCAATTGAGTTCGGTTTTGCAAAAGACAAACAAAAAACTGAGCTGAACACTTTGATTCTTACCAAACTGAACCGATAATCGGTTTTAGAGTGTGCAAAATCAATCTGAACTGAACTGAATTGATCGGTTCTGGTTCGATTCATCGATCCAGTTCTGTTTTGCACACCCCTATCTACAAACTTGTTGAAGTAGTTTAACACATTGTTATACGTAGAACAGATTGTGTCAACATCTGAGGAATTTTTGTGAGTACTTGAAATGAGATGATGTTGGAAATAATTTTTATCCAAATATTAATGTATCGGGTATTAGCAGATGAAATATATATAGGTTAGTAGGGGTGGGAATCGGTTCGGTTCGAACCGGGTAACCGAACCGAACCGAGCAATTTTGATCGGTTCGGTTCGGTTTAAATAAGAAAAATTTTTATTTTAGAAACGAACCGAAAATGTCGACTCGGTTCTTGGTTCTAATTCTTAAAAACCGAGTAAACTGAGACCCGAACCGATTATATAAAAAAATCCCAACCCACCCTCCATTTGTAAACATTGTTAAGATTGGTTTTGTTTTTAGTTTTGGATGTAAGAATCTACATTAATGAATTTTAATTATATTGTCGAGAGAAGTTCTTGCTATGTATTTAGGATTAAATGTTTGTATGAAATCTATTAGGAAAGTTAGGAACTAAATTAAACCGAACCAATCTCAAAATCAAGTACAAAGCTGAAAAATCAAATCGAAAACATACAAATTGATGCCATAAAAAACTGAACCGATTAGAACCAAAACCGAACCGATTAGAATCGAAACCGAAGAGAACCAAACCGAGGAGAACCGAACTCTCTCGATTCAATTTCAGTTTTCTAAAATGAAAAATCAAACCGAATCAGTTCTGTTCTAATTTCAAACTGAACCAAACTGAATCGAACCGTCCTACCCCTATAGGATAGTGATGGGTTGACATTAAAAACCAAAATATTAGTATTGGACTTATCAATACCTTTCAAATACAATCAAGATGACGTGGATTAAAATAAAGTCAATTGGCATTTTTTATGACATTTAGTGATAAAAATAAAATATAAGACCATTTGAGTTATAAAGATTAAATTAAAATTGATCTTAAAATATAAAGATTAATAATATATTTTACCCTTAAATTAAGGTGCCCAACTTGCTTCCCAATGGCTTTGGATTACAGTCAATGTAATTTATGGTAAGGGAATATAAACAAATATTTGAGAGAGAGAGAGAGAGAGAGCAATCACAGCCGTTGAAAAAACGTAAGAAAGTGACGGCCAAGATTCGCATTCTGAATAAAACGAGGAGGCTGATTCGCATGGCGGCGGTGGATTCGGTGGAGGAAGGGAGATTCAAAGAAAATTTAGAGCTTCGATTTTAACACCGATCGCTGTTCCATAAAAGGCAATGTCATTATCCGGAGGCATTTGGCGGAGAAACCTACACGCAACGTCCAAAAGCTTCGTCGTCACAAACCCAATAAACCAAGGACCATATCTCGACTCTCTCTGTCTCTCTCTCGCGCTCGAGCGCGCTCTTTCAGATTTTCACTCGTAGCTTCTTCGCTCGAAATCCCTAAAACCGTCCAGGTTCGCTTTCTTCCCATTTCGTTTGCTGGGTGATTTTTCAATTGCCTCTTTTGCTTTTCTAGCGATGGGGACTTGGAGCTTTGTGTGATTGATGGTGGAATGGTTAGCGTAATTGGGGTTAGCTTTTTGTGTACTGATTTATTCAATGGTGGTAGTAGATTTAGCGGATCTGGCTGTCCTGTTTTTAGTATATCATATAGTTAAACTGGAACTAGTGGTACTCCTTAAAAAGTTTTTACAGAATACCCACAGATTGAACAAAGAGAAAAACAAAGCTAAAATGTTATTTCGGATGATCCTGTTATTTTGATGATGCAGTTATATTGCTGTAGACTAATGGGTCTCTGATTTCTTCTGGGATATATCTATGTTTTCACTACCATATTTTAAATTTCTTACCT
The DNA here is from genome assembly GCA_022433065.1 of Begonia loranthoides. Classification (NCBI taxonomy): domain Eukaryota; kingdom Viridiplantae; phylum Streptophyta; class Magnoliopsida; order Cucurbitales; family Begoniaceae; genus Begonia; species Begonia loranthoides. The sequence goes on along the minus strand of CM039482.1, from coordinate 3,531,216 downwards.
TTAAATTTAGATTGCATTTCACATTGTAAGGTTAGTGACAAATACACAGCCAGCCATTGTAAGGTTACCTTTGATCCATTGTCAATTGTCAGCCACTACAGATTGTAACTATGGGCATTTTTGTTGTCTGATCAATTGGTAGGGTGCTGTATTTTTACTAGATTTAACAAAACATTGAGAAGCTTATCGGCTCGTTTGTGCATCTCTTCAAACGCATGAATAACTGCATCTCTTCAAATTGAAGATGTAAACTTGTAAGATCATCCCCGTTTACATCGAAACTTTGACTCTGCATAATCTCAAATAAAATCGAAGCATCTCAGGTCCAACTATTATGATCACAACATGAAATCAATACATTCAAAGCATGTGGTAGGGTGCTATATTTTCTGGGAAAAAAGTTTTGGGCCTTTATAAAGCTCTTTTCACCTCCAAAAGTTCTGTCTAGATGCTAACTTTTACTTTTGTTATTGATAATATTGAGCTCAGTATCGGTGGTGGAAGTTGAGTATTTTCTAGCTCATGAACCATGTTCTTTTGATCTGACAGAGTGTAAGATGGCAGCAAACTCAGCTATGATTTCCGTTGGAACAACTGCCTCCCTTGGCACCAAAGTGAACTCATTTCCGCCGTCAAAGCCGTCTGGTTTATGGCTAAGCTCACAAAACTCTCTCAAGAGCTTCTGTGGCCTCAAGGCTGGAACATTTGTTGGGTGTGAATCAGAGTTGTCTTTCCTAGGAAAAGAAAGTAGCACAATTTTACATTCTTTTTCCCGAAAAGTCCACAAACGAAATCAAGATTCGCAGTATCACCCTCGTCCTCAGGCCTATGCATCGTACAAAGTGGCAGTGCTTGGAGCTGCTGGTGGAATCGGTCAGCCTTTGTCACTTCTCATCAAAATGTCTCCATTAGTTTCTTCGCTTCACCTTTACGATATAGCAAACGTCAAGGGAGTTGCAGCCGATCTTAGTCACTGCAATACTCCATCTCAAGTTTTGGATTTCACTGGCGATTCTCAGTTAGCCGATGCTTTGAAAGGTGTAAATGTTGTTGTGATTCCTGCTGGGGTCCCACGTAAGCCTGGCATGACCCGTGATGATCTCTTCAACATAAACGCTGGCATTGTAAAGAACTTGGTTGAGGCTGTAGCAGATAATTGCCCTGATGCCTTCATCCATATCATTAGCAATCCAGTGAACTCTACGGTGCCAATTGCAGCTGAAGTTCTGAAGCGAAAGGGTGTCTACGATCCGAAAAAGCTATTTGGCGTTACCACGTTGGATGTTGTGAGGGCAAACACGTTTGTTTCTCAGAAAATGAACTTAAAATTGATCGATGTTGATGTTCCTGTTGTCGGAGGACATGCCGGAATAACTATCCTTCCTCTGCTTTCGAAGACCCAGCCTTCGGTAAAATTTTCAGACGAAGAGGTTGATAAATTGACCATTAGAATTCAAAATGCCGGTACGGAGGTGGTTGAGGCCAAGGCTGGTGCCGGTTCGGCCACCTTGTCGATGGCATATGCAGCTGCAAGATTTGTCGAGTCGTCTCTTCGAGCTCTCGATGGAGATAGTGATGTCTACGAGTGTGCTTATGTACACTCCGATCTCACCGAGCTTCCGTTCTTTGCATCGAGGGTTAAGATCGGAAGGAAAGGAATCGAAGCTTTTGTCCCATCCGATCTTCAGGGATTGGCTGAATACGAGCAGAGGGCCCTGGATGCCTTAAAGACGGAACTGAAGGCAAGCATTGAGAAGGGGATTGCTTTTACCCAGAAGCAAACAGTGGCTGCTTGAAGTTGCAGAATACGAAGGTTTGACCTTTATCATAAAAAGAGCCTAAGATTGTCTCTGGTGCAGATTGAGAATTTGGTTTTTGCTGCTGTTCTTGTAGAAAACTGAAGATTTGGCAATCTGGTGTTGTATTGATTTGAAATTTTGGAATAACAGGGACTGAGTCCACCTCTTTCTTCACTTGATTCAGACATCTCTTTGAGACATTTGATCGAACATCATACATGCTTCATCGAAATTAAAGATCTTCTCAGTCCCATTCTAAGCTACGACAAGTTATTGGAAACGATTGATCTAACGAGACTCACTCATAGAATTACGACATTTAAATTTGGATTGCTCTGACAAGTATATCAAAGATTAGCATAAGAAACTAAACAATCAAACCAAAAGAAGAAAATTAAAAGCGAGACAAGGGAGAGATCATTTCTTCATCTTCTTCGAATTTCACTTCTTCCTATCATCCAGAATTTGCAGAATCACCATCACCATGCAAGCTTCTACTCGTCATAACTATGAAATACCCAAAAAGACATGCATTGTCATAATAGTCTAACTCTGCGGCTCTGACGCTACACGGTCCTATATAGAACAACAGATCATCCTATATACCGTAAGGCTAATTACCGAATTCATATTTTAATAACATTTAATAGACTCGTAACAATGATATACGGTAGGTCCATATGACATGTTAAATTATATCTAACATTAACAACACATCTTTACCAAACAAAAACGACATAATCATCTCTCTTATTTTATATCAGCAGAGGGTGTTATCGTCGCTTTCGACAGCGATAACACCTTTGTTAATTATAGACAAAAAAAAAACAAGAGAAATGAAAAAATTCAAAGTAATTTTTGAATTTATTCAAAAAGTGGTATGGTTGTTGAGTCGCATGTCTACTCCAAATTTTGAAAGGAGTCAGCTCGGCTTGCAATTGAGTGCGTCTGCATGTGCGCGAATTTTGTGGGAGTAGTGGGTGTACAGTCCTTTCAATGGTCAAAACATAATGTGGACACTAGCCCAAAAGCAAAGCCACTAAGTTTCATTTCAACGATTTCTTGGTCCCCTTCAATGATATCCTACTAATCTTTGCATCATCTTGGATTTGATTGCTGATTAAATGGCGAGAACCCTTTAACCACTCCATACTTGTTTTTTTTTCAAAATTATTTATTGTTTTTTTAAGAAATTAAAAAAAAAAATGAAAACGTTATGAGTAAGTTGTAAGGCATGTTCTAATTAAATGATATGATTATGTGCATCTAGCTTTTGTAATACCCCATGATTTTTCTTATTTTAAAGATATATTAATTTATAGTCAAGTGGAATAAATATTGGGAGAAGATGTTGGAGTTGTCCTTGTACAAAGAGAAAATGAGAGTGCATACATGGTCGTGATGAAGGAATAAGTATGAAGTTGTAATATATTGCACCACAACAATGTAAAACGACATCACATTGGAGTAAAGAGATGCTGTGAATAGTAGAATTGCGGATGAGATTGTGTCCGAGGATGGAAACGCATTTGCAACTAATAGATGAAAAGAAGGAAACAATGTTGTTTTAATAAAGGACGTAAGTGTACAGTGGAGTTGTGAGAGTTTAGGAGCTTGCAGAAAGAAACGTTACTGCGAAATTAGGGTGAACGACGTCGTGTTAAAGGAAGGAGATTCGGGAAGATATCCGCGAGAGCGAACTGATTAGCTAAAAGACGAATCCACAAGCAGAATGATGTCGTTTTGGACGAAGGAAATGTTTTAGGAAAAGCGGATGCTATGACAACTATTATATTTAAAGGATGGAAGAGTTGATGGCTGTTAGATCAAGAAAAGATGCTTCTGCAGAAAGAAAAGATTATGTGTGGAAGAGAGGAAGAACGTTGGATTGTGAATGCGGAAGAGACCAAAATCGTTGGATGAGGAAACAGAAAGAAATATGGCATGAGAGTTTGGGAGAAGGAAGACCCGTTGGATTTAATTTGATGATGAATTGTGGATTGTCAATTCATGGAAAAAATGCTCTCGCGAGAGCAAAAGGTTCCCTCTAGGAAGGAAATGATGTCGTGTGAAAAGATGTTAAGTGATAAAATGTTAAATGTCGTCATTTAGTGGAAGCGAGCATATCCACAAGAGCAAATGCGTCTGTGACAACCGAGAAGAAAAGCAAAATGATGTCGTTTGGATAAGTGAATCCGCTTCCATGGAAGGGAACGTGTCCATGACAGCATAACAGTAAGGACGTTACGTCGCCATTTTATGTTATGAAGTGCGCTACGGTAGGGAACGCGTTTACGAAAAGATGTGGTGGCTATTGATTAGTTGATTAGCGTTGCAAGAAGGGAATATTCACTGGGAATATTCTTAGTGGATGCAAATTTAGCGCCCGAGGGAGCGTAGGCTTCTGTAACAACAAGTTATCATTTTGTGGCAACTTCTGGAAGGTAAAGGAAAGTCGCAATTAATTAAGCGACATTGTTTTGATGATAAAGAAGGATGTTAGACCAAGTTGTAGTTGCATAAATATTGTAATGTGGAGGAAAAGTTACCAAACGATTATTCGACTGATTATGAATCATAGGTGGCACTTGAGAAGCAAGATTTACGGATCCATTATGGATGAATCTGGACATGAAGTATGTGGAGAAAAAGAGACCTTGAATTTAACTTCTCATTTTAAGGGAAATACCTTGAGAGTTTTCTTGCGTTATTTGTGAAGTCTCTCAGGTTTTAGTGTGCGGAGTTCATGAGACATAATATACAAAATGAGAGGAGTCTTTTTGTTGAGAGCCAATGAGAGTCTTGTTGAAGCTTTCATGTAGAAAAGATAATAAGCAAGTTAAAAAAACTAGGTTGCGAACAAGGAAGTCTTACGAGTGAGAAAGAAAAGTTGTTATCTCACGGGTAAAGGACGAAGGTAAGAAATCATACATGCGTTTGGCCTTTCGAGGATTATGCCACATAGTGATAGGTTTAAGTTAGAAAAAGTGTTCTATAGTTTATGTTATATTATGTTATGTTTTATCCGAGGATTAGATGTTATGATGATTTGACAATGCGAGATAAAATTTGAATTGTATTGAGGTTGCATTATTTCATGCATCATGTTTTCAGGAAAATTCCGAAAATGTTTTCTCATGCATAAGTTTTTCAAGTAAGAAAGAGATGGATAAAAGAAGATACATAATAGCTTTGATGATATGATATCTTGGAACTTTGGGAGGTTGATGCCCCCAATGGAGAACAAAACAGTTTTGGTATCGTGTCTCAACGTCAGAACATAACATAAACAAAAACAAAGAAGAACTTTTATGGTGTTTTTTATAAAAGATCATTTTATTATCATGATTAATTACATCTCTTGCTAAGCATTAAACTTATAGATGGATTTTGTGGGATAGGCAACATGAAAGGTAATGACAATGGATCAAAGGATATAATGAAAGAGACAGTTGAAGGAGTATATCCATGACAAAGAAGACTTGACGTTGTTACAACAAAAGCTATGAAAAGAGAGAATTTTCATGTATTATGTAAGAAAATAATTTTATTAAATGTTGAGTTTTATTTTATGTTTAATAAGAAATTGCTTCCACTATGCATATGTTTTTTTTTTTAAATAAAGAGATTTCGTTCACTTTTAGAGAAGAATAAAATATGTGATTTAATTTAAAAGGCTTTAAAGCATTAAGAAGAAAGATCTTTCAAGTGAGGATCGGATTTTGAGAAAAGAATAGTTCCTTAAAAAAAAAAGAGTTTAGAAAACAATGCGGTCGTTACTACTTTAGTTAATTAAAAAAGAGAATATTTGAGATTAAGAACATCTAGTTGATTTACTCATGTGTAACTATATGCTTTTTTATTGTTTGTTCATCACTACTATATGTGTGATTTGATATAATTTAATATAATTTCTATATCCAAAAACTTTCCTCTTACTAGCATGAAAAATTTCACCATTATTTTTATTATGTTAGTAGAGGTGAGACTAGTTTAGTTAGATTGGTCAAACTGAACCAAATCGAGAATTTGGATTTCGCTTGGTTTGAATCTAACTTTTGAAAAACAAACTATGGCAAATTGATTATATCACTAGAATGTCGACTCCAAGCGTTCATTGCTTAAGTCGGGCGTCCACAGAGGATGAAGGTCAAGAAGTTAATGTTTGGATTTCTGCTGCAGAGGTGGTTGTAGCAGTCTGGACATCCGGTGCGGGTGACTACATTTGAGGTTTAGATGTCCATTGTGGGCTTCCGAGCATCAGGCCAGGCGTTCGCTTTTGAGAACACCAAGAATGTCTGCGCCAGATTGCATCTCTGAACTGGGCATCTGTGTTGAGACCTTGGGTGTCTGCGTCGATCATCTGCAGCTGAGTCTTGAGTGTCCACTGTTGGGTCTCGACGACAATATTTGAGTTCTAGTCTATTATTGTCTTGTCCAGACGTCCCCGGTCTACACTAGAGTGTTTAAGGGGAAAATTTTGTATTGCAGTAAAGTTTGTGACCGTTTATCATTCCTATTTTGGTTCGGGTTTTTGTCTCGATTTAAGATCTATCTACTATCCCTAATGAATTAGTTAGGATTTTGACATTGGTTATATTTTAGGTTTTGACGAATTTTATGGATTTTAGTGCCTACTCCCAATATCGAATTTTGGTTGATCGGTAAGGCTTTCACTTGTTAGCTTAAGTGTCGTTAAAGTTATTTGTTTTGATAATGAATGTATTAATTGTAATTACAAGCTGTTTATTTATTATTGCACTTAATTGTATGATTTGGATATTTAATTTGATATTATTTGGAAATACCCTTAATTAGGGTATTAATATTGTCTAACATGTTTATCTAAGTCCTTGTAGTTTATGGTATAAATATTGGGACTTAGAAAAATCAAGAAATGCAAAAAGGAAGCAAGGGGTCAAGTAAACAAGTTAGGAGGTTGACCAAAAATAGTCTGCACGAAGAAACTGGTCGACCAGTTGATCAACCGTAGGTCAAAATAGAAGGCTTCCAAGTTTTGTGGTTGAGGAAGCAGTCGAGCAACGACAGAATGGTCGACCAAAAAATATTACAGATTGCTCTTTATTTCTATGGTTGAGAAAGTGGTCAAGCAATTAGACAAGCTGATCAACCGCAAAATGGACAGGGTCGGTGAAGAACCAAAACATGAAGTAAGTGGTTGACCAAAATGAAGAAGACGATCGACTGATTCCACTGCACATCGCAACGGCTAGTTTCATCGCTCGAAAGACATCGACCAAATTGGAAATGGTCGACCGATTTCTCATAATCTATAAATATAAGACTCTTTGAAGCTCAAGGTAACCAAGTGAGAATCGAGGCAAAACCTTGCCCAATTTTATACTTGATTCCAAATCAGTATTTGCGCGTAAACCCTAACTTTCTAATCCCCAAACTTGAGAATTTATCTTTGGGAGAGTTAGGATATTTGTTATATTTTCAGTTCCAATCTATTTGTACACAAAGGCTAGATTGACGTCCAAGAAGATTAATCCAGAGGGTGACACCCTAAGAACAGTCTGTAAACGGTTTGTTTGACATCAGTGAAGTCAAACATTGCCAACCATGGAGGTTGGGTGATTAACAATCTCCAAGTGGCAAGCTTGGAGAGCGGATGTAGATTGAGGTTGCCAAACCCCGTGAACAACACCGTTTGCACCTTTCTTTCCCTATATCTATTATATTTGTATTTATTGCTTGTATATTTACAGTTGATAAATCACTTAGGGTTAGAAAATTAATTATCAAAAGTTAGCCTACCTAATTCACCTCCCCTCTATAGACGTGCACATATCCTAACATCACCATCATTGAACTAGGAATTTTACATTGTTTTGTATTGCATTATGATTTTTAAAACTCATGTTTTGTGAGCTATCATATAGGAAACCCCGATGTGGCCTGTTCAACAGCACGCCTATTTTTATACTACACGTATACACGTTTTCCATATTTACAATACATGTTCATGATCCATTAATAATGTTGTTGTATTTATTTACTGGTGGATGAATCCTCCTATTGTTTTGGACAATCTAGGTGTCAAAACAACATGAGATTATCCTAGTACACCTTCTAATGCGTGAAGGTGTTTTGTTTGTACAACACGAAATGGGTAATAGGATAGTGATAATGCTTCCTTGGGCTTTGAATCCCTAAACTTTGTCTGGATATGTTTTGTCTATATGATCGTGATACATTGATGCTGTTTAGTATTTGGAGCGCTGTCATATTTCTTTTTGACTCATGTGACACTATCTGGTTTTTGGATCACCATCATACTTCTTTTTAACTCATGTGACACTGTTAAGTTTTTGGATTGCTGTCATTCTCTATGGGGCTTGTGGGCGATTTGTGTGCCTGAAGTCCTTGAGTGACCTTTCTTTTTTATTGGGGCTATTTTAAAACGTAAATGTGATGGAGAACTATTTTTGCTATAGTTGTCTATGTGTAAAACAAGATTTTGAAAATTTCCTCATCGATGGCTCATGGAGTCTATTTGTTAAAATGATAAAAAAATTTCAATGGATTTTAAACCCATGCATAACATATTAAACACATTATGGATTTAGAATGAAATGAGAAATCCAGTTTTGTCATGCATTGCATATAGTATACATTTCTTATTGAGTTAGTCACTTACTCCAAACAACCACTCTTCCCAGATGAGAATTGAGGCGGTTAAGAGCAGTAATTGAAGTGAAGACCTTTCTACTTCTCTGATTTTCTTTGAGTAATTTTTTTTCGTTCATTGGTAAAGATTTTTCCTTTGAGATTGTATTTAAATTGTGCGATGTTGAGAGTTTGGTATTTTATTCATGCACAATATTCCTTAGATTTAATTGTGTGTTGCATTATCTAGTTTTCTGTGATCGTTATGTGGACTATGACCTATCTTGTGTAGGCTAGGGCTCATTCTATATTTAAGTCTTCCGCTGTAAACTGAGCCTTAGGTTGGACGATCAGGTTCTATCCGAGAATCGGGTGGTTTGACCTGACATTTCTATCTAGGTCCACCTTCAAGTCGTGACAGAGTCTGCCTTGCCCCAAAGGGACCAAAGACAGAACAGAATGACTCGACCCAAACGGGTCGAATTGTTTTACCAATATCATAAATTCTTCATTAGCAACTGAAGATATAAAGTTTACTTACAAACCAGACGCATATAATAAAGGTTCAATCGTGACATTAGACAGTGTAAAAAAGAACAAGGTCCTAAACTATGCGGCAATAAAATTAAAAATAAAATAATTCTAAATACTAACCTCATGAAAAATAAAATAAACTAAATCTCTCAAGAAATGAAAAGTCTAGGTTGTTTAGGGAATCCTTTAAATTTAATCTTGTGGAGGTAACTGGGAGTCACTTTTGTTATTTCCTAAAAAATGAAGTTAAATTTGTGGTGAGTCAACTAAACTCAGTAAAGATAAGATTTTATGCTCGACATTTAATTTATAAAAATATGTGTACATGCCAAAATTTACTTTAAAACGAACACTATATCTATAAAAGAGTTAAAATTAAGCAATAGAACAATAAACGAAAATAAACAATGACGCTGCATAGGCGATCACAATAGCAAAAATGACCCTGAACAGGTTTAGAGTTTTACGGCCAGTGACAAGACACATACAGCTGTCTCATTACTTTAGTTAATAACAACAATGCATAAATGTAAATGTAAAAATAACTAAACTGATCATTAGATTAAACATGTACAGTGAAAAAGGAAATTATACATAATATGAAATTCAACGAGCCTAGGGTAATGTCATGTAATACGAAAATCTGTCAAAAAAATATTTTTTTAGAAAACAATGTAGGTTAAATATAAAATAACTCATACCTCGAATTTGGGCCTACCAATACTAAAACCCAACAAAAAAGATCCAATGAAGTCTAATAGTACACAAGTTCAACAATTGCTTAAATTTTGGAACCCAAAAAACCTTACTTCCCAATCAACTAGCCTTGTTGGAATCGACCATACAATGCCGATGCCCAACCTTCAAACCTCGAACGTCCGATAAACGAGAATACCAAAATCCATTGGAAAATCCTCACGGAATTGACATACCAAGAGAAAATTTCGGAAAAGGGAGATTTTAGAGTGGTGATCGTTATCTCCCCACTTCAGAACATAGGGGAGATGACCCCTTTCTTGACAATTACCCCAAAATAAGTAAGGTTTAAAAACTTTTAAAATTATTTTTTTTTCTGAATATTTGCTGGGTTTCACACGCCGGTACTATTTAGTTATATATATATATATATATATATATATAACTCAAAAAAAAAAAAAAAAAGAAGTTCAAAACCAAATTTAACTAACCAAAACTAGCAAAAACTATCCCACACTCACCAAATTCTACAAAAACCGAGCGTAAATTGATCAAACCAAGCACAAACTAAATAAAAAATGCCCTAAACTTCATCCGGACTGAAAACTAAGCAATACCAAAAAATGTATTTCTTTTATTTCAATTTTAAAATTGTCCCAATCATTAATTCCAATTGGGGTAACACCGGACTTGTCCCGCCCTATCTAGAACCACTACTCTTGAAGATTGTCCACAAGATTTATGGGAACAGAAGGATATGTGTGTACTTCTTCTGTAGGGTTGAATTTCTGATAAAAGTGAGAAGAATTTATTCATTTCCTTAATATCATTGTGTTGTACTCATCACTGTTGTGCTTAAAAAATAAACTAATAATTGAGGAAGGATGGAGACCAAATGAATATAAGATATATAATTGAGATTTAAGAGAATTTTAATTTTGTTACTGAGAGTTTGTGTGTTCATTATGATTGACAACCACATGTGTCTTTTTTGTTCCTCTTAAATTTCATAACGTGTCAATCTATGAGCACATGTGTATGCCCAATTGCCCCACTATAAGACGATACTTCATTTAACCTCTTTCTCTCTCTTTTAGTAAAATATTTTTTGCTTTGAGATAAACCCATGAGATTTTATTTTTGAATTTTATCTCAAAATTTTATTTACTTGTAGAACATGAAATGTTATTATATAATGCACCCCAAGACCATGACAATCTAATATGGAATTATTGTCACAACACTTGGTCTTGAACTCTAACATACCCTTACAAAAGTGAGATCTTTCCTGTTTGGATCGTTTTAACACTAATTGGAACTGGACCTATCAGTTTGATTTCAAAATTTTTTGGAATCTAAAACCAAACCAATAAGATTTGGGAACATAATCAAAACTGAATAATTTTTTTAGTTTGGCTCGGTTCGATTTTGGTTCAGTTTCATTTTCAGTTTTTGATATTTTTATTAGGTCTCAATTTTTTGTTAGTTTTAGTCTATTTGTGCCAGTTTTGATCAGTTTGGTTTATTTTTTTGTAATTGTTGAAATTCATATATATATATATATTGGTTCGATTCAATTCTATTCGATTACGACTGGTTTTTTTAAAAAATGAATTGAGAACTGAATCGAGAACTTCAGTTTTACACAACTACGTTTCAAAGCAATTTTTCAAAATTTAAAACAAAGCAAACTTGATCAAAATCATCTGTTCGATTTGGTTATCTAGTTTGACCCAAGCCGATCTAACCCTTACGAATACACACACTCTCTCTGTCACGCTTCAAAGAGGTCACGAGACAGAACGATGAACGATCTGGCCCAAAAGAACTAAATCGTCCAACCCTCACTTGAATCCATAATTAGCAATGGAAGACTTAACATTCACAATACAGATCAAGCCCAAATTAATGGTCAAGAAGTGACAATAATATAATGTAAATTAACAAAATCTAAAACTAGGCGGAAATAACGTCAAAATTAGAATTAGGGTACAAATATTATCAAAATATTCTAAATCTCTTTATAAAAAGAAAGAATTTAATTACATGGGAAAAATCTCCAAATTTCTATTCTCGTAGTGGCAATTGTGGATTATTTTGATAAATTCCTGAAAAGTAAAAATAATTAAGGGGTGAGTCAAACAACTTAGTAGAAATTAAATCTTACATTCAACTTTTATATCATACGAATCATATGTGAAATTTCAATTTCGTATTCTTCACAATATAATATAAGAATGAACAAAAATAAACAATAAAATAATTAATAGGAATACACAATGACAATACTCAGGCAATCGCAATAGCCACACAAACCCTAATCAAGTTTAGGATTTTTTGTCCAAGAACACGGGACATACAGTTGTTTCATTACTCTAGTTAACAGTAACAGTGCATAAATGTAAAATTTAACATAACGAACTAAACAGTGAATCAACTTGTCTAAATTAAAACAATATTAGACATTTTATAATTTAATGTAAATTAAATATAAGATAACCCCTACCTTGAATTTGGGCGTAACAATACCAAAGCCCAATGAAACCCAACGGTAGACAAATTCGACAATTTTTTAAGTCTTGAAACCTAACCATAATAATAATTTTTTTAAAATTAAGATATGAATTTAAAATTTATTATTTAAATTTTTAGGTGAATGAACATAACCTAGAGTCGGAGGCCCAATGAAACTAATAAATTTATAACCATCCCAGAACAACCCTAGAACAATTGAGTCAAAAGTTTGGGTGTAAAAATTTTAAATTCAACCCGAAACAGTCCATGGGCCAGCCCAAACAGATAATGTGCCAGGCCCAATCAACATGGCAGTGGCCTGCGGATAGAATGGACCATGATCCATTTAGCCCGTGGATAGATTTCACTGTCCATGGACAGAGTTCAAAATCATCCTGTCCATAGATAGACTTCAGTCGCGTTCATGGCGACCATCCACGGCTGTGTCTAACTACAGGAAAAGGGCTTATGAGTTCCGACGACCATCCATGGCTGTGCCCGACTACAGGAAAAGGGGTCATTAGTTCCGATCGGAACTCTTCCCTGAAGATGTCAAACTTCAGATTCATGCTCTTAGCGATTTGATGGAATTTCCATTGGCAAGGAAACCTTCAGCAATTTTGTCGACTTGCTGATTGGTCGAAAATGTCGAAGCTTCTGGTTTGAATTTCTTTCCCGACATTTGGTAATCATTCCAACAAATCAGAAACCGACAGAAAATGATCTACACTTAAATTGCAGAATCAAAACCAATAAGCCTAGAAATTTGCAGAAATCTTCAAAAGAACAACAAAAATTGGAACTTTAAATCTTAACCCGAGAAACTCACTCACTATCGATGCCTTGTGTTATGGTATTGCCAGGAAATCTGAGGAAAACAAGAAATTGTATTGATATTAAGAGAACAAAAAGTACAGAGAAGCAGAAAATTATAGGGAGAATAGAGAAGAAATAATAGAAGAAGAAGATGATGATGAAGATAGAACGACAATATAGTCACAGAGAAGAGAAAAGAGAGACAACAGAAGGTTCACTTCATCGACGCCCTTTCTCTGGTGCCCTAGTTCCCTTTTAAAGGTAAATTGTAAATGTCCAATCTACCCTCAAGCTGAGCCACCTAGACAATAAGAGAAGTGTCACGTAGGCAGTAAAATACACCACCATAACAACCCACCCCCTTACAATATAATTGTCCCCAAGTATATAAAATTTTGGCAAAATCATCTTCTCTGCTTTTGCAATAACTTCCTCAATTCCTCCAACCATATAAAACAATTGTTTTGGAAGATCATCATATTTACCATCTAATACTCCTAGGAAACTATTGATACTTTCTTTTAGCTCGACGTCTTTGCCAGGGGCACCCGTGAAGACTTCACCTACATGGAAAGGCTAGTTGAAGAACCATTGAATCTTATGGGCACGAGCAACCGTCAACTTCACTAAGTTCATCCATACCTAAAATGGCTATGATATCTTGCAAATTCTTGTATTTTTGAAGCACCTTCTGCACTCCACGAGCAATGTTGTAATGGCCATCTCCAATAACATTAATAATTCGACCAAGTATACCTCTACCAATAGGAACTGTGATGGGAGAACCAGTGTTGAGCACTCGCTGTCTTTGTACAAGTCCTTCAGAACCATCCATAGCAATAGTTCGAACCATGTTCTCAACCAAATGCTAAGCCACCTCCAGCACCCATCGGATCGAGTAGTCTAGTACCTCAAAGTTCATAGAAGCATCACTTAATAATCTAGATAGTGGGAATGATTCAGCTCCTATCATAATTGATCTTTGCTCTCTATTAGCTTGCAAAAATATTTCCACCATGAGATTATCATGCAAGCAAATAGGAAGATCATTAAGGAAAATCCGCCAACACAATGCTGAAAGGATAGTACAGTTCTCTTCCAGAACATAGTGCATTAGGTCTACTGTCTCGCCTCTAGATCCAACAGTTGATGCAAGTTTTGGAATAAATGGCAGGAGTGAGATAACATGCTTTTCCCAGAGTGTTTTACCAAAATGACCGTCATTGTGATTCTTTTCAAGCAGAGCAATCTCTAGAAACTCCAGAAATCTCTCCAACAAACATCATATGGGCTGACACATTGACTTGAGTGCAAACAGAATTAAGTGATTGCAATTTTCATTATGAAATATTTATCATTTTCCTTTTCAGAAAGGTGATGAATAGAATTGAGTGGAAAGATGGAAAGTAATTTCTTGAATAACCCTGTTGAGATAGTTTCCTCCCACATAAAATCAGGTCTTTCTTGAAAAGGTTGTAATTATGATTTAACCTTCATCCCATAAAGAAAGATTCTCATAGCATGATCTAAGCTTTGAAGAATATACATCAGATACTGAAATGACTGTGCATCAAGAGAATGCATATTGTGGAGCCTTGTGACTGATTCTTGGAAACAATTGAGTAAAACTGGCACCAAGTCCTTCACTTTGTTTATACAGATGAAACCACCAGTAGCCTCTGCAGGCACATCAAGCTCATAAGCATGCAATGCTTCTTCTCCAGCATATTATTCTCAAATGAAGCAACTTCTCTTTTGTCGCATGCCAACAGTGACTAAGAGTAAGCTAACCCATTAAGAATGCTTTTAAACTTGCCCACTAAGAAATTTGGAAGGATTATGTGCTCAAGAGTAATCATAAACAATTCTACAGATGAAACACAATGGGAAGACAATTTGGATTGTTTTTTTCTTGTCGATCTATAATTCAAAATCTTACGAAGTAATATATCCGCGACAACTACAACAATATCAAGAGAATCAGAGGTCCAAATATTGGCTGTGTAAGATTGAAGGGCCACCACATGGACGAAAATCCTTTGAACAGAACCAAATAACTTCACGTTTGCAAAACTTAGATGCACCCTCCACTGTTACCTTCCTTAGCAATTCTGAGTTGCCTTTGACAGAAACTAGAGCAATGTGAGTGACCTCTTCTCCAGTAAAAATTGCTAGAGCAAGCGAGCACAC
The DNA here is from genome assembly GCA_022433065.1 of Begonia loranthoides. Lineage (NCBI taxonomy): Eukaryota > Viridiplantae > Streptophyta > Magnoliopsida > Cucurbitales > Begoniaceae > Begonia > Begonia loranthoides. Next base: position 3,516,034 of record CM039482.1, on the reverse strand, counting down.
CCATTCTGGAGCCATTGGTTGCATCACTGCTTGCTAAAAGTGGAAATCCACCTTTAATTTCCGATCATCCACTTTATGGTCTTCACAGTCTTCCTCAATGGCATATGGGTTGTCTAATCCTTTTTTAATCTCAGTACTGAATCGGTACAAATCATTGTCATCAACCATGAATAGTTGATGTAGAGTAATGGCGGCCATCATCGCGTCCAATTTGGCCAAAATAATATGTTCCAATTTCTAAAACGAATTTTCCAATCTCTGAAATGAATTTTCCAATCTCTCTTGCGTCCTGGAAAATTAATGGAATTGTTGCTCGTAGGCGTCCAATCTGTTAAAAATGATATCCCCGTATGTCTTCGTTTCATTCTCTAGGCACTGAATCATTTTTCCTTAGTGTTGAAGTGTGTTTTCGTCATGAGGATCAATTACTTTGATACCAATTGTTATGGTATTGCCAGGAAATAAGAGGAAAATAAGAAATTGTATTGATATTAAAAGAACAAAAGGTACAGGGAAGTAGAAAATTATAGGGAGAAAAGAGAAGAAATAATAGAAGAAGAAGATGATGAAGAAGATAAAACGAGAAGAGAAAAGAGAGATAACAAAAGGTTCACTTCATCGATGCCTCTTCTCTGGTGCCCTAGTTTCCTTTTAAAGAAAAATTATAAATGTCCAATCTGCCCTCAAGCTGAGCCACTTAGACAATAAGAGAAGTGCCACGTAGGTAGTAAAATACACCACCATAACAACTCGTCGGAGTCCATCACACAACGTCAATGACCAACTTCAACCCTTGAAGAAATAATTCATCCATTAGACTCTGACTAGCAAATAGAAAGAACAGAAGGAAGAAGAAGGTCAGAACCTACCTCAACAATTAACAGGATTGCCAACCCACCGAAGGACTCACACCGTTGACAATCGGGAACGAACGAGACCATAGAGAATGGCAGAGAGCAACCACCATGGGGGAAACAGTCACTGGGAGAGGGAGAGTAGAGTGGAAGGAGAGTGGGGGAGTCCTTCCCCCACTCGATCTGAAATAGGGGGAAGGTCTCCCCCCTATTTTGCAGTTAAATTTTTTTTTTTTTGCTTTCATGGGTTGGGCCGGCCCGGATATAACACTCTATTCAATTCAACATAGTTTCTCACTCATTTCCAACATGAAAATTTACATACGAGGTGATTTTTTTTCCCTTTTTATTCTTTCTAATCTTGCATGCTAGTGATCCATATATGTGAAAATTGCATATTTTATTTTAAGTTTTGGGTAGGTTTTAATTTAATTAATTATGTTATTAACTAATTAGAGTGGCATTTATAGATTTAAATTGCCATTTAATAGGCATATTGGGAAGCCGAGCGTCATTCTAAGGTTTTTGAGAGAGAAACTGAAAGAGAACATAGATCCGTGGGCAAGTTCTTGCAAATGTCTCAAAATTTTTGTTATGAGTGTATTGTAGAAGAATTGGAGGGTATGTGAAATTGGAATTTTCTTCACTAGCTATGTATAAAAAAAAGTTTAAGATTTTAATTATGAATATCCTATCAGGTTCGTGTATCTGTTGAATCGGCATAAAATCGGTGTTTGGGTGTGCAGAAATTCAAGAGAAATTAGTGAAGGTAAGTTGAACTTTCCCAAATTTCATCTGGTTTAGTAAAATTTTGGAGTTTTCTTGAGAAGTTAGTGTTTGACTTAAAAACTTGGAATTTATAGTTTCAAATCGATATATTGGAGTTTTAGAATTGTTTTATTATCATTAGAAAAGAAAAGTTGGAGAATGGTCAGAGTTTTTAAAAGATCTGTGACAGTTTTTCAATGCAACGGTCGATTAGAGTGTATGCTCAATTGTCTGATCAATAGACTGGTAAGCCAGACAATTGACCCATTAGTGTCACGACCCAGTCCAAAGAACCAAATCCCCTGACCCATTTCACTTAAATTTATAAAATAACATCAGAAAACTTAAAATAATTATTACAAACCAGAGTCCAATGACATGGACTTAACATATTCAACAGTGATATCAGATAGCATAGTAATATAATCCAAAATGAAATAACTGTGCAGAAATTAAAAATAAATATTACAATTATCCTTAACAGAATTTAACTCACAAAAGGGGGTCTCCCAAGAATAAATTATTAAAATACAAAAATAAGATAAAATCCTGTCGTGTCTAATATTGACTTGATAATTGGAAGTCAAAATGATAACATCCTAAAAAGTGTCATTGGGGTGAGTTGACTAAACTCAACAAGGATTTAATAATATTAATTAAAAAGAATATTATTTAAGCATGCATGAATTTAAAATCACATTTTTTAAATTCATTTTATAAAATGTGTATAAAAGGTCATATGTTTAAAATCACCTACTAGTATGTGGTACGTAATTAAAATATACACTTGTTGTACTAATTAAAAATCACAGTGAAAATGGAGTTACTCACAGACTTCGGGCACACCATGGCATAGGCATATAACATAATAAAAGCGATGTTTGGCGATCGCGAAAGCCACATAAAATACCCTGATCCTATTTATGGTTTTGCGCCCAGGGACACGACACATACAATTGTCTCATTACTCTAGTTAACAACAACAAACACATTCTACATGGTCGAATGTGTGAAAATAAACAGACCCCAAATCGGGTCGATCAAACTTGGTTCATACGACCGAGTTGATCCAAAAATATAATATGTATGCTTAATTTAAATGTGTACAATAAAAATAAAATATAATTTATATAAATATTTGAAATTTCCTATAGGACAATATGAGGAAGTCTTCTTGGTTGTTTTATAAATTCCCTCATGCAGATGATCCATATGCCTACGATTGACGTTGAAATTTCTTAAAGCTATGATTGAAAGTTGATTTGATGTAAAAGGGAGACGAGGAGGTTGGTTTGTTCATTGTAGCATGGAAAAATGGGCTCAATTATTGGATCTAGGTAGCGAAAGTTGTTGTCACAGTTTGGAAGGGTCATACCAATCTGTCTTTCAAGCATAATTTGGACCCACCATTACATACGATTAAGATCTCTGTAGGGTGTAAGCTTGTTCTTAACAGTAAGGAGATAAAGTTTATTAGATTCTTCATTCCCCTCTTGCTTTGTTTTAGTTCTTCTTCCATGAAATCACAAGAGATGATAACACGGATTAGAGGAGATGGACCACCAAAACAACCTTTCGATTTAGCATAATTAGGGTTTGATTGAACACAAAGTCTTATGGTGGAGGTTATGGTTTCATAAAGTTGGCACTAAACCACGTCGATTAGCATTAAGTGTTGTTCAAATGTCTTGCGAAGATAGTTGAAATATCATATCCAAAAATAATATAAAGAATTGCTAGTGTTATATTGTTGCTTGGTCATTCTGACCATGACAATGATTTTCTTCTCCTTATTTTGTTTTGAGGTTCCTTGTTGTCATTTCATTATTGTTTATAATCATGGTCATTGTCCAAAATTTTGAATTTCGTGGAGGGTCAATCTTCTCCTGCCCTATAAAGAAGTCTAACTAGGGTTAGGGTTATTAGGTGAAGCCCCTCGCCCTCCTATCATTTTTTGTTCCGTTGATAGGAGAAATTAGGGCTTTGTAAAAATAGATTTGGGACTGTTGAAATAGGGTTTGAAAGCATGAAGAAACGGTTAGTCGTGGTGAAAAGAAGTGGATTGGCAGAGGATAATAGTGATTCGTATTTGTCTTCTTCAACGCCCAACGTCCGATATGGCGAGTGCCAAAAGAATCACGCGGCGAGTGTTGGAGGATATGCTGTTGATGGTTGCAGAGAATTCATGGCGAATGGAGAGGATGGGACTGATGGGGCTTTGACTTGTGCTGCGTGTGCCTGCCACCGGAATTTCCATCGGAAATATGTAAACTGAAGTGGGTTTTTTTGTGAGTATTCTTCATCTGATTCCAATCATTTTTTAACTTAGTTTACTTAAGACAAACAAGAGTAGAAACTGGGTAATTAACTCGAACTGATTGATTTTCTTTTCTTTTTTTTTTGGGGTCACTTTTCATGGTCAAAAGATAGTAAATATGTTCTTGGAGAAGGGTTATGAGAAATTTCTGTTTTACAGATGCTTCTTGTATGTTTTCATGTCTGATTGAACTTGGGACTTCGATTTTTCTTCGTCTAAAAGTTGCAGAATATCATAACATCTTTTTTTTTTTTGACAGAAAAGTTGTTGTGTGCAAAGTTTCTGAACTCTCCAATATCTACACAATTCCTTTTCTGATTGACTTGCTCATGAAAAAGAGTGCTGGCCGATTATTGAAATTCTTATTCTGAATTCAGAGCAATGATCATGGAAGCCATTGTTGAGCAGCTGTAGAAGGATAAGGACTGAAGGGAGAGCAAAAGCATAAACAAACTTAAAGAACGAGTATTCTTAAAAGATTGAAAGACATGTATTTCCCATTCGATGTGTGGATAATGTTTGATGAATTAATAGTCTTTTATACATTTCTCTAACTTGTGCTAGTTTTTCCATTGCAGCAAACCCTAATCCCATTTCAATCGAAAGTAAAATTATTATGATGAACACGATAAAAAACCGTTAATCAGGACACATATGTTCTTAAGGTTTGCTTGATTGATAATCTCTTAGACCCATTTTAAGATTTGAGAAGTTTAAGATTAATGTTTGGAGATTTCCTTGTTTTCTTTTTCCTACTCTTCATTTCAAATGTTCTTCTGATTTTCATTTTCTTGGAAGCCAAACAATGGCTTTCTTTCGACCCTTTCTCCTACCCTCGATTGGTCTGTGGATAAAGATGCATTATCTTCGCTAATTATTTATATATTTGATAATAAAAACTAGTCATAGGTCCTACTTCATCTCCAATCACACGTCAAGATGGCCATTCATGGTCTACTTCAGTTGTTAAGAGTTAGCTCACCTTAGCTTTATTAAAATCAGTGACCGTTTAAATGGTCCCGAAGAATTTGTAAATGGATATGAGTATTTATTAGGAAATGGACTTGAAATAGTGTCTCTACTGACTCGAAAAGTTTTGCAGACTTGTGTACATGGCAGATAATATTGTATTATTTGTTGAGACGGGGATATCATTAGGTCTTCCTAAATTCATTGTTGCATCTTTTCAATTCAAATATTATCCCCATAGGTTGTTGTACTCATGTATCTCAATTAAATATTATTTAGAAGTTTGAAATGGTGAGTAATCGGAGCTGATCTGATTGTCATTATTGTCATCACATGGTTATGCTCTTCCATTTTAAGCTTTCTGAATTTTTGTTAGTGACAAGTGGAGACTCCATCAGCCGATCAATTCTGCAGGGAGGGGTTTTTGTTTTAAGCAAATATTTCGAGGAAAAGAAGTTGTTTATTCTTTTGTTCTAGACATTAGTGTCAGAAGAAAAACACGTAAAGGATGAATATAGAGGAAGTGATATTTTATCATTTAATTAAACATGTCTTTATATAGGCTTACAAAAACAACAATACTAATGATTAAAAACCATAAATGTCACTAAATGCTTATAACTTCTAAACCAAAGAAAACTCCCAAATTAACTCTCATAATTCCATATAACTCAAAAGCCACTACCGGTTATACACATTAACCACAACCGGTTACAAAAAACCAAAAGCCATACATTAATACCAATTAAATGCCACAAATAAAGTTTAATAAAAAACCTTTTATTTTCTCAACACCCCTCCTTAAACTTGATTTGTTACACCAAGTAAACTCCTCATTTTGATGAAAGTCTCCAACTTGAGGGGCTTCGTGAAAATGTCCGTCACTTGATCTTGTGACTTGATATATTTGAGTTCCACTTCTTTCTTCGTGATACAATCCCGAATGTAGTGAAATCGGGTATCGATGTGCTTGCTCCTCCCATGAAATACAGGATTTTTGGCTAAGGCAATGGTCGATTGGTTGTCAACAAAAATCTCCATTGGATCCTCCATTTGAAACTTCAACTCCTTCACTAAGTTTCTTAGCCAAATTGCATGACATACACATGAAGTTGCCGCGACGTACTCCGCCTTGCATGTTGATAATGTGACTATGGGTTGCTTTTTTTACATCCATGTGAATGCCGTTTCACCAACAAAAAATACAAATCCCGTAGTGCTCTTCCGATCATCCAAGTCACTACTCCAATCACTATCACAATAACCAACAACATTAAAATTGCTAGAAGAAACATAGGAAAGACCATACTCAATTGTTCCTTTGATGTAGCGAAGTATCCTCTTTGCCATTTTGAAATGTGTCGTTGTCGGCTCCTCCATAAATCGGCTAATGATTCCAACCGAATAAAAAATATTCGATCTTGTGCATGTCAAGTATCTCAAACTTCCAACCAAGCTTTTGAAAAGTGTGGAATCTACTTTCTCTCCTCCGTCTTTCTTGGTGATTTTGACTCCACATTCCATTGGTGTTCCAAATGGATTAGCATTATCCATGTTGAACCTTTTGAGCACTTCTTTAGCATAGCCTTCTTGGGATATCAAATCTCATTTTCACCTTGTTTGACTTCGATCCCAAGATAGTAACTCATGAGACCAATGTCCGTCATTTCAAACTCCTTTGCCATCTCCCTTTTGAACTCGTCAAACATGTTAGGATCGTTTCCGGTAAATACTAAATCATCAACGTATAAACAAATGATTAGTATGCTTTCACCTTGCAGTTTGATGTAGAGGGCATGCTCATAAGGACACTTCATATACTTCTTTTCTTGAAAGTATTTGTCAATCTTTGAATTCCATGCTCTCGGTGCTTGCCTTAAACTGTAAAGAGCTTTCTTCAATCGAAGCATTTTATCCTCTTCACCTTTGACTTCATAACCCAACGGTTGCTCCACATAGACCTCCTCTTCAAGAATTCCATTAAAGAATGCCGATTTGACATCCATTTGATGTATTTTCCAACGATTATGGGCTGCCAAAGCAATAATCAAACGAATAGTTTCAAGACGAATGACAGGGCAAATACCTCATCATAGTCGATGCCGTGTCGTTGACTATACCCTTTCACCACTAGGCTCGCCTTGTGCCTCTCAACATCGCCATTGGCCATTCTCTTTGCCTTGTATACCCACTTTACTCCGATCGATTTGTGCCCTTTTGGAAGTTTGGTCAACTCCCATGTGTCGTTTTTCTCTATCACTCGAATTTCTTCATCCATTGCATCCTTCCATTTTTTGTTTGCAATGGCTTCTTGGAAACTAATGGGCTCACAATCACCAAAAAGACAATAGAGAATTATGTCATTTTGATTTTTCATTTACCTCATAAAGTTCTCGTAGACTTCGGGTCCCTCTTTGGCCAATTTCATTCTCCGAAGCGCTGGAAAATGCCTATGTTCCACTGGACGATGCATTGCTGGACGCTGAGCCTTCAGGTGATGACCGATTGGTTGACTAGAGTGACGTTGGAGTGGGCAAAATTTCACTCATTTCATCCCTGATTGGCTCGTTTTCATCATCTTCTTCAAAGTATGGAAGGAAATCATACTCCTCCTCCTGTATATTTCAATCCCAAGAGTCTTTCTCATCAAAAACAACATCACGACTAATAATTACCTTCACATTCAAAGGATTGTAGAGGCGATAACCCTTTGAACTTGTGTCATAGCCAATGAAGATGAATTTCTCAATTCGATCGTCGAGCTTGGTCCTTTTTTCTTCCGACACATGAGCATATGCAATACTCCCAAACACCTTGAAGTGACCGATTCTGGGCTTTATTCTGTTCCATGCTTCTTGAGGCGTCTTTTCAAGCACACTTTTGGTGGGTGCTTGGTTTGTTAAATACACCGCACAAGCTACGGCCTCTACCCAAAATTCCCTCGGTATCTTCTTTGTCTTTAGCATGCTTCTTGCCATGTTTAAGATTGTTTCATTCTTCCTCTCCGCCACGCCATTTTGTTGCGGTGTCCTTGGCACCGTTAACAGACGTCAGATGCCTTTTTCATCACAAAATTGGTTGAACTCATTTGATGTGAATTCACCACCTCGGTTGGTTCTCATGGCCTTGATCGTAAAGCCACTTTCATTCTCCACACGCGCCTTGAATTTCTTGAAGATTTCAAATACTACCGATTTTTTCTTCAAAAAATACACCCATGTTTTTCTTGAAAAATCATCAATAAGGAGAAGGAAGTATTTGCTTTTACCATGAGATTTCGGATTGATTGCTCCACACACATTGGCATGGATGAGTTCTAGAGGCTTCTTGGCTCTTGTCACAGACTCCTTCGGAAAACTACTTCGATGATGTTTTCCAAGTAGACACCCTTCACACACTTGGTTCGGCTTGTGAATGTGCTGTAGACCTCGCACCATCTCCTTCTTCGACAAGTTTTCTAAGCTCCCAAAATTGAGATGTCTGAACCATAGATGTCATAGCCAAGAGGGATCCTCGTAACACATCTTCAAGCACTTTGCAACATCATTACATACATTCAAAGGAAACATTCGGTTTTTGGTCATGGAGACTTTAGCAATAAGTCTCTCATATACAAACAATTGTTTTTCATTTGAACTTCAAATCCTTTCTCTAACAATTGTCCTACACTCAATATATTATTTTTTACATTGGGAACGTAATAAACACTTGTGATATATTGATGTTCTCCATTATTTAACCAAATGAGAATTTTACCTATTCCTTCTATAGCAGCCAGAGAATTGTCTCCAAAGGCAATGTTACCTTTTGCCATCTTGTTCAACTCCGCAAACATCTCGCAGTTCCCACACATGTGATTTGAGGCTCCGGTGTCAAGATACCACATCCTATCTCGACTCTCTTATTCTCCCTTTGAAGCCATGAATAAGGTCTCATTCTCCTCCGCATAATTGAATTGTCCTTGATGGGCATTGGATGTGCCGGCTATCGACCGATCCTGATGCTTATGGTCGATCGGCTCTGTTTGGGGCGAGTAACACTCATTCGCATAATGTCCATATTTGTTACAATTATAACACTTTACCTGAGATTTATCTCTCTAGGACCTTCCACCACGTCTTCCACGACCTCGACCTCCTCTTCCTCTTGAAGATTCACACGAGTTTTGAGAAATGTCGATGTTGGTTTCACCTCTTCCACCACGGCCTCAACCACCGCGACCTCTTCCACGTCCACAACCATTCTCCTCCTTGAGTTTGAGTTGGAGAAGTTGTTCAACGGTCTCCGTTTGCTCCATCTTCCTTTTCTTTTTCTCTTCATAGGCTTGCAACGAGCCTATAAATTGTTCAATTGTCATGTTCTCGAGATCCTTCGTCTCCTCGATTGTCATGGCGATGATCTCGAACTTAGTGTTTAGGCTTTTGAGAACCTTCTCCATGACACGAACATCAGCGATTTCTTCACCGTTCCGTCTTAATTGGTTGACAACGGTCATTACTTTTGTATGATATTCCGCTATCCTCTCTCTTTCCTTCATCTGTAATGATTCAAACTCACCACGTAAAGTTTGCAACCGTATCTTTTTCACACGATCGGCTCCTCTATGAGTCGATTGGACTTGTCCCACACCGCCTTTGATGACTCGGCTTGGTGATGGTCTCAAACGTGTCTTCGTCCACCCATTGGTAGAAGATATAAAGGGCCTTCTTGTCATTCTTTCTAGTCTCTTTTAACGCATTTCTTTGTGCTTGATCGGCTCCCTCTGCCTCCTATTGGAAACCGTTCTCCACGATCTCCCACACGTCTTGTGCTCCTAGTAACGCCTTCATTTTGATGCTCCAATTGTCGTAGTTGAGCTTGGTAAGCATCGGTATTTGAAGTGGACTCATTCCTCCACCGATGGTCATATTTCTCTTGGTTTTTTTTCACACGCTCTGATGCCACTTTGTTAGAAAAAAAATACGTGAAGAATGAATATAGAAAAAGTGATATTTTATCATTTAACTAAACATGCCTTTATAAACATGCCTCTATATAGGCTTACAAAAACAACTGTTAAAAACTATAAATGTTACTAAATGCCCATAACTTCTAAAACAAAGAAAACTCCTCAATTAACTCTCATAATTCCCTATAACTCAAAAGCCACTACCGGTTATACACATTAATCACAACTGTTACAAAAAACCAAAAGTCACACATTAATACGATCTAAATGCCATAAATAAAATTTAACAAAAAACCTTTTATTTTCTCAATAATTACTCAAACATAGGGTCCAAAATCACAGACCCGAAATTTCAGGGGGATGTTCAGGATTCAGAAAATGGAATTTCTGTTGAGAAGATGATGATGATTCATAGTCCGCCGCCAAATAACAGTTCACAGTTCTGACTTCAGTGGGACATGGGCCAATTTAGCTGCAGCCACAAGCTTTTGGACAAAGTGCAATTTGCTTTTTGATCGTGTATTCTGCAGTTTGGCAATACTTTCCCGTAAAAGTGGGAACTCCACCGTAGAGATAAGGATCAGCTTTTCTTGTCCATGGATTTGATTTGATCAATTCCCCACCTTTTCCGTACAGTTTTACAAGCTGGTGGTTCAATTCTTCTTGAAGAAATCTTCGTCTGAAAGTTTGCTTTCATCGGGCTGCCTCTGCCAGATGAACTCGTTTCATCTGAAACAAAAACCCTTTAATGGTAGCCATTAAAGGTGTGTGCATTTTCATGATTTGGCGCAGGATTAGGATGGAATGTATAACTTGGGGGGCTGATGCTAGTTGTACTGCTTTTCTGATTTTTTGTTTTTTCTGGAGGAAGAAGATAACGAACTTGGAGAGAAAGTGGAGATACAGGGGAATAGTATATGAGACAACCAGCATTTTCTTTTGAACTGTTTTTGCATGTGAAGTGGCCGCCACTTTGTCTGCTGAGACAAGACGGTGACGACCTCTCTCTCTCTCTCTCTCCCTCCCTCCCTCTCCCTCCCTCTACCCATCCGTCCAAAAGCTGCCCACAACATCGAAAAACCCAACGAGAAGCTGGCCCAAACAAGAAAACCAGGCCTAAACCCAAGAACGAACCTAAAAATCCCAGCCCAAAACTCGTCTGAAGTCGATAAATTTTAATCAAATCTACTTTTGTCATGTGCAACCAAACCAAGAAAGCTGGTTTCTGCTAGGTCAATTCCCAAATACCAAATCTCTCTTCTTAAGTTTTGGAAGTAGTCTCATTCTAAATGACCTTTTCCACAAGTAGGGTAGCAACATAGCCTCTTGGAAAGTGGTTTTAAATAGAAGGGATCACGAATATTTATTTAGACAGGTAAATGTAAATATCAAGTATCAAGTTTTTGAATTATATTTTAGTATACCCGGAAAAGTTAACTAAATTATAAATATTTGTAATGGCTGCCAGTTGCACTTCATAATAGGTAAGAATATTCTTCATTATTATCATCCTGCTCGGATTTCAGAATTAGGGCCAGATAAATTTCTGGTAAGAAACTATTTTTTTTTTCATAATGATGAATATACTTGCCGGTAAGTTAAGATTTTTTACTTTTGTTACAATTTAGGTGGTGGAGTCTATAAATCAGTTTGGATTTTGCTACTATTTAGTGATTGGATAATTAAAAACTTTGGCATTTTTAAAAGGTATAATCAGAGTTCTTTTCTAAAAACTGAACCGTTAAAAACTCTTTTCTTAACTTCGTTACTTAAATCGTTATTAACAACGGAATACTTATTTATAAAATTTCTTTTCTCAATTTACAGAGGAAAGACTTTACTTATAAAATTTTTTTTCTTTAAAACATAGCGGAGTGTTCTTCAAGGTTCGACCGCGCTGCAGCATTAATCACTTTGGTGTGAAGGGCAAATTAACTCCTAGATATATTGGCCCTTTTCAAATTATCGAACATGTTGATTCAAGGGCTTATCAGTTCAATCTATAGCCACACTTGAATTATGTCCACAATATTTTTCATGTTTCTATGCTGAGAAACTATGTTTATGATCAATCACATGTCATCTCCTCGACCGACGTACCTATCCAGGAGGATATTTTTTTATGAAGAAGAGCCTAACAAAATATTGGGCCGTGAGATAAGATTTTACGTTGATGTGAAATTCTTTTGGCTCAAGTTCAGTAGAAAAACATAGCGAAAGAGAAGCTACACGAGAGATCAAGTAAAAAATGGTGAAAAAATACCCTCATTTATTTGGTAGAATATTTGGTGTTGTTCTAAATTTTGAGGACCAATTTTCCTAAGTATGAGATAATGTAATGGCTGCAGGTGCACTTCATAATAGGAAAGAATATTTTTCATTATTTTCCTTAATGGTGCAATAACCATGCACTTTCGAAATTTCACGCCATTATTGCAGCCATTTAAGGGTGATTTAATTGAGAAAATAAATTTGGTAAATTATTTTGGCTAAGAAGTTGTCGGTTAGTGTTTTGAATGAGTCAGGTTTTAAATCAAAATTTTTGTGTTGGATTTAAAGTAATTGGATTTCTTCTTCTCCAGTGAGCGGCTGAGAGAGAGACCCGAAGGAGAGGGAGGGAGCCCGAGTAAGGAGTAGCCGACTTTCGATGACGGATTCGGGTTTCCATCGTCCACACCAATATCATTTGGAAAGGCCATTGGTAAGTGTTGCTATTTTTCCATTCCGTTTTCATGTTTAGGGTTTTGAAATCTATTGGATTCGGATTTGAGCTTAGAAACTCAAATCTGAGGGAAATTTCTGGTTTGTATTGGTAAAATAGAAGTCTATGCGGGGTTATTTGTCGTTAGAAGTAGAAAAATTGGGCAAAATAGGGGAAAACAACTGTTTTCCAACAATTTTGGTCAACCAGAAGTCTCACTAGTTGACACGTAGTCGACCAAGAGTGACATTGGTCGACCCGTGGTCCACTAGAAGTGGAAAAATTGTCCCGATTTTGTCACATTTGAGTCGTTTGTGCATTAGTTAAGTTTCTAGACTTGATGTAGGACCCTTCCACCTATCACTTGTGACTCATTGTTGGGAATTCTTTTCCTCTACCATGACTTTAAGCTCGGTTTGGTTTATGGACTTCGAGCCGATCTCTAATAGAGTCATACTTGACTGACTTTAGTTGATTCTCCTCGACTGTTGAGTCTTGGATGGCTGTGGCCGTGCCTTATCAATCACTATGAGGTATCAGTTGACCATCAATGTGTCTTGCCAACACTGAATGGTCCTAGTTGACCATTGCTTTGCCTCGACAACTGTTGAGTGATCTCGATTGACCATTGTGATGCCTTATTGACCATTGTCAGGTTCGAATGGCTCCACCTATGTCTTATCGACTACTGAGTTGTTCAGATTTAGCGTGTCATGTTTTGTCTACTGTCACCATGTATTATCAACTGGTGGGTCTTTTGGATTGTCTGTTGAGGTGTTGAGTCAACCATGGTTATGTTTTGGTCAACCGCACTATTTGTTTTTCGGAGTTGAGTTTGGCGAACTCCATTCGGCTTCATCAACCATACTTGGTTTTTGGTTTGGTTTCATGTTTCGGTCTAGGACTCTTGGGGTATTCCTATATTTGATTTTTGGTTTGGGACTAATGGTTGTCCCTAGAAACCGTCTTGGATTCCAAGCCTTGTTTGAAACTTATCTGTTATCTTTTGTGTGATGATTGAGATGTTGACATCGACCTTGATATAGTTTCGTAGATGTCACTGGTTTTGACCCTCCCTTCCTATAGCGGGTGGAGCTAGCTAGTCGGTAAGGTTTTTGTTGTCGCCTATAAGGTAGAGATTTTTATACTTTCTACACTGCATTGCATCATGTTTTCAAAACTTATATTTTGTGGGATACCACACTTGAAAACCCAACGGGGACTATTTCGATAACACGTATGCTTTACCTATATCTATGTTGTCTCATATTTATTTTATCGTACATGGTATCTTGTTTTGTTATTTGTGGATATGTGGGGAGGATGAATCCTCTTGATGCTTTAGGCACTTTGGCACTAAAGCATTACGAGGCTATCCCATAAAACTTTCTACTGCATGAAGGTTGATTATTTGTACATGCAAAATGGGGAAAAGGCATTGGTGATATGTCCTCGAGTTTCAAGCCCCAGAAGTTGAAATGAAGATGGGTAAGTGATAACGCATTCTTGGGTTTCGAGCCCCAGAACTTGGCCAAAACTTTAGTGACACGGATCAGAAGGCTGTTAGTCGCTAAGTTTTATTATCCTAGTACCATTCCATTTTACGGGTGGCGTAACAGCTCATAGCTCCGCTCGTCGGCAACCCTCGTCGATTTGGAACCTGTTGGTAGCTAGTTGAGGAGCAATCTTTCGCTGGCAACCTTATCCATTTTATTTGATCGCATGAGTTATGTCGTTGCGGAGCTTTCGCTCGCCGGCAACTCGGATGACGTGCTGGATCTCTGGATCACCATCATTGTTATTTCCTCTATCTCATGAGGTGTTGCTATTGACGAATAGCCACCTATTCTCTAATGAGTGTCGAATGGGTCTTTGAGTGACCATTTTTTCACTGGTGATGTTTTTGTACAGAAAACGATGTTGGCATATTTTGTGATATAGTTGTCTATGTATAAAACGATTTTGATGAAGCCACATCTAGGCCCATTGGCTTATTTAATAAAATGATAAAGAGGTTTTAAATGTTTTAAATCCATATATGGTAAATGAGAAACATGACAATGGTTTTCAAAAAGATGAAAAAACAGTTTTTGGTATGCATTGCATTTAGTATAGATTTCCCTACTGAGTTTGTTAGTGACCCCTTAAACTTTATTTTTCCCAGGTCTGTACGGGTTCCATGCGAGACGTATGCTCGTGTCTCCTTTTGTGCGTTTCAATTTCCCTTTGGATGGGTGAAGGTTCATCGGCGATCCCTTCATCTCTAGTATGTTTGGGATTTTTTTGTATGGAGTTATTTGGTTTAATTCCTACACAGTACTTCTTTTGTTTATTATTATACTATTTGGACTCTTGCTGATCACTCTATAGATCTCAGCCCATGTGATTTGAATTTTGGCCTTAATTTCATGTTAAGACTTCCGCTTCTCCACACCTTGGGATAGGTGATCGGGTCCTCCACGAGAATCGGGTCACCTAACCTGGTGGTTTTGTTAGGCCCGCCTCTAGGTCATGATAATTATAGAGGAGAGGCATTGTGAATGGGAGAAATTTCTTCCTGTTTGGATTTCAGAATTAGGGGCAGATCAATTTCTGGTAAGAAACTTTTTTCCGTAATGATGAATATCCTTATCAGAAAGTTAAGATTTTTACTTTTGTTACAATTTAGATGGTCGAGTCTATAGTCGGTTTGGATTTTGCTACGATTTATATATTGAAGAATTAAAAATGGCATTCTTAAGAGGTATAATCTTATCCCTTGTTGTGTAACCATTGTTGTGGATGAGAGTGTTTAGATTTGGAAGAATATTTAGTTTAAAGTTCATAAACTTGGAATAAAAATTGTTGATTTTGGGACGTAAATCATATTATATTTGGAGAAGACAATGCTAGGCAGCAACTCGAAAGATGTGGAGCCCCTTCTTGGCCAGGCGGGGCCGCTGCCTAGTGGCCTCGGCCAAGCTAGGTCGCAGTCCAGCCATTACAAGGTTGTAGCCCCAAAGGCTGAACCCAGCCGTTTTGGATGTGGCTCAAACCCCGTTTTGGGCTAAATTTGGACTTTAAACTCAAATATTTTTGTGTTGTTTCAGAGTCTGTTCTGGCAGTGTTTTGAGCTCCCGAATCAATCGTTGTTGAGTCATTTTATTTAGCCCAAAGTTAGAATTTAAGTGAGAATTTTCGACGATAATTCTATGATACTGTTATATTCTTATGTTCTGAGGCTTAGAGTTTAAACTCAGTTTGTAATTGGAATTTCTACGTTGGATTGGACTTGGTTCTTGGTAGACTCACTTGAGGTTGGGGTTTATTTTTATATCCAGCATCACATCGTTTTTATAAAACTTTATTTTGAGACGTGTTTTCATATAAAATAATATATTCATTTTATGGTCGTCGATTTTTTGTATTACTACGCATTTTTTACTGGACAAGTTTTATTTGATCATGCATATATTTTCATTGATCATCTTGGTCAAGTGAATAAAATGTGATCAACTTATGATGGGATTCTGTTTTTTTTTATGCAAATTAGACCGTTAAATGATATGTTTGTTTATGTTAACTAGAGTAATGAAACATCTAATTGTACTGTGTCCCTGGGCGCAAAATCCTAAACCTGATCAGAGTCTTATTTTTGTGGCTTTAGCAATTGCCGAGTATTGCTATTACTATTTATGCCTATGACATAGAGTGTCAGGAGTCCTTGAATAATTCTATTTTCACTGAGTTTTTCATAATGTATAGTAGGACCAATTTTTTGTATGTATTACACTATAATATAGTGTTTAATCATTTGTCTTACTACTTGTTTTATAAATTTATTTTATCTCAGATGTTTTATATGACATGCTCCCATTTTTATTTTTATTTTAACATGGTGAGTAAAACTTTATCTCTATTGAGTTTAATCGACTCACCGTAATAACATTTTCTTCAAGTTTTATTTTGAAGGATCTCCAACAACTGACACATGAGTGTGGTCAGCAAGATTTTTACCTTAGCATTTTATTACATTCATGAGTATTTTTTGTGAGGTTGGAACTTAATTTAAATTTGTAATAAAACTTTAATTATTTACTTTTATAACACATTTATTTTTAGATTTATGTTTATCACTTTATTTTTAATGTTATTAATGTATCTTTGATTTAGCTCAATTGTTGAGACCATGACTATTTAAAAGTTAAAAAGTCTTGGTGATTCGGTTCATTTGTAGAGTGAGTCATTTCTTATTCTGTCTCGGATCTCTTTTAGGGTATAACAATATTAATTACGATATGTTACGGTAACACAAGAATAAATTTATTTAACCTTATTTATGTTCCAATTTTGTGCTAAGATTTTGTCAATTCTTATTATTGTCGTATAAATCCTCTCTTTTGAAATTGATTTTCTACCTAGTAAAATGTTATTCTATCTTCGTAGGTTTTTTTCAGTAAGGTTTTTACTTTAAATCTTTATATTATTTTTTGTGATGTCTATTGTCATTTATTGTTTTTGAGAACCACAAAGTGCTAAGGTAGAGCAAAAGAGTTTTCCAAGAGACAGCTCATTCAATTGATTTGCCTCTGCCATTTGTTGAAGATAGTGTTGATCCAAATGCCTTAACAATTAGGGTTGATATAGGGTTGATATTGAATGGAGAGGACAAAGTCCGTCCAAGTTGCCATTGACTGGAAAGGCTCAACACCCTTTTCACACGAACCCCGTCATTTAAAACCCATTTGCATTTTCCCTTATTTTTTTTAACTCTTTCTGCTACAATTTTCTTAGATCAGTGGGTATTCATCAGCCCACTATACTCATGATTCTAATCTGTCTTAAATGAGACAGAATTATGGTATGTTCTTGCGATAAATCAACAGCAATGAAAAATTGTGTAAATGAAAGACTTGGTAAGACAAGGCATAAAGTAAACATTTGCTGCTTCAACTGTGCCCACTATTTCCAACACCATTTCTTGTCAATAAACTTTGAGATTTTCCAAGTTATTGGACCCACCTTTCTCCTCTACCACCTATGTCTTTTTCAATCATTTCATGTTTCTTTGAAGAAACCTTTTATCTAACTCTTTATTTATATCTAGTTTGAAATTACCAAGGTCTATGTCTATGATAATCTTAGGGTAACTACTATATGATATTAGACCATCTCAAAGATAAATTTTTAAAACAAATGAAATAAAAATTACATAATTTTATGCTTGTAATTTATTGGTGTAAATAATTATTTTTTCTACCAATAAATGAAAGATGTATATATGTTATGTAACAAATTAAAATTAAAATTTAAGAATCTATTTTGCAAGAGGTGTCATAAATAAACATGTATTGAACGAGAGATCTTACCATTTAATTTTATTGTTATTGACTAAATTTAAATTTTATAATAAAGTTTTAAAAACTCAAATTCTATTAAAAAATATACTATTATCCATTTTGAGTTTCACTTCGCACAACTTTCTTCTTGAATTTTATCCCAAATACTTTGTACTAATTAGAAATAAGATTCTATATATGAATCACTTACTTGAATCATAACTAACTAATGTGGGATTGTGCACTCTTATTCTTTGAGTTAGAATATCATAATTTATCTAATCTTAGGCCATACTAACCCAAAATAAGATAGGTCACCACAATCACCCCATGGAGGGTCTAACATCTTGTTGATCATATTTCTAGTTGAGCATTGGCTTCATACTATTTGTAAAAATTAAATTTCCACCAAGTAGCTTAATATTGTTTATTTTGAGTCTATGTTCGCACGACTTTGTTCTTGAATTTTATCCTAAAATGTCTAATATGATTGAAAATGAGATTCTACATATTAAACTACTCACCACATAGTACACCCAAACAATGTGAAATTGTGAACCTACTACTCTGAGTTAAGCCCTTACAGTTTGTGTAACGACCCGAATTTTTTAACCGTTTTACAAGCTCATTAACCTTACTAACATGACAATTTAAAATCGTTTCCAAAGACAATTTGTTATCAGAGTGCATCAAAATCTGAATCGTTAGTAAAAACTCATTCTTCCATTGTTCATTTAAGAGTAGAAAACTACTTCCTTAAAAATTCATTCATAAAAATTGAGGAAGCATAATTAAAACGAGAAATCTACCTTTACCAAATAACAAATAACTTAAAATAATAATTATCAGAAAATGATATTTAAGACGTAATTTAAAATTCAAGGTTTTAGGTTTTCAAATAAAACTTACATAATGTTCCGAATTTCAAGTAAAGGCAATAAAAGGAAAACTTAACGTTCGTAACAGATAACCATTCAACATTAGCTCTTATTAATTTTCCTTTTTCTTTCCTTTCTCCGTGCCGTACTACTACTCCGTTGGCGTCTTTATCGGACCTACCGTAGGCTCCACTGGAATGACCTCTTCCTTAACTTCTAGCATAATTCCCTCGTTACCTGCACCACAAGTAAGGACGTGAGCTTATGCCCAGTAAGGAGATGGGGGAAAACAATTTATGCATTTCTCTCTCTTTAATTTTTCTTGGAATGGGGGCCACCCAAACTAAGCTCATTCATTACATTCGTTTTCTTTGTTCGTTCTTAACTCGTAACTCGTACATCGAGCTGAAAATTGAGGGTTGTCCTTTGAGATGGCACAACTGTTCTGATTCTAACCTCCTGTGTGCATACTAGTCCCTTTCCCGACTTGGTGAGGGTGTATCCTAGCAACTAGGCTAGATCCGGACTACCCATCTACCTCAACTCCCTATTCGTTCCCTTTTTCAGGCGTATCCCGCCTTCTGGGTTCTTTCTCTTTCCGGCGTATCCCGCCTTTAGAGTTCTTTCTCCTTCCGGCGTATCCCGCCTTTGGAGTTCTTCCTCTTTCCGGTGTATCCCGCCTTTAGAGTTTCTTCCCTTCCGGCGTATCTCGCCGTTAGGGTTTCTTCGGTGATGAACGTTTCCCGCTCGTCCCGAACATACTTGTTCTTACTATTTTCCTCACTCATGCATGTGGGTGCCACCCTCCGAAGGTTACCCCCTACTTGGTTTCTATTAACATGAACTCAATCTAATTTTTTCCTAATAAACAAAACACATATAAGAAACAATATCAACACTTCAGGAAATCCGCAGCAACAACGAATGAAACGGCTATCATCACATGCTTCACATAACGAAAGTAATGACAGCGTTCAACTAACCATGCTATTACGAGTTATTATCACAAAATAGAACATGCTTCGTAATTTAAGGTGAACAACGGTGAATCACACAATATAAGGTATCGTAACATGCTTCTAATTTACTATGCAGCAGGAATATGATCATTAAAACCGTGTTTCTAGTCAACTATTCGGCAAAAAATACGTTCAACAATTCTTGTTTTAGAACGAGCATAACAATAGAAAGAACCAACCACTAATCATGTTTTTTGACAGTAAGGAAAAAGGCAGCAACGAAACGAACATTTATACGTGCATAGATCTATCACTACAGCAGCATTTTTATGTATAAACGATTAAACATGCTTTTGATATGTATCTCAATAACTGGAAGGAAGCAACTCTAAGCTTATGAATATAATAACAACTGATCTAAGTTCACAACGAAGTAAAGCTCACACAATACATTATGCAGCATAGAGAACTAAATCATTAAGTTTAGAACCAAATCATTAAGTTTAGCTACTAAACAGTTCAATTATCGTATGATAGAAAAATTAGTGATGAATATACAGCGAAACATACACCGACTCTCGATTACGTAAAGAGACTGATCACGCCTTTTTAACAGCTAAAGTAACAGCTAAGTAACCAACATGCTTTTAAATTATTATGCAGAATAGAACTAACATTTTGCATGCTTTTCAAAAAGAAAATTACAGCAACTTGTAACAAAATGAGATTACGATTTGAACAACTTAAAATAGAGCTAGCATAACCAGCGTTATGAACAAATAGATTTCACCAGAGCAGCTTAACTTCAAACCTTCATCATACCAAAATTTAAATCTATATACTACCCTTGCTTTGACGAATTTCAATAACTTCAAACTAACATAAAGATTCTGTTTTTAAAGCAGAACAGCAAGAGATGTTCATAACGGTAGTCACACGTTTAAAGAACAAACGACATAAATTTAGGAAATCAACCACCTATATCATTTGTCCATTTGTTCTTGCTTTGGTAACGCTTTAATTCATCATTCCATTCAACTTAGAAGATCATTATTCCAGCAAACCATAAGTCATTCTAACTTCCGGAGCTAACAAGCAACTAGCAATTATGTGTAGAAATGGAATTTACAGAGAACAAATCACCAATCAGTAAACTTTAACTTGTGGGTAGGGCTTGGACGGCCAAGACTATCAAATCCTTACTTTCAACTGACGATTTGTTGCTCCAACAGCCAACTCCCACTTTCACCCCGACCCTTGACGCAGCAACGAAGAAGAAAAACCCAGAGATGCAGGAGGAGTTTTGCTGCAGACTAAATAGAGGAAGACTTTACCTAAGGAGACAAGCGGGAGACAAGGCGTGCAAACTTTGTGAGCTACTGCCAGGAGGAGAACACTTTCTCGCCGAAAGTGCGAGTATTAACTCGCTAAACGTCGAGTTACGTCAATTTTTCTGACTTTTATTTCCTTATTTTTCGCAGATCTGCTGCGATTCACCCAGCGAATATATGGCTTTGGACGGAATATGGTGTCCCCACTGTGTCCGTACCTTCCGCAACCCAGTTTCGGAAGCCAGACATCGTCTGCATCGTCCGCATATAGCGTCCGAATTGTCCCAAAAATTGGACAGATTCATTCAGACGCTTTATCTAGTCATCCGCAGTCATCCGCTTCATTCGCAAAACTCCAGGTCTAAATAGATTCGTTGTGGACGCATCCTTCCTCGTCCGCACCGTCCACATCCATCTTCTGCAACGCCTCTGCACAGCAAGTTTAGGACGCGGTTTGGCGTCCCGAGTCGTCCCCACTTTCGGGAGACACTCCAGATGTGTTGCGTCTAAGTCCCACTTTCCGCAGGCGTCCTAAAGTCCTTAAATCCATCCTTTTGCATATTTTTCATCTAAGTCTTGTCCAAATTAAACGCCTACGAGGTTATACGTCACAACTTAACGTCCATAGAACGATGTATTATATAAATATCAAACCCATTTTACTTCCAAAGTTTTGATTACATCGTTAATTCGGAAAACTTAGGATCGGGTTGTTACAGTTTGCCTTAATGTTAGGTCATTCTAACTAAGTGTATACCACATTTTGTATTCAATAAAATACTTTAACTCAATTTCAAATGCCTTTGGTGACTTATAACCTGATTCGAACTCTATCAATTTCATTTACGATGATTTCAAACTTTATTAAGAGATCAACAAAGTTCAAAATGAGATTAGAAATCACTAAAAAGATTAAAAATCAGTTTAAAACACTTGATTAAATGAAAAATGCACATGATTATATGAAACATGCGGTATACACGTACTAATTTTAACTGATAAATTGATGCAAAGTCCAAATTGCTAATAGCTAAAAGGTCGAGGTTCGATTTGTAAAAAAGAAAGTTTAAGGTCTAATTTATAAAAGACAACAACTTAAGGTATAATCTACAAATAACAGCAGTTGTTAAGGTATAAATTACACTTTACCCATGAATTCAACAAAAATGGTATATATCCTAATTTTTATCGACGCCAACAAAAGCATTTTATTTGGCTATTTTATTTTACTTGGTAGACAACTCATAAGGATCGAGACTGTGAAACCCATCATTTTTAAATTTATAAAACTTTCACATAAAATTTTCATGTTATTCGAGGTCCACTTGCTCGTGTTAACTAAAATTTTGTCGTGACTCGTTCAGGTACGTCCACGTGTAAAGTTTTCGTTCAAATGGTCAAACCGGTAGATTTTTAAGTTACTGCATGATTCAATCTGAGAAAATAATGTTCGGTGAATTTTAGTTACCACAGGTTGAGTTTGGTAATGATTAAATTTTTGATGAATCAAGATTTAAGTTTTTTTTTAATATATATAATATTATGTAGTATATTTATTAAATATGTTAAATAAATAAAATATTTTTTTCTAAAAATGAAGTCTTCTTTGTTTCTTGGCTGTGCACAGAGAGAGAATGAGAGAGGGGGCGAGAGAGAGAGCCGAGAGGGAGATTTCGTCATTTTTCTGTCCAACCTGTGTTTGTGACTTATCGATGTATAAGTTTAGTGAGGGTTCTACTAAGGTACATCAATTTCCAATTCTCGTTTTCTTGTTTGAAATTTTTTATATGCCATATTCGAATATAAGTTTGGAAAACTCGTAATCTTTATTTATTTTTGTGTTATTATAGTCGATCTTGAGTCTATGCAGGGTTTTAGACCGATTGAGCAACAACCCGAAAATGTTAAAAGCTTAAAAATAAAAACTTTTTCTCATTTAAAAATCCCAAAACAAATGCAGCAGAAAGCCTTCCTTTTTAAAACTTTATTTTAAAAAACAATAAAACATAATAATGATTATCACAAATTCTTTTCTATAGAAAATATACAATTTTTCAACCATTGGTCGTTAACCTTTTCCGCTTCATTTAGCCAGCACATTCTCATCGTTAAATTCCATCATCAACTGTTGCTATCCTCAATAGGTGTATACCTACATCATGAGATAACCATGAGTCTAACGCTCAGCAAGAAATAGAATGAAGTATGATGCATGTTCATGTCTGATTATGTCAAAAATGAATCCACTCAATCTATCTTTTACTCATAGTCTCATATCATTAAACTCATATATTAAACTGGGACATTTGGAATATTTCCCACAAGGAGAATAGTTTCTGGCCAGAACTAACTCCCAAGAGACAAGCTCTCATTCCGACGAAGGAATGGTTTAATCTCGAGTCTCCCGGTTAGAATCCAAACTACCTCTCCAACCCCCAATTCTCATTACATTCATTAAGTCTAGTCTCTCCCATGCAATGTGAATACCAATTCAAATATGGTATCACTCTTATGTCTACCATCTTGATGCATATTCATACAATGCTTTAATAACAATTAAGATTATATAAATGCTATAACAATAGGGATCACAATATAATGGAGAACAATTATAAACAAGAGAATCAAGAGTAAATATATGCGATATCAATAGGGATCACAGTATAGTGAATAACAATATGTGCGATAACAAAATGGATCACAATATAGTAGAGAACAATATGTGCGATAACAACATAGATTACAATATAGTAGAGAATAATACGTGCGATAACAATATAGTGTCACCAAATGAATTTATCAACCTAACACATACCACAAAATCCAAAATACTTAAATTAAACACGACAATTCTAATCTCATGATGTAGGCCTCCACTAGCCAATCACATACATTATATCTTACCTGACATCCATAGAAAATTCAACATATAAATTCTTCGTCTTAATAACTTTAAAACCATAACATTTAATTAATTAACCAAATTCTCAGACCTAAGACAATAAGCACACACATAATAATTTTTATTCACATTTCCCCATTATCTGAAACTATCCAAACACACCCTAAAAACTTTTCATTCAACATATAACTTAACCAAAACAGAATATAAACATCCTCCATTTTTCACGGATTATTCTCATCTCCTAAACAGGGAGCATCATAGTTTATCAATGCAATAATCAGACAAAGGGAAACCATCAAAATTCAACGACAGTGCATGTCATCAACAGAGAACAAAATAGAGGGCATTATTTATCAATAGAACCACATCACCTATTAGTACCAACTTAACGGATCCTATATATATATATATATATATATATATATATATATATATATAACAACTAAATGAGAACAATTCCAACAAATCGGTAATTAAAAGGCAGAACCAAACTCAACTGTAAAACACAACTTCCATAAATCTTTTATTCGTATGAAGCAAAAACTCCATAATATTCCCAAAACAAAAGGCAGGAAATCTTCGTTACTTGAAGCACTCAATAATCCCAGGAGACACAAGAGTACCTTCCTTCCTCAGCTTCTTCATTTTCTTCTTTATCCACTCACTACTTCACTTCTCTACTTCCACTCTGCTAAGGAAACTCTCACTCTACCTCTTTTCTTTCTCTTCTCTCTTCTTCTATTTCTCTTCTCGCAGCTCAGGATCTTCTCTAGAGACACTCCTCCTTCACTCTGTCTCTTTTCTTTCTCTCACAGAGCATCCCCTTCTTTCGGCTCCTTTATCTTTTCCAGAGAGGAAAGTCTCTCTTTTCCTTTCCACGAAGCATAATTTGAGGAGTAACTGGAATACATGATTGCGAAATAAGTGAAGAGTTAGGCATAAAGTTATCAAGATTGTTTTCAAGAAAATTGAGTGGCACCGGTTGATAGCTACAGTCGATCGGACATTTTCGGTCGATAGCTACAGTCGACCTATCCCATGTAGAACTGTATTCTTCCCTTAACGTCGATGTTTCATCTCTTCTCTTCTCCAAACTTCAAAACGTAGCGTTCCACTTTTTTTCTTTAATTTTTAATTCAATTTAATTTAATCTTTCTTTATTTAATCTATTCTCAATCACCCCTAACCAATATTCTCACTTAACCAATTCTAATAATTTTAATTATCTAATTAATCCTAGTAACCCAATTAATTTCTCAATTATTCTTACCATATTCCATTACGGGAAATCAATGTATTACGGATTGGGGTGAAAATCATTGAAAATGTTGGATTTTTCACTATACCCATTGTAAGAGCGTCCACTACTCGAGTCTACCGTCTGCATTGGATGCAAGTCAGGAAGTTCGTGTTTAGATTTCGGATGTGATTGTCTGCGTCAACAGTTAAGACGTCAGCTGCAGTGACCTCAGCGAAGGTCTGAACGTCGATTACAGGTGACCGCAGCTGAGGTCTGGACATCGGTTGTAGGCATCTGCGGCATCAAGCCAGGCATCTGCATTTGAGAGCTCCTAGAACAGCCATGCTAGATTGTGTCTTTTGACTGGGCGTCCACGGCGAACCCTACAGCAGTTGGGTTTGAACAACCATTTTTGAGTCTCGGTCGACTGTTGTGTAGTTCGATTGTCCACAAAGGGATCCCCAAGCCTCAACACCAGTGTGTTTAATGCAAAATTTTGTTGCCTCGCCAAAGTTCACGACCGTTTATCATTCCCATTTCATTTATGGTTCTAGTCCTGGTTTAGAACTCTTACTTATGCCTAGTGTTTTGGTTGAGATTTTAATGTCGATTTCATTTTAGGTCCAGTCGTGTCCCAGATTTAAATGCCTAACCCTGATAGCGTGTTTCGGCTAGTTGGTAAGGCTTTTGTCATCATTGAGGTTGAGATTTCATACTATATTACATTGCATCATGGTTTTCAAAATGATATTTTGTGAGTTATCACATAAAAAAACCAACGTGGCCTATTCGATAACAATTCTATTTTTATACTATATGTATGCACATTTTACATGTTTAATCCACACGTCCATGGTACTTTAATACTTTTGTTGTATCTATTCACTAGTGAATGAATCCTCCTATTGTGTTGGACGGTCTCAATGTCAAAACAACATGAGGCTATCTCAGTACACCTTCTACTCCTTGAAGGTATTTTGTTTGTACAATGGAAAATAGGTAATAAGGCGGTGATGATGCTCTCCTCCTTGAACCTGGTTAAGGTATGTTTTGTTTATACGATCGTTATACGTTGACGCTTCCTAGTCTTCGGATCACCATCATACTTCTTTCTAACTCATGTGACACTGTTTGATCTTCAAATCACTGTCATTTGCTGTTTTTCTTCTTAACGTAAAAGCGATGAAGGCTATTTTGCTATAGTTATCTATGAATACAGCAATGTTTTGAAAATTGTCTCATCAATGGGCTCGTGGAGTTTGTTTGTTAAAATGATAAAAGAGTTTTCAAAGGATTTGAAACTCATGCATGACATATTAAATGCATCATGGTTTTAAAATGAACCACTAAAACTAGTTTTTCACATGCATTGTATATAATATAAGTTTTCTACTGAGTTAGTTACTCACCTCAAACGATCTTCTCCTTCCCAGGTAAGAATAAAGGTGGTCAGGAGAAGTAATTGGAGTGAAGAACCTTTCATTTCTCCATTTTTTTAAGTGATTTATTTCGTTCCTTGGTGAGGAATTTTCTTTTGGGACTATAACTAAATTGTACAATATTGGGTGTCTGGAATTTTATTCATGCACAACACTCCTTGAATTTAATTGTATGTTGCACTATGTTGTTTTTCTATGATCGCTAAGTGGAGTAAGGCTCATCTCGTGTGAACTAGGGTTCAATATATGTGTAAGTCTTCCATTGTAACCAAGCCTTGTGTTGGGCAATCAGGTCCTCTAGGAGGATCGGGTTTGTTACACCCCAAAGGAGATCCAAAACAGAATGGGGACCAACCCAGCCTGAGAAAGAATTGAGCCACCAGGTCCATAACTTTAAAGGTTCGATATAGTACCAGAATACATTAATAAAACAATATCAAGCCCAAAAAACTATGCAAAATGCAAAGTCCAACCTTATAAAATAATCTCTCGAATAGGAAAGTACTAAAGAAATAAAGGTCTCGTCGATCTCACTCATGCGTTGGCAACTGGTGTTCTTCCTAACTAAAACGTGAAAGGTGATATCGTTTGGGATTAGTTGACTAAATTCAATAAGGATAGATTTTTACATACAACGTTAAAATTATAATAAAAGGGGGAGCATGTCGTATATAAAACATATGTAATAAAACTAGTTTATAAAACAAGCGATAGGGCAAATGGTAAAACGCTCCACTATAGTGTGATACATACAAAAAAAAAAGCCATATTGTACATATAGAAAGCCCAGTGAAAATGAAATTGCTCACAAATTTCGAACACACCATACTATAAGCATATATAATAATGGCAATACTCGACAATCAGTAAAGCCATAAAAATAAGACCTTAGTCAGGTTTAGGATTTAGCGCCCAAGAACACAACACAGTTTGCTGTCTCATTACTCTAGATAATTCAAACAAGCACATTCTCCATGTAATACCATGATTTCCCTTAATGAAATTAAGTAAGGATAATTAAAAAATTAATTGAGTGTAATTGTATTAATTGGATAATTAATGAATATTTATTTGATGGAAAGTATTAGAATTGGTTAAGTGGAGATTTTGGATTAATTAAGATATGAAATTAAGTCGGAAGAAATGTAAATTAAGTAAGGGGATTGATTAATTAAAGAATTGCATAAATTAATTGGAATTAAAATAAAAAGAATAAAAGAAAAGAAAGGAAGAAACGCTAATGTTTTGATTGCTGAAGGAAGAAATGAAATCACAGTGGGACCGATCGACTGTAGCTATCGACTAGTGTCGAGCGATCGACAGCTACAATCGACTGCTCCCACGCAAATTTTGGCGACTGTGATTCTACCATGCCTTTTCTCCTTTACAGATTGCAGCATGCGATGGATTTCTGCTCCTTTTAAAGGACGCTATTGAGATAATTGAAGAAAAAGAGAGACAGAGTGAGAGAAGGCAGAGTGGTTGCACGAGAAAGAAACTATGAAGATAAGAGTGAGGTCAAGAGGAAAGCTTCAGGGATTTTGGTGAGCGACAGAGAGCTTCTGGAGAAAAGAGAAAAAGAAAGAAAGAAGTTGCTCGGGTCTTCTCTGTGCTGCCCAAGTGTTCTTCAAGTGAGAAACCCATCCCTTATTTTCTTATGGAATAAAGTTACAAATTAAAAAGGATTTATGCTTTGGGTTGCTGGAGATTTTGATGAAGTCTCTCTGTTCGAATTTTGTATTGGTAAAGTGCTAGATTCAATTATGTTATGCTCCCTGTTAGGTTTGTGAGAAATATCGTTGGATGTATACTCTATCATGGATTTTAGCCCTTTATTTCTTACTGCTTCTTGGTTTAATAAAGTGATAATCTGTTGGGACTTTGTATTCTGTTGATGAAGTGTATTATTCTGTGTCGTGGTTTGGATTTATACTCTACTGGATTCCGTTGTTGTTGGCTATGGTTTATAGAAATGGTTATGTGATGATGATTGTTGTTAAATAATTACTGCCATGTGGAATGTCTTAGGATTAAGTGGTTAGTTGATTTCTGTTGTGGGGTGATTTTACTTACATATGTTATATTGTTGGACTTAGTTCAATGATTGCCATGTGGACTTATACTCTGTATGTTTAGGTTTTGCCATTATCCAAGTAGTGGGAATTGGTTTATGCTTGGATTGTTGTTCTAATGGATATTATGGAGAAGTCATAGGTGTTTTAAGTTGTTTTGTTCTCTACGAGTGGGTTCTAATTGATGGATATTGTCATAGATAGAGGGATTGTAAAAGTGGGGTTGATAATCCGTTATTATTAATGGTTAAATGTTAATAATTTTGAAGGTGAAGGCTAATCTGTGGTTGCACGTGAATACTTGCAAGGATAAGAATTAGTGGTAAACACATTCAGGACAACAAGTAAGTGATACGTATATGTTTTTGTCTTCAGACCCTATATCGCAAGAATTAGGATTGTATGCAAATTTGTTCAGTTATTGATTATGTTATTGTTCGATGATATTACTGTGAATTGAGGATGTATTGCTGCTTGATAATATGTTTATTAGAAATAAGTTCTTTTAATGATATATTTATTGGATTTTAAATGATATTGATAATGATCATGCTTCTAGGATATAGAACTGTATGTATTCACGAGCACCATGCATCATGGTTTTAAAACAATACGAAAATGATTTTCATACATGATTTTGAAAAGAGAACGGAAACGGTTTAAGGGATATTCAGACATACTAAGTGTACGATGTCCTCAAGGGTTGATCAACCGAAGCAGATTACCATTATTTGGGCTATAGGAATATCCATTTTACCATGGCAAACAAAACATATAATAAACAATGTAAACAAAATAAATGTAAAAGATATGATACATGATATGAGGCAACAGTATGATATGGGGCCATTCAAGCCCTTGGTGGTCTCAGCAGCTAGCGGGCTTTCGGATTTAGCCATTGCCGCTAGCTGAGCTTTCGGATTAGGCCATTACTACTCATACCGGTTATGAGATCCCTGGACGATATAGGGATAAATAGACCCATGGTTAACAGGCTTTCAGACTATGTCATTGTTGTTATACCAAATGTGACAAAAACAGAAAAAAGACAGAAATGTAAAAGATAAAGGAAAGATAAAAGAAAATAGAAACAAGAAATGAAAACGGATTTAAAAGAGCATAGCACGTGCATTTTTATAGTTTACTTTATATCACTTACTGAGCATTAGACTCATTAGTTTATGTCTTCTGATGTAGGTACACACACAAGAATAGAAGAATAGATTAAGAAGCAGTTAATGAAGGATTTGCACGCGCGGATCATGTGGTTGACTAGGATAAAAAGTTAAAGAAAGGAAATGGTTTTGTAAAGAAATTTGGTAAAATATTTAATTGTAAAAGAAAAGTATATTTTTTATTTCCGCTGTAATTTGGAAAAGGGTTTTAAGTAAAGGTAAAAAGATAAAAGAGTTTTGTAAAGATAAGTATTGTATTTTAAATGTAGGGGTTGGAATCGGTTCGGTTCGAACCGGGTAACGGAACCGAACCGAATAATTTCGATCGGTTCGGTTTGGTTTAAATAAGGAAAATTTTTAGTTTAGAATCGAACCGAACCGAACCCAAAATGTCGGTTCGGTTCTCGGTTTAATTCTTAAAAACCGAGTAAACCGAAATCCGAATCGATTATATAAAAAAATCCCAACCCACCCCCAATTTGTAAACATTGTTATGATTGGTTTTGTTTTTAGTTTTGGATGTAAGAATCTACATTAATGAATTTTAATTATGTTGTCGAGGGAAGTTTTTGCTATGAATTTAAGATTATAGAATTGAAAAATTTTTCAATTGGTAGTAAAGAAAATGTTTGTATGAAATCTATTAGGAAAGTTAGGAACTAAATTAAACCGAACTGATCTTAAAATCGAATACAAAACTGAAAAATCAAATCGAAAACATACAAATTGATGCCATAAAAAACCGAACCTATTAGAACCGAACCGAAGAGAACCGAACTCTCTCGGTTCAATTTCGATTTTCCAAAATGAAAAACCGAACTGAATCGGTTCCGTTCTAATTTGGAACCGAACCGAACCGTCCCAACCCTATTTAAATGAATTGTTTTATACTTCCACTACATTTTCTAAAAGGTTTTAAGGAAAAGGAGTTTATAACGAAAAGTCTTCCACTGTATTTATAAAAGAAAAAAGTTTTAAATTTTACATATTTTTCAAACGTAAGAAAAACTGAGTCGTTACACTCCAACAGTCGAATATACATAAAGTAAACAAGACCCTTTCACTGGTCAATCAAACTTGGTTCAGCTGACCAAAATAATCAATGAATGAAATATACATACTCAAATAAAACATGTCCAGTGAAAATACATAATAGTATAAAACCAACAACCATAAAAATGGATACATCATTTCTTGTGAGAACAATCTAAAAATAAGGTTTTATAAAATAGAGATATGCTAGACATAAAAATAAACTTCTGCCTCACAATAGGCCTACCTAAAAACTAAAGCCCAAGTCAATCCAAGAAGTTCAATAAGACGTTGAGTCCAAATCTAACTCTTGGTACCTAACCATAATATTACTACATAATAAGTATCTAAATTATCACTTTAAGTTCCAAACTTCATGCTAAAGAGAATGACTCAAGAACAATTTAAGTTTAAGGTTCAAAATGGTTTCAAAATGGGCTTTGAAACAACCCAAAAAAATTTGGGCTTAAAGTCCAAAACAAGCCCAAAATAGAGTCCAAGTTGCAACCTAAACAGGCCTGGCCAATGCCCAAAACTGGGCATGAGTCGTGACCTGAACTCTCCTGAGCAGCAACCCAGCATCATCTTCTTTGATGTTGGCTACACTGTTTCATCGGATTTTCCTTATTTTCCCGTGAATCTTTACCCAAAATAATCTACAATATAGTGTGCCACGATTTTAGCATGATTTCAACCATTAAATTTACAATATACAATCCAAATATCCAATCTTTAATCAAAAATATCAAAACTAATTTGATAAATTGACGGAGGAATTTTTTAGATAAACCATACCTCCGAAACTAGCACTTCATAGCGAAAAAACAGCGCATCTTCAATAGATTTTCAAGCCCTAAGTTTGATGATTCAAATCAATTGGCAGAACGAAATAGCCTAAATCGAAAAGGAGGTTAAACTTTGATTCTTAAACCAAAAATTACTACCTCAACATTCACTTCCCCAAAATCCTTCTACACAGTACAATAGCTTCTCGGCAAGTCTCCTCATAGTAGAATTTTCTCCGAGGGAAGGTTTTCAAAACACTCTACAATATGGCATCCAAGGGGGTCTTCTAAAATGGAAGGAAGAGGGGTGCGGTTTTGGTATGTCATTAATTTGGTTAGTAAGGAAATTAAAAAAAAAAAAAAAAAAAGTAATCACATTTTTTCTTTAAATTTGACAACAATAAGATAGTTGTTTATCTTGGCGTTCCTGTTTAGCTCCACATCCAGACCGTACGGAAATGATTAGTTAAGATTATTTTGTTGAAATGATCGTGTTAACATAAATAAAATTAAAGTCATATAGTATTTTATTATTTGTCAAAATTAAAATTATTATGAGCAAATTGAAAGTGATAAGACCAATAGTTTATTTTCATTCAAATTTATGAAACTCATTTAATTAAGGAAACCAATATAAGAGATCATATAAGTCTCGAGTAAATAGCAAAACACTAGGAATTTACACTATTCTGACCGAAATAAAAACCCAAGCTAAAATCCTGAATCCCAATTTCAACGATGAATGTTCTGCATTAAATTATTGAATTTTTTCTTGCAGAATTTTCATTGCAGAAATGGAGATTTCTGTGGAATTGGAAGTAAAAGATTACAAGCTAAAACTTGGTATCACAATCTCAACGATGGAGTCTCTGCATAAAGTTTTTGCAGAATTGTCATCGCAGAAATGGTGACAGTAGATGTGATAACATCTTTGAACAAACACAAAGTTCTAAACACAAACCAAAAGCAACTTCCTTTTTTTTGGTAGTTTTCTAAAAAAACCCTCTACTCTCCTGATCTAAGAGGTTAATTAGATCCTCATGAACATGAGCTACACCATCTTCAAGTAGCCATTTCTCCAGCAAAGTGAGTGGGATCTGACTGTTTAAAATTGGTTTACTTTCATTGTTGAAGAAAACGCTGGTTTCTTGCGTAAAATTTTCTGTTTCTTCCAGTGGTAAAGATTGAGAAACATCCGAATCAAAAGAATTGAAGCTAAAAAGGGAATCAAAGCCACCTTCACTCGAAGAAGAACCGGCAGTGAGAGGATTGTTGAAGGAATCCTGGTTCGTTTCTGATTTTGATTGAGATGGCTTCGAAGAATTGTTCATCCAATTCTGAAGCAATCTGGATATATTTTCAGTGCTTGACGCGTATACTTGACGAGAACTGGTTTTGAAGCTTTGGTCGCCGGATAAAGAACTTGATTCCAGTAAATGGGTTGGTTTGTCAAAGGAAAGAGCTTCACACAAGGCTTGTTTCGCCGTTTTTATATCTGTTTGAAGCCTTCTTTCCCACTGGCCTTTGGAGAATTTCTGAGAATTTGTAATTTCATTTTGATTTTGATCATCCATACCAGTCTGAAGCTTCTTGAGCTTCTTCTTCAAGTGGGTGTTCCAGTAGTTCTTTATATCATTGTCTGTTCTCTCTGGAAGATATGATGCTATGGCCGCCCATCTGCACCATACAATAACTCAGACATTAAATTTTATTTTATGGCCAGGTTTCGGAAATCGTAGTGAGAGAGGGAGTGATGAGAGAGAATTGAATACCTATTGCCCAAAAGAGCTTGAAGGTCGATTATCATCTTCTCTTCATGATCAGTAAAACTGCCTCGCTTAATCCCCGGCCGGAGATAATTAGTCCATCTAAGTCTGCAACTCTTGCTGCAACGTTGTAAACCTAAAAACCAGATAATCAGAAACTATTAAAGATGAACACAAAGATGGTAGATCCAAATTCCTATCCAATTACAGCCCATGAATTTAATGATGGCAAGGACAGTAAAGATAGAAGAAACTGAGATATTTATTACCCTACTTTAATGCTCAAACCAAACCTGAAACTAGAGAAAAGAAATTACCAGTATCAGTCGGAACAGATCTCCAGTTTCCAGGTCCATGTTCTTGAATATAAGAAACCAGTATGATGTCTTCCTCTGGAGTCCATGGTCCTTTCTTCACTCCAGTTTTGTCACTGCAAGGCGGTCTTCCCATCTGATCAATACTCTTTTCTCTCTACAGTTTCTTTTTTGGCTAGGGTTTTGTTTATGATGTTCAAGAGGATCTACTCTCTCTGAAAATTGCTGAAGACATGGTCTGAGCTAGATGATGGGTTGTCTATATATACATGGGAATTGAGAAGAGACTCCACAGACTGACTATTAACGCTGACTATAGAAGAGGTCTGTAAATGAACGAGTCTTCTGCCAAAAAGAGTCAAAACGGACTGCCCACAGCATTTACTCGTTGCCCAGAAAAAGTCTCTCTCTCTCTCTCTCTCTCTCTCTCTCTCTCTCTCTCTCTCTCTAGGCACTCTTCATTGGATATATTCACATGGTCATTGAGGCTATCCAATTTTCAAGGGTCTCTAACTCTTAAGCCTCAATTCTTGGTATGTGTGAATGATGCTCTGACACTGTTGGGTCTGTTTTATTTTTCTTACATCTATAATCTTTTCATTTTCTCATTTCACGTAACAAACTCTAATTTTCACATGTCTTTGTTATTCCCAATTTTCATAAATGTGTTAGAAATTATATTTCCTAAAATTAAATTTTCATATTTATCATTTTAATTATCACAATTTTACATTCGAGGCATTTAAAGAGACATATACATTGAAAACACTCTTTGATAAAAAGAGTTATTTCATGTTATATATTTAGGTTCTCCATCCTATTAATCTAATTTAATTTTCATTTTCTGAAAAAAAAACATCATCAATAGGAGATTGATCAAGGGTTAAAAAAACATAAACTGTAAAAAAAAAGCATAAATTAAACATAAAGTCGGATCATCAATAGCAGAGATATGTAAATAATTCTGCATATGATCTAATTGCATATATGGTTTAGAAAACATATATAGATCGTGATTAAAGTCTTATAGTTGGTATCATAGTATTAAAAACGTCTCTAGATTGATGTTTTAAAAATCAAAGTTTTGAAATTTTTTTAAAAGTTTCAAAGTTGTGTTTTTAACATGTTTGATTTAAAAATAAGATTATAAATCATTATAACATTATGAAAAAAAAATAAGGTTATGAAAATTCGTTTTATTACATTACACAGTAAAAAAAATGTTAAAAATGGTATTTGAAATGAGAGGAATATTGGGATTTTCGTAGGGTTTTGCAGGTTTTTGAACTGCTAAGAGAAGAAGATGACCGAAAATTACATGCAGTTTATCAGTATTCAAAACTGCATGTAGTCATTTGTAAGTACATTTTTGGAAAAGGTGTCAGTTGCAAAAGCCTAGAGCGTTCGAATCGCTGAAACGGAACAATTTTGCCAAAATGTTTTGGGTTTCTTTTCAATATATTTTATTATAGAAACAACAAATTTTGGAAAATGTAAAAAAACTTTCTGAAGTGATTTGAGGTTGGGATCATAGAGTTTTGAAATTTTACTTCTATCCATTGAGCTAATTCTAGTTTTGTTTATGATATTATTATTTGATAGTATATCATATTGTATATAGCATAAATGTTTCGATTATTATTATAATTGATCTATGTAAATTTGTTTTTTGAAATTATTTGTTTAATTTATAAGTATATTTTATGTTTTGTTTTGTTATGTGCAAATTTTAATTAAATAGTTTTGTATTTAATTTTAATACATGTTTATATACTATAGTTTTTTATAACAGAATTTTGATGAATAAATTTAAATGTTGAATGGTCCAAATAATCTTACTTAATTATTGAGTAGTCACAACATCTTTAATCATCCAAAATTATATATAAAGTTTTAGGATCATACTATGACATTTATTGTGATTAATTTGACAAATATAATAGATTTTATCCTACATGAATTTCTATTATATCTGTATAATTAATTAAGATAAAATATCAAATTGTATTTCTTAATTTACCAATAGATATTAAGAAAAGAAACATGATTCGATAGTTTTATAATAAAGTTATGTGAACCTTATTGAATTAAAATTTTATCTCACAGGTGAGTTTCATGCCACTTGATTCATAATTGTTTGAACGTGACTTACATTAGTAAAACAAGATTTATGTGTTAGCCTAATAGACATTAGGTTATTTGTTTTGATGACTGTTTAATTAATTCAATAAGTTGTTTATTTTGTATTTATTGAATCGTGTAAATATGTAATTGATTTTAATTGAAAATACCCTTAATACGAGTATTTATGTTTACTAATTTGTTTATCTAAGTCTATGTAGTTATAGAATAGATCAAGTGGACTTAGAAGGTTCAAAATGTGCAAAACGTGAAGGTTAGTGGATTTTACATTTGAGAGTATAGGTTTTATAATTTGTGTTCTTTATTTGACATTATTTGTACTTAATCGGAGAACAAAGGGTGACATCCCGTGAATAGTCAAAGGAAAGGTTGATGCTCTAAGAATAGTCATTTGTAAAGGTTTGATTGGCACCCGTGAAGCCAATCATCACTAACCGGAAAGGTTAGTGGATTAAGGACCTCCAAGTGGGAAACTTGGAGTGCGGACGTAGGCGGGGTCGTTGAACGGCGTGAACAAATCGTGTGTCTCTCTTTCCCTTGCTATTGTTTGAATGCATATTTAGTTATCAATCACTTAAGGAATAGAGATTATAATATCGCACAAAAAAGTTAATTCACCTAAATCATATTTATTTATCAATATGAATTGTCGAACGGCGTGAACAAATCGTTTGTCTCTCTTTCCCTTGTTATTGTTTGAATGCATATTTAGTTATCAATCGCTTAAGGAATAGAGATTATAATATCACACAAAAAAGTTAGTTCACCTAATTCACACCCCTCCCCCCTCCCCCCCCCTCCCCTCCCCTCCCCTCTATAGGTGTGCATAAGGTCCAACATTATGGCGTTAGTCTCATATTTTGGATAATAAGCATGTCTATTTATTTTTACAGCTATACATATTGGTAACTTCTCTGATTTTAAATGTAATACTTCTGAAATCAATGATGAAAACTATAAGTCTTAAAGGGAGACCATTCTCCTCAAAGTAAGGTTGATAGACATTAATTATGCTATTAGAAAAGATGAGTCAATTATTACTCCTACTAACACTAAGAAAGAACTTGTTCTTAGTGAGCGTTGAGAGTGATCTAATCGCTTCAGCATCATGTACATTATGACTAAAATCTCTACTAGTATATAATGCTAAATTGGTCAGCATAATAATGTCAAGGTATTGTTGAAGTAAATTGATCAACATTATGTGATTTCAAATAAGACACTTGTTAGCACCCTGATAATAAAGTTATCATCATTGAGGCTCATTTCAATCAGAGTTGTGCGTCAATATATAATGCAAATGAGAGATATTGTAGCTCAACTCAAGACAATTGAAGTTGTCATGTTTGACTCTTTCCTTGTACATTATATTTTGAATACTCTTCCACAGCAATACAGACCCTTTAAAATTTTCCACAACACACATAAAGATAAATGGTCTATTAGTGAGTTATTGACCATATGTATTCAAAAGGAAGGGAGGCTAACTATGAAAATGGGTGAAAATGCTCATGTGGCACACAAAAAAAGAAGCAGTATCAAACAAAAAATAAAGAGAAAGGTACGATATCGATCCAAGATAGTATAATTAAAAAGGAATTCAAATGTATTTTATAACAAGAAGGGACACAAAGAATTTCACCAAGTATAAAGTTTGATTTGAAAATAAAGATACATTAATCTTATTTGTTTGTTTTGAATCTAATATAGTTGATTCTATTTGTGACACATGGTCGATTGATTTGGATTCTACAATTCATATTTCAAATACTTTGCAGGGTATGAAAAATCTAAGGAAGTCAATGGGAAGTGAACAATACATCTATACAGACAACAATATGTGTTCACATGTAAAGGCTATTGGCACATGAAGTTTGATTTTGAGTAGTGGTTTTTCATTAAAAAAATTTTAAAAAAATACATTTTCTATTCCTAGTTTTTCTAAGAATTTAGTTTGTATTAAGACTAGTACCTTTGGAACATTCAACTTTTCAAATGTAAACATTAGTTTATTTTACAAATCTAATCTTGTTGGGAATGATAGATTATGTGATGATCTTTTCTTTCTTGATTTACAGAGTCATACTGGTAATAATGCTTTCATGTTTACACTAGCAATAGAAGATGTGATACAAATGATGATTGCTATAATTTATAGCATCGAAGATTGAAACATATCTCCATAAAGAGAATTAAAATATTAGTAAATAATAATGTATTTAGTAAATAATAAAGAGATGTACTAACATATTAGAGATCATACATTCGGATATTTGTAATTCAATTGTGAATTCATATGGTTTTAGATACTTTATCTCTTTCAAGATGATTTCTCGCGATATATGTGTATCTACTTGCTTCATAATAAGGATGAAGCACTAGAAGCCTTTAAAGTTTCCAAAGCTGAAGAAGAAAATAATGCGGTAAGCAAAAAAAATCGTGAAGACTAATAAACGTAGAGGGAACTATGGTAAATACACCGAGAATGGACAAGCATT
The DNA here is from genome assembly GCA_022433065.1 of Begonia loranthoides. Taxonomy (NCBI): domain Eukaryota; kingdom Viridiplantae; phylum Streptophyta; class Magnoliopsida; order Cucurbitales; family Begoniaceae; genus Begonia; species Begonia loranthoides. The sequence continues at coordinate 3,477,623 of CM039482.1, read as the reverse complement.
TGGTTCATTTGTAAAGTTTCTTCAAGAGCATGAAATAGTTGCTCAGTATACTATGTCTGGTTCTCCAGACCAGAATGGTATAGCTAAAAGAAGAAATCAAACATTATTGGACATGGTGAGATGTATAAGTAGCAATTTCAAACTTCTAGATTTCTTGAGAACTAAGGCTCTTAAGACAATTGCGTATATATGAAATCGAGTTCTAACGAAGACTATTTCTAAAATGCCATTAAGTTATGAAAATGTTAGAAACAGAGTTTACAACATATACATATATAGGGATGTCCGTAAGAGGTAAATATATATAATTCACAAAAGAAGAAACTAGACCCAATGACAATTAGGGGGTATTTCATTTGATATGCCAAAAAGTCTAAAGGTTATAGATTCTATTGTCCATCTCATAACGCTAGAATTGTGGAGTCAAAAAATGTTTAATTTCTTGAGAATCACTTAATTAATGGGAGTGGTCAATTTTAAAAAATTGTTACTAAAAGAGATCATATTGATGTTCAACCTTCTATTACTAAAAGAAAATTGTTACCCTTCTCAAGTCTAAATGAGTATTGAATAATCAATCATTGAAACTCCACAAGTTGTTGATGATAATCAAGTAGATCAATTTCTTGAGGAAATACTTGAAATTGTTGATGAACCTATTTCTCAAGAAAATGTGAAAATAACATTAAAAAGATCTACTAGAGAAAACAAAAAAAATAGTTTTTAGTGATTATATTGAGTATGTACAAAAACCAAACTATAATATTGGAGCTGAAAATGACCCCAAAACATTTTCACAAATTATAAGTTGTAAGGAATAAAACTTATGGTATGATGTTATGAAAGATGAGATGAATTCTATGAGTTTTAATAAGGTTTGAGATCTCGTCGAGTTGCATGTTGATGTAAACATCATAGGGTGTAAATGGGTTTTTAAAACTAAAAAAGAGTCACTACGCAACATTGACAGATATAATACTAGACTTGTAACTAAAAAATTCACTCAAAGATAATGAATCAACTACAATGAGACTTTTTCTTCTGTATCTAGGAATGATTGTTTTCACATCATTCTAGCCTTAGTTGTATATTTTGACTTAAAGTAGCAACAAATGGATGTGAAAACAGTATTTCTAAATGGAGATTTAGAAAAAGAGGTTTATATAAAATAACTTAAAGGATTTTCCTCTAATGAAGGTGAATATTTAGTTTACAAGTTTAAAAAATCTATATATGGACTTAAACGAGCTTCTTGCCAATAGTATTTAAAATTTTATGATATTATCTCTTCATTTAGTTTGGTAGAGAACATTATGAATCAGTGTATATATTTTAAGGTCAATGGGAGTAAGATTTGTTTCCTGATTTTATACGTGGATGATATTTTGTTTACTATGAATGATAAATGATTATTACATGAGATAATCATTTTTCCCTCTCAAAACTTTGATATGAAATATATGGGTGATGCATCTTATACTATAAGTATTTTGGGTTTGTCTTAGGAAACCTATATCACTAAAGTTGTAAAGAGATTTAGGATGAGAGATTGTTCATCTAGTGTAGCTCTCATTGTGAAGGGTGACAGACTCCATATGAACCAATGTTCAAAGAACGGTCTTGAAAGGGAGTGAATGAAAAACATTCTATTTGCTTTAGCGATTGGAAGTCTTATGTATGTTTGGGTTTGTATAAGACGTGACATTGTATTTGCAATTGAAATGCTAGAAAGATATCAGAGTAATCCAGATATATACCACTGGGTTGCTACAAAGAGGTACTTTTTAGGGGATCAATGGCTACAAGCTTATATACAGATGAAGTAATAATTTAGAAGTGATTGACTATTTTGATTTAGACTTTGCGGGCTCTGTTGTTTCACTAAAATCAACGTCTGGATACATTTTTATGTTTATTGATGGACTGTGTTATAGAGGAGTCCAAAGTAATCATTAACTGCTACTATCACTATGGAATCTTAGTTCATTTAATATTTTGAAGCTTCCTTGAATGGTGTATGGATGAAGAGTTTTATTACTAGACTTAGAATTGTTGATTCAATTACTAAGTCATTAAGGTTGTACTGTGAGAACTCAACTGTTATTTTTATGGCTAAGAACAATAAAAATAGTTGTTGAAGCAAGCATATTGACATAAAGTATTTAGCCATAAGAGAACGTGTTAAAGATAAATCAGTGGACATTCAGCACAATAGCAGTAAGTTGATGTTAGCTGATTCTTTGACAAAAGATGTAGTGACCGTGAATTTTCCCAAAAATGGAATGACAATTTTATGTGGATAATTATGTTTAAATTTACCATTTTATAACCTTGTTGAATTACATAAATAACTAAGTTATGAATGGTTCAACTTATATTATTTCATGGATAACTATGGTTCGGTGAAGTGAAAGTTGGGTTGAATAGAGAGTGGAATGAATAAATTTATGAAATAGAACATATATTTAGTGTAATTTTAGATGAACGAAAAATGGCATATGTGTGTTAGGGGACGTCTACTTCGGATGGGAGTGCATCCACGACAGTTTAAGTAAAATAAAAGACAACTTTGCATTTGTAAAGGATTGTTTAAGAGGTGTCACGGTGAAGTTACGGATATCTAAAGTGAAAAGTGTTGCGAAAGGGGAACATCCGCAATGAAGAGAATGACGTCACATTGGTGATGAATGTATGTTGTTTAAGAGGAAGACGTCGTTGTTTGGAATTTAAGAACATCCAAAGAACGGAACGCATCCGCGAAAGGAAACATGTTCAAGAATAAGAATGTATTCGTAGAATGGACAGTATTGTTTTAGGAAAGGAACGCATCTACTACGGAAGAAACAACATTGTTTAGTTGAAGATTGGGGGATGACGTTTATCTGTGAAAAGGAATTGTCGTTGTGGAAAAGTAAGAACAAAAGGAACGTTTTCATTTTCGAATGAAAAATGTGTGAGTGTTAGTGTCAGTGGAGGCAAACGCATCTGCGTTGTATAAACAAAGCAAGGAACGACATCGTACAAAAGAAGGAACGTCCGTTGTAGAACAAAACACGACCGTGGCGGATAAACAAAGTAAAGAACATTGTCATTTGGCCACAAAAAAATTGGATAAATAGTAGAAATTGTGGAAGGAAAAAATTAGCAGAAAAGAACAGTGGAAATCAATGAAGCGAAGTCAACCACAGAAAGGAACGCATCTGGAAGGATCTTGTAGCTATGAAAGATTGGTGGACCCATGCTTGAAGGGAGTGAATATTCTCTAGGAATATTCTTAGCGGATACATATGTATCATTTGCGGCAGCTCGTAACTCTTCCACTAAAACACTGTCAATTTAAGAAGTTGATTGGCCGCTTTGCTTGAATGACAATTGAAGAGTCATCTGATCGTTTCGCTCCGTAAGTAAACACAAGTGGAAAGGGGAACGAAATCGAGGACCCCTCGGCTGAAGAGGCGTGACCGATCGGCTATCAAGAGTGTATTGAGACACACTCAGATAAAAAAAGGGAAATTGGAGTATTTCATGATCTCTGTCTACGAGTTAAAATTGAACGACCGAGACAAGCAATCGTAGGAGGGGATTCTATCCAATCGGTCAAGAGGATTTTTGGTTAAAATGGGAAGAAGAATTAGACTATTGGATGTTACGTGGAATCCAGATAAGTAGAGTTATATGTGTATGGCCTAACGGTCTGCACCGCAAGGTGCTAAGAAGTTCTGCTTGATTCATTTACTACTTTTATTTACGATGTCAATGATATGTTGCTCTGCTTTCTATGGTTGTTTTTACATTCAATGATTCGAGGATGTGATTATGGATACATAAGCTTGTTAGTTTGTTCTCAATTGATGTCATGGCTGACCAACTGAGAGTGTTTGGTTGTTGTGCATAGATGTGCATGGCAGCTAATAGAAGACTCAATTGATGTCAGGTCTATCCCTGAAGGATTGAGATTGTCTCCCAAAGGTATGAGACTAGTGGTGTGTGTTTTATTGTCAAACCTACTCATTCTCAGAAATATAAAGAAGAGAAATAGTACAAAAAGATAAAGGAAAAAATTAAAATAAAATAAATTGATATTTGTCATGAAGTAATTGATATTAAATTTGTCACCATCAAAATTTAAGAATTATGTATAAAGAATGAGATTTGGTTCTTTCGTTAAATTCCATTATAAGAACAAATATTAGTAAAACTATGTGATATTTTCTTACGTTTGTTTTGTTATATACGCATGTTTATTTTGAGAAATATCATTAAGTTTAGACCTAGAATAAAACGTAGTTTATTCTATTAAGTTATATGGGTTAGTGATTAAGAAACATAATGTATTGTAATATATAGAAGATAATGGTCGTCTTTAAGAGGAGCGATAACTATTTCATGTATTTTGTCTCTTAATAAGAAAAATAATAAGAATATAGACCAAGTGGAAGAATGTTAGTGTGACAATCCGCATTGTAAATGCAAGGATGGCCTAAGTAAAGGTTTAGCCTATACTAGTGGAGGTTAACAATCTCACATCGCTTGGAAGAGTGAAAAACACATAGTTTATAAGTAAAATTCTCCTTCTTACCTAGTACAACGCGTTTTGGGCTAACTCTAATAACAAAACTGTGCGGGTTTTGGCTCAAAGAAAACAATATTGTACTAGAAGGATTGGGAACGTTACAATTAGAACTTTTATATTTCATAAAATTAAATTTATATAAAGTCTAATGGTCCATATTAGTAATCACCCATCATTTTAATTATTACAACCTTATGTTCATGGCCTTTAAAGAGACATGTATTGTTGTGAATAAAAGCAAATATGATTGAAAAAGGAACATAATTGAAAACAAGAAAACACAGAGAACACAAGATTTACGTGATTCGAACAAACACAGTCCTACATCCACGGAGATAATCGCCGATCACTTTATTTATATCCAAGAGTACAAAAAAAAAAACTTGACTTTACAACAAAAGCACTGCAAAGCTTACACCCTTTAAGAACTACAGAGACAACTCTCTCTCCCTTGAAAAACCCAGGACACAACAACTTGCCATTTCTGATCCTTTACACTCTAATTATCGTTCTTCATTGATACTCTCTTTTCATCCCTCTTCGTCCCTCTTTGTTTCTCTTTCTAAATCTCTCAAACTCTCAATGAGATGGAAAAATAGAATGTCTATTTATAAAGAAGAAACCACAACAGAGTTAACTGTCTGCGTGTCAAAACGGACGTCCCTCCCTATATAATGAACGCCCAAAACTCCATACAAGAATTGCAGAAATTCCAGATGGACGTTTCTCATTCTAGAAGAGACATCCATTTTGTCCACAAAGGGACATCTGATCCTTCAAAAATTGTTTCACCTTCACAATTCTCCACCTTGAAACCATTTTTGAATTTGATCAGACGATTACCTCTCAACAATGAAGTTATTCAAACTGAACATTAGCTAAATTTGAGCAATGCTTAAACTTAGCCAATGTCTAAACCTTCATTAACCTATCTGCTGAATTTTCTTTGAACTCTACATTCTGCAGATAACTGTTTTGAGATAAGACAATCGTTCCTTGTCTTTTGCCCCTCAAAATCTCAATCCCAAGCATTTTCCTTTCTTGTCCCATATCTGTTATTTCAAAATCCTTGCTTAACTGAGCCTTTAATTTTGAAACTGTGAATTTGAATTTTTGTGAAGTTTTGTTCCACCCGCATAATTCCCAAAATCTGCCAACAACTATTGTTTTAAATCACAATTTTCTGTCTCTGCACCCCAAAATCATCAGATAACTTGAGAGTATATGCAATTTTGTCCGCATATCCAAACCTTTGACCAGATTTAAAAACTCTTCTTAATTTGTCCCTGGTGAGTTGATAATCCACCATTTTATCATTATCATTGTCCACTTCTACATTAGTTGACTAATAGCTTTTGGTAGCTACTTGGAGATCAGTGCCTGCTAGTTCAGCCTTTCCAGCATATGACTCCACCTCAACTTGAATACCAGATAATGAATGTAGACCCCTGCTCACTGACTTCCTCCACCCGTAAGCCCCACAGCTGATTGTCATTCTCCTGAGCTTCATTCATACTTAAAGATTCACCTGACTGTCTTTCCTTGCAGAATGTATAACTCATTTTGCAAACTGTCTTTCATCACAGTAAGTATTCCATTCAAAATATTCATTGTTCCATTGTTTACCCGAACAATGCAGCCTGACTTGTCCAGCAAGGTAATTGACAGCAGATTCCTTTTCAACTTCGTAACAAATCTGGCATTATGAATTGTTCTGATACAACCATTATGCATCATAATTTTCAGATGTCCTTCACCTTTAATTTGGGAGGATTGATTATTACCAAGCACCACTTTGCCTCCAGCTGCTTTTGTAAAACCTTGCAACCATTTCTTTCTTGGTGTCATATGAAATGAGCATCCTGAATCCAAGTCCCAGTGATCACTTGAATTTGTCACTGAAGCCACCAAGACATCTAATGATTCATAACCACCAGAAGCTACTGAAGCATCTCCTCTTTCAATATTCCTTTTATTCAGTTTTATTTTCCTTACATAACAATCCTTCTTGAAGTGGTCCTCCTTGTTACAGAAGAAACATCTTCTTCCTCTTTGTGATTGCCCTCGGACAGACAATCCTTCACCATCGGAGTTATCCATTGTATCAACCTGTTTCTGAAGTTCCTTTGAGTTTAGAGCCGCCTTGACTTCAGCCATTGTCAAGGTTTGCTTACCATATAATATGATATCCACAAAATGCTCATACATTTTTGGTAACGAGCTGAGCAAAATGATAGCTTGATCCTCTTCCTCTATCTTCACTCCGATGTTGCTCAAGTCAAGAAGAATTTTGTTGAAATCATCCAAGTGCTTTCTCATTTCTTTCGAATCCTCCATGGCTAAGGTATACAACTTCTTTTTAAGATACAATCTATTGGCTAATGACCTTTTCATATAGAGAGCCTCCAGTTTCCGCCAAACAGACAATGTTAACCGTTCTTTGGTGACTTCTCTCAAAACTTCATTACTAAGACTTAGTAGAATCGTACTATGAGCTTTTGCTTCAATGTCATTTGATTTATTCCTATCAAGTTCTTGCATCATCATGGCTTCCTCATCAATGGCATTTGCCAATCCTTGATGAACTAATAACGCCTTCATCTTTATCCGCCAAAGACTAAAGTCATTGTTTCCCGTAAATTTATCAACTTCGAACATTGCCATGACTAGAGATTTTCCCTCTGTTACCGATACGCAATCTCTAAGAACTCAAATCTTTATAGAACTAAATGTTGATTTCCACGTTCACCGCACAAATTGTTGCGAATAAAAGCAAATATGATTGAAAAATGAATAGAACTGAAAAACAAGATAACACAGAGAACATAAGATTTACGTGGTTTGGACAAACATAGTCCTACATTCACAGAAATAATGGCCGATCACTTTATTTATATCCAAGAGTACAAAAAAAAAACTTGAACTTTACAACTAAAGCACCGTAAAGCTTAAACCCTTCAAGAATTACAGAGACAGCTCTCTCTCCCTTGAAAAACCCAGAACACAACAACTTGCCGTTTCTGATCCTTTACTCTCTAATTATCGTTCTCCATTGATACTCTCTTTTCATCCCTCTTCGTCCCTCTTTGTTTCTCTTTCTAAATCTCTCAAACTCTCAATGAGACGCAAAATAGAACATCTATTTATAAAGAAGAAACCGCAACAGAGTTAACTGTCTGCATGTCAAAACGGACGTCCATCCCTATATAATAGACGTCTAAAACTCCAGACAAGAATTGCATAAATTCCAGTTGGATGTTCCTCATTCTAGAAGAGACATCCATTTTGTCCACAAAGGGACATCCGATCCTTCAAAAATTGTTTCACCATCACATGTATATTAAAAATACTCTTTGATGGAAATAGTCATTGGTGTCACATGTTTTGGTCTCAATCCTATCAATCTAATTTAATTCCAATTTACTGAAAAAATTACACCTTCAAAAGGAGATTGAAGCGGAGATTGATTAAGGATTTGAAAAACATAAACTGTGAAGAACAAATAGCATAAATGAAGAATAAAGTTAGAATATTCAATAGCGAGAAGTATGTAAATAATTCTACATATAACTTAATTGCATGTTTTAAAAAGTATATTTAGATCATAACTAAAGTCTTTCAAAATGAACGCTAAATGGTTGTTAAATGCTTGGCGACCATTGAACCTTAAATGCTTGACTTATTACTCATTTAATTCTCTTTTTATATTATTCAAGAAATACATTACATGTTTTGACGACTTATTCAAGGAGTGGGGAAAATTAAACTTGTGATGAGAGAAAATAGAAGATAGAAGAAAAATGTAAAATTTACATAAAATTCTAAAAAATTAGAAGTGTTTATACGACTAGTTAGTTTCATGTGTACTTGTCTAGCAGTTTTATATGTACTTGTTCTACTGATTATATATGCATTAATAAATACTCGACAAAAAAATCTAAAATTTAATTTTAGATGTGATATAATTAACAATTTTAGTTGCTGACTTGCTGCTAATCCTTTATTAATATGATGTACCCTAGCTTAAAAGTAAATATTGGATTAAATGTGACAAATATATTATTATTTTTTATATAAAAAAAAAACACGATATATAATAATTTCATAAAGTACTGTGGGGATTGTATGGAAGAACAAGTCAATCCCTATATATTTTATTATTTTTTATATAATTATAAAAAAAAAGTATTAATAGTTATGATTAAAAAGACAGTTTTGACTTTTTCTTCTGTGTAGGTGACAGGTGGATTAACCACGTAGGGAGAGAGAAATCTGGGCACCACTCATTAATTATTGAAAATTTTAGATTTTTACGTTACTCCTCTTATCCATTGATTTTTTTTGTTTTATATTAAAAGTAATTAGGTGCATAATTATATCTAATTCTTAAAGAGGGTAACTAACGATAGGGTTACTCTTTAATTTATGTTTTTAGACTTTTTTTTTATTAATTTCAATAATTTATTATTTAATACTCAGAACCAAACTTATTTTTCATCGTAAAATATTTATTAATAATAAAACCTTCCGGATAATCATCATTAAAATGACTAATGAGTCGTGGGTATATATTTACTGATTAATGACTGTGGGTCTGCTAATTTGGACTTGGTTTAGAAGTCTAAAATTGACATTTTTGACTCTTTCTCAAGCTAGAAAATAGAGTATTTATTGGACGGGAGAGGGAGAGGGAGAGAGAGAGAGAGCGAGAGGATGATGAAGAAGACGTGTATAAATTTGAAAAGGTAGACAACCATGCGTCAAGTTGATTAGGCCATGCAAATTAAGCAATCTCCAATTCTTGCGATTAAAAATAATAATTAAAATGGCTGCAACTTTTTTGTGTCATCTGTCCACTAAAAGTTGGAGTGGAGAAGATAGTTCAGACAATACATACCTCACTTTGGCATGACTTCTCCTCCTTTTCACATTCTCAATTCAGAAACCCAAATTCTATTTTCGTCCCTTTTCAAAATATTTTTGGAAATCTCCGTTGTATACAAGTGTGTTTGTGATTGACAGGTGCCAAGCTAGTTAGTCACAATATCAATATTAGAAGTTGAACGATAATCGAAAAAAAAAAAAAGACGTAGAATACCAGGTTTACATAGAAAAATTCTCTTAAGATCTGAATTTGTAGAGAAAACAAAACTGTAAATGAGATCTACAATGCAGACATTGTGGCAATTTTGCCCTATGAAAATAAGGACGACCCAAAATATTGTTGATTGTGAGGGTCTATCTCATACCAGTAGGGTTACACATTCACACATTGTTTGGTAAAGTAAGGGGTAAATGGTTTATAACTAGAGTTTTCCTCTTTACATATTACATAGATTTTTAGCTAACCCCAAAAATAAATCATGAGGGATTCGACCTAAAGTGGACAATCTTGTACTATGAGCACTGTGGGACTCCACAAGCCTACTCGCCTTACCCAATAAAATTCAGGTCACACCAAAATCGAACAATAAATATAAGTATATATATATATGCACACATATATATACATATTGCATCATATGCTTCGTCTTTTTTTACCTGAAAAATTGATCATTAATATATAAAAGGTGAATTAAATCCATTAGAATACCATTTAAACTGCTTATATAGAGTAATCGGAGGTGTGAACTAGAGAGTTGATAACATTTTTCTTGTACCATAAGCAAATTTTCAAGATCGATAAACGAAACATCAAAGATGACCACAAAACGAAATTTTTTGTCCCGATGACAAAAATAAAATAAATGTTCCTAAACATAAACATAATCTTGAAACTTTATTCTCTGGTTTTGTTGGCTATAAATTGGGAAGAATATTATGGTTTTCTGACTTCACAAGTGTGTATAGGAGACTGTTACGGAGATTGATGTTGCATGGCGGTGGCGTATTTTTAATGGCCTAAGTTGACTTATTTAATGTTATTATTTTAATAATTATTGTTCATACTTTGTCGAATACTTTTGCTGCCAAACAAGTGGCAACTACACATCACATCTTTTAATTATAAGATAATTCTTTTTTGCATATTATTTAAAAGTTTTTTGCTACGTTTATTATTTCAAAAATCCAAAAATAAAAAAGAAAGAAAAGATTTCTCGAGCCGGTTATATATTATGATACGAATGTCATATCCATAATTTACTTTTTGAGTTTTTGTCACGTTTAATCTTAAAATGTACTATAAATTTTAAAGCGATGATGAATATACCTTTAATTAATTTAGTTTAGATAATAATTGTTAGTAGTTCATATTTCAACGCATGATTAATAATAATTTTTATTAATTCATGACTTCTTAAATAAATAATTACGTATAAATTTATGTAGAATTTCAAGATGGGACGTTGAAAAGAAGTAATGTCATGGTAATGTCCAAATTATGCGAAACAAAGAAACTAATTATGAGTAATAAGTATGAAATTAAATTCTAATTAATATAAAAATAATAAAATGTAAGAACAAAATTGTTTAATTTAAATTTAAAATAAATAATATTATATTTTTGGAGGAAGATGGGATAAGGAGGAATGTGGTAACAGGATATCGAACGTCAATCAACGAAAGAACATGTCAACGTGGTTACTAAGAGATTGTCTATTAAGCAAGCCATTGTGATGTGGAGGGAGGGATGGGGCTACACGTGGAGGATAACACTGTTGACACGTCTCCTTGTTGGTGGGGCCCAGTAAGAGAGAGAAATCAACGTGGTGTGATGTGTTTGACTCAAAAGTCAAATGGTTTGTCAAAGTGTTCACTCATATCGTCCAGAATGGTCTTTTTCGCAGCTCAGCTGCACATAGCTTGATTATGATTCTCTGGGAATAATTATTTAATTTACTGATTAAATTATTATATCCATGTGTCCAATAATTTTGAAAAATGACGTGGTGACATGGACCAATCAAAGAACGTGTTTGTTACGTAAAATAAAATAATGTCATGTTTACTCTTTATTTTTACGTTTTATTTTTTAATTATTTATAATTTATTAAATTAATTGAACAAATTAATATTTGTGTAAGAATTTAAAAATAAAATAATTATTATATTTTAATTTATTTATGAGATTTGATTGAAGTCATGCAAACTAATATTTGGGTGTTTGAAGGGCCAGCATCTCTCTCCATTTCAAGTAAGCTGAAGAATTGAAAAACCAAAATTTATATTTTTGTCAAGAATGGGATTCGAACCCATGCCCTTTCGGACCAGTACCTGAAACTGGCGCCTTAGACCAACTCGGCCATCTTGACATCGAATGAATTAATGAAATTAAGTATATATATACGTATATGGATTGAAAGTGCACTTCCAATGATCTGCAATTCTGCATGCATGGATACATATATATATATAGGTTCGACGAGATCAATCCAAACCCCACAAAAATGAAAATGTAAATAAGATATAATGTAAACAAAAGTTTGATGTCTTTTAAGGTTTAGCCATGTATGGTTTTTCCTTCTATTTTGCAGGCCTAATTAGCACAAAACCTCGGTTTCTCTTCACTATCTTCTGCATTTCTTCAGGGCGGGCCTCGTCTTGCCCATAAAATGCCCTCAACCTTCTTGTAATCAATACTTTCTCTCTCCTGAGATCAGGTTCTTCTTTTTGTCTCTTTTTTCTGTCATTTGAGTACTTCAGAGCCGTCTTCAACCTCCCTTTGCTGTAAGCCTGGCAGATAAAACTTCATATTTAGGCTTTCTAAGAATTGCTATTTTGTTGGGTCTTCATTGACTCTAGTGTTCTCTAATTTGTTAGCAAGTGTTTGTAAATTCTCCCAGTAATGCTCAACCGGAAAGGTATCCAGTTTCAAACCATTTGTCGAAGGAATGCAAGATGACCAGAGAAGGTGAAATCAGTGTTTTTAGAGCAGAAAGATACTAATACTACAGCTTGGCTGTAGAAGATGACATCTCAGAAATATTGAGCAGCAAAAGCAAGCCAAGGATAAAAAATGAGAGCAAAACTGAATCTCCATTGCTGCCCTCTGAACCCTCTTGGAGAAAAGAAAGGAATTCTACTTCTACCCTTAGCTGCCATTGAGTATTTTTAAGATAAAATATCTCTTCTTTTCCTTAAGAATGCAGAAAAGTCAGGAATGGACGAAGAAGAGTTCATAAACGACAGATCTCTTGATGTATTGGATGGAAGAAAGATCACTCAAACGAGAAATAGGGTAGAAGGCAAGCTTAGTAGTCTTCTAAGTTATTTGATGAAAGAAGATCCTTTTGCTTTCCCAACTTTCCCAATTTTGCTTTCTGATATATCAATTTCTGGGTTTGTTCTTCTCAATCATCTTCTTTCTTGTTATGTACAGGAAAAAATTGATACTTCGTCTAAAGAATGCTTCATCCATGAGTAAAGTATCATTTTCTGTAATCTGGACACAAAACTTTAAGCCAAATCTGCTTTTGATTCGGACAATGAGCATTTTTTCAAAGCTAAGTCTGTCTTTTCTTTGGGCTTTATTGCAATGAAAACTGATGGGCCTGTTCTTGCCTACAAAATGTAACACTCCTTAGATTTCCCACAAATGATGAGAAGGAATCCAGTAGATCATAGTTAAAGAAACAAACTCTTTCTATTTTACAATTTTTCTTTTTGAGAATGCCGTTTCCACAATATTATCTGTTTTGGATCAAAACTGACATAATTTTATTTTTGAGTTTTGTCCCAAAACGTGTCCTACTTGTTAAAAATTAGTGCTGATATGTTGATTAAGTCTTCCTTTATTTTAGGTGGTACAATGGATATTTGTTAGTGGGTGAGTATTTTCAGGAGTTCATGTTTAGTGGAGTCAGTTATTCTAGTCAGTAACTATACTCCTAGCATAAATTATCGGTCTGTTGCTTAATTTTCAAGTGGAAGAAATCTATGCACTTTTCTATTTTGAATGTGTAAATTTTGTGTTATGGTGTCAGAGTCATATACAAAATAAGTGCAATTTTCTTTGACTTGTATTGAATGTTTTTTTTTTCTCTCTCGCAGCAGGTGTAAGATGAATACTGCTAATAATTCTTCTCATGCTGTTGCTGTTGATAAGCTGACTGGAGAAAATTATAGATATTGGAAGCTTTGTATGGAAGCTTATTTATAAGGTCAAGATTTATGGGAACTTATTTCTGGTGCTGAAACGATAATTCCAGGAGATACTCCACAAAATGCAGATTTACGGAGAAAGTGAAAGATCAAACGTGGCAAAGCTTTTTTTGCCCTGCGAACTTCAATTGGTAAAGATTATATTGAGCATGTTCGTGATGTAACATCGCTAAAGGAAGTGCGGGAGACATTTGAAAAGCTTTTTACTAAGAAAAATACGATGCAGTTGCAATTATTGGAAAATGAACTTGCTGGGATTATTCAAGGTAATCTCTCCATATCCGAATATTTTATGAGAGTTAAAAATTTGTGTTATGAACTCTCAGAATTGGATGTGGAGGAACCAATTAGCGAAGCCCGTTTGCGTCATTATCTTATTTGTGGTCTGCACAAAGACTTTATGTCGTTCATTTCTTCGGTACAAGGATGGGATGACACATGTATGCTAATATTTTTGCATAAACTCTCTATTTTATTTCGACTTTTGACACAGTAAATTATATTTTTCCCCTGCAATTTTCATTTGCGATAATCAATAAGAAAGGCGAGGGGATCCATTGATTTCTACCTTTCAGGTTGCACCTCTGTATTTCTTTAACTGTGTGGAAGCCATATGGTGGATCCCTCATTGTCTGTAGTCTCACTTTCCTTCAGACAACTCATCGACACACAAAGGGCCAAATCTTATCAAACAGACATTAGTGGCCTCAGACACAATGTTCACAACTGGGTTTAGTACAGTTGGTCAAATAGAGATTTTAGAGAGAGAGAATGACGAAGAGGGATATAACAAAAATATTTTTTCTTTAATACTCTTTTATAGAACTAAGTGACTCGAGACCAAGAGTAATTCTATTAGGAGAATGAACCGTCTAACCCATTACTTTAAATATTATAAGTAGTAGAGAAAGATTTAAATGAAAGTAAGGTCAAAGCCCAAACAATACCATTAATGTAGTGATAATATAAATTAAAAATAATTTTGTTGAAAATGAAAATAAAAAATAAAAGTCTAACAAAGATAATATTTAGGATAGTCTAAACTCTCAAAAGAAATATAACTAAAAGTATAAATAGTCGAGTCTACTCTTGCATTGCTAACTGATGATTACCCTGATTAAGACTTGAAAGAGAGGAGTTGTTTAGGGAGAGTCGACTAAACTTAGTAAGGATAAAATTTTACATACAGCGTAGAGTAATAAAATATATGAGCATGCCAATATAAAACATTTAATGCAATCTGAGTATAAAATATATAATAAGGCAAGTATTAAAATATTTCACTATAGTGTGGTACATAAAATAGATAAAATATTATTATATAAAATTTCAGTGAAAATAGACTCACTCACAAACTTTGAACACACTATGTCGTCGTCAATAACAGTAATAACGGATATGTTCGGCGATCGCAATAGCCACAAATGACTCTGATTAGGTTTAGGGTTTTGTGCACGGGGACATAATACATATAACTGTTTTATTACTCTAATTAACAAAAAATGAATATATTCTCAAATGGTCGAATGTGCGTAAATAAAATAGGAGTCTCACATGGATCGATCAAATTTGGTTCATACGATCAAGATGGTCTATAAAAAAATAAATAAATGCATGTTCGGATAAAATACATCAAGTGAAAATAAATAAATAAATTATATATATATAAAAGACAAAAACTAACAAGCCATATAAACGAACATGTCATTTTATATAAGAACACTTCTCAAAATAAAGTTTTAGAAAACAATGCAATGTTGTACATAAAAATAAAATCTTACCTCAATCAGGTCTATCAGTGTCAAAGTCCAAAAATCTAAGAAATCAAATAACGAATCAAGAATCAGTCCAAATCTAAGAAAAGTGGTTTACACGGAAAAATCTCATAAACGGCATCCTAAAATCATGGCAATGATTAATTTAAAAACAATTTGATAAGTTCTCATTTTAAATTTTGAATTTAAGGGCGGTTATGTCATGTGACAATAAAATTCCCTAGGAATTAGAAGTTACAAAAGTTTATTTAGTGAAATCTTTGATGGGAAGTCCTATTTGTCATCTTACTGCATGGAAAACAACAGACCTCAGATGGAAGTATTAAGTGGTAAAGTGGGACTTCCCTCTTCTTCTTTCCTCTCTAGTTTTGTTCAATAGGGTTATTATCGTTGCTCCTCCTCCCACTTCTGCAAACCCTAAATATTACAGTTTGTGTTTTTGGACTTAATTTCTATAACTATAGGAGCTGTTGATCAATCTTAGGGTTATGACATTACTTTTCGCTCAATGTTTTCATCAAAGTATTCGAAGAACAACACGAGGCGGCCACAATGAAGCCCGCTCTACGCCATTTTGCTACCTTATGTTTTGTTACTTTTTTTCGTATTAGCCAAAAAATTAATCTAATCTTAATTGAGACTCTAGAAGCTTGAGCATCTATCCATATTCACTCTCTCTCTCTCTCTCTAGTGTGTATGGAATTCCATTAAAAAAATAAAAAAGTGGAATCGTTGTCATTATTTTACTGAAAAGAAGAAGACATGAGCTGTGAAAGTGATAACGTTTTCAAAACCCAAATCCAAGCGCACTCAAACAAAAGAACATTACCCAAAAAATAATTTCAGATTTTCTAAGTGATTCTTCTTTTATTTCTGTGTATTATCTCACCGTCTTTAATCTCACTTTACATATATGTTAGAGTTTAGTATGACCCGAATTTTATTTAGGCAAAGTCGGTAGACCCACAATATAAATCTCATTGAGGGTTTTGTTTTCTCTATAAATTCATGTAAGCATGAGTTACAAAACTCATGGTTGTATTTTGTTTTTCATAGTATATTTATTTATATACTCGTAGTTTTTTTCCCAAAATAGTTTTTCCACATAAATCTGGTGTTCCACGTTATATTTTTTTTTTTCAATTATCATTCGATTTCTAACAAGTGATATTAGAGTCTGGTTGAGAGAGATTATAGAATCTGCATTTCGAAATTCGTTGAAACATCAAATTTTTGCAGTTATTTCGCATCGAACAAGGATTTTGTAATTTTTTTTCATAAAATTACAATTTTTCAAAAAAAAAAAGAAAAGATGAAAAAAAAAAAGAAAAATTATTCTACATGTCATTTATCTTGTTCATGAAGATTTGCTCTTTTCTGCCGTCTAACCGCCATAAAAAATTGTTGCAATGTCCATTGTGAAAGCTTCAATATTTTCTTGCTTTTGAGTTTATCGAAGTCATTGTACCTCTGAGCAATAAATTCTTCATCAAAGGATATCTATTCATCATCAGTCACCATAGATCTACATCATTGTTCACCATTCTCACTGTCAAGCCGTTTCGATTGGAACTATTGTGAGAGTATCCTCTGCAAAGTTTGATTTTTTTTGCTAGAAATTAAAATTGTTGAAAATCTTTATATTTTTAAAAGATTTTTGGGAGATTAAGTTTGACGATTTATGGCAGATTTGGAATCGTAGAACTATATCAATCTTTTGGATTATTTTTGGTTGAAATTCAAATCATGTTTGAATTTTGTAATGTTCGCGATTATTCTGGCATTTGGATTTGATTTGATTGTAGGGATGATTTGTTATGGCAGAAATATCTGAATATTTTGATATATACTTTACAATTTTGTGATATCCATGGTTTTTTGTTTTAGTATTTTTTATGAATATTTTATTGAAGCCAATAATTTTTTTGGACAGATATTTTGTTGAAGAATATGTTTTTTGTAGTGATGAAATTATTAAAATAGATATTCCACTTTTGGATCGAGGTTTGATATTTTGTTATGGAAGGATAACGATAGTGGAATTATAAAGTGTTTTGAAAGACATATTTGATATGATAAGTCATAGAGGCGAGATATAGTTACACATATTTAGATGATATTTTCTGGGATTTCAAAATATCATCATCGTTGTTTAAGTGTTTCTTAAATCGAGTCAACATTAGTTGTTGAATTTACCCTTGAAGATTTTTATAGTTTGAGAATCTGTATATTTCTTTTAGATGGTCAGCTAAGCCCTTTGTTGAAGATCTTCCTTAAGGGTGTTGAAAAGGAAGATTTGAATATTTGAAAATTGATTCCTTGTAGCAAAATTCATTTCGAGGTAGAGATTGCTAGAATTCAAGATTTTGAATTCGTTTTTTGGGTCGGGGTGATGAGCACGTGTTATAGATCTCTTTCATATAATTCATATCAAGATGGAAATTATTAGAGTTTAATGTAACATGATTTTTATTTGGGTCGGTAGGCCCACTGTGTAAATCTCATTTAGGGATTTTTTTTCCTCTATATATTCATGTAAGTTAAAGTCGCAAAATTGACGATTATATTTTGATCTTGATAATAGATTATTATGCTCGTGATTTTTTTCCTATTTTCTTTTTTCTAGTCGTCGTTCAATTTCTAACAATATCAACATTTTAATCATATAAATACTTATCATTTTCTCATTAATAGATTAATTATGATTTATTATAAATAATTAAAATAATAGATAATTTACACCCATAAATAAAACACACATGACAATTCTCTTTGTAAAAACAACTAATCCTCCAAAAGAAGAAATATATTGATTTTTCTGTTGCTGCCATTTTCATGCTTACTTGGTGTGGTTTCATTGGAGTTCGCTAATCCTTGTGTTGGATAAGAAGTTGTCGGATTTCTGTAACTCCCGCCATCTACATCTCAAAACTCCATGCCCACTTTCTCTATTTTTACAAGGAAGCTTCCCCCTATTTAGTTTTGTTTATTTTAGGGCTTATGTATAATTATTTTTAAAATTACCCACTTCTTCATAGTCAAGGAACTCCCTCATGGTTGGCCACTTCTTCAACATCTTCCACCGGTGCGATATGAATAGCTGCCACCGATGACTTCCCACGCTTGAACGCTAATTTCTTTGCTCGGGAATACATTGTGATCGAATGTCTAACCTTGTTGTTCACCGAGAGTATTTCATTGTTCGCCGAGAGTATTTTGTTGTTCACCGAGAGTATTTCACAGTGCAAATGGTCGAGCCCTAGGACGCAGTGGTTTTTGTATAGCAACTAAGTTCAAAGACCGAGGCCCAATTAATGATGACGCCGCCGCGGTGTCTCATGAGACCGCGATGGTCTCTTGAGACACCACTGCAGTTCCTGGGTGAACCACACTTCTTTTCTGAAAAATCACGAACCGCCGCGGCTCCACATTAGCTTGTTAACAGCAAACGTAATAGTGATGTTGGCTTTGTCATTTTCTCATTTGTCAGTGATTAATTTGTTAAAAAATAAAGGATAATGATTAACTTATCATTAATAAAAAATGATAATGGTTAATTTATCATTCTCTCAATTTTATTAATGAAAATTGTGATTTTACTAAATCAATAAAATATTTGATAGTTAAAAGGTTGAAGAAAGAAAACTAGAGAAGTCTAGAGTGGGGTCTGAAAAAAGATGAACAAAGGAGTCCTCAATAACGGCTGGCACTGCTTTAAATCTCTCCAATCTGATGTGAGTAGTACTTTTGGGCGTTTAGATTTCTTCCATTTTCACCGTGCAAAAAAATGATAATTTACAAAATAATTGAATTTAATTTTAATCCTCTTCTATAGTTCTCTTTTTGAAAAATTAACAAAACAAATACTAAAATCAATGATAAGTCAATTACTGAATTATTTTAGCTAACAATTTAAACATTAAACTGTGGAAAATGGATGACGTAAATTGTAACGACCCGATTTTTCGTAAATCTTTTGAAATACGTGAAATTTAAAACTTTTAAAAGACTCATTTTTAAAACGATATCAGAGTGCGAAACCGGACCGCTGCCGACCCTTTTTCGTGAAAGTGTTGCGGAAGCGTTATAAAATCATTTATTTAAAATATTGCGAAAGCGTAAATAAATCGTTTATGGAAGAAATACTAAATAAATCAAATATTGCGTACAATTTAATAAAACTTAATTTAATTACATCTGTTTCTTATTTTACTGTTTTAGCCTGGCTAACCACAAGCTCCTTTACGTTCAAATCCTTCATTTCCACATTTTATTATTTATTCTTCATTTTTGCATTGACTCCTAATTTTGTGCATTTGTTTCACGCATACAAGTACCTATACCTACGCCACAAGTATACTGTATACTCAAAGGCTTAGTAAGGAAAAAAGATTTAATGCAACGCGATATACATCTCTTTAGTCCATTTTGGAATTGAGGCCACCCAAACCAATCCTTTCATTAAGTCATTCGTTCGTTATTACTTTACATTAGTCCATTCGTTCATTACTCGTACATCGAGCGGAAGATTGGAGAGTTCATAGGGGATGGAATAGTGGATCGGATATAACCTTTTACTTGCAGCTAGTTCCCCGTTCCCAACATGGTAGGGGGTGTCGCCCAACTGCAGACTAGACTCGCTACCCATCTGCCCCCCAACTTCCAATTTCCTTCATTTTCTTCACATTTTACCTCACTTATACATGTGTGAGTACCACCCCAATGTGGCACTCTCTATTGGTTTCTATTAGCATGATGCATGACGATACATTCTCAACCTAACATGATGCATGATGCTTTATACTGTAACATTAACAGAAATTCAAGAGCGCACTGAAATAAAAATAACTGTAATTGAAATTGCAGAAATTGAAAGCACATGTTAATGTAAACAACCAATAATTGAATAACGCATATCATAGAAAGTAATTGACAATCATATTGAAATGAAAGCAAGCTGTAATTGAAATTGCGCATATAGTAATTAACAGTGATTGAAAGTAAATGAGCAATAAAGAGATGGTAAGGTAGACATGCAATGAATTACAATTAACTAAACATGCTCGATAAACTAAATTAAACTAAACATGCTCAGACACTTAGTAAAATTAAACTAACATGTTCACAATTAATAATTTAATGGAAACATACTTTAGACAATAAATAACTAAAGACAAGAAACATGCTTATAAATTCGTAATTCTTATTCTTATTGATTAAACATGTTTTTATTCTAATTAATTAAACATACTACAATTAATAATCTAGGTTATTGTCCTAGTTAATTACATGCTCCAGATGATTACTTGCTCAAGAAAGAATTACAATTATTATCCTAGATGATTTAAACATGTTTTTGTTCTAGTTAGTTGATTAAACATGCTAATAATTATTCTAGTTACTTATTATCTTAAGTAGTCGTCCTAGTCAATTTTCATGCATCGAGAATAGTTACCATTTTATTTAAGTAAGCAACCAATTAATTATTTAAGCATACTCAATTTAATTATCGATAATTAGTTAATTAGACATTAGTTCACATACTTAGATTAATTAAATTATTTACATGCTTAGATTAACTAAATTGGTTAACATGCTCAATTGATTTACATGCTCAACGAGTTGGTTAATTAACATGCTCCAGGATTAGTTATTACATAAACAACTAGCTAAACATGTTCAACTCAGCTATTTAAAGACTAGTTAATTAAACGTGCTCATATCTACTTAGTTAATTAAATATGCTTGTAGTTAATAACTAATCAGCAAGTAAACAATAATGAAAATGTAACAGCTTGTGGTTAATAACTAAACAAGTGAACATTTAAACACAACAAGTAAACATTTAAACACAACATAGGACTCTTAGCTCATTTTTGGACTTCACATAACTATTTATCATTCACTTGTTCCACTTTCATTTCAACCATCACTATCAATTGCAGAAATCATTTGCAGTAAAGGAAATACTTGCAGGAATTTAACAACATTATGTATAAAATTGTAGGAAGCTAACAAACAAAGGAGATCACGGAGCTAACAACCACAAAGGGAATCAAACAATAAAGAGTCTACGGACTATCAAAGGAAATATCATAGAGCAACAATAACTACAGAGTACTAGCAATCCATACTATCACCAACACAAGGAGTATCTACAGCAAGGAATCAACAAAGGAAAATACAACATGTAATCATGGAACTATCAACTGGAAACAAACTAACAACAATTAGCAGTAAACATTTCAGGGAACCAACATAAAACTCATGCACTCTACTTGTGATGTTGGGCCTCCACAGGTCAAGACACTCATATTCCCTTACCACTAACAAAGACACAGAGCAAGGACAACACTCCACAGCTCACCACTGGCTCGCACCTCACGGACAGCAGGGAGCAGCACACAGCAGCTTCATCTCCCACAACAGTTCCGAGCTCACGAACAGAGACCTCACATTCAGCTCCCAGCTTTCGCAGCTCACCTTCAACCTCACTCACGTTTCACACTCAACCCACCAAGGCCAACCCACACTTCACTTAATCTGAAACTCACTCTCAGTTTCTCACTGGGACACTCTCTCTCTCGCAGGCATTACACACGCAGAAAGGGAATAGGGCTGGGAGAGGAAACGTTGGACTCTCCAAATGGCGGAGAGGGGAGAGGGATATTAACAGAATGGAGGAGGCAGGAAGGGACGCCTTGGGGAGGAGAGGTCGGCTCCAGCCAGGGGGAGGTCGTGGTCTATGGGTCGAGGGTGGGGGAGAGTCAATTCTGTCGGGGGAGTTAATGGTTACACGACAATTTCCATCATTTTAACTATAATTTTTTGTAGGTCTGGGCTATTTCAGACGAGTGCGGACGCACTGGTCTCGTCTGCATTCATCTGCAAGAGTAAAATCCTAAAGGCTAAATCGCTTCCTCGGACGAGAACTGGCGTCCTTGTCCTGTCCGTACCATCTGCAGATGACATTCAAACGCATTTTGGTGTCAGCATAAAGCGTCTGCACGCATCCGAATCTGTCCATAAATTGGACATAGTCAATTTGGACGCAGCTAATCCACGTCTGCATTCGTCCGCATGCGTCAAGGGTTCGGACAGACTCAATGCAGACGAAACCACCCTCGTCCGCATACATCCAGACTCGTCCGAAACTGTCCAGGATTCTGACAGATTTAATCCGAACGCAGCCACCCACGTTTGCATCGTCCGGACATCGTCTGCAACTCCACAACACAGTGAAGTCAGGACACAAAATCGCGTCCTAAGTTGTCCCAAGGCTAAGGGTGACGTGCAATGCACTTGAGGAAAACACGTCTCGTCCGCAAGTTGTTCGCATGTGTTTGGAAGTCGACATTCAGACGCATTAGGACGAAAATTTCTCGTCCTGGTGCGTCCCAAGCATTGGGGACGCCACACTTACAGATAATATAAGTCGTCCGCAGGCGTCCAAAAATGCCTTGGACAGCCTTCCTTCATATTTTTCCCACTTAACTTTTATCCCCTAATATTTTTTCCATAAATACACGTCATAAAATGACACGTATAAATACGCAATGTAATGTCCTAATTACCCCATCCTTCAGTTCATCGCGTATACAAGGAAAATGTAACAAAAATACCCCTAGACTTAATGCTCCGAACACGTCCTTGGTAATACCCCGATAATTATCCCACTTAAAAAATTGGGGTGTTACACAAATATCACTGTTACATATTGAAAAAAACATTACCGTGAAGACGAAGCGGAAACATTACTCTCTGCAATCCTAATTCTACTTCAGTTTTATGCTAAAATCAAAATAATTGAAGCAATCTTACCCCGAAAACAATGTTGGGAAGCTCCAGCATGGTCTCCTCATCGTCGAAAATAATTCCCACATTTTTAGTTTTCGAACATCTTCGATGTCTCACCCCTCTTTTCGACTTCACTCGTCAAGTTCTCATTGCTATCTTCTCTTTCTTATTTCTGGTCTGTCGTCGTCATTCAATGTTCATCACCAATGTCTCACTTTCCGCAAGTAGAACTGTTGGGTTTTAAGTTCCCTCACACTGCGGAATTACCGTTGTTCATAACAATGGTAACGTGCGTAACCTATGTATCATGAAAAAACAATTTTAACATGAACATAAATGGACCGTTGTTATTGTTGGTTTTTAGGTTCCTTCGCACGGCAGAATTACCGATGTTCATAACAACGGTAGCGTGCATAACCTATGTATCATGACAAACAATTTTAACATGAACATAAAACGGATCGTTGTTATAATATATTGATACTAATATGTATTTAGATCTAATCTAAAAGATAAAGAATTTTACCTTTGTAGCTTACTTCACACGGGTACAAAATCAACCTTCGATCTTCTCCGCCAATCCTCCTCACCTCGAATAAGCACGTGTGGACATGATGAACGAAACAAGATCACACTCAATTTATGATAGATCGTTTTTCAACACATGAGTGATCTATTTGAATTTATAAAACACTTTTCTAAAGCCAACACGGAAGACATAAATTTTTCTCTCAAAATGGATTCCTTAATCTCAAAGATTTCAACAACTTTAACTTTTTCACCAACCTCCATGTAATGAAATTAGACCTCTATTTATAGTGGTATTGCTCCTTAATGACCATTATGACATTTAGAGAAAAGCACTACAAATTCCTCATTACATTTATAAAAATGTTATGAAAATCAAAAGTCTTGTCACCATAACTCAACACTTAGCACATTTAAGTTATAACACATTTATAACAAAAATGTTATGGAAAACAAAAGGTCATGACATTAAATCAAATTTGACATTAATTCAAATTTGACAAAATTCATTTTAAAAACTATTTTTAAAAGTTACTTTATATTTGTTAATTAATTGAATAATCAATAATTCAATTATGAAATATAACAAATATATTAACTTTGACAACTTTTGTCATTTTGTCTTAATTAATTGAATAATCAATAATTCAATTATTTCATCTAATGAAAAAATAATAATAAACTTACTCTTGAGTATATTAAATAATTAATTCACAATTAATTATTTAATCTCATTTGTTCATTTTTCTATTATTCCAATAATGATAGAAGGTGACAAAGGGACCAATGGACCTATAGTTTTAAGCTACAATAATATTTCGTTAATTAATATAAACTCTTTATATTAATTAACATAATTATTAACTCTAAAGTAATTCCACTAAATACTTAGAGTTGCATTCTTAAAATTATAGAGTATATTTACTTAAAGTAATATCCATTGATATAGTCATTACATATATATTAACCCTCCATTTGGATTCGCAATAGAGCTAGGTTTATAATCCGTTAACCTCTCATATTGCGTATTTATCCTTGACTACTATTAGTTCTTGATTGAATAATTAATTCATAACGATTATGAATTGCGCTTTAATTATTCGATCTTTGAATTAACAAACAAGGGAATCTATAGAAATGAATTTCATTGTATCGATATTAACATTCTCAACTATTCATTTTAATTTACTCTCAATATACAAGGTATACGAATCGTAACTTGTACAAAACTTTACCGAGTAAATCAAAGAATAAATTAAAATAAAATAGGAGTTTATTAAATACAACGAATTAAGATTATACATATATGACCATCATTATGATAAAATTAATTGTTCTATATTTAACAAAAATTATAAAACAATATAATTTTTATCTGGTCCATTTCTATATAATCATATTATATAAAACATATTTATCTTATGTCACTATATATTTAGTCGGGACATGACTATACATTCTTAATGAGATAAACTATGTTTATCTCTATGAACTATTTGAAGATTCCATACTTCAAATATAAGCCATGGACATATTTTGGTTATTACTCTTTATATTTTATCCCACATATATACAATATATATGTTAATATAAAGTCAGCATAAATAACCAAGGAATTTTGTATGAATTTTATAAAAAATAATCTAAAATGTTAACATAATATCAATCAATATAAATTTATTCATATATTATAAAATTGTTCTATTACATTTGCTTGTTGGGCACATTACTCCCAACAGTTATAATATATCAATAATCATATATATAAAAATATCTTATTTTAGATCTTATCTAAAATATTAAGAAATTATACGTTTGTAGCTTACTTCAAATGGGTACAAAATCAACTTTCGATCTTCTCTGTCAATCCTCCTCACCTCGAATTAAGTACGTGTGGGCGTGATGAATGCAATAAGATGACACTCAATTTATGATAGATTATATTCTCAACACATGAGACGATTTCTTTGGATTTAGAGAACGCTTCTCTAAAGCCAACACGGAAGACACACAAATTTGTTCTCAAAATGGATTCTTTAATTTCAAAGATTTCAACTACACATACTAATGAGGTTAAAGTTCTATTTATAGTGGAATAACTTCATAATGGTCAATATGACATTTAGAGAAAACCATTACAAATATTAATATTTCATTTAAGTTAGAATACATTTATAACAAAAATGTTATAGAAATCAAAAGATCTTGTCATCATAGTTCAACATTTGGCACTATGACATTAACTCAAATTTAACATTAACTCAAATTTGACATAATTCATTTTAAAAACTATTTTCAAAAGTTACTTTATATTTGTTAATTAATTGAATAATCAATAATTCAATTATTTTATTTAATAAAATATAACAAACATATTAAGTATGACAACTTTTATCATTGTGTCTTACTTAATTCCATCTAATTGAATTAATTAATTGAATAATCAATAATTCAATTATTCCATTAAATGGAAAATAATAAACTTATTATTGACTGTATTAAATAATTAATTCATAATTAATTATTTAATCTTCTTTTTTTCATTTTTTTATTATTCAAATAATAATAGAAAGTGACAAAGGGACCGATGGACCTATAGTTTTAAGCTCCAATAATATTTTGTTAATTAATATAAACTCTTTATATTAATTAACGTAATTATTAACTTTAAAATAATTTCATTAAATACTTAGAGTTGCATTCTTAAAAACTATAGAGTATATTTATTTAAAGTAAAGTCTATTGATTTAGTCATTATATATGTATTAACCCTCTATTTATATTCATAATAGAGCTAAATTTATAATCCGTTAACCTCTCATATTACGTCTTTATCCTTGGCTATCATTAGTTCTTGATTGAATAATTAATTTATAACGATTATGAATTGTGTGCTAATTATTCGATCACTGAACTAACAAATAAGAGAATCTATAGAAATGCATTTCATTGTATCGATATTAACATTCCAGCTATTCATTTTAATTCACTCCTAATATTAGGGGTGGGAACGGTTCGGTTCGTTTTGGTTTTTTACCAAATTAGAACCGAACCGACTCGGTTCAGTTTTAAATTTTTTAAACTGAAACCGAACCGAGAGTAGTGGAAAACCGAACCGAGAACCGAACCTCGGTTGCGGTTCTAATCGGTTCAGTTTCTGTTTCAGTTCTGTTTTTTTCATAATATCTATTTTTATATGTTTGGTTCAGTTTTTTGGTTTTTTCTAGGTTTTGATGTCGGTTCAACAGTTCGGTTCTTTTGATTTAATTTAACAAAAATAATTAAAAATAAACAAACATTCAAACTCCACTGGAGAAAATAAATATCAATCTTCGTTAGCAGATTTCACTATACTAATTCAACTTACTTCAACTTACTTCTAGAGAACAATCAACGTTCTACATCAGATTTCAAAATTGAACATTCACTTCAGAACATCAGACTTCAAAATTGAACATTTTCTCTATAATCAAAATTCTACATAAGACAGCTCTTCAGAAAATAAATAATCAACAATCAACATTGAACATTCTATCTTATCTCTAGAAAACAAGTACCCAACCTTCCATCTCTTCGGAAAAAAAAATTCCAAAAGTCTATGAAGCACTGAAAATGTTGATTTGAAAATTGGAACATAAAGCACTGTCTATGAAGAAACAACCTCAAATGATCAATAATTTCAAACTAATTATGTGTAATTATACAAACGAAGCTATTAAACTATGAAGAATAGAAAATTGATTTAACATTGAAGACTGAACCTGTGAGCTGTGAGAGAACAGATTGGACGAAATTGTCTGTGAGTGTGAGTTTGTCGTCGCCGTCACCAATGTTCGGCAAAATCGTCTGTGAGTGAGAGTTTGTCGTTGCGTCGCGCATCAAAGTCCACCTTCTGTTAAAGAAACTTCAAGAGAGAACATGTTTGCATCGGTCGGCAACTGGCTGTGGTTTCAGCTGCTACAGATTGGACAAACGGGATGTGGGAGACTCGCGAGCAGATGCGGCTAGAGAAGAAATCGACTGAGACTAAGAGAGAATGAGAGATGAGATGAACTGATGAAAGGAGCCAGAGAGGTAGGGTTTTGTTCCACTTTATGAGGCACTAGGCAGCACTCAGCAATGGGCTCGAGGGGTTACCGGGTTATTAGGCAAGAGGCAGACAAGCAGATAGCACAGCACAGCACAGCAGCAGGCTCGAGGTGGGAATTTTTTTTTAAAAAATCAGGTCGATTGTCGGTTTCTCGGTTTTAAACCAAATGAACCGAGAACCGAACCGAACCCTTTCGATCTGGTTCGGTTCGGTTCTAACCAAAAAAATCTCTTTGTTAAACCGAATCGAACCGATCAAAATCAGTCGGTTCGGTTCAGTTACCCGTTCGAACCGAACCGATTCCCACCTCTACCCAATATATAAGGTATACGAATCGAGCTTATACAAAACTTTACCGAGTAAATCAAAGAATAAATTAAAATGAAATAGAAGATTGTTAAATACAACGAATTAAGATCATACATATATGACAATCGTTATGATCAAATTAATTGTTCTATATTTAACGAAAATTATCAGAACAATATAATTTTATATGGTCTAGTCCTATATATTTGTATTATATAAAACATATTTATCTTATATCACCACATATATAGTCAAGATATGACTATACATTCTTAATGAGATAAACTATGTTTATGACTATAAACTATTTGAAGTTTTCATACTTCAAATATAAGTCATGGACTTATTTTGGTTATTACTCTTTATATTTTATCTCACATATGTACAATATATATGTTTATATAAAGTTAGCATAAATAACTAAGAAATTTTCTATGAATTTTATAAAACATAATCTAAAATATTAACATAATTTCAATCAATATAAATTTATTCATATCTTACAAAATTGTTCTATTACATTTGTTTATTGAGCACATTACTCTCAACAAGAACGACATCATTCTGCTGCAGAGCGTTGTTTTTCAATAGCAGAAAGTAATATTTTAAATCTTTTTAGTGGAAAGATAATGTTCTCTACGAAACGACAACGCTTTTTAAAGGAAAACGTATCTACGATGTTTGCTCATTTCATTTCTCATAGTTCAATGTTTAAATTATGAGAAAAAATTATTCAGTGGTTTACTTGTCATTAATCTCATAATTTAGTAGTTATTTTGTTAACTTTTTTTTTAACATTGTAATTTAAAATAGAAGACTAATAGTTCAAAACTAATATTAAAAAAAACAAAAATAACATTATACAATTATTTATTATTAGTCTAGATTCAATCAATATCACACTAACTAGTAATTAATTCAGATAGTTAAAGTTTTTTAATATCATGACTAGAGAGCACTAAGCTAATTTTTTTTAAATTAAAAAAAACACAATATTTTTTGGAAATTTAAAGGAATTATTGGAGTGACGTAAGCAACAAGATGACAGAATGGGAGGAAAGATTCCAACTGTCCCTTAAAACTGGAAGTTGTTGTCAGAGAGAGTAGGGTTAGGCCTATACCCTATGCCTAATCTCTTCCAAAATAATAGCTTTTGTTGCCCTTTCTCTTCTAATTTTCTTTCCACCAAATCAACTATCTCAACTCATCTCACATATGCTAGTTTATGTTCGTCTTTAAAGAAAACTATAGGCATCATCCCGGTCGAATTCCTCTTTTTTCATTCCATTAGAGTGTTCTTCACTAAAGGAGATTATGATAATATCGTTTTGTCTTTAAAGAAAACGACTCATATCATCTATTTGTCAGCCTACTCTGTGAAAACAAGAATGCTTCAAAATGATGTTGATTGTGAGGATCCAGCCAATACCAATAGAGATACACAATCTTAAATCGCTTGGGAGAGTGAAAAATAAATAGTTTATAAGTAGAGTTCTCCTTCCTACTAGTACAACATTTTTTGGGTTAACCTCAAGAATAAAATCGTGCAAGTTTCGACTTAAAGCGAACAATATTTTACTACGAGCACTGGATGACTCCATAATCTCGATCAAATTTCACATTTTTTATTCCTTTTTTACTAATACTCATTTCATTATAGTGGTCTTTGTTAGAGTATATTATGATCATATCAATCTTCCTTAAAGAAAACCATTGATATTATTTAGATCAAATTCTCGATTTTTTTAACACCCATTTCGTTATAGTGGTCTTTATTTCAATATATTACGAATTACATTGTTGGTCCTTTAAGAAAACGACTAATATCATCTCTATCAAATCCCCTATTTTTTGAGTAATACCTGTTTTCATATAAGTCTAAGGTGAAGTTATTAAAAGTAAATAAGATGGTAGGGAGGGGGGTGTTGTGAGAAAGGGTAGTAAAGACCCGACAGACATTAAGTAGGAAGTAGCCAAACCAGAAGGTGAAGTGTCGTCTTCAATGGCATACATAAGTGGCAAAAGCATGTGGCCTCACAAATATGGACATATATTTTTGCTAAATCTATGATCCACATGTTTGAATACACTTGCTACTTCTCATAACCTACACATCCAACTTTCCCTATGTTTGGTTCGATGCTCGATTGATTTGTCACGAAAGATATATCAGGTTTCCCTCGATTCGACTAGTTGAACTCTTTCATTTCGATATGTGTTTTCCGATTTTGAACTCTGTTTTCCGATGCTTGATGTTTTATTTGACGGTTTTGAAAGGTGCCTTTTGTTTCCCTCTCTCCTAAGAATTTGATTCTTTTGTTTTTCATGTCATTTGAAGTTTAATCATAGAAAAAGTGTATTCATTGTAAAAATGAACCTCTGGGAAAAAACAAAGGAGGTAGCTCTGGGAAAAAACAAAGGAGGTAGGGAGAGGGAGAGAGAGTGGGAGAGAATTAAAATAATTATTTAAATAAGGATAAAGAATTATGTGTGTCGGTTAAGGCCATTACTCACAATTCTCCACCAAAAATAGAATATAAAACAAATAAAAAAAGGCAATTTTTTTCAATTGGGAAAAAGATGCTCTTCTTGAATCTAACAAAATCTACCTATATATGTTTGTCTTTTAATTTTTTTAATTAGGGAAATTGAATAATTTGAAATTAAATTACGGGTAATGCTTAACCTATACTTTTATGCAATATTTATGTGTCATTTATTTCTTGATATATTGTTGTAACTATTTACAATATATCATAATTGTTCTACTAATCGATAAATAGTACGTCAGAGTTGTAAGATTATAGTATAAACTTATAATGCATATCTAACATTATTTTAAATTTATTTATATAACTATTAAAAACTAAATTTGATGAGTTTAATGACCTTCTTCTTAGGAGAGTGGTCCTTGAGAGCAAAAGCTATCCCACAAATACCATCCTTATACCACAATAGCATCCTTTTAAGGGAACACCAAATTGCCTTAAAACCTCGACTAGTTTTTCGATCCCTTTTATTTTACTAAACTTAATTGATTAGTTGTTGTTTGTCGAAATATTATCGTTCTCTATCCCGATAATAATGGAAAATATATGTTTTATCTGAGAGTTTTAAAGAAAACTCTCGCAACCCAGATCAAATATGGTTTAATCTTGATCTAATAGATGAGATATATGTTGAAAATCCGGTTATTTTGAGAGTTTAACGAAAACTCTCACAACCCAGATCAAATAGGGTTTAATCTCATTCTAATAGATTTGAGATATATGGCAGTCTACCCTTTCGAGAACAAGAATTGTCACACTCCTAGGTTAAAACTAGTAAAGTTGCACAATCTCACCTCAATTAGAAAAGATTTAACGCATAAATAATTAACTAACAAGATGCATTTTAAAGTAAGATCTAAGAATAAAGTCGTACAACTCTCGACCCAAAGCAGAAAATATCATGTTGGTAGAAACCGAGGTCCATGTGATGCCTTTGGTTACACCAAAAAATTTAATTGCAAAAATAAAAATTATGTACTTTTCTAAAATTTTCTTGGTAAAAGTTATAATTAAGAAAGATGGAAAAAGTGGCATAAATTATTAAAAATGAATTATTTGGGTAGAAACTTGTTAAACATATATGTTGTATTCATAACAATCTTAAGGGTTGGAAGCCAACTAAACTTGAACTCTTTGGATGTCATGAGAGATTATCATAATTGGCAATGCCATTTTCTTTGTTGGCGTGCCCCCACCTCGAATCCATTACATATAGCATCCCATTTCTCAAAACTTTATATTTAATGTACGATGTTTATGTATTGAAAATCTCAATTTAGACGGTCTGATGTGTGATATGATTATGAACATTGAGAAGAACATGCGCAAAAAATACATTGTGGTACCTTTCGTTATGGGAGAAATTAGTATATGTAACTTAATATTGTGATACTAATTTTATAAGGTCATATCACATTTAAGCATTTTAAACATTTAAAAATTTTAAACTCGAGCGATTATTTTTCATCATTCTTTATTATTTTTAAGGTAACTTAATATGTAGTAGAATCTTCTAATAAGTTTACCCACTACAACAATTCTTGGAACGGAAAAAATTACGATATGTTATGATGAACTCTTTTAATTGAAAAAACTCGATTTGCACCATGAAGTATTTGTATATAGTTTTTAAACTATAACACGATGTTTGCTGTTTAAAAAAAATAACTATGAACTGTAAGATTATGACAGTTAATCTTATTCATTTAGTTACACTTCAAATCTAACTGAACTGATCAATTTCGATTTCTAGATTCAGGAATAGAAAATGAATCGACAATGTTTCATAATCGAACTCAAACGAAATTGAAACCGAAATCAAGCCCAACTGAAAAGAAGCTAAGTAAAAACGTATTTTTTCCATATGCCTTTTGTAGGATTTCGGTTCGGTTTTTGTGTTTGGGTTTATTGAACCGGTCCCACGTAAGGAAAAGAGAAGGGTAAAAAATATTTTTGCAAAGGTGGAGAAGAAAAGGCAAAGGCGAAAGGCAAAAAACCGAAATGATTGCTTGAATGAGATGGGACCCACTTTCTCAAGTCTCCCTGTTTTTTGACTTTCTATTGGGTCCCACACGGGCCACTCATTGTCTTTATGGATTTAATTAAAATAAATAAATAAATGAATAAAAGCACCTCACGTGGAGTCTGAACCAAAGGCTCTGTCCAGCCACAATAAAAAGTGGCTCTCATTTCATTCTACTTCTTTTTTTTTTATTAATTAAATTAAATTAAAAACTCCATTTTCTCCGTTCTAATTTTATTTTTTATTAAAATATATATATATAAATAATTAAATTATTATTAGTAGGAGAAATTAATTTATATGTGAAAATGATATAATATAAATAATTTCAATGAAGAATAATTGATTTTTCTTAGGGAAAAAAAAAAGCTTTTTTAAAGCCCAACCCTAAAATTCGCAGTCATTATCTTTGTTGCTTAAAGTTCATTTGCCCTATTCCCTCTTCCTTATCCTTCTTCCCTCTTTTCAGGACCTCCACACAGCAAAACCAGAAGAGCAGTAAACAACAGACGAAGGAAGAGGTTTCTGCAACTTGAACATTTGGATTTGATTCTTGGGTTTTGTTTTTTTTACTCATAGTTTTACTGAAGAGTTCAAGAAAAGATTGGGATTTGATCCTAATTTTCTCATGCGATCATGGAAGGAGGAGACGAGCTCCACCATCACCACCATCACAACCACCGCCCAACTTTCCCGTTCCAATTGCTGGAAAAAAAAGACGATGAAACTTCCTGCTCCAGCTCCGCCTACCCTTCTCTAGCCATTTCAGCAGATCCGCCCACCTCGTCCACCCGTTTACAAGTCACTGTCGCCACATCAGCGGAGACCTCCAAGAAGCCTCCGCCGAAGAGAACCTCCACAAAGGACCGCCACACTAAGGTCGATGGCCGAGGACGTCGCATCAGAATGCCAGCTCTTTGCGCCGCGAGAGTTTTCCAGCTTACTCGCGAGCTCGGCCACAAGTCCGACGGCGAAACAATCGAGTGGCTCCTCCAACAAGCGGAACCCGCCGTGATCGCAGCAACGGGAACCGGAACAATACCAGCGAACTTCACTTCACTTAACATATCATTAAGAAGCTCCGGCTCAAGCATGTCCGTACCATCTCAACTTAGATCAGTTTCCTACTATAATCCGAATTTCTCCCTTCAGCAACCTAGAAGAAGCCTTTTCCAAGGAATAGGGTTGTCCCCGGAAAACACATCGACGTTACTGAATTTCCAGTCAAACAGTCCGGGTTCTATGCTGCAAGCAAAGCAAGAACTGAGAGACACTACACTAGACCTATCAGAGGGAGACGAAGGAATCGGCCGGAAGAGAAGACCGGAGGAAGATTTATCAACGCAGCATCAAATGGGAAGTTATTTCCTGCCGTCGACCGCAGCAGCCATTCCAGCTACACACGGAGCCCAAATTCCGGCAAACTTCTGGATGCTTACTAATCCCAATAACCAAGTAATGGGTGGCGACCCAATTTGGACATTTCCTTCGGTTAATAATAGTGGTTTGTATAGAGGGAACATGTCTAGTGGGTTACATTTCATGAATTTTTCCACCCCGGTGACAATATTGCCCGGCCAGCAATTAGGGTCAGCCATCGGAATATCCGGCAACGGCGGTGGTCCGAGCGAGGAACATTTAAGTATGTTGACAGGGTTAAACTCGTACCGATCAATGCAAATTTCAGACATGATGGAATCTCCCAGGACTCGATCTCAGTCACACCACGGAGCAAGTGGTAGCGGCGGAGGTGATGATCGGCACGACTCAACTAGTCACCAATCATGAAATGTTGCCCACCGGTGGAGCCTCCGATCCCGTGTTGAGATTTTGATTTTATTTTTTTGGTTTATTGATTTTTTTAATTGTGTGATTAATAATGGGTTCTTAGATTTGGTGAGACCATATTTTTAACGAGAGAGGGGATTTTATGAGTATTGTTGGAAAGTGTCATTTCATTTTTCACTTTGCAATTTAAGAAAATCACTTATTTTATTTCCTCTCTCTCTCTCTCTCTCTAGAATTGATATTTGCTCCGTTCATTTTTTATAATTGAGTATTTTATTTGTTAATGAAAATTTTTGAGTGGTTAACTTGTTATTGAACCTCATAGGTAGTGGTTGTATTTTTTAATTAATCTTGGTTTTTTTATTTAATTTGGATAGGTTGGGTTCAGCGTGGAATCATTAGCAATTTGGTCACAGACAAAGCAGGTAATGACAAATAAAATGTATAATTACTCTTGAAGATGATCAATTGTAACAATGGCTATCTATAAATTGAGTTTCTGGACCAAGATTGAGATAATTTCCTGAATTACATTAATTTTCATAGCCTCAGAAGAGAAATCATTGTGTAGTTGAGCCAGGCCAGATGAAACTACAAGGCAAAGTAGCCATAATCACCGGCGGCGCAAGCGGTATTGGAGAGGCCACTGCTTGTTTATTCGCCGATCACGGTGCTCGTATGGTTGTGATTGCCGATATTCAAGACGAATTAGGCAGCCGAGTGGCCGAAGCGATCGGAACTCACAGATGCTCCTACGTCCACTGCGACGTCGCCGATGAAGATCAAGTGAAGATGATGGTGGAATCGACGGTCCAAAATCACGGCCAGCTCGACATCATGTTCAGCAACGCCGGAATTCTCAGTGCTCAAGATCAGACCATTCTGGAGCTCGATTTCCCGGCCTTCGACCGCCTCTTCGCAATCAACGTCCGAGCTATGGCTGCGTGCGTGAAACACGCGGCGCGTGTAATGGTGGAGCGTAGTGTGAGGGGGAGCATTGTGTGCACCGGAAGTGTAGCCGCCACACGCGGTGGCGAACGGAGGACGGATTACTGTATGTCGAAGCACGCCGTGTTGGGGCTGGTTCGATCTGCTAGCGTACAGCTTGCGATGCACGGGATTAGAGTGAACTGCGTATCGCCGAATGCGTTGGCGACGCCATTGACGGTTCAGGCTCTCGGCATGGGAATGGAAGAGGTTGAGAAGGTGTACGAGCAATATGCGAGGTTGAAAGGCGTGGTGTTGAGACCAAGAAACATCGCCGACGCGGTGCTATTTCTTGCTTCAGGTGATTCTGAGTTTGTCACCGGCCACGATCTCGTCGTCGACGGCGGCTTCTGCGCTGGTACTTCCTGATCCATTTTTGCAGCGAAATAGGTTCTACCATGTTAGTTGCCGTTGTTTCAGTCAAAATAAAAAAAACTACAAGTCGTTTGTGATAGTATCTATTTTTAAATAGCAAGTATATTGCCGGAAATGTTAGTTGTATTGAGTAATAATTTTGATATTAAAAACAAATGTAAAATCGAAACCAAATCGGATTTGTAACCGAAGTTTTGGTTCAGTTCTGATTCTGTTTCAAAACACCGAATAAGCAGTTTTGGTTCGGCGATGGGCAAACCGAAACTGTTGTCGTTCAGTTCGGTTCCACACTAAAACCGAACTGAACTGCAAGTTGTACACCCCCATTAATTTATTCACGATACAAAGTTTGAGATTTAATTTGTTAAAAAAAAGTTAAAATTGAATGAATTTCATAGTTCGAATTTTATGTTTTTTAAACAAAATTCAAGATTTTAAGATGAGTTGAACTCTAAAATTTAGTATTTAATTTATATTTTACCCTAATCGTTATATAGTATAAAATAAAATGTACGGCTTAATAAAAAAAAAATTAATCCAATTCTTTAAGGGAAGATAATGAAATAAATAAGTTTCGTCTCTTGGCTCACTCCCATGATCATGGTTAAACTTTCGTCTCCTTCGAAAATCACAAGCATATAAAGAAAATTTGCTATGTCACAAAACGATATTGTCACGCCTCAAAGAGGACCCGAGACAGAACGAAAAACAATCCAGCTAAAAAAGGAGACCGAATCATCTAACCCTCACTTAAATCCAATAAATAGCTGTGGAAGACTTAAGCATTCACGTCACAAATTAGACCCAAAATAAAGGTCTAAAAGTAACAATAATATAATACCAGTTAACCAAATATAAAACTAAAAACTTAAAAATAAGATTTTAGGATACAAACCTTCCTAAAATATTCTAAGTATTTGTACAAATAAAGATGAAATAAATTATATGACGAAAATTCTAAATTACACTCCTGAAGTGGCAGTGAGGGACTACTCTGATTAATTCCTGAAAAATAAAGTCAGATTGGGGTGAGTCGACAAAACTTAGTAGGGATTTATCTTATATTTAACTTTTATGTCATATGAGTTTAACGTACATTTTTCAGTTAATTAAAATAATAGATTAACATAAAAAAATGTTAATGGATAATAATTTAAATAACAAATTTAACGGCGATACTAAGGCGATCTCAAATAGCCAAAAAGACTCTGATCAGGTTTATGGATTCGCAACTCAAGGACACGGCACATACAGCTGTCCTATTACCTATTTGCATTTTAGGGATTTGAACCCAAAGACATTTGAAAAATCTCCTATTATCCAATTCAATAACAAACAAATACATTCTATACGACAGAATGTGTGAAAATTAATTATAAAAAAAATAATCTGACGATTATGAAAATGACTGCATCGTTAAAATCTTAGAGTCGTCTCAAAATAATTATTTTTAAAATAAAATGTAAATGTAGTGCATAATAATAACTCATACCTCACTTGGGCCAACTGATATCAAGTCCAATAGGAAAGAGCCCAATGGCAGAAAATTCTGATAATTTTTATAGTCTTGGAACCTAACAGTAATAATTTATAAAATTTATGATTTGAATGTTTCAATCAATTATTGGACTAAGACAAAATGAACTCTAGCTTATCTAGAGCAGCCCAATGGATTTTACAGTAGCCCAATTAGTTCTGGGCAGCCCAATGAACTTCTGGGCAATCCAATGGTCCACTCATGGACCAAATTCATCAGGCCTAGCTTGGATGATCCAACTTGCAGCCCTCCCTTGGACTGAATCCTTACTAGTGACTCAGTAGAGTCGTTGGTCAAAAGTGTAGCCAAGGCATGAATTAAAAATCTCATTCCAAACCTCAACTGCTCTTCTCCAACACATATTCATTCACAAGTTCACAGACAAAATTTCTTGAACCAAAAATTTCAACTTTGATTTCCATTACCTGATAAATTACTTCCTGTCAAAGACTCGCTTGAGTCGTACGCACAACCCGATAATTACACTTCGACCCTTTAAGAAATGAATTCATCTATCAGTACCCTTCATCAAAAACCAGAAGATTTCCAAACTTTATGCTTAACAGAGAACAATAAAACCTGTTAACCATCGACTAAAATTTCACAGCGAGGATGTCCACCCTAACCCGCAACAAAATAAATTTTCGTTCTTTAGATACATCTTTTGGAAGAGAAAAGAAAACATAATGAGAAGGGAAAAACAGGGCTTACTGCAACGATAAACAAATCCCTAACTTGCCGGGAATGATTCTGATGTGAAATGGGACCATTCTATTATTTATCAAGCCTCAAAGAATATCATGAAGATCAAGCATAAGTGGAAAGTCAAGAGAATAATTGAAAATCTTTCTAAAATTGTCTTCATTCTGACCTTTGCCAATGGTTCGACTATTTTGAAAATCAAGACTACGTTGTTTCAAGAAGTGTTCTTAATGAAGGTTGTAACCAACTTCCTCAACTTTCTAACGCATGTTAGATCGTTTAATTTGGAGTTTGTTTGCTATGTCAAAAGTCCATGGAACAGAGAGTAAAAGATTAAGGAAACCATCCAAGTGGACGGCTTCAACAAGGCCCAATGACAAGAGCAAAAGCCCAAACCCATGAAGATCAAGGGAAGTCCATTCACTAACTACAATGGAAAGAAACCCAAGAAGACATACTTAAAAGACAAAAAAAAGTCAATAAAAAGATATCAAGTCAAAGATAACGAAACTTTTCAAATAGGTTGAGAATCACAACAAAAATATCCACTTTTCTAGGATATCTAGATCCACTTATCTAGGAGATCTAGCTCCACTTATCTAGGAGATCTAGCTCAACTTATCTAGGTTATCTTTTATTTAATTTTCTAATTTATGTTTGTAAAAGGCTATATAAAGCCACATAATTTTATGTTTTAGACAGTTGTTGAACTTTGATAAAAGAAAGCTTTTGCTTTTCGGGAATTGGAGAGATCCTTTTCTTCCTTTGGTGAATGATATCCAAAGACCCTTTGGTGCATAATATCCAAAGCCCCTTTCGTGTGAGTTTTATCACGAAAGAAACTTGCAGCCGCGTCTTTATCCAAAGAGGTGAGAAGCGTTGTGTACATCCATCACGTGCGGTGCGTTCCGTGTGCACATCATATTCACAACGTCGACACTAAAAATCCAAACCCCTAGTGGAAACCAATTTGTCCGGAATCATCATAATCTTTTCAAAATTTCAGAAAGCCCAAGGAAAAACAAGCAGAGTTGAAAAAGATCCAATTGTTCTTACCTGAGGAATTCTCCATGGTCGAAGTTTCATCTGAACCAGTTGCAGAATTCCGATGCTCAAATCACAACCTTCAGCAAACAATTTTATCGCTCATACCCAGCTTATCAAAGTAATTAAGAAACCAAAATCGGAATCCAAACTTACCTTAACAGAGAAGATTTCCTAGCCCCTTTCTGTCAACACAATTGCAACCCAACATTGAGAGAGAAGAAAAGAGAGGAAGAGAGACCCGAGAGAGAGCCATTTTTGGGAGAGGGGAAAGAGTGGGGAGGAAAATCCTCCCAGCACTCTGAAATAGGGGGGGAGAAATTAGGGGTGGGAACGATTCGATTCGGTTTGATTTTTGGCCAAATTAGAACCGAACCGACTTGGTTCGATTTTCAAAATTTTAAACAGAAACCAAATGGAGAATCATGAAAACCGAACCAAAAACCATACCTCAGTTTCGGTTCTAATCGGTTTGGTTTTGGTTTCGGTTAGGTTTTTTCGTGACCTTAATTTTTATGTGTTCGGTTCAGTTTTTCAGTTTTTTACTCGATTTTTATGTCGGTTCTAATCGGTTCGGTTCAGTTCTTTCACTCCACTACAAACTGTGAACCTCAAATACTGGTGCATATCTGATGAAATTTGGTGAAGTAACAAATACCCGATTTCACCAGATATGCATTATGCAATCATCGGTTCTTGTTCTTTCACACCAACAGTAAACAAACTCCAACTGTAAACAAACTTCAACATTTTACATCAACATCATTGATGCAGTTCAAGTTCAACATTCCAATTTCCACATCATTAGTCAAGTTCAACATTCCACAGGCAAATACTCAAATGAAAACAAGTGAAAATGTAATGCATAACTCTAGATACAACTCCAGAAATGAAAATGTAATGCATAACTCTAGAAATGAAAATGTAATGCATAACTCCATAAATGTAATGCATCATGAGTCAAATACCCAACATTTCAGAGCAACTACAGAAAATAAATACCCAAAGTCGAACCTGTGAACTGTGAAGACTGCACAGTGAGACGTTGAACTTCGACCTTCGCTTTGAATCACAGACAGAAGTCGACGAAGGAGGACACAGAATGGTAGAAGTTGACAAACGAGGACGCAAGACGCAGGACGCAGGACGGGAGGGAGGGACGCTTTTTCGACAGATGAAGTCGACAGATGTTTTGCTGGAAGCACTGACTATGAAGAATGAAGGAGATGAAGTCGACGCTCGACAATCGACAGATGCGAGCGATGAAGGCCGAAGGGAGGGAGACAGGGAGTCGAGGAGGGATTCGGGGTCTCGCCGAAAGCCTTCCAGTGCCTTTTCTGGGACTGGACTGGACGAAACTGTCAGTAGTGGGTAGGGTTGGGGTGGTAGTGGCACAAGGCTCGATTTCATTTTTGAAAAGAAAACTAGTTCGGTTCGATTTACCCGGTTTTCGCTGCGCAGAACCGAAACTGTAAGTTTGAATATAAAATTTTTTTTTTGTCATATTAGAACCAAACCAAACCGACCAAAAGTGCTCAGTTCGATTCGGTTACTCTGTTCGAACCGAACCGATTCCCACCCCTAGGAGAAATCCCTCCTTTCTCGGCAACCACTCCCATTTCAGGGGAGTTCAAAACTTTTTTCTTTTTTTTTTGGACTAGGTTGAAAGGCCCAGCTATTACAGATACAATCTATAATGATTGACAAATATTGGAATCATAACAACTATATTCCTATGTTACATATGTCCAAATATATCTATAATTTAGTTCATCATTTATGTCAACAAAGGATTTTTAATTCATATCGAATTGGATTGCAATTATTCATTACCAACTATACCATTTGTCGTTATTTACCTTGTTAAATTCATCACCCATAATACACATGGTGAACTTTATTTTTTTATTTTAGTTCTAAAGAATACCATATGTTCTACTTTCTATTTTTCAATAATATTTTTGTCACATTTATTGCAATTCTTTTAAATTCAACTAGAGAACAGAACACATTATTTTCTGTCAAGTCTATTCACGTCATGAATTTAACATATTAAATAAACAATAATAATACATTTGCTTATAATTAAAGGATTAAAGTCTATTTTGATCACTTTAAATCAAAATAATTGTGATCATGGTATCTTAAGTATTTATGACCCTTCTTTACCAACCCAAAATTTATTATTATCAATTCTAGATTCTTGATTGATTCTATTAACATAATCATATTCTCCAACAAAACAAATTATTATATTTTATAAAGACATAGTATACATAGTATAAGTACTTTGATGTCCATTTTACATAATGCCTCTTTGAAATGTGTCACCTCATAGAATGAAAGAATCAGTTTTGTTACAATGGTATTAGAAAAGGACCAATACCGGTTCAATTCAATTCTATTTCATCTAAAAATGAGAAGAGTGTGAACCAGATTTTATTTGTAATTTTTGCGCGTTGAAACCAAACAAGGTCAGAATCAAACCTCACCTCGAGTTAAGTTTGCACCAATTAATAATGATTGTTATATGAGATGATAAGAACAAAAGGTAAAATTAGAAAATAAACGTAATATTATTTTTTTTAAGGAAAATTAATAAAATAACCATTAAACTATGATATTAATGACAAGTCAACCACTGAACAATATTTATTAACAAATAAAACACTCAACTATAAAAAATGAATGACGCAAATATTACTGATAATCTGTTGAAAGAAACATTACTGCGAAGATGATCCCGCAATATTACACTCTGCAATTCTAATTTTAGTTCAGTTTTATGCTAAAATTACAATAATTGAAACAATCTGATTGTAAAGACGATGTCGGGAAGCTTTGACATGGTATTTTCGTCGTTGAAAATAATTCCCACATTTTTCAATTTTTCATATATCTTCCGGTGGCTCACCCCTCCCTCGATTTCACCTGTTCCCTATCTTCTCTTTGCTCTTATCGGTATGTCGTCGTCATCTATTTCTCATAACCAATGTCTCACTTTTTGAAGAGGAAAATAATATTTCATTTGCCGAAAGATTACTTTCTGCAGACGGAACATATTTTTTCTGCAGGCGGAACATATTTTTTCTACAGGTGGAACATTGTCTTTATGTAGCAGAAAGTAATCGAAAAGTAATCTTTTAAATCTATTTAGTAGAAAGACAATATTCTGTAGCGGAAAGTCAACGTTCCATTACGGAAAGACAATGTTTTTTAATGAAAAATGTAACCGCTATATTTGTTTCATTCGTTTTTCATAATTAAATGTTTTATTTATTAGTTGGTTAACTTGTTATTGAATCCCATAGTTAGTGGTTGTATTTTTTAATTAATCTTGGGTTTTTTTATTTAATTTTGATAGCAATTTGGGTTCAGCGTGGAATCATTAGCAATTTGGTCACAGACAATGCAGGTGATGACAAATAAAATGTATAATTCACTCTTGAAGATGATCAATTGTAACAATGGCTGTCTATAAATTGAGTTTCTAGACCAAGATTGAGATAATTTCCTGAATTACATTAATTTTCATAGCCTCAGAAGAGAAATCATTGTGTAGTTGAGCCAGGCCAGATGAAACTACAAGGCAAAGTAGCCATAATCACCGGCGGCGCAAGCGGTATTGGAGAGGCCACTGCTTGTTTATTCGCCGATCACGGTGCTCGTATGGTTGTGATTGCCGATATTCAAGACGAATTAGGCAGCCGAGTGGCCGAAGCGATCGGAACTCACAGATGCTCCTACGTCCACTGCGACGTCGCCGATGAAGATCAAGTGAAGATGATGGTGGAATCGACGGTCCAAAATCACGGCCAGCTCGACATCATGTTCAGCAACGCCGGAATTATCAGTGCTCAAGAGCAGACCATTCTGGAGCTCGATTTCTCGGCCTTCGACCGCCTCTTCGCAATCAACGTCCGAGCTATGGCTGCGTGCGTGAAACACGCGGCGCGTGTAATGGTGGAGCGTAGTGTGAGGGGGAGCATTGTGTGCACCGGAAGTGTAATCGCCACACGCGGTGGTGTACGGGCGACGGATTACTGTATGTCGAAGCACGCCGTGTTGGGGCTGGTTCGATCTGCTAGCGTACAGCTTGCGATGCACGGGATTAGAGTGAACTGCGTATCGCCGAATGCGTTGGCGACGCCATTGGCGGTTCAGGCTTTCGGCATGGGAATGGAAGAGCTTGAGAAGGTTTTCGAGCAATATTCGAGGTTGAAAGGCGTGGTATTGAGAACGAGAAACATCGCCGACGCGGTGCTATTTCTTGCTTCAGGTGATTCTGAGTTTGTCACCGGCCACGATCTCGTCGTCGACGGCTGCTTCTGCGCTAGTACTTCCTGATCCATGTTTTGCAGTGACATAGGTTCTATTCTACCATGTTTGTTGTCGTTGTTTCCGTCGAAACAAAAAAAACTACAAGTCGTTTGTGATAGTATCTATTTATTTTTAAATAGCAAGTGTGAAAGGAAATTAAAATAATATATTATTTTATTGACTAATTAAATATAAATAAAATAAAATAACAAAACATTTACACTAAACTATTTAATTAAATAAAATTGCTTTATACATACTTTCACAACTAATGAAGCTCAAGTCAAGACGTAGATATTGCTTGTCCAAAACCATG
Organism: Begonia loranthoides; assembly: GCA_022433065.1. Lineage (NCBI taxonomy): Eukaryota > Viridiplantae > Streptophyta > Magnoliopsida > Cucurbitales > Begoniaceae > Begonia > Begonia loranthoides. The sequence continues at coordinate 3,433,808 of CM039482.1, read as the reverse complement.
GCCATCGTCGAAAATCTCTGTGCTCAAGATCATATCACTCTTGACCTGGATTTCTCAGCCTTCGATCATCTCCCTAAAATCAACGTCAGGGCTATGGCCGCTGTGTAAAACACATAGACGCAGTTACTAAAAAAATAATTATCTTAATCTTTTTTTAAAACAACATTAAACACATCAATCTTTTTTAATTTTATGCTTTAATTTAATGTGCGAATTGGGAGTCATTAATTTATTTTTCTGTATGAAGAGTATATTATTTTAATATTTTATAATTACTTTTCAAATTAAAGCTATATTCTTTTAATAAAAAAAATACTAAGATTTGCAAAATGAGACCACAAAAGGGTGAATAGTAAAAGACGAGGGAGGACTTGTCTAGTGGACCCATAACGCGACCATGTTTGTGATTATTAATTACAAAGAAAATTAACAAAATAAACACTAAACTATGAACTACTCAACTATGTAAAATTAATGGAGCAAACATCGTTATCACATTTTTTGTTATAAAATATTTTTTTTCCATTGTGAAGCATTGTCTTTCCACTGCAAAAAATAAGTAATTAGAATAAAACTCAAAAAAATGTTATTTTTCACTGTAGAAAGTCATTTTTTCGCAGAGGAAAGTGGTTTTCCTATGTAGAAACATATATTGAAAACACATGGGTATAAGGAACAAATCCATTATTTTATTTGTGGAAAAAACAGAGACATGTTGTGATTCTTCTATGGACAAAAAAACAATTCTAAATCATATGACATATAAAATATTATATATTCTTTTACAAAATCTTCTTAATTATTAAAAAAATAAATTAAAATCAACTTATACAGTATTTTTTCAAATCTATTGAAATCACGAGTTGTTTCAATTTTTTGGTTTTTATTGCTATATATGCAAATCCTTCCTAATTTACATATCCAAAATCAGGTGATAGAAACTCACTTCTATTGACCAAATCATGGCTCCAAGATCTAAACTAGAATTTGTCGGGATAGGTTTGAACTAATTGTATTCACTGGACATGAATTGTTTGTGAAAACTGTTATTGTTTAGTCATTTCCCTCAAGCTAATGATAATATTTATGGTATCTATTTTTCATAATTAAATATTTTATTTATTAAATAAAATTATTTAGTAATTGACTTGTCATTTATTTTATAATTTAGGGGTTATTTTATTAATTTTTCTAATAATAATTAACTGCAACGGCACAACAATGCCCTCCAATAAAATACTAATTCATTATTGAAATATTTTTTAAAAATAATTATATATATATATATATATATATATATATATATATATATATATAATATTCTCTCTCACGAACACTGCCTATGGCCCTGGCACTTCCCAACAAATAGTTGTAGTAGGTCCCACACTTAAGGAAATGGGAAAATGACAATTCAACCATCGTGGTTTATGATCAATGATAAGTCAACTACTGTGGTATGTTTTATAACAATTTAACCATCCACGTATGCTAAAATGACAAATCCACCATCACTGTGAGAAAAAAAAACTGAGGGTACACCAATTTTGGCTTGGACGCCGCAGCGTCCAGACATTTTATTGCCTGAAGACCGCGGCTTCGAGGCAATTTTTGCCTGGACACCTCGGTCTCCAGGCAAAACGACCTCTTGAACTTCAAACGACCATAACTTTTGCTACGAGTGTTGGAATTGGACGCATAAGGTATCAAATCGAAGCTCTTTCAGAGATCTACGACTTGACATAGGATTTATCCCATGATTCCACCTTTTCGGCTCAATAATCAATCATTTAAGCACTGAAATTTGGGATTAAAACATACCAAACATTGTTTTTATCGCAAATTTGAGGGCTTAAATGATTGATTTTGGGGATGAAAAAGTGGGGTCATGAAATAAAACCTATGGCAATTTGTAGAGCTCTGAAAGAGCTTTGATTTGATACCTTCTGCGTCGAATTCTCACACTCGTAGCGAAAGTTATGGTCATTTGAAGTTCAAGAGGTTGTTTTGTCTAGACGCCGTGGCGTCCAGGCTTTGTTTTGCTATGAGTGTCAGAATTGGACGCAAAAGGTATCAAATCGAAGGTCTTGCAAAGATCTACGACTTGTCATTAAGTTTACCCCATGATCCAACTTTTTTAGCACCAAAATCAATCGTTTAAGCCCTCAAATTTGCGATAAAAATAATGTTTGGTATGTTTTAATCCCAAATTTCAGTGCTTAAACGATTGATTATGGAGCCGAAAAAGTGGAATCATGGGATAAACCCTATAAAAAGTCGTAGATCTCTGAAAGAGCTTCGATTTGATACCTTATGCGTCCAATTCTGACATTCGTAACAAAAGATATGGTCGTTTGAAGTTTAAGAGGTCGTTTTGCTTGGAGACCGCGGTGTCCAGGCAAAAATTACCTGGAGACTGCGGCTTCCAGGCAAAAATGTCTGGATGCCTCGACGTCCAAGCCAAAATTGGCGTACCCTTAGTTTTTTTTTTCTCACAGCGATGGTGGATTTGTCATTTTAGCATATGTGGATAGTTAAATTGTTAGAAAACATACCACAGTGGTTGACTAGTCATTGATCGTAAACTACGATGGTTGAATTGTCATTTTTTCTAAGGAAATTATATAGTGCCACGTAAGCGTGACGTTGACTTGTGTGGGGTCAGGTATGAACTTTCTTTTGGGCCATTCAGGTCATCAATAGGCCGGGTCGGTCCGGGACAAACCAAAAGTTGATAGACCTATCTACAGCTGAGCTGCCCCACTTTGGAAGTTTGGTCCAATCTTATGCTAGACCGGTTTGAATCTATTTTATCGATTCAGTTTGGTCCGGTTCCTGACATTGAACTTTTTCATGAATACCCATCTCGGTTCCCTGTGCAACCAGCTTTCCTTCCCATTCTTTCCGGTCCTCTTGACTATGATTCAAGATCATCTGCAAAAAAAAAAAAAAAAAAAAGGAGCAGAGCTGCTTCTCTCACGGTTGCAGCTTTGATCGAGACGAAGAGAGAAAAAAGTTGCAGAAAAATCAGCAATATCAGCGTCGAGGCTCTACCCATAACAGTCCGTCGGCTTGGGACGATGTAGCTCGTCTTGCCGGAGGCGCCATTAGATAATTGTCTTAGTTCTTCGATTGTGACGCTCGTCAATGGCGTTCGCACGATTTTACACGCGATGTTTGCTTTGAATAGGAAAAAATTATTCGATCATGGTTTCGTAGCCAAAAAGCTTACAATTGCAGATCAACAATGGCTCGTTATGCACAGCATAAACAACTATTGTGTAAGATTGTATTCTAACTCCAACCCCAACGTTCGTCTGCCGGGGATGTAGCTCAGATGGTAGAGCGCTCGCTTAGCATGCGAGAGGTACGGGGATCGATACCCCGCATCTCCACAGTTTTAGGAGGTTCTTTTTTTGTTGAAAGTAATGTTGATGACGTCATATATACAAAATGAAAATGACCATTCTATCCTTTTTTTTTTTTTTTTTATATGCAAAGCTATTGTGGATTTTGTATGCACAACTTAGCGTAGGATCACTGTTTGGATGAGTTGGAAATATAAAATTCGTTAACAACTAAAATTTTAATACTTGTATTTTTTAGCGTGTATTTTGGTAATAGAAATAGTATTTTATGTAGTAGTAAAAAAATTGATAGTAAATATTTGTATTTCGATGTAAAAAAAGAATTTTTAATCCTAATTTTTTCAATATTAAAATATATATAATAATTAAATAATTTTGATGATTGATTGGTGGATATAAACAATTTGATATAAAATTAAAAATAAATCCATTAAAATACTATTTCTCGTCAAGAAAGAAATTTAGTTTGACGTTGACACCATAATTTAATGTTGTTAAGAAGGCTGGGATGATAAACAATGGCCCCAAATACGAGCTTCCCTGTAAATATCTTCATAAATATTTAATTATATATTTATGAAGATATTTCCAGGGAAGCTCGCATTTGTGGCCACCGTATTACTTTTCTCGTAGCATCAAGTCTCCATTTAAAAAGTCAGCACGAATAGTTCCTTTCCTTCCAACGTCCCTTTCGTTCCCCCTTCCTGGAAATTCTTGTTCTATAACTATCGTAAATGTCTTTTTCAATCAATTCTTATGCCTAATATTTTTAATTATTCTCTCTAAAATGCAATATTCATAGGATTTTATTCTACCACATCCGCTTAATCCTTAATCAACGAACAGAACAACAGGAGATTTTGTCGTGTGATTTGATTTTTATGCACGCTAATATGTTTATAACGATAAAAATATCTTAAGTTTTTTGTTAATTTTCGGTAGGTAAGTTTTATTTATTTTTTATCTGATGAAATATAGTTTAGACTCTTATGTTTTTAAGACTATTTATATATATATATTCAACTTGACAAATGAAATCATTCAGTTGTTGTAAAGAATTTTGTTTATTGATTTATCTGTTAAATTCAACACATGTATATTACGTTTTGTTTTATATATAATCATGTGTTTCGACTTGATTTATAAGTCTTCTGACAATTTTCAACTAAATTTTAAATTCCGTTTATCTAATTTAGAATTTTTTAAATAGATAATAGAAGTTGAAATCTGTTAGAGATCGAATGATAACCGAAAAAAAAAAAAAAATAGCATGTGGGACACCAGATTTACATGGAAAAACTCTTTCGAGAAAAAAACCACGGGCAGAAGAATAATCTACTATGAAGATCGAAATACAACTGCGAATTTTACGACTCTAGCTTACATTAATTTATAGAGAAAATAAAACTTACAATGTGGGCCTACCAGCCTGGCCCAATAAAATTTAGATCACATCAAAACCAAACAAAATTAGATTAGAAATGATAGAAAATATTATAATTTAATAAATAAATTGAGAATAATATTTAAATTATTATCGAAAAATTGTGAAAAGAGAATAGTCTAAATTCTAATGTGCGAGGAAAGATTCTAACTTTACGCTTTATTTGTTTTTTATTTTATGAGTAGAATAATTATGGGTGGATAAGATCGTGCTCTAACCTCCGTTGACGAAGGGATGAAGATGATGGGTGGAGCCTGAACGCGTTCACTTTGGTAAATTCAGTCTTCAGTGCCTCCCATTTTCTGAATTGTATAAATCACAGTGAAAACATCTCCATTGATTCGCTCACACCTTTCTTTCTCTTTCTGGGGGCTCTTATCCAGTAGCTCTGTGGATCCGAGGTTAGTTAGCTCGCAGTATCCAATTTTTACTTCGTCTTCTACCTCTCTTCCCATTGTAATTGTTTTAAGTCCTTTTCTTATATTGGTGGAAGGTTTAACGCCCGTTTGTTGTTTTGTGCTGGCTTAGACGTCGTCGGCATTGATTTTGTCTTCATGGCGTATTCTTAATTCTAGGGTTTATGTAGATCGTTTGTTCTTGGGTGTTTTCTTCAAATTTAATTCCAATTCTTGTTTTTATCGCGATTGTTCGTTTGCAGGCATAACATGTCACTTTTGACGGAGTTTTTAATGTTTCTCTTTGAAGCCAGACAATATGTTTATTGTGTTTTTTGTATCGTTGATTTTTTTTGTCTTTCTTTATCAGTTCAATAGGTTGATGGGTTGCTATTGGATTATTTGGTGATGATGCTTTCTCGTGGTTGACCTTAGTTGGATACAGCTCATAAAATTGAACTTAAATGGATTTCAGGATTTCGTAGTAGAGAAGCATGATGTAATTAGGTGCAAGTTTTGCCATTTTCCCCATGAAGATAAATTTAGATTGTTTTTCAATTTCAATTCAGAAATAGCATTTCTGTCGGCAAAGTTCTATATAATTCTATTTTTGAGATTTACTCTTCCTATCTGCATCTCTCTTCTTTGTTCTCAACCTTCCATCTTTCTATTCTTCTGCAACTTCTAAGTCGTCAGTTTGTTCTCCATTCTAGCCGACCTACGAGTATGGAAACGAAAAATCTTGCTGAATAACTAATTTTATATTATGTTATTTTGCCAGATCTTCTTCGGGTTTGAAGTTTGCTTGATCATAATTGCTTATCTTCTTGATTGCGTTTCAAAACTTATAATCTTACAAGAATTTGCAAGTGCTTCTTTTTTAATATGCTGATCCGGAATTTTGAAATGTTTCATTTATTCGTATTTTATTTTCTCTCTCTATTTGTTGCTTGTTCTGTTTTTTGTGAGCTGATTTTTTTTTTGGACAGGACTAGTCTTTTATCCAATTACATAAAACTGATTGATGCGTTTATTTTTCTCATTTTTTGAATGATACAGTTGGGAATAGAAGATGGGCAATTTACTCTGTTGTGTACAAGTAGACCAATCGACAGTAGCTATCAGGGAGCGATTTGGAAAATACGAGGAAGTCTTGGAGCCAGGATGCCATTGCATGCCTTGGTTTTTAGGAGTTCAGGTCGCTGGCCACCTCTCTCTTAGGTTGCAGCAATTGGATGTCAAATGTGAAACCAAGACAAGGGTTTGTTTTTTTATTTTTTGTAGAAGGCACTTCATTATTTGTTCAAGACTTCAATATATGAATCTCTTTTGCTTGTTGAATTTGTGCACCTAAATTACGAGGCACAAATGGGAAATTTTATCTTGGAAGTGGAAGATCTACTGAAGTCGCGGGAAACCATCACCATGGTTTACGTACAAAGAAATAGGCAAACCTTTATGGGTTATATCTGTAGACATGGAAAATGATCTTTTTTTTTTTCGTTTTACCGGAACAAAATTTCAGTTGGTGTAATTTGTTTTTTCAGGACAATGTGTTTGTAAATGTGGTTGCCTCGATTCAATATCGTGCTTTGTCTGATAAAGCCAGCGATGCTTTTTACAAACTCAGCAACACCAGATCTCAGATCCAGGCTTATGTCTTTGATGGTCTGTATAATTCATAATATATGCTTTTTTAAATATCAGATAACTGTATTTTTCGCACAAGTTCATAAGCTAATTGTTTTTACATTTTTTTTGACAAATTTAGTTATCAGAGCAAGTGTTCCGAAGCTGAATTTGGATGATGCTTTTGAGCAGAAGAATGAAATTGCCAAAGCTGTTGAAGATGAACTCGAAAAGGTAGTGTACTTTAAATATACTAGTTTACACATAGCACGGATTTTTGTATTACCAAATATTGAAATTTCTACAAAATTGTTTGCAGGCTATGTCTGCCTATGGGTTTGAGATTGTGCAAACTCTCATTGTTGACATAGAGCCCGATGAACATGTGAAGCGTGCAATGAATGAAATCAATGCAGGTAAATTTAAATTATATTCTTGTTTTCTGATGATTTGTGTTGGATGGACATAATTTTCTCTCTCCAAATTTTCTTATATTCTCGTGGAGTTTTGTCAATGTGACGAGAGATAATGAACATCGTGGATGACTAACTTTTGTATCATACAACGATAAGTTTGAAGAAATTTCAGAATTTGGTGCACTTTTGTATCTGAAACATTCGTATATTTTCTCAGCCGCACGATTAAGAGTAGCAGCCAATGAGAAAGCGGAGGCTGAGAAGATCCTACAGATTAAACGGGCGGAGGGAGAGGCCGAGGCGAAATATCTCTCTGGACTGGGTATTGCTAGGCAACGACAGGCAATCGTGGATGGTTTAAGAGACAGTGTGTTGGGTTTCTCAGTGAATGTCCCCGGAACAACTGCAAAAGACGTAATGGACATGGTGCTAGTGACCCAATATTTCGACACCATGAAAGAAATTGGAGCCACCTCAAAGTCCTCTGCAGTGTTCATCCCACACGGGCCCGGTGCTGTTCGGGATGTTGCTGCTCAGATCCGTGATGGGCTTCTTCAGGGCGCTGCTTCCCATTAGTAGTTTCTTCTGTGAAGGTTTGGTTTATATCCTTCAATGGCGTCTGCATATTGAGCTGTTTGGTTTTTCTTGGTTGTCATTTGGAGTGTTCTGTCTTCTGAATGTATGATCTTTGGTTTTATCTGGTAAATATGATGTCAAATGTTTATACTACTGCCTTCTCCTGCCCCTCAACTCAACTGATTACTTGTAACGTCCCCTGTTTTCTTAATATAATATTGTCTATTTTGGACCGAATTACGTATGATTTTGTTTTCAGAGTTAGGCCAAAACGCGTTGTATTAAGTAGGGAGAGGAATCCTATTTATAAATTATGCATTTTCTACTTTTTCGAGCGACGAGAGATTGTGCATCCTCACTAATATGAGCTGGATCTACACTTGAGTGTTTTTTGATTTTTACAAGTGGGTTGCATTCCGAAAATTGATATCTGCTTCAAAATTTGGATTTATTATTTATTATTATTTTCAAATGTGAGCTTTATGGATCTTCCTTTGTACCTCCAAGATGTGGAAAATAGTAAATAATTGGATTTCAATTTATTTAATAGAGAGCTACATTAACATTAAGAGCGGGAGAAATATAAAGGCTGCCCCCTTGTTCTAGATCTGCAGCTCAACACTTTTTAAGTGCTGATTTATCCTCCACGCCCATTACCAACATCTTTGCATATTTTCTGCAGATGCCAGAGTAGTAGACGCACGACGGAAAATTTTGGGTTTGCCTGAAAATGTATGTATATTCAGGTGAATGGAAGAAACAAATAATTCTGCTCTTTTAATTGATCCTAGTCTTAAACTCATTGGAAATTCCGAGTTTGAGCAACTTGGTGAACTGCAAGACGGATAAAAGCACGAAAAATTAGCGTTTGGCCGTTTCATTTCGATAGTAAAACTGCGAAATATGCACCTGAGATATCTTCAATTCGAGTTCGTTCCACTCCGACGAAGGGTCACTCCCTTTGACGATTCCCGTCCCGGCGTACATGATCGCACCATGACCCTATCATTCAAGCTTCTCAGCCTCAACATTATATATATTTCTTAAAATATATAAAGTCGATACCTTTTCAACTAAGGCCGATCTGATTCCTACCGCAAACTCACTCTCCCCTCCTCCAAACCAGCCAATGGGGGCTGCGTACATTCCTCTGTCAAATACTTCTGGACAGCATACCATCGAATTAATAAAAAAATGAAAACACACCCCCCCTCCGGGAAAGACGTTTTCAACAGAAGATGTACCGGTTTCTGCAATTATGCGGCGGGCTTCCTCCGTCGGACATCCACAGACTGCCGGAGTTGGATGAAGTGACGATAAAATGTCAAACTAGAAGATTTTTGGAGAAAAGTTTCAATTTTTTTTTTGCAAATAACAACAAAGAATGGTATCGTCTGGAATCATGAACTCAATTCTTCTAATTACCTCGTCACCTTCGCTTTTTAACCGGCCTACCAATTGGGCGTATAAATGCTGCACTCTCGGAAGTTTTCGCACCGTTTTCTTCGGCTTCACCTGGACTCCATCACACACAGCCTGCGAAAAAAAGGGGACAGAAGAAATTGTGATTCTCTTCTATGAAGAAGGTGTTCTAAGTTAGGGAGATCAAAACTGCTTAAACTCGCCTCTAATTTCTTTCGTATGCTCTCTCGCACGATCGAAAACTCGAGGTCGTCCTTCGGGCTTCAGATCGATAAAAGAGCGACGGATAAATCAATGCTTTTCACAAAATAATGAAAAAAAAAAAAGATGATGAAACTGCGTAAACCTCGACAGTAAGTCGAGTTCTATTTCAAGATCATGAGCGGTTTGTCGACCTCTGGCCCGAGTTGCAGCCAGGGCCTCGCTTCTGATGGCCAGCCCTTTTCTTCGAAATAGCTGCTCCGGCTGTTCGTAAAGGAAATCATAAATTCATTTGGTTAAGTTTTTCCTCCTTGGATCTAAACTACAACATCCGACGTTGTATTGTACCGACCGTGTTTCCAATAAAAGCCGGCGCATTAGGTGGCTGGAGGCAGAATTGATAAGAATCATCCCCTTGAATCTGGAAAATTAGGGTTCATGTCAGATTTACTACACAACAATATTTGAACTCTAAATGAGTTTAAGGAGCTCATACCCCCAAGCAAGCTATCCAAGCGATTGAATCGATATCAATCGAAGTTACTAATCTGCTTCTCCGTGCCAATACGACCTAAAATTTCCGACGAACGACTTTGATTCGATATTCATTTAAGAGAATGATCAGTCAGGGAATTCGTTTCACCTTGGTGAGCCGTGAATCGGGCTGGCTGATCTTATGCAATGCTTTGTTAACAGCAGTTTCCCAGTAAGTTTTATTGGGAAGGTGGTCAAGGCTGAGTATGGGTGTTAGGGGAAGCTCTTTCTGCAACTTGGCAACATTAGACGAAACCCGGCTCATAGTAACTTCGAGGGCATCGACCGCTTTTTCCCAAGTCCAGGAAAGAGCATCGTCCCAAGCAACATTAGCGGCAAGAATCGAATTATCCTTAAGCTCATGAAACTCGACCTATCAAAATGGTAGACTTAGATATATGATCAATAAAGAAGAAGACGATGCAAACAACCACTCTCGATCGCAATCGAAGGCCGTCGATGTTGAACGAATCCAATCGTTACAACTTAAATGTGTTTACTACCTGAGGAATCATGAAGTAAAACGAGCCGAAAGCTTCCCATTCGGGCGACATTTTGGCAAGGGCGTCGAAGCGTAGAGCGCCATAAGCACGTATCGTGGGGAATTTATTTGATAGGAACCTTCATTGATGAGAAAATGAGCTCAGTAAGTTGTTTCAAAGGAGATTGATTTTTAGCTAATTCTAGAAATTAATTAATCAACCTTCTAATGGACTTCCAATCTTTGTAGGAGAACTTTTGGAGACCTTGAAAGAAGACGGCGCATCCAATTCCGGCGATGCTGAGAAAGCGGTGGTCGGAAACAGGGGAGTAGCCATCGTCACTGTGTCTTCCATTTGTGGAATCGAGAAGATGCTCGGAAATGGCAGCTTCTCGTCGGCCGGAGAAGAAACAACGGGGCCGAAAATGGTTTTGTGAATAAAGCCAATTGATTCCTTCAATTGGGTCATGAATTGGAACCTCCAAAATCAAAAGCACAACATCAGATCAGCTCCATTCAGGCAAAAAAATTGACATTTCCAAAAAAAAAAAAAAACAAATATCTTTAAAAAATGTGCAGGTGGCAAAAGTCCATTGGATTTCCAGCCAAACGGATAAGAAAAAATCCATTGGCGAGATGAAGCATCATACTTGCAGGTGTAAAATTCCAGAGGAAGATAGAGGAGCGCCGGATTTCAGTTTAGCAATGGCGGAGCTGAGGCTCTCCACGGCCGCAGCATGTGACTGAACAACCGGAAAACTACGAGTTTCAATCTTTTCAACCGGGATTTCGGTGTCTCCTCGGCAACCATTCATGGACATTGAACAAAACATATATCTCTGCTGCAAAATCAACAGATTAAAATCCAGTTTTTTGAAAAGATTCAATGACGGGTAAGAAAATTCAGACTCACATGGCGGGAAAAACTTATTTTTCTGATTGAAAACGGCGAAGCAACTTTACATTTCACATCATCTGAATCCATCAACCGAGAAAACCCATATCTGGGCGCTGTTCCGGTAGAAGCCATCGGAGAAGAGACTCAAAAAACACAGAGAATCGAAACAATCTTCAATACCTCGTTAAATTCAAAAAAAATTCCGAGAAGTTCACAATATTAATCACAACCCGGCCATTTGTGCATCTTCAGAAAAACTTCATGTCCTATTGCAATGGCAGAAGAAGCATTCACGAGAATCATAAATAGTGGCCATAACAGGGATGAATGATTGAGACTCAATGATTAAAAATAATTGTAGAATGATTATAGTTAAATAAATCAGAGCAACCCGATTGCCGACAAGAAGACGACTTTCTGGATGGCCACATATCCATTTATGTCCTTCTTCGTTTCTGACATCAATGGCAGTACCTGCTCCTCTTGTCAAACTCTCAGTCGCCCTAATGTTTTTTTGAATAGTCAGCTCCAGAGAGCCTAGATGCATCATCCCTGTAGTAACGTAGAAGACAGAAGGCAGTAGTAGGAAAACGGGGCCGTTTTGTCAGAACCGCATTTTTGTCGTATTAGAAAACTAATCCAAATTGAACGGTTAAAACGGGTTCTTTATGCTTCGGTCCGGTCGGTTTATGAAACATAATATGGTCTTTTTTGGTTTGGTTTAAAACTGAGAAACATAGAACCAACCAACATTACTTGTTCTAAATCAAACACCTTGAAAATTGGCCCAAACCCGTCTCAAGAAGGGTCTACACTATCCAAAAAACAAACCGGACTAACCACAAACTTCTGGTTTGGCTGAACCGAATAATTTACCTTGTAAAAGTGAAGGGTTTCAACATAAAACCCGGCCAAAAATACAACCAAACAAATTAATAATTCCAATTAAACTAAAAAAATAAATAGATATAATCATTATTATCTTGTAATATAATTTATAATTTAAATTTTAACTTTTTAGAATCATCTACGAGTACGACTAAGTCCTCAAATTAATTTTTGGGACAAAACAATCTCAGGAATCTCCGGCGATCCTTTGAGTGGCTGTCCCCTCTGGCTGGAGTAGAAAGACCAAAAATTCACCTACTCAGAACTGCAACAAATATTAAGGATTTCCATCTTCATTCTTCGTTCTATCTATAGAACAAACAAAACCCATTCTCAACGTCTCTTCCATAGCCGGAGGTCGTAGGGAGTTGGTTTGGACGGAGATCGCGGGTTCCACTGGAGTTTCATCGGAGTTCCACTACAGTTATTCTAGGGCTTGACATTGTGTCTGAAAAATGGAACACTTACTCATCATATGACTAATTCAACCGTCATGGTGACAGTACTGGTTAAAATGCTCACTACTATGTATTGAGGTTCGATTTGAAACAAATATAAGCATAACTTAAGTTATAAATGATTCCAACAATAAGATGTAAATTATATTTTTATATGAATTTTAAATATAAAATATCTTGTTAAAGTTTTATGTGATTCAAATTCTTTCTACGTCAGACTAGTTTGACCTACATTAGAAATAGATATCTCAATATAATTAGGGTTCTGATTTAATATATATATATTTGAGTAGCAAAATTCATTGTATCGATTTTTAATACTGAATTTCTCTTTCTTGCCCATGTATTTTTTTCGTTTTGAGTTTTCACGTAAATCTTTATATATATTATTTTCAAGTTTTCTTTTTTTAATTATTGTTTGATTTCAACAATTGATATCAACGCGACCATCAAGGTTTCTGAAAATTGAGTTTTTAATTTATTAGAGATACCGATTAGAACCAAAATCGAGGTTCGGTTTTAGGTTTGGTTTTCACGACCCTCATTCGGTTTTCGGTTTAAAATTTTCAAGATCAAACCGAGTCGATTCAGTTTTATTTTGGCCAAAAACCGAACTGAATCAAACCATCCCACCCCTAATCAAAACAGATTATTCATCAATTCTATAGTCGTGGAAGTGGTCGAGGAGTGAAGAAATGGTCAACTGCAAAACAGGAAAAATTGCTTGTTGAATCTGCGGCTGAGGAAGCGGTCGAGCAAGCAGACGAGGGGATCGACCGAAAGTCTAGAGCTATGAAGAAATGGTTGACCAAAAAGAAAATGATTGACCAGTTTGTTAGACTTGCGCGAATATTGGACGACAAAAAACATAACGGTAACATCTCAACGGTCGGATGTGGTCAACTAAAAAAGGAAATGATATACTGCTCAAGCACGGTCTATTTATAGAAGGCACTCTGAAGCTCAAACAAACGACGAGAGAAGTGTAGCGAAACTTTGCCAAAATTCATACACAACTTCTCCTTATTCAAATGAATGCATATGTCTAACTCTCTCATCCCTAAAATTGAGATTGATTATTTGAGAGTTACGTTCTAACTGGTACTTTACGTTTCCGCATTTTGTAAAACGCTACATCAAAGGTGATGTCCCATAACAGTCAAAGGCTAGATTGATGCATGTGAAGATCAATTTAGAGGGTGAAGCCCTGAGAGCAGTTTATAAAGGTTTGATTGACACCCGTGAAGTCAATCATCACCAACAAGGGAGGTTGGGTGATCAAGGATCTCTAAGTGGGAAGCTTAGAGTGCAGACGTAGACCGAGGTCGACGAACTACATGAACAAATTGTTTACATTGTCTATCCCTTAAACTCTTTATTATTGTTATTATTCGTATGCTTTATTATTGATAAATCACTTAGGGTTAGAGAAATAAATATTGCATGAAAAAGTTAGCACAACTAATTCACTCCCCACTCTATAGGCATGTATCGATCCTAACAAGTGGTATCAGAGCAACATTTTAAGTGATATTGTGTGTATTGTGTAAATTTGTTGATTTGATTGAATTTCTTGTTATATTAATAAATCTATTTGACAAATTTCTTGTTGATTTAATAAATTTATTTGACAAATTTCTTCATATATTAAATATGAATTTCAATACTTACGTTGAAGAACAATGCATAACTAGACCTCCATTCTTTGATGGTTGTTATTATTTATATTGGAAGTCTATGATGACTTTTTTTTTTCAATCTATTGATTTTGATTTATAGCAAATTATCGAAAATGGAATCAATATTCTAAATTTGCCTTTAGATTGTGAAAAACAAAAATTGAGCTTAAATGTAAATGCTATAAATATTTTATATTGTACATTGAGTAGGAATGAATTTGATAAAATACAAACATGTGTGAGTGCTTATGATATATGGAAATCTCTTGAGCTGTAAGCATAAATCAAATTGATGAAAGTGAATAAAATTCTTCCTTCGAAGAAGAGGAAATGACCAACATTTGCTTGATGGCAAGGAAATTGAGGTAAATAATTCTTCTCGTAATTTAGAAGATAATTGTAATGATAGTGACTTGATGGATGCTTTTGATGAATTGTTTGATCAATGTAAAACAGCTAAGTCTAAATATAATTTGTTGAAAAAGGAGAATGACAGTTTGATGAAAAAACATGTTGAATGATTAAATTTTTTGAGAATCAAATTGTTTCGTTGAAAAACATGAATGAAAATTTGAATGCTACCATTATATCTTTTGAAATTGATATTAGTGAATTGATAGTGAAAAATGATGATTTGAATTATATTGTTTTGAAATTCACTAATGGTAGCAATAATTTGAGCATGCTTCTAGGTAAACAAAAGGTCAAATTTGATAAAGCCAGAATTGACTATCAACCATTTGTTAAAAAGAAAATTATAATAATTTCTTTGTTTACCCATCCACTTGTAATATGTGTAATTATATTGGGCATAAATCATTTTGTTGTCTATTAATATTAAATGACAAAGTGATTAGGTCCAAATTTGTTTGGATTCCTAAATGAACCAAACCTAAAACTCAAGAACTCAAAAAGATTTGGGTTCCAAAGAAAGACAATTGACCATTGTTCTAGGTTGAAAGTTCTCTTACTTTAAATGTGTGTTTTGATTGTGGATAGTGGGAGACTTGCTTGAATATGAATATAGGCTAGAATTTTATTCGTTTGATTGATTTTGATTCTATAGGTTGCATTATTCTTTTGGTATCATTGGCTAAATTTCCTTTTACTTTATTCAACTGGTTTTAATGTTTATTAATCCAATAAGTGTTATCATAAATTGCATACATTGAAGGATTGTTGAAATTTGTTTTTGGTTTATGGCTTCCCATTGATTTGAAATTATTTATTGAAATAGGGGAAGTAGTTATTTGATCTTTATTCTTCTTGATTTACTCTTGATAAGATTTCTCCCAAAAAATGTTTATTGGCGTAAGGGGAGAAAATAGAATTGTTTGTGTTTGATGCATGGATTCCCAATTCTTATATATGCTTAATGACAAAGGGGGAGAATTAATTTAATTGAGTTATTTTGTTTTGGTATTTTGGATATCCCCAAAGATTGGATATATGGGAGAAAAAATTGATGTGCTTTGTTGAATCCCCAATTTTTTATATGTATTGTAATTGTTAAAGGGGGAAACAATATTTGTTTTGATTATAATGTTGATTTGATTTGATTTGATGACATCTATGTTGCAAATCCCTCCATACATTCTTTATGATAACTCAATAGGGGGAGATGAAAATAAATTATATTGTTTGATTGATTGATATCCTCCAATAATTTCTATGTTTTAGACTTTGACAAAGGGGGAGATTTTGTTTGTCTTTGGAATACCTCCCCATTGAATTCTTCTTTATTATGACAAAAAGAGAGAGAAGTTAGGGTAAGTTGTTTGTTAAGAATAACATGTTTGCATAAAACTAAAAGTTAGATATATTGCATAAACTAAGATGGAGAAATCATATTATGCAATACTATATGTATGATAGATAATTAAACAACTTAATATGTTTTGTCATCATAAAAAAGAGGTAGATTGTTGGTCTAATTGACATTAGGTGATTTGTTTTGATGATGACAATATTATTTGTATAATAAAGTTGTTTAATGTGTAATTGTTGAACTTAGTAAATAAGTTATTTATACTAATTGAAAATACCCTTAATACAAGTATTAATGTTTTTTAACATATTTGCCTAAGTTTATTGATAAATTACCAACATTCCCAAAAGCTTAAGCTTGTGAGTTGAAGTATAATTTAATCATTTATATTTTTCTTAACATTTCCCCTCACATGTAGGCCAATTCCTTTTTTTATTGGTCCTTACATGTGGGTATTTTTTTAATGGGATAATTTTTGACTTTGCTGAGATTCAAATTTGGGATCTCTAGCTCTGATACCATGACAAATTACCAACAATCCCAAAAGCTTAAGCTTGTGGGTTGAAGTATAATTTAATCATTTATATTTTTCTTAACATTTATGTAGGTCATAAGATGATATTTGGGACTTAGTGAATTCAATAAAAGTTAAATAAGTGGAAAAAGTCAACCAAAATAGATTGCACGAAGATCTGGTCGACCAGTTGATCGACTAGATGTCAAAACATATTGCTCATCAGTTCCGTGGTCGAGGAAGAGGTCGAGAAGAGAAGAAATGGTCGACCACCAAATAAGACAGATTGCCTGTTAAATTTGCAGCTGAGGAAGTGGTCAAGTAAGTGGATAAGGGGATCGACCGAAAGTCTAAAGCTATGAAGAAGTGATCGACCAAAAAGAAAATGGTCGATTGGTTTGTCAGACCTGCGCAAATATTGGACGACAAAAAACATAATGGTAACATCTTAACAGTCAAATGCAATCGACCAAAAAGGAAATGGTTGACTGCTTAAACAAGGTTTATTTATAGAAGGCACTCCAAAGCTCAAACAAATGATGAGAGAAGTGTAGTGAAGCTTTGACAAAATTCATTCACAACTTCTCCTTATTCAAATGAGTGTATAGGTTTAACTCTTTCATCCGTATACTTGAGATTGTTTATTTTAGAGTTAGGTTCTAACTTGTACTTTACGTTTCAACAATTTGTAAAATGTTTGTCTTTGGAATACCTCCCCAGAGGGTGACACCTTGAAAATAATCAGTAAAGGTTTGATTGACACTAGTGAAATCAATTATCACCAACGGGGTAGATTGAGTGATTAAGGATAGGGGTGTTCACGGTACCGGTTCGGTCCGGTTCTACAGTGGACCAGCACCGAACTGGTCGGTACCGGTTTTAGATTTTTAGAACCGGTACCGGTCCTATGAAAACCAGGTACCGAACCGGTACCGGTTTGGTATCAAATTATTATTTTTAATATTAGAAAATAAAAATTATAATAAACATTTATAAAAATATCAAATACAAAACAAAGCCCTAATAGCTTTCACAGCCAAAAGAAATTGGCCTACTCTATTGGGTTTCTTGCTTCTGTCTTCACTCCAACATAATTCTAAAAAACAAAAATGCCATCTTGCTGAGCTTAATCATGAACATCAGGGATAATTGAGATTTTCACCTACCGCAAATGGCTAATGTCGAAAGCAAGATTCATGCTACTCTCTTCTTTTGCACAGAATTAGTGTTTCTTCCTCTTCCTCTTTCTTCCTCGTATTTCAATTTATAGATAACCAGACTTTCACACAGTTTATGTTTTTCAATGCTGGTCTTGAGCATGATCGTGGTACCGATCATTGAAATTTATTACAAACCTCAAATGCGAATCAATCAACACACGACACTTGCACAAAAGGGGATCAGATCAATCCAAGAACTCAAAAACAACGCCTAGACTGGAAGAAGAACTAAGAATAGAGAGAAAGCATGCTTGGACAGGACTAGAATGGTGAGTAGACGAAGAGCCAGAACGGAAATACAAACCGAGAAGGCGAGAACGGCGAGAAGCACGCCGTTTGGCGTTCGGTCGTCAGACGCGTATGGGTTGTCGGCTGGGGATCGAGAGACAGAGCAGGAGTCGCCTATTCGGGATTCTCGTCTTGAATGCAGAGGCAGAATGCTGAGGTGAGGTGAATGAGTCGACTATCAGGGACGGCCAGGGATTGGAAGAAGTAAAGTTGCCCTAATTTTTTTAAATGTCGGTTCTACTCCGGCGGTTCCCGTTCCCAGGGTCGGTACCGAGTACCGGACCGATACATTCGATTCTGCTAAAACAGAACCGAAATCGGTCCGGTTCTATATAAAACAGCATTGAAACCAGTACCGAACCCACTGGTTCCGGTCCGGTTCTAGGTTCTGGGTCGGTTCTGCACACCCCTAATTAAAGAATTTTCAAGTGGGAAGCTTGGAGCGCAAATATAAGCTGGGGTTGCCAAACCCCGTGAAAAATCATTTGCACTCTCTATCCTTTAAACTCTTTATTATTGTTATTATTCATATGATTTTTTGTTGATAAATCACTTAGTATTAGTGAAATAAATATCGCACGAAAAAATTAACAGATCTACTCCATCGCGCTGCCAAAGAACACTGCGAGTAGAAGCCCTATTGCCGATTGCGTGCCTTCTTCCATTGTCCTTGTGCATTATTGCCTGTTTATGTAAAGGATGGATTTTTTTTCTTGAGCTTTCAAAGTTCCAATTTTTCTTATACTTTTAATAGATTTCAGACGTGTTGCAAAATTCTACTTACGTATTAAAATCTTATTTTGAATACATATGAATAGTGGTTAACTTGGTGAATTTTTTGGATACTACTTTTTGGTATTTTTATTTGAGGAACAAGTGTTGGGTGCAAGATTTTTTGAAACTATTGGGAGCTGATATCAATATTTTTTTTGGCTTCAAATATTTGAGTTGGATATTCTATGTTATTTTAGTGAGATAACTTTAATGAGATATGATATTCTAATGTTGAATCAAAATACAAGATTTATGTTATTACATGTGAAGATGTAAAATGTGTTTGCTCAGATGGAATTGGACAACACATTGTTTGGGTTTGATAAAATGTCTGCATCTTGAACTGAGGAGGAGAAACTTCTGAAAGACAAAAAAGTTTTATCTCTGATTTGTCTGCATTTATCAAATAATATTTTGCATGATATTTTGAAAGAGAAACATGCCGTAGAAATATAGTTAAAGTTGGAAGAATTATGCATGCACAAAACCCTTGTGAGTAAGTTGCATATGAAGCAGCGTCTATTTTTTCATCATTTGACATAAGAAACTTCTATTGAAAAGCACTTTGCTGTATTTACAGAAATAGTTTCAAATTTTGAAACTATGGAATATAAATATGATGAAGAGAATTTACAGTTGATTTTGTTGTGCTCGCTGCTTGCTTCGTACAGTACTTTTAGAGACACTATATGTAGTGTAATACTCTGAAATTAATTTTACACTAAAGATGCTAATAATTGTGAATTATTAGTTGAGATAATAATAATTGAAAATTTTAGCGATTTCGAGATAATTTTATTATGGAATATAATACCTTAAACATGTTTAATAAACATAATAAGCTGTGATATAATTTATATAATTGTTAGAATGAAGTTGAGGATTTATAATATGACTATTGAGTAAATTATGAATTGCTGAGGAGTTGGTTAAGAATTTTACCAGGTGAGAGTCGAGAGAATTGCAACTCCTTTTAAGTTTTTTCCTTTTCCAAGTGGGTCTCACAGTTGAATTTTCTAAATATAAAAAGGTGATTTTTCTATAATATGTCAACCCCTAAGAATTAGTTGTTTTCACTTGGTGTTGAGGTGTCAATCATCAGCAATATTGAAACTTAGTCAGCATATTTCTTCTCCCTTAAAACGTGACATCTAATTATATTTACATATGACTTCTCAAATTCCTAGTCACCTGCCCTCGATTCCAATCGTTTGCTCCTTAATTTTTCATAGGAAATCCAATATTGATATCCACCGCAGACACCAACCCATCCATGGATGCTACATATCGGCTACAAAATCATCTACACATCAGTTGGAGACGAACACTACCTCATGTCCCGTCGATCGTGATCCTACCCAAGACATCTTTCCCCTTGAGTCAGTCACCCAATCCAAAATGTGTGATTGCCTTCCGAAGGTTCACTCCATAGACAATTTTTTACACGCAGACGTCCACACATTTTCGCAGATGCACACTTGACATTTTTCCAAACATCATAACTTATGTCGGCCTCCATTCCAGAGACGACTCTTCACACACAGACGTCCGCCACACAGACATCGGCGGTTGCCTTACACCGGTCGACCACTAATTATACTCCGGTCGATCACAAATTCATCTGAGAGTGAATAAAATAAGTCCCTGCACATCAAACCTTCATCCTTACTTAATTATCAGTTAATTCATAATAAACGATACCCTTAACAATTATAAATCAACCTCTAATAATAAACAATCATTAACATAGTCCTAGCATAACTTAACAATTAGTACGATAAAATTCGGGGTGTTACACTATGCTATATAGCTATGACACGTTAACCCTGAAGGAGGCATGTTAGAGTTTTAAAAATATATTTTATACAGCAGAATTCATGTCAAAGTGAAAATTGTTAGAGTTTGATGTGACCCAAATTCTATCTGGGTCTGGCTGGTTTGACCCACGTTAGGAATCTCAATATAATTAGAGTTATGGTTTAATATATAAATATATGATTGAATAGTAAAACTCATGGTACTGATTTCTGATAGTGAATTTCTCTCTTCTGCCCATAGTTTTTTTCCCATTTTGGGTTTTTTTTTACATAAATCTCTGTGTTAATTATTTTTCATGTTTTCTTTTTTCAATTCATGCTTGATTTCAACATATCTAATGGTTAAAATCATTTAGTAGGCAAACACATTCCTTGATAAGCTAACCAATTGAATTGAGACCCGCTATCCAATTGAGTTGACAACGATAAACCTATTGGGAGTAATGTGCCCAACAAGAAAATGTAATGGAAAAATTTTGTTATATATAAATAAATTTATATTGATTAATATTATATTAATATTTTAGATTATATTTTATAAAATTTATAGAAAATTTCTTGATTATTTATGCTAACTGTATATTAACATATATATTGCATATATGTGGGATAAAATATAAATAGTAATAACCAAAATGAGTTTGTGACTTGTATTTGAAGTATGGAATCTTTAATATTTCGTAGTCATAAACATAGTTTATTAAGAATATATAGTCATATCTCGACTATATATATAATGACATAAGATAAATATATTTTTATATAATATGATTATATAAGATTCGACCAAATAAAATTATATTGTTCTGATAATTTCTGTTAAATATAGAACAATTAATTTTATTATGATCATATATGCATGATCTTATTTCATTGTATTTTTAAAAAAATCCTATTTTATTTTAATTCATTCTTTGATTTAATCGATAAAATTTTGTATAAGTTATGATTCGTATACCTTATATATTGTGAGTGAATTAAAATAAATAGCTGAGAATGTTAACACTGATACAATGAAATCTATTTCTATAGATTCCTTTGTTTGTTAGTTCAGGGATCGAATAATTAGCGAGCAATTCATAATCATTATGAATTAATTATACAATTAAGAACTAATAGTACTCAAGGATAAAGACGTAATATGAGAGGTTAACGGATTATAAATATAGCTCTATTACGAATCTAAATAGAGGGTTAATACATTTGTAATTACTATATCAATGAACATTACTTTGAGTAAATATACTCTATAGTTTTTAAAAGTGCAATTCTAAGTATTTAGTGGAATTACTTTAGAGTTAATAATTATATTAATTAATATAAAGAGTTTATATTAATTAATGAAAAATTATTTGAGCTTAAAACTATAGGTTCATCTGTCTCTTCGTCATCTTTTATCATTATTGGAATAATAGAAAAATGAACAAAGAAGATTTAATACACTTAACAATAAGTTTATTATTTTTCATTGGATAAATAATTGAATTATTTATTATTCAATTGAACAATGAGAAAAGTTGTCATAGTTAACATGTTTGTTATATTCCATTAAATGAAATAATTGAATTATTGATTATTCAATTAATTAACAAACATAAAGTAACTTTTGAGAACAGTTTTTTAAAATGGTTTATGTCATATTTGAGTTAATATTATAGTGCCAAGTGTTGAGTTATGGTGACATGATGTTTTGATTTCTATAACATTTTAGTTATGAATGTATGAAATCAATTTCAACTTAAATGAGATATTAATATTTGTAGTGGTTTTCTCTAAATGTCATAATGATTGTTATGAAGTTATTATACTATAAATAGAGATTCAACCTTATTAGCATGAGTGTGAAAAATCTTTGAGATTGTATAATCCATTTTGAGACCAAGTCTGTAAGTATTCCGTATTGGTTTTAGAAAATTGTTCTCTAAATCTTAGATCGTCTCATGTGTTGAGAATACGATCTAATTTGAGTGTGATCTTGCTGTGTTCATTACGTCCACACGTATTTATTTGAGGTCAGAAGGATTGAAGATTTTAAAGGTTGAGGAAATCTTTATCAAAGCTCCTCGATTTTGCACCTATGTGAAGTTAACTTCAAATGTATATTTTCTTAATCTTTTAGATTAAATATAAAATAATATATTTTTACATATGATTTTTAATATATTATAATAATGATCCGTTTTTTGTTCATGTTAAATTATTTTTCATGATACATAAGTAATGCACATTACCGTCGTTATGAAAATCGGTAATTCCGCAGTGCAAGGGAACCTAAAAACCAACAAAACCATACACGCACGTGTATACACATATATTCGTATCTCAGATGTGGTCCACATCAAGGAAAAATGAAATTATTTATCATATAGTTTGTTAATTTTCTCTTTTATTATTTATACTGACAAATTTCACGATATTTAAGAAGCTAATTTTTCCATCTAAATCAAGTAGATGAAACTGAAGCATAACACACACACATATTAATTTGAACGAGTCATGAGTAGGGGTGGGAATTGGTTCGGTTTGAACCGGGTAACCGAACTGAATCGAACAATATTCATCGTTTTGGTTCGGTTTCATTAGAAGAAAATTTTAAAATAGGATCGAACCAAACCGAACCGAGGTGTTCGGTTCGGTTCTCGGTTTTTGTTTTTAAGAACCGGGTAAACCGAATTAAACCGAAACTTAAATAAAAAAAATATAAAAACCTAAAAAACCCATAAACTTGTTAATTACTCGCCCTAATTCATGGTAAAAAATTTTGACATAAATGATTATTTTTTCAAAACTTTATTGTCCTCTCCTCTACCCTATTCTTCTTAGTCTTATTCTCTTGAAAACCTCAATTATCACATCCCCACCCAACGTTTCTATCCAACACACAAATTTATTTTCTTCTTGTATGTGTTTACAGATCGGGGACATATAGATAGAGTGAATTTGAGTTTTTCTTTTGTGGGTGTCTTATATTTTCTGCGACGATAAACTGTATCCAATATGTAATTCTATTGTCTACGGATGTTCTTGCTATGTATTTAGGATTATAGGATTGAAAACTTTTTCAATTGGTGGTAAAGAAAATGTTTGTATGGTGAGGTTGAGTGTTGCCTAAATGATTGAACTTTGAAATTTGTTCATAGATTGACCGGTTGGAGATCTATAAATACATGTATTCTTTGCTTTTGTCTCTTAATTAAGAAATTATTGTTTGTTTAATTATTGATTCACAGTTTAGAATTTGTTTTGAATATTAGAATTGTTAATTTTGTGGAAACTATAAATTTACTCATATCATGAAACTATGAGTTTGATGTGCTATTTAGTTGTTGTTATGTAATATTGCACTGTTGGATTTTTTTGTGACAAATCAAATTAAGTGGCATGAAATATATCAGGAAAGTTAAGAACTAAATTAAATAAAAAAAAACTAAAAGAACCAAACCGCCAAACCGATCTCAAAATCAAGTACAAAGTTGAAAAATTAAATCGAAAACATACAAATTGATGCCATAAAAAACCGAACCAATTAGAATCGAAAACGAACCGATTAGAACCGAAAACCGAATCAATTAGAACCGAACCGAGGAGAAACCGAACTGAGGAGAACCGAACTCTCTCGGTTCAATTTTAGTTTTCTAAAATGAAAAACTGAATCAAATCAGTTCGACCCTAATTTAGAACCGAACCGAACCGAACCGTCCCACCCCTAGTCATGAGACAAGTAGTATTCATGTTCAAAAAATTTAAAAGTGATAATCAATTGTATACCCGAATGTCCCTACATGTATTCATGCCATTAAAGGTCCAATAATGCATATAAATTTGATCTCAGGCAGTTATAGATCCTCCATATTAAACTATTTTTATAAAAATCGACTCATCTTCCCTCAACGCAAGGTAAACATTCTTCGTTCATTTTTTTGCTTTTAGTAGTTGCACATGAAACTTAGATTTCATACATTCGAATTTAATGAATAATTTTATTAGTTTGCTAATAAATTAAATAAACAATTATTCAATCTAATGACATGTTTGTCAATAAAATTAAATCATGAAAACTTTTGTTTAAGTGTCTTTTTATATGATTGTATCAACTAATTAATTATTTAGTTTCATTTGTTTATTTTTCTATTTTTTGAATCATGATAGAAGATTATGAAGGGATTGATGAACTTTTATAGTTTTCAGTTCAAATAATATTTGTTAATTAATATAAACTTTTTATATTATCTACATAATTATTAGTTCTAAAGCAATTTCACTAAATACTTAGAGTTGCACTCTTAAAACTATATAGTATATATACTCAAAGTCAATTGATATAGTCATTACATTTGTATTGACTATTCATTTAGATTCATAATAGAACTATATTTATAATCCGTTAATCTTTCATGTTAATTTTTTATCCTTGACTACTATTAGTTATTAACTGAATAATTAATTTATAACGATTATGAATTAAACATTAATTATTCGATTATTAAACTAACTGTTGAGAATCAAACGCGAAATGGAAAAAGAAAACTGCGGAAGCAGGGACATCAAAATTTACGTGAAAAACCCTAACGGAAAAAACCACGGGCAGATGAGAAATTACTAATCAGGAAATTAAAGTACAATGAATTTTGCGACTCAAGCATCAATATATAGAGAAAATAAATAATCATAATATTGAATATGGGCCCGATCTGGCCCAACTAAAATTCGGGTCACTCCAAACTCTAACAATCTCCACCTTGACACGAATTCCACCTGAAAGATCTAATGCAGGCTTCTCGGCCCACCCCAAAACGAATCCAGAACATTGAACTCTGACAATCTCCATCTTCAAATAAATTCCAATGTAAGGCGAACGATCTGCAAAACTCCAACGTAAAATAATCTCCTCTTCCACAAAAGCCCTTGCTGGGCCAACTCAATATTTGGTACTGATCAAGTTTAAGCCCTGCTTAAACTTGAGAGACACACTCGGAGAGAAATCACATCTTCTCCATTGTACCACCGAATTATTAGAGATGTCGCAACGAACTGCATGTGAATATGCTGAAGACTCCCCACTGGAATCTATACCCTCGAACACACTCAATGCGTAACCCACTGTAGAAGTTTCACCATATTGCCGTGGAGCTTTACTCTTTCTCTTGGTTCTGCCTTTGACGATATCATTCTGACGTGAAACTGTAACTGAAATTGGTGACAATGTGGTGACTGCATCACGCTGAACATCTGTAATAGGCTGACATACCGGCTTTGATGTATTTTCAAAACCCAACTTGAACTTCATCTGAAAACCTGACTTCCTCTGAGTCTTCTCCAACAAACCTTTTGAAGGTGAATTCACAAACTTTGTTGTCTGATTACCTGTCACTGTAGAACCCTGTAATACATACATATTTGCAGAGCTTCTGTGTCCCTTTAACTTAACGAGAGCACCCCTACTGATCTCTATACCTCCACCTACAGTGATGTACTTGTACCCTTTCGAATCCAGAGTACTCAACGAGATCATATTCTTCTTTAACTCGGGAACATGTCGCACATTACCCAGTGTCCTCACAACTCCATCAAACATTCTGATTCTGACGGTACCAATACAAGCTATTTTGCAAGGTGTGTTATTACCCATTAACACAACACTTCCTGAAACGGTTTCATATGTCGTAAACCAATCCCAATTGTAGCACATATGAAACGAACACACTGCATCCAGAATCCACTTCTTGTTTGGCTTTGAGTTTCCCTCTGACACAATTAGAAGATCTCCATCACTATAGTCTTCTTCTTCTTCTGTGACAACTACTACATCGGACGTCATCAGTTGTTTTTCCTTCTCTGTAGCTCTCTTTATTTCATTCTGCAATTTACGGCACTCAGCTTTAATATGCCCCCTTCTTTGATAGAAGTAACATGTTCTATCTTGATACTTGACTTTGATCTGCCCTTCGAACTCTGAACATTTTCATTACCTTTGTTTTTTGACTCTCTTGTTCTACCCCGAACGACAAGTCCCTCACCTCGAGACTCGGATTCCACAACAAGTTGCTTCATCTTTTATTTGGATAACAAATAACCATAAACCTCTTCTAGTGTTAGACTTTCTTTACTGTACAAAATTGTATCTCTGAAAGCACCATATGAAGCAAGCAACGAGCTTAACAGAATCAACCCCAAATCCTCCTCATCGTACTTGCATTCCATAGTCTCCAAATCTAAAACTAACTTCTTGAATGCAGCCAAGTACTCTGTAATAGAGGCTCCTTATAATAACTGATGAGAATAAAGTTGTTGCTTCAGATGCAACTTGTTAGTCAGGGTTTTCTTCATACACAACTGCTCTAATCTGAACCACAACTCAGCGGCAGACTTCTCATTCAAAACATCCTGCAAAATCTGATTTGATAAATGTAGATGTATCAAAGATAAGGTTTTTCGATCATTTTGAATTTTCTCCTCTTCAATCCATAACGTGGACATTTTATCGAGCCCTAATAATGCGTCGTCTAAATCCATATGTGCAAGCACATCTCGCATCTTCACCTGCCATAACTGGAATCTCGTATTCTGATCTAACAATGGAATATCGAATTTCAACGAACTCATCTCCCCAAAAATTTCAGACTTTTGTGCAAAAATCTGAACCCAAAATATCCGCCTCACAACTTTGATCCCCAAATAATTTCTAAAAATTTATACACGATTATCTTAACCAAAATTTCCAGCAAATTTCCCGCCGAGTGAGTGAAATCCAAAAAATAGAATTTTATCCCAATAATTCTTTCAACAGGAAATCCAAAAATCGGCTGACTTTGTCTCACGGTTCACTGGCCGGAGGAACGCGGAGCTCCCTAGAGGACGGAGGTCTGGCGGACGGTTCCTGATCGACGGTGGAAGCTTCTTTCTTCCTCGGACGGCGGCGTCAGTCGTAGTACGGTGCGGGAGGCATACTTGGGCGATGGACGGCAGCAGATGACGGACGAACAGAGTTCGTCTCTCTCTGTTCTTCTCTGACAGACGGCAGCGGCGAGTGGAGCGCTGGGCAGGAGAACGGCGAAACGACGGTTGTTGGAGGGGCGGCCGGCTTCGTCTTCTTCTGCGCTTTATGGAGGCAGGGGCGACGCAGCAGGGAATCAAATTTTCCCTTTTGTTTTTTTTTAATTTCTTTTTCCACTTAATTACAATTTTTCACAAAAATTGTAAACCCTAATTTCTTTCGATCTGAGTACAAAAACTCTAACTTCGCTCTGATATCAATTGTTAAAAAATTGATATAGAGAATCTCAACTAGGCTCTTATATCAATTGTTGAGATTCAAACGCGAAATAGAAAAAGAAAACTGCAGAAGCAGGGATACCAAGATTTACGTAAAAAAACCTAACGGGAAAAAACCAAGGGCAGAGTAGAAATTGCTAATCAGAAAATCAAGGTACAATGAATTTTGCGACTCAAGCATCAATATATAGAAAAAATAAATAACCATAATATTATATATGGGTCCGACCCGACCCAACTAGAATTCGGATTACTCCAAACTTTAACACTAACAAACAAGGGAATCTATAGAAATAAATTTCACTGTATCAATGTTAACATTATTAATGATTCATTTTAATTAATTCTCAATATATAAGGGGTACAAATTATAACTCATACAAAATTTTACGAGTAAATCAAAGAAAAAGAAAAATAGAAATTTGTTAAATACACTGAATTAAAATTATATATATAACAATCATTATGATAAAATTAATTATTCTATATTTAATGAAAATTGTCAGAACAATATAATTTTATCTGATTAATTTTTATATAATTATATTATATAAATTATATTTATTTTATGTCACTACGTATATAGTTGACGTATGACTATATATTCTTAATGGGATTGAATGTGTTTGTAATTCTAAATTATTTGAAGATTTCATATTTTTAATATAAGTTATGGATTGATTTTAGTTATTATTTTTTATATTTTTGTACGACCCGTCAATTTAAAACTCTTTTTCTTTACAAATTTTTTTTTTTTAATACCCAAAGATATTACTAAAATTACTTGTTAATTAAATAGAGCGAATAACGAAAACACATATCTTAAATAAAAACGTTTATCAGAGTTAAATGCGGAAACACAATTAGTTTTACAAACCAAGTTGGAATTTAAATAAAACTTCGTAAAACATAAATTCCATTGGAGAGCCACGGCCACACAGGTCTACTTCGTCGGATAACTTGCCTCCTCCATGGGGAACGCTTCCTCATCCGCTCCCGAATTAATCAATTCATTACAATCACCTACACCACAAGTAGACACTGTAAGCCTAAAAAAGGCTTAGTAAGGAATTGGAAAACAAACAACAAAGCACAACAAATGCTTCTAATTGATTATGTCGGAAAGGAATCCCCCCAACCGTTCTTTACTCACTGTTACATCTTTTAACTCGTGGATCGAGTTGGGAGATTAGAGAACCCTAGCAAGCAATGGGGGGAAACTCGGCATCTAACACCCTAGACTAGACAAGCTTTTCAATCCCATGGGCGGGAAGATCTTACATTCTGTTTACCGAGTCTACCGATTAGATCCGAACCATTAACCCGATCGCTAATTCCCTTACGTACATTATTAGTCATTTTAATTCGCGTTATGAATACCAACCCAATTGTGGTATTTCCTAAGGGTTTCTAAGACCATGAACATCAACCCTTAGATTCTATCAATTTATCCTAACATTCATTGCTAACTAAGGAATAAATCTTAACTAATAAGGGAAGAATACATTCTAGTTATCAAGGGTAAATCTTATAACCATAGACCGTAAGGAAAGTGTAGCACATATCAATAATAAATTTAGCAAGAACAATTATCAAGAACATTCAATGAGAGAGACTAACCATTTTCATGCTTTTGAATTAAACTTAACCATTATCATACTTTTTAATTAAACTTAACCATTTTCATGTTTCTTAATTAGACTTAACCATTTTATCATGCTTTTTAATTAACCAATACAATCTATCATATTTAGCATCTAAACTAACAATGAGATTAACATTCAAATCTGTAGTTTATCAAAAACACTACAACATAGAATATGAATTAACATTTAATATGGAATTTACTAAAAACACCAACAATGAGATATATAAATTAACATTTAAATCTGTAATTTATCAAAAATGCTAAAACGAGATATAACTTAACATTTAAATCTACACTTAACAAAAGCTACAAGTTTCATGGGGTTAACTAACAATAATTACTAATCATGCTGAATTATGAAAGGAAACCTACCACTTCAACCATTTCATGCTATGATTCACTTTAATAACGCAGATTATAGTTTAATCAGTTCTTGATCTATCTTTCATACACCCTATCTTGTTAAGCTAATGGAAACATGGCTAATGAAGGTTTCGATGATGAACTTACAACAATATTTACAAGGAGCTTTATGTGAGATTAAGTTATAACATGTAATTTGACATAAAGTGTTGCTTACTTACTGGAAGCTAAGTTTATTAATCACTAGTTCATACTTTTTAACTATATCAAAGTTAAACTCATATAGACATCACAAAAGAAAACAATTATTATAAGAGAAACACATCCAAGAAGAATAACACCCAAATCATATAAGCAACGTAATTAAACTAACCTAACCAGTCCCAAACTCCAAACGGAGTTACATGCGATAAAAGCAACTAAAGAAAATCAACAATAAGGAATTACAAGTGCCTATTGCACACCAAGCTACAAAATCAGATTAAAGAAACACAAAGACTCCTTATACAATTCCCTCAAACAAATCAAACACATTACTTTACTTGTGGGTAGGGCTTTTGGAATGCCACTAACCAATTCCTTACCTTACGATTTCCAATAGATGAGAAGACAGCACTTCAGCCACTGGAAAGAACGTTCCAGCAAGGTTCTCCCTTTGCCCAAAGGCTCCTTTCTCTTTAAAACCTAAACGAATTGGTAGACAGACACCTAATTGGCATAATTGCCAGCTAAAACGAGTAATTTTCACTAATATGATGTTGTCGATCCGCGGACAGGGCGAGGTCCACAGAGGACTCGGCACCCACTGCATTAACTGTCCAAAAAAAGCCATCCAGTAAATCGAACATAGACCAAGACGATTGACTCACCTTGGCAACCTATCGGCCGTACGAGTTTCGAACGAGCTGACCCAGCTCGTGTCCTGGGAACCAGTCAGCCCGTCGCACCCGAGCCTGTCGCAACCGATCCCGTCGCACGCTGACGCCGCACGCTGCACCGCACCGAGCTCACCGCCGCACCCCGCGCGCCATCCAGCCGCCGCGAAGTCTGGCCGTCGCGAGTCGTCAGCCGACGAGATCTGGCCGCTCCTTCTCTTCTCCCCTGTCTTCGCGTCTCCCTGCTTCAAATGTGAAGGAATGGCCTCTCTGGCCATTCCTTTTCTTTTATTGTTTTTTTTTTTAATTTAATTTAATTTAATTTCATTTATCTTTCCTATTTTAAAACAAACCTATTCTTCAATTTACAATTTCACTTTTCATTTAATTAACTTTTCCCCTTATTTTCCATAATCCTTTCATTTAATAAACCCTTCAATTAAATTCACATTTAATTTAATTAAATTACTAAATTATTTTCGACTCGTTTCAAATTTTTGATTTATTTAAATTGTTCAATCGGTTCAATTCATTTTCTTCCGTTTGGTTTTCTAAATAACTTCTCAATAATACTCAATTAATTGTTTAATTCTATTATAAAATCGGGATATTACAATTTTATTACACATATATACAATATATAAGTTAATATAAAATTTGTATAAATAACCAATAAATTTTCTATAAAGTATAATTTAAAATATTAATTAATAAAATATCTTTATATATTACAAAAATTGTTCTAATATTTGTTAATTGGGCATATAATTCCCAACATTTTATTCATGAGAATGGATAAAGTTTAGAAACTTTATCACCTTACGCTTAGATTACCTCAATTCGAAAGATAAATCATAGATTGAATGTCTAAAACCTACAAGTCGAGTGTGACTACATTATGGCTAATGGTACAAAAAAAAAAAAAAGAAACTAGATATATTCTTTTGAAGAATGATAAAAATCAACAAAAAGATAATTTGAATAAAAAAAAAGTATAATAAAATATTGAAAAATTAACAAAACAACCACTAAACTATAGGATCAGTGACAAGACAAACACTAAATAATTTTTGCTTAATAAATAAAATATTAAACTATGAGAAACGAACGGTGCAAACATCGTTATGACGTTTTCTGTAAAAAAGTTAATTTTTTTTTCCACAATGGAAATGGTATATTCTGCAACAGAAAGTGTATCTTCAACATAGAAAAGTGTATGTACTTCAAAACTTATTTTTCACAGAATATTAATTAAATTGATAATTAATTTTTGAGATAGTCGTCCAATTTGATTATTAATTACCAAATTTGATGAGTGTTTCAAAAATTAATTATCAAAATAAATTTTCTTTGCGAAACATAAACTTTTGTTGATGAAGATACACTTTTCGCCGTAGAATATACTTTTTAGTGTAGAATAAATAATATTTTCAAATTTTAATTTAATCTTATAATTAATTACATGTTAATTAATTTGGTAATTAATTTTACTTTGTAATTAATTATGGACAACTATCAGAAAAATTAATAACTAATTTAATTAGTATTTTGCAAACCTTGAAAAATAAGTATCCGTTTGTGTGAAAAATACATTTTTATCTTCCATTGTAGAAAAAAAAAATCAAAATTTTAAAAGAAAACATAACAACTGAATAATTATAATTTAATATTTTAGTTGTTAGCAAAAAAAATATTTAATTGTTGAATATCAACCAATAATTATAGAAGTAATGATTTAATAAGAATAAATTAATTTAACACTGATAAGTTTATTTTATGACATATTAAAATTATTTTTTTTTACTTTTCAATTAATTGATTGGCGCATGCTAGAATTAATGACAACTTAGTCGCAGTTATAATATAAAGAATAAATTGAGTACAATTTAGTAATTTAAGATGATAAATTACCACAATTTTTAATTTTAAGGTAAAAACTCGATTAGCATAGTATTGTGCAAGACTAACCACGGTTCAGTTCGATCTGATTTTAGGCATAAATCAAACTAAATTGACCAACATCAACTTTATCGAAATAAAATCGAGAAGAGCAATGTTAATGAAGAAATTGAACAAACCAAAGTAGATTGATGATGAGTTTAAGTCGAGTTTGGATTGGCCCACAAGTCATGTTTGGGGTTGGGTCGGTTTTTTAGGCACGTTGCCAAAGGAATCAAGAACCGAACTGCAACGAATCACTTCGTTTCTGTACAAACCAAACCAAATCAATTTTTTCAGTTCAGCCAAGTTCTGCCCAGTGCCCATCATTAATATTGTGATTGGCTACATTTGGATCAGGAGTCAGTCAGTTCTTCTCATTATTGGGCCGATTCGGTTTATTGCAGAAAAAATCGACCGCTTTGCTAATGTTTACTTAAAAAACCAGACCGAACCTCGCCGTTGTCATGACTCAATCTTTCTTCCTTGTGGATTAAAAAAGGCCTGTGTAATTGCCAGACGGCGGACATTCTGTTTCCATGTCTCGCGGTCTTCATTTCTTCCTGTTCAAATAGGTTGATAGATTTCCAATCGGTTTTCTGTTCTATCATCTTGGCTTTGATTTATGGCAGCCCGAACCGGAGGCGAAAGCTTGGAATCAGGAGGAACATCCGTCTTTGATTCCAACAAAGCGAAGAAGACGATGCAAATTGAAGGATACCCAGTTAAGGGTCTGTCGATTGGAGGCCACGAAACTTGCGTAATTTTCCCCACCCTTAATTTGGCCTTTGATATTGGTCGCTGCCCTCATCAGGCTGTTAGCCAGGATTTCCTATTCATCTCCCATTCCCACATGGATCACATAGTGAGCCTCTCTAGCACTATTTTCATCATATTTACCTTCTAAACATTTCTTCGAGTTTTTTCTATTAGTTTATGGATTTTAAATGTAACAATATACTTTATATTGCTATAGTTGGTATTCGAGCTCGTGGGATTATAAAATCCAGCCAACTTTGGTAAATTGGATTGCCATTGAAGTCAGTT
Organism: Begonia loranthoides; assembly: GCA_022433065.1. Classification (NCBI taxonomy): domain Eukaryota; kingdom Viridiplantae; phylum Streptophyta; class Magnoliopsida; order Cucurbitales; family Begoniaceae; genus Begonia; species Begonia loranthoides. The sequence continues at coordinate 3,399,898 of CM039482.1, read as the reverse complement.
CTGAGGGAGTGTATTGTAGTGATCTAGTTTCCTTGCATTTCTTATATAAAATTGAGTGTCTGACATTAAAAACCAATTCTGCCTTTTCTACTTGCAAGCACATATTTGCAGTTAAGATGTACACAATTTGGTTGCAATAACAAATTGAGGAATGTACATTAAATGATCCGACCGGTGAAAGGAATTTTATGTTTGTTTTTTAAAAACTAAAGTTTATGCTTATGGACTATGGCTAATGGCAACTATCTTAATTATTCAAAGGGTGGACTTCCCCTATACGTTGCTACGCGAGGATTATACAGGATGAAGCCACCAATAGTTATAGTTCCGAAATCTATAAAAGAAGATGTAGAAAAACTGTTTGAGGTGTATAGAAAACTGGACCAGTCAGAGTTGGAGCATAAGCTAATAGGCTTGGATGTGGGTATTGTTTCTTCTTCAATTAACTCAATCTTCATTCCACAATTACAGTTATAACGTTATATATTTTCTTTTATTATGCACATATAGAACATATCTTTGCAGGGGAAGAGTTTTCTTTGAGGAAGGACCTTAAAGTAAAAGCTTTTAGAACTTACCATGTTATCAAAAGCCAGGTATGAGAGTTGACGTATTCTTGCCGGAATTTTCACTATAACTAAAACTAAGTGGGAGATTATCTTAAATAAGAAAATTTGATTATATTTGGCAGGGTTATGTTGTTTATTCTGTCAAACAAAAACTCAAACAAGAGTACTTGGGGCTTTCAAGTAATGAGATTAAGAACTTGAAGTTTTCTGGTGTCGAGGTTTGTCTCCGAACAACTGTCTTTTAGTTTAGCTTCTGCCTATTTTACATGTTTCTTTTGTTATCATCAGTTAGACTGGTTGAAGTTAAATGATTGAATTGCAAATTCAGGACATGGCAGGATTTATTTTTCTTGTTTTTTCAATGTTTTAGTGTCCATATCATGTGATATTGGCATTGAACTACTATAATTTTAACTTTCTCAATTTTTATACTATTATTTCATTGATTGAGCAACCTATTTGATTTGTTGGTTTGCACACTTGGTAGATTACAAACACCATTACTGAACCTGAAATTGCTTTTACGGGAGATACCACGGCGGATTTCATTAATGACGAATGTAATGCTGATGTTTTAAGAGCAAAGATTCTTGTTCTAGAGGTATCTTTAAATTTTTAAGGTTTCAAGCTGTTCTTTAACCTTGCAGACCATTTGCAATTGCTCTCTTGCTCCTTTCTCAGATTAAATTTTTCTGCTACTAACTAATAGATCATCTGATGTATCTGTTGTAGTTATGTAGAGAGAAGAATATAGTACCGATCAAACTTTCTAATTTTCATTGATTAAATAATTCGAGCATTTTGTCACCTTGAGTGTGAAACTTGGCTTGGCCATTTTGATCAAAAATAGAGTTTGCTTCTTCCAAAAGTTCCACATTCTAAGGCTAATTAGTTGATTGGTACCCAAAAAAATAGAAAATATCATGGTAATTGCCCATCCCCTTCCCTAAACAAGAATTCTTAAACTAGTTCTTGCACTTCTACGAGAGTCGACCTATTATGGCCATGGACCACCGTGGTTTTTCAAATTTCATGTTCTTCTTTTCTTAGAAGGCACTCACATAATTATTCATGGAATATCAAATTTCTATTTACATCAATGTTTTAGGCTTTGTTCTATTCTAGAAATTTAAGTAGGATATTGTGGATTAGAGTGAATTGCTTTTGATCAAATTTTTGGAGATTTTGACTTGGTCTCTTGCCTCTTTATGCAGAGCACATTTCTTGAAAACTCAATCACAGTCGAGCATGCGCGAGAGTATGGACACACTCATCTATACGAGGTAAAGTCTTCAAGATGCGGAAAAGCATTGACAAGTAGTCATCGAGTTTTAAGTTTCGATGCGATAATCGACGATTGAGTATTTCTTAGAGTTATTGTGAAGTGTCCCGAGATGTCGTATCTTAAGACTTGGTAAATTAGAACTTAGAACTAAATTCATTTACTCATAGACATGTTTGATGTGTGACTTCATTGAGCTTTTTCTAGATTATTAGCCACGCTGAGAAATTTAAGAACAAGGCCCTTCTTCTTATCCACTTTTCGGCTCGATATGCGGTGGAGGTACGTTAATACTACGAATTAGTCTTCATATATTCCTTTGTAATTAGGCTTAGTCAATGTTAGAAAATATAGTAAAGTGTTTTTATTATCTTCCTGAATTTGCTTTTACTGGTCCTACAGCAAATTCATCAAGCAGTCTCATCCTTGCAACCACCTTTGGCAGGTCGAGTTTTCGCTCTCACCGAAGGTTTCTGACAACGATCCATTTCTTGTACTTTCGGCAATTTATACAACACTTTTTTTTTTTGAACCCTTATTGCCATTGCTTGATTTCTCCTTATAAAGGAAATCACGAAATTACTCGTATTAGTGGAATTCATCCTAAAAATTGAAGAACTAGCCTTTGTTTTGTGTTATAGATTTGGTTCTACGGTTAAGGCTAATTTGGTGACTATTCAAATAGAAATTTCGATTGAAGTTTTAAACCGTTTTGGTGTTGTTATCCTTCCGATATATTAGTTGCCGATCCCCAATCCTGAATTTCAATCCGATCGTATTGAAAGATACAATAAATAATAAAATTCTCATTTCTATCATCATTCCTTGGCCTAAAATTTTCTCCAACTCAGTTCATAACCCAGAAATCATATCACAAAAATCATAGTACAACTTTGGCATCAGCAATAGACTCTGATAGACAGTACATAAAAATGTTACAGCAAGCACTGCCGCCCACAGCGCCAATTGAGTGTGAAATGGTAATGAAACAGTAGCAGCTGACTGGGCTCATAATTCAGCAATTGCAGGCAATACCATAACAATTGCAGAAGAAAAAGATGCTCTTGTAAGATTCAGGATTATCTTAGGAATGGGTTGTCAGTCAACAAATAGAGATAGTTCTTGCTTTCTCCCTACACTCCTTTCCCATCAATTCTCAATGTTTCAGCTAAATTTGCTACAAAACAGCATAAATTAGCTTCAGAAGCAAAATTTTTAACAATTACCTCCATTGCTCTGAGCTCCTCGAGAATCTCTTGATTCAGCACCAAAGAAGAAAAGTTCTCGTCCAAAATGAGGCCTAGACATCTTACGATGTCTTCAAGTTTTGGCACCCAATCACAAGCCTTCAATCCCAACAATGTGGATGCCTTTGGACATGGACCCGCTTGAGGAAACCTTTCGTACTTTTTCAACCATTTTCCTAAATATCGAGTAAAGGCTAACATCGCTCTCTCATTCAACTTACTAAGAACGGAAGATAATATCAGTTCGTCAAGATTTGGTGATGCCAACAAATAATGTAAACACATCTCGTTCGGAGCAAATCCATCATAAGCGATCATGAGCAAAACAGATGACTCCTTTGCCAGACTCGACTTTTTCCCTTTTAGATTTTTGTCAGTTGCCTTCTCCAGCGCTAGGATGGCCTGGCTTTCCCATTCATTTCTCACATTAATCATATTTTCACAGCCTTCTTTTGGTGGCAAAAGCAAATACTTCAAAATGCAGAGCAAGTCATTTACACCAAAATCTGATGCATGAACGATACAAAGAGAAAGCAAATCAGGACGATTTTTTATGGCAAGCTTTGTGATCAAGGCAGAATAAGATGAATGCTTAACAAGCTTATTAACAATCAAAGTCTCTAGCAAATCCCACACCTCCAAAACGATGCATGCTTCTAAAACCAAATCAGCCACATTCTTATCCATCAAACACCCAACTTTCTCGATCATAACCCAAGTATATCTGTTGTCTGTTGAATCGACCTGAATAGGTACTCTGAATCTTGTCCTAACCGTCTCAAGAAATGTAACCAAAGTTTCAACAAACTCTTCTTTACCAAACTTGTTTGGATTTTTCAGCTTCCGAGAAAGATTTCCATAGAAGTTTTTGCTTGAGTTGATGAATTTGGAATCAGCTTCAGAAATCTTCCATCCATCGATAGGATATATAAGTGAAATGGGAGCTGGGTTCTCGAGTTTGGGTTTCAAATTGACTATAACATCGTCAGGATTAAGGATAATAGGATAGTCAGATTTAGAAGAAAGCGGTTCTGAACTGGCTGACGCCTTTTTAATTACTTCTAGCAGAGTCATGGCGATGCTAAGAAACAACGCTGCATCAAAAAGCGTTAATCTAAGTAATAAGAAAACTAAACCAAATAAACACAAATCAAACCCCACGCCTTCCTAGTTTATGAATTCTGAAAACCCTCGAACAAAAATCTAATGTAGAATTGCCGCCCGTTTCAAAACTCATAATTTCTATCAACCACGAGACAGAATAATAAAATGACAATGAACATAAACTAAAAATTAATTAAAAAACAAAACAAAAAGGGTAGAAGCAAACAGACAGCAATGGAATTCACAAGATTACGACGCAACTGAAAGTAAAAAGAGAAAGGAAAGAAAAGAGTACACACGCCTGGAGATAAACCTCGGCACACCTCAGCGACTGATGGCGGAATTGGAGCGGTAAACCCTAGAAGAAGGGTGTTAGAATATGGCGCTTCAGATTGAATTAACGTGAAGAAAGGGTGGACTACGTGCTCTGTTTTGGGCCCTTTACCTAAATGGGTTAGTAAGTACAACGGCCCATCACTTAAATTTCAAAACATTTTTTTAAATAATTATGAAATTAATAAATTAAAGGGTAAATGACAAATCAACCATCGTGGTTTGAGATCAATGACAAGTCAACCACTGTGATATTTTTTTTAACAAGTTTACCATTGGAGTATGCAAAAATAACAAATCCCACATCGCGATAATTTCTCCGTTACTAAATTGACGGCAGACACGTGTCTCACACTAAAACTACGAAAAAAAGGCACTGACCTCACAATTGTGCGGCGTCTCACAAATTGAGAAGCTGCACAGAGACCGCATAAAAACACGGTCTCTCATGACTAGACAGACTGCGTTTTTATGCGGTTTCTGGGCAAGAGGAGAGACCGCGTAAAACACGGTCTCTTGAGTCAGGAGAGACCCCGTTTTTTCGCGGTCTCTCCTCTTGCCCAGAGACCGTGTAAAAACGCGGTCTCTCCTGACTTGACAGACCGTGTTTTTACGCGGTCTCTAGTGACGTGAGAGGTCGCGTTTTATGCGGTCAGTGTTTTTTTTTCGTAGTTTTAGTGTGAGACACGTGTCTGCCGTCAAATTAGTAACGGAGAAAATTACCGCGATGTGAGATTTGTTATTTTCGCATACTCCAATGGTAAACTTGTTAAAAAAAATACCATAGTAGTTGACTTGTCATTGACCTCAAACTACGATGGTTGATTTGTCATTTACCCTAAATTAAAAAAGAAGGAACAAGTATTATTTTTTGTTTATTTTCTTATCCACTTTAATTGATATACTTGTATTTGCAAAATAATGATATAATTTGTCGACCTAAAATTTGTTCGGCTCAGACCGAAAAACTCGAAGTACCACTTATTATAGTTGCAAAACTCCATTTTTCTCTCTTGTGCTCGTATTTGAAGTTACAAATTCCGCTCCCTCAAGCATGGTGCATGTAAAATTCACGATGAAATATGCACTACCAAATCCGTCACAAATTATTCGCGACAAATTATGTGAACTCTTGGAGAGACCAATGAAATCCCATTTCAAGAATATAGTTTTTATATTGAGTTTGCTAGTGAACTAATGTAATTCTTTACACCAAATAATCAATAATTTCTAAGAAAAAATTATAAAGATAAGTAATAGAGACCTTGCATCACTTATATTTATGTGGTAGCTTACTTTGTAAAGGCAAGAATGACCTAGAATATTTGTTGATTGTGAGAGCTCAACCCATACCAGTGGGAGTGCACAAACCCAAATCTCTTGGGAGAGTGAAAATGGAGACTCCACAAATTGTTTCAGAGGTAGTTTCCAACCAAGAGTGTGGGCGACGATGATGTCGGGGGGAGATTGTGGCAGCCCGCCTTGTGAAAGCAATGACGACCCAATATGCTATTGATTGTGAAGGCACAACTCATACACGTGGGAGTGCATAATCTCATGTCGTTTGAAAGAGTTAAAAAATGAATAATTTATAAATAGAGTTCTCTTTCCTACTTATTACATTGTGTTTTGGACTAATTTCAAGAATAAAATTGTACGAGTTTCAACCCAAAGTAATTAATATTGTACTAGAAGTAATGGGAGACTCCATAATTTAATTATCTTGAACTATTTTTATTGTCAACATAAAATAAAATAATTTCAAGTTTCATGACCAGAGAAATTAATTATCAATGAAAAGAAAAAAGAAAAATATTGGAGAATAAAAAACATTAAAATATATTTTAGTAATTCAAAAATCAAAATCTATCTCATTGACTTCATATACACATAAAAAAATGTACAAAAATATGCATTAATAATCCCAATTGAGACACTATCAACATCAAAATGACACATTACTGTGTTTTAAATTATAAAAAAAAAAAAAAAATATTGACAATTGCAAGAAAATGAAAGAACAATTCAATTACTCCATGTAATTATGGTGGGTGAGATTGTTAAAATAAGGCACACAATGAGGAAGTCGCAGCAATATTTGTTATGAACAAGTATAATTTAACAACATACCAAGCTGTCTTTTTTTGATTTTTTAAACTTTGTTATATTAATAATTTGTGGAAATTTTAATAAAATTCATTTAATTACTTAATTAGAGGACAATGGAGTTTGATATTTCTTGCAAGATTTAGTCAACCCACTTCTTGTTGCTCTTTACAAATTTCAAAAAAAAAGTTATATAGCTAAGGATTTCTACGTGTAGTCACGCATATATATGTGTATATATACGTATTTGAACAATTACATCAAGTGATTTTTTAAGTTCCTCATTGATTTTTATGAGTTTGAAGGTCGGTTAGTGTTTTGTCCATGACACTCATACGAAAACCAAAGAAAATAATGATTTTTTAAAGTATTGAAATATGATAAATTTCTGTAATTATTTTAAAATATTATGTTTCTTGTGGAGTCTTCAGTGCTCTTAATACAATATTGTTTATTTTTGGTCAAATCTCGCATAGTTTTGTTCTTGGGGTTAGCCCAAAACGCATTGTACTATATAGGTAAAAGAACTTTACTTATAAATCATTTACTTTTCACTCTCTCAAGCGGTGTGAGATTGTGCATCCTCATTAGTATGAGATGAGCTATTACAATCAACAGGATCTTATGTTGTCCTTACCCTCACAAGATGGATTGCCACAATCTCCTATCTTGGGTGTCCGACATTCTCGTCGGCCACTCTTTCCGGTTGAGATTTGACTCTGATATCATTTGTAGAATTTCTAGTGCTTCTAGTACAATATTGTCCATTTTGCTGAAGTCAATGCAATGTTGTTATTTTGGTTAGCTAAAAATGTATTGTGCTAAGTAGAGAGAAGAACTTTACTTATGAATAATTTAATTTTTGTTCTCTAAAGCAATGTGAGATTATGCAAACCCACTAATATGTGCTGGACTCTCACAATCAACAATATATTGATTCATCTTTATTTTCACATGACAAACTCTCACATTTTTTATGCTCATTTACTATTTCAATAATTGATCCATCTTTCAATTTAATTTTCTAATTAATCGAGTTTGATTTTGAAAATTTTAATCTCATTTTTAAGCGTAAAACATAAGTCTTGAGACAATTTATTATTTGATTTTTTCAAAAAAAAAAAAAAAGAAAAAGGAAATGGGTGATCCAATGGTTGAGGAAACAAGACTTATACCAAGACAATGCTTCGTAGAAGTAAGTCTTATCATTAATTTTTGAATAATCAACCATTTTTTAAAGTCACAAAAAAATAAATAATAGTAATTATGTTTGAAATTAATGAAATTAATGTCTTCCAATTAAACAATGATAACCCTCGACGACTTCTAATGGGTCCACAAAACAGGACTTAATTAAACTCGACTTCTTTGCATGTCCAACTGTCCAATCAATTCAAAGACTCAAATAATATTAAAATAAACCAATTTTAAATAATTTTGAACAACACCAACTATTTCTTCCCTCCCAATATTTTTCTTGTCTTTTATTCATTTTTTTTAAATAAACGTGTTTAATAGTTACGTGACATTAATTTTAATGTACAGATTGTTGTTTGGAATGCACGATGCTGCAGATAAATGTGCCGTAACTACGTCAAAATCATTCATAGGTTGATGATTTAATCGATTTTACAGTATAATATTAGGAGAGAGAAGGTTAATTAAAATGGGATATCCCAATCAATTATTAGAGGTCAATGGTGTTGATCCCAAGATTGGCTTGCATTTGAGGTGCTGCCCTAGATTCCAGGTCTTAACCTTTCAATTTCTTAGTTATCTTGGGCATGAGTGAGACAATTTGCACTCCTTGATACATACGTTTTTAAATGAAAAATATAACTGTAATGATTGTCCTAATTTATTTATAGAAAAATAATAAATTAATTATCGTGGTTTGTGGTTTGTGATCTCTTGAGACATGCGGTGTCTTGAGATATCGCGTCTCTTGAGACGCCCCTACGGGGTCTTATGAAAAACTGCGATATTTTTTTGTATATATTTTTTGAATTCAATATTTTTATTAGATTTTTGACTTTTTCAACTTTAAATGACCATAACTTTGGCTACACGTGTCGGAATCGGCTCCGGAAGGCGGCGTCTAGACCAAATTTGGCATTCTTTTTTTGGAAAACCACTGCGCCGCACTGTTTTGTCTACGAATCGCCGGGGCGCCCTATCAGCTTCTTAACGGCGAACGTGATAGCGATGTTGGCTTTGTCATTTTTCTATACGTCAGTGGTTAATTTGTTAGAAAATAAAGGATAGTGGTTGACTTATCATTGACCGCAAACCACCATAGTTAATTTGTCATTTTCCCTTTATTTATATGAAAAATTTAATTGTAAGGTTTGACTTCTTCATTTTTCATAGATCAAAGTTTTAATTGTTCGAAAAATTACTTTAAGGTTTGACTTGTTGATGACCTAATTATTGAGGGTTTATTTTTTTAATTTTCCTTTAATAAATAGAGATTTATAGTTTTTATTTTTTATTTTATCATTTTAATAATTTTCTCGTGGGAAAATAGGGTTTTTTTTTTTAAAATGATGGTTTAATTTTGATCATTATTCCAATAATTAGTTAAGTATATGCCTTTTGTAAACCTTCCATTTTTTTTAATTGTACAATCCCAACTAGCTATTGGTTGGTCACAAATGATTATTATACAAATACTTAGCCACACCACCATTAAATTATATCGAATTACACAAGTTGTATTAGTGTGCAGACTTGCACCAACTAATACAATATATATATTTTTTCGGTCCGAAACTTGTGCAACGTTGTTTTCATATTTTATTGGAAAAAAACGTGATATTAGATGGAGATGAAATTTTAACCCTAAATCATTTTCGTTAATCTTTTTCGAGCAATGTGAGATAGTGGAGTTCTCATGGTCTGAGCAGAGGATATGTTTTCACAACTGTTTAATCTTAGATCGTTGTCATCTTCACAAAGCAGATAGTCGGAATTTAATTATTTAGTTTTTCACTTTTATTAGATTTGAAAAATGGCAATGTAATAACTATCGACTTTTTGATATTCTGTAACGAAAACTATGAAAATTAGTAAAAACGACTTAATCAAAGTGAAATATGTTCATCACTTGGAATACAAGTGTATTCCCCTTTTGTGTTTTGTCTTTGAATTTCTTCAAATTTTTATCCAAACTTCGACCAAATGAAACCAAATATCACAATTATAGTATCTACGTGAAGTTGATTTTCATACTCTTTTTCTAGCACATTTTCCTTGATTTTAAAGCTACATGCTCGATGTTTAATTATTGGGAAAACGATGGTTGTTCGACAAATCGCATTGCTCAATCATGGACGTTACGACCTCAAAGGAATCGGAACGGAAATTTGAGAAGAACAACTTGATTCTCGAAAAGGATTAGATCAATGGTGAATCCTTTGAGATTCTTTGTATCCCAACATAATGAGCGGAATTCTAGTGGGTGTCTGGGTTTAAACAAGTTCAATTTCAAGGATCGTTTCGTTTTCTTAGTTCTGACACTCAAAGTTTGACTTCGATCGACAAAAAAGATGTTTTCACTGTAATTGGAGGGAGAGAGAGAGAGAGAGAGAGAGAGGGGTTTAAGCCGCAATGATCGGACCCCACTGAGTTCTAAGCGAGCTAACATCGTTGAAGATTCGTACAATTACAAAAGTCTCAATGTCATTGTGTTTACAGTCAAACTTTTGGCCACACGGTACAACCATTGATGACAGAAGTTTCTCTCTCTCTCTCTCTTTCTCTCTCTCTGACATTTGATCCAACGTTGAAGTTGAATTCTTCTGGCTTTAATATAACCTTATAAAAACCTGGAAATGACCAATTTTAATAATGTAAGTTGCAGTCTTTTTCTTTTCCCTGCAACTGGATTGGTCTGCGTTTGACAATTTGCGCCAGTTGGTGAATAATATTTTGATGATCCAAGGGTCAAATACTGCATGCTGGATATTATAAAGCCCAGACAGAATAGTACTATCACCGTTTATTTGAAGAACAAAAGTGAAGAAGAAGAGAGATACACTGCCATGGAGGCTTCTCCTAGGTCTGCAGAAGTCGCCGCCATCAAACAGGAATCTGAGAGAGATAAGTCCAGTGATGGGGATGAAGATCTTAAACGAGAGGGCTTTATCAAGGTCAATCCTTCGTTTTCTTTGTGATTATCTCACGTATTTTTCCCCTTTTCTGGTTTTTGTTCGGATCATCATCATCTATCTGATTGATCTTGGATGCTTTCTTCTGCGTTTATTTATTTATTTTCTGGATTGAAAGAGGGAAGATTTCATTAAATACGTTAATTTTCTGCAGATTGGAGATGGAAATATGAGCCATGATAGTAATTATAGCAAGTCAAACTCAGACAATCACAAGAATTTACACAAATTTTAACCTTTTTTTGTTAAATAATTAGGGAATTAACTTTTATTTGGTTTCCTAATCTGGGATTATCCCATTCTTTTTTACTTTTAATTACTTAAAAATTTGATATATAAGTAGAATAATGAAGTTGCTTAGTCTTTGTTCTCATTAATATCATATTATCCTCTTTGAGTTGGAGTCTATTACTCAAAATCTCGTTTTATTGAGTTACGATGATAATTCTGATCGTATAATTTTCCTGATAAGAGATGAACTCTACAATTACCTGATTTTTGGCCATCTCCATTTCCGTCTCCGTCTCCGTCTCCTTCTCCGTCTCCACCTTCACCAGAAGTAGTTTCTTGGACAATTAGAAGCAATCTGAATTAATTAAAAATTGCTGATGTGCTTCAAACAGTAACTTTGACTTACTTCTGTGAGGATGGATCTCATACCAACTAAGCATGCATGCGTTCAGATCTTCAATATGATTTACCAAGTCTTCAACTAAGTTTAATTAGTCTTTTTTAACCTTTGATTAGTGAAATCTTGATCAACGGGTAGTCATAATTTCAACTTACACCATAATTAGTGTTTGCTTATAATCATACTTTAAAAAATTCAATGATTTAATAATTTATACTTTTTTTTTTACATTTCCCCACATCATATTTTTATAATCGTTCTTATATGTGAATTTTACTTTATCGAGATTCGAAGTTAGAGATCAAAAACTTTAGTTCGTTTATGTGATTTAGTTAATTTGTTCTTCCATTTCTGATATTGACGAGGCTTTCTTCTCCATGTTTGGTTGAACAGGGCCCGATTGTGACGAAAGGGGAAAGATCTACGATGGAACTCGACGTAGTGACATCTTCCTCGAGTCGAAATGATCAGGTTAGAATAGTTGACCAGACGAGCTGTTGTGGAAGCTGATATTATATCTGATATTTTCATCATAACACAGAAAAATCAAACTTGATAGTTCATGCGAATGTGTAGGAGGAGGAGCTTGAATCAGCGAGAGCTGAAATGGGAGAGGTGAGAGAAGAAAATCAACGACTGAAAATGTGCTTAGATCAAATAATGAAGGATTACAGGACGCTCCAAAGGCAGTTTGATGACATTGTTCAACAAGATGGAAAGAAGAAAAAGCAAAGAGCCGAAACGGATCGAGAAGTTGAAGAAACCGAGCTCGTTTCCCTTACTCTCGGGAGGTTTCCGAGCGAAGAGAAGAAGATGAATGAAAGCACCATAAATTCTCATCAACTGATCCAAGAAAATGACCAACAGATTGCAGAACAAGACTTAACTCTTGGGTTAGATTGCAAGGCTAATGGTTCTAGATTAAGTGATCAAATGAAGGCGCATTCACCGAAAGATCGAAGCCCAAGTTTGAACAGCGTCGAAGAGCTAAAGGAAGGAGAAGTTGAAGAGCCATGGCTACCCAGTAAGGGTTTGAAGACAATGAGAAGTGGAGAAGACGATGTAATGCAGCAGAATCCACCAAAGAAAACAAGGGTTTGTGTGAGGGCTCGTTGTGATACACCCACGGTTAGTAAACACTAAATTAACATTCATTTTTTTCCCTCAACTCTTCTTCTTTACGACAGCAATTTTCTGTTTAGGTAGCAGCTAGTATTGTCCTCCACTCACTCATCATGAATGAAAACTCAAATTCCATCTAAGCCTTATCAGTGAACCAGGCCGGGCTAGTCCCATCCACTGAAAATAAGGCTCAGGTTGAGCCCACCTATTTTTAAGTGGTCCAGGGTCGTTCCTTCTTATCGTAGGCGATACTGGTTCTTACTTAAAACTGTCTCATCGGACAGTCACGATAAAGTCAGCAGGCTGACCCTCCTGTAAAACACAGGTTCAGAAGTGGACTAGTCCAAGGTGACTGATGACCCCGGAGTTCAATCCTTTGAAAATGCACTACTTGAAAGATCTTCGACTTAGATGACTTTTTACGCTTGCCGTCTAAAAATAATTAGTTTCGGGCAATAAAAAGTCTTATCTAGATCTTGTTAGGGTTTGATTGTTTTAAAGAGATCTTGTTCTTATCTTTTTGTAGATGAATGACGGGTGTCAATGGAGGAAATATGGGCAGAAGATAGCAAAAGGAAACCCATGCCCTAGAGCTTATTATCGTTGCACTGGAGCTCCTTCATGTCCAGTGAGGAAACAGGTAATGGTTGGTTTATCATTGCAAAGTTCGTCATTATTACTGAAAATTACACCATAAATTGCTACATTTTTCTTGATTTTATTAGGTGCAAAGATGTGCTGAGGAAATGTCCATTTTAATCACAACCTACGAAGGAACACACAACCACCCTCTCTCCGTCTCAGCCACTGCCATGGCATCCACAACTTCGGCAGCGGCAGCAATGCTATTATCTGGTTCATCGAGCTCACGATCCAGCCCTAACCCATCAACAGCGACAGCCACGACCGCTCCGGCCAACCTCCATGGTTTAAACTTATATCTTTCCGACAGTTTAAGTTCAAAGCAATTTCTCTTACCCAATTCTTCCATATCTTCCTCGCTCACACACCCGACAATCACTCTAGACCTCACTTCGAACCCATCGTCTTCTTCCTCCTCCTCCCATTTTGGCAGACTGTATTCTTCATCCTATCCTCCTAGATATCCTTTCACAAGCCTGGATTTTTCTTCTTCTCAATCCAATGTTATGTCTTGGAGTAATGGCCTTCTTGGCTATGGAAATCAACCACCTTACAACAGAAGCCAAATGGGACCTCTTGATGTCGGAGGAATAGCCCTACAAAATAATATCTACAAAACCTTTATGCAAAAGCCTAATTACTCACCGGTGTCTGTGGCTCCTCCACCACACCCTCTTCCAGACACGATTTCCGCCGCTGCGAAGGCAATTACTGCAGACCCTAGTTTCCAATCTGTCTTAGCAGCTGCTTTGACGTCATTCGTCGGAAATGGTGGTGGTGGTGGTAGTGGCGGTGGCGGTGGCGGTGAAAATTTTACGGAGAAATTAAAGTGGATGGACAATTTTCCATTATCGGCCTCTAACCAAAAAGGAAACGGGTGCGGATCGAGCTTCATCAGCACTGGGCCAACTACAAATTCTCAGCCAGCAAACTTGATGTTCTTACCTCCAAATTCGCTGCCATTTTCTACATCCAAAAGTGCATCTACATCTCCTGGAGATAATAGAGACCACCAACCTAGTTTATAAACTTTCTCCGACTTTATCGAATTAAATGGTTATTTTGTCTTTCTTTTTCTTTTCTGAATAATCATCGTCCGTCCATATAGAAAGTCGAGATTTTTTGGTTGCCAATTTAGAAGGACAAGTTACGAATATTTCTTATTCTTTAGAAGGACAAGTAACGAATATTTCTTATTCTTTCCTTAACTGCAGATATGGGTTACCAAATAAGAAATCAATTTGAATTAATGGCTTATTAATCTCTTATGAGGTAGGCTAGCAACTTAATCACTCAAACAAATTTTCTCATTTCAACGGCAGAGAAAGACTACTGTGGAGATGAGATTTTTCCAAAGAACGAGTGCCTTGTCGAACTTCAATGAATTGTGAAGTTTAAAACAAAATATTTTGACTCCCTCCATAGAATATTTGTGAGTGAATAAACTTCTCCGCTTCACCTTCTTTCATATAAATTTAGATTTCTTATAAACTTCTCTGTTTCATTTTTGAAAATTAAGTAAAATTAAAGAAGGAAGAGTTTCGCTGGATTTCTTTCGGAATATAATATAATTTTTGGAAATAAAATGTAATCGTTGAGGGTAAGTCGACCTACATAATCCTCTTTGCTCTATTTCATTAGTGTTGAAGTTAATGATTCATAACTGACAAATCTTTGACATAGTCTTGAACATTGTTTTGATTATTTCCTTAAATCTCATGTAGTTTATTAGTCAAAATAAAGGTGTCGTCTATTGCTTTGTTTTGTTGAGCATCAGTAGTCTGTAAGCCTTTAAATATTTGTTTCCGTTATGAAATAAGGGTCCGGAACAAGTTTTACTGATACACTTGTTGCCATATTTCTTTCTTTTATTGATTAGTCTCCAACATTTGTGGTATCAAAGCAGGTTCAGATCCAAGAAGACCTGTGAGTGAATTCTTTCAATGGCGGGCAATGGCAGTTCAATGAGTATCTCTCAACCTTCAATCCCCATCTTCAAAGGCGAGTGCTATGAATTTTGGAGCATTAAAATGAAAACTTTATTTAAGTCTCAAGATCTTTGGGACTTGGTAGAAAATGGATATGCTGATCCGGATGAAGAAATTCGATTGAAGGAAAATCGGAAGAAATATTCCAAAGCATTATTCTTCATTCAACAAACCGTTCATGAGACTATTTTTTCAAGAATTGCAGTAGCTAACACTTCAAAGCAAGCTTGGATGATATTGCAAAATGAGTTTCAAGGCTCAACAAAAGTAATGGTGGTGAAACTTCAAACCTTAAGGCATCAGTTTGAGACTTTGCTCATGAAAAGCAATGAATCTATGCAGGATTTCCTATCAAGAGTAACAACAATTGTTAGTCAAATGAAAGCCTATGGTGAACAAGTTACTGATCAGACTATTGTCTCAAAAGTTTTAAGGAGCTTATCTTTAAAATTTGATCATGTTGTTGCTGCGATTGAGGAGTCTAAGGATCTGTCTACATTTTCATTTGATGAATTGATGGGATCTTTACAATCACATGAAGCTCGAATAAATAGGTCTTTTGAAAAGCATGAAGAAAAGGCATTTCCGGTAAAGGGGTAGATATCTAATGCCAGGGAATTTGAAATGACGTTTGGAAGAGGACGAGGTAGAAGTGGATTTCGAGGATGAGGCAATGAGTGAGGCCGTGGAAGAGGCCAAAGTGAACCAAGACAGCAATATAGAAATAACATTCAATGCTATCATTGCGAGAAGCACGAACATATCAAAGCAAATTGTTGGTATAAAGATGAGCAGATGCATCTTGCAGAAGAAAATGAAGAGAAAGAGGAAGAAGAAAGTAAGTTGTTTATGACTCTTTATGATACTGATGATATGGCCAATGGTGTTTGGTTTGTAGATAGTGGATGCTCCAATCATATGACAGGCATGAAGACAATGTTTAAAGAATTTGATGGGAACTATAAGATAACAGTGAGATTTGGAGATAATAAGCAGGTTCAAGTGGAAGGAAAAGGAACAATTGCAGTAAAGACCAACAATGGTAAAGTTAAACTAATTTACAATGTTCACTTTGTTCTTGATTTGGCATTTAGTTTATTAAGTGTGGGGCAACTTATATGTAGTGGATATTCTGTATTATTTGATGATGGCTTATGTGTTATAAAGAAAAAGAAATCAGGGCAAATTATGGCCAATGTTCGTATGACCATGTTTCTACTTGAAGTCTCTGATGTGTGCACTTATGTGCTTGCTGCTGATCAGAAAAGTGAATCAAAATTATGGCATTTGAGATATGGACATCTCAACGTGAAGGGAATGAAGTTGTTATATCACAAAGGTATGGTTCATGGACTCCCAAAAATTGATTTTCTTGATGTGTGTGAAGGATCTATATATGGCAAACAAACAAAGCGTCCATTTTCTGTTGGAAAATCATGGAGGGCTTCAAAATGTCTTGAGTTGATAGATGTTGATTTATGTGGGCCTATGAATACAGAATCACTTGGAGGAAGTCGATATTTTTTACTGTTTACTGATGATTATAGCCGAATGAGCTGAATCTATTTTCTCACACTCAATTCAGAAACTTTTGAGCATTTCAGAAAATTCAAAGCTATGATTGAAAAGCAAAGTGATGCCACCATCAAAATTCTTAGAACATACAGGGGAGGTGAGTTTTGTTCTAATGATTTTACTAATTTCTGTGAAGCTTGTGGAATACGTAGGGAAAGGACAGCTCCATACACACCTGAGAAGAATGGTGTAGCAGAGAGGAAAAATCGTACAGTTGTCGAGATGGCGAGAAGTTTGCTAAAAGCTAAAGAGTTGCCGAATACTTTTTGGGTCGAATCAATCGCAACAACTGTGTATTTGTTAAATACATCTCCTAGAAAGGCTGTTCTTAATTGCACACCGCATGAAGCTTGGAGAGGTACAAAGCTATTAGTAAACCACTTAAAGATTTTTGGTTTACTTTGATAGATTCTCAAAATCGACATAAACTTGATGAAAAATCTGAAAAATGTATTTTCGTTGGGTATTGTCCTGAATCCAAAGCATATCGTTTGTATAACCCTTTTCGTGGTAAAGTGATCATTAGCAGGAATGTGATTTTTGATGAAAATAGGAGTTGGAACTAGGAAAGCAAGCATGACAGTCCACAAATTCAGTTTCCAGCCACTGACAATTCAGATTCCAGCAACACAAATTCAACAGACATTAGTCCAACAGATTCATCAAACACAATCTCTACAAATTCACCATCATCCTCCTCTTGTAGTAGTTCTTCCTCTGATGAAACACCTCTACGGAAATACAGGTCTCTTAAATAAATTTATGAAACTTGTACTTTTGCTTTATTAGTTTCAGATCCTCTCACTTTTGCACAAGTTGCAGAAAAAAAGGAATGGTACAAAGCAATGAAGGAGGAAATTATGGTAGTTGAAATGAATGAAACATGGATGCTTGTAGATTTGCCTAAAGATAAAAATGCTATTGGATTAAAATGGGTGTTCAAGACAAAATACAATTCAGATGGGAGTGTACAGAAGCATAAAGCTTGATTGGTGGCTAAGGGATACACACAACAAGAAGGTATTGATTTTGATGACACGTTTTCTCTTGTTGCTCATTTTGAAACAGTGAGAACCTTTCTAGCTTTAGCTGCACAACTACAATGGCGTGTACACCAGTTTGATGTCAAATTAGCCTTTCTAAATGGTGACTTGGATGAAGAGGTTTATGTTATGCAACCAAAAGGTTTTATCATCAAAGGAAAGGAAGACAAAGTGTATAAAATGAGAAAAGCCCTATACAGTTTAAAGCAGGCTCCACGAGCATGGTACAATAAAATTGGCTCATTTTTCCAACAAAATGGATTTAAAAGAAGTGATAATGAGCCTACTTTGTTTTTGAAGAAGGAAGGTAACAATGATTTACTACTTGTTTGCCTTTATGTTGATGACATAATTTATATGGGCTCATCTCATTCTCTTCTTGCTGAATTCAAATTGAGCATGATGAAAACTTTTGAGATGACAGATTTGGGATTGTTGCACTATTTTCTTGGGTTAGAGATTAAACAAAGAGAGGATGGTATGTTTATTTCTCAAAGAACTCAAACGATTCAACATGCTGAATTGTAAAATGGAAATTACTCCAATGAATATTAATGAGAAATTGCAGCTTGAAGATGGTACAGAGAAAGCTGATGAAAAAGCTTTTAGAAGTTTAGTTGGTGGGTTGATGTATTTAACCCACATGCGACCAGATATTGTATTTTCTGTGGGTATGATTTCAAGGTTTATGCAAAAGCCAACAAAACAACATTTTGGTGCTACAAAAAGGATTTTGCGATACATAGCTAGAACTATAGCCTATGGAATTTGGTACTCTCATGTTCATCAGTTTAATTTATTGGTTTTACTGATAGTGATTGGATAGGGTCTTTAGATGATAGAAGAAGCACTTCTGGATATGTTTTTAATATCGGATCAGGTGCCATAACATGGGCTTCGAAAAAACAAGGAGTAACAGCTCTCTCTTCTTCAGAAGCTGAATATGTTGCAGCTACTTCCTCAGCCTGCCAAGCATTATGGCTTAGAAGATTACTTGCTGATATGAATCAAGAACAAAAGAAGGCAACATAAATTTTTTGTAATAACAAATCAACTATTGCTATCACAAAAAATCCAGCAATGCACGGAAGAACAAAACACATTGACATTCGATTTCATTTCATTAGAAGCTTGGTTGTAGATAGCTTGATAACTGTGAAATATTGCAGCACTCATGAACAGTTGGCAGACATATTCACGAAGTCACTTCCTTGTCAACACGTCAAATTCAGAACTCAACTTGGTGTATGGAATTATGAATCGAGGGGGAGTGTTGAAGTTAATGATTCATAACTGACAAATCTTTGACAGGGTCTTCAACAGTTGTTCCGATTATTTCCTTAAATCTCGTGTGGTTTGTTAGTCAAAATAACGGCAGATTTAATGTCGTCTATTGCTCTGTTATGTTGAGCATCAGTAGTCTGTAAGTCTTTAAATATTTGTTTCCGTTATGAAATTAGGTTCTGGAACATGTTTTACTGATACACTTGTTGCCATATTTCTTTCTTTTATTGATTAGTCTCCAACAATTAGAAATTCAAAATTTTAAGTGATAGTTGGATTAGATTGGAGATTCCTCAAATAGTCACCGAAACAAAATATTCGAAACGTACATTTACAAAGAAAATCAAGGGCATCACGAATTTTGACGGTGAGTCTATTTTTCATTTGGATTTTGAATTGTTTATGTGAAAAAAAATATTCAAACTCCAACTTTTTTTTAAATTTTGGTTTAATTTCAAAATTTCTTAGGAATATAGTAGGTTCAATTGAACTGGTTTAAACCAGATCGAATCGACCAGAACCAACAAGACCAGATCAGATGAGATCATTTCGACTCTGTCACAACCCAGAGGGGACCAGAGACAGAATGAGGAATGACCCGACCCGACCCGAAGACAGACCGAACAACCCGACCTTTTAGTTTTTTCCTTATTTACTTATTTAATTAATTATGTAGCAGAAGACTTTAGTGAATTATAATTTTTGCTAAGGCCCTGCCAATTGTGCTATACCGAAAGGTCTAATAGTGACACTAAAATAAATAGATAATATACGTCCGAAATAAAAGTGATAACAATTAAAGGAATTTAATACCATTATTATTACAAATTTTACTAAAAGAGCTCATGTAATAGTCTGAAAATATATTTTCCTTTTTGATGATTTATAAAATTTGGAAAATCTTAATATATGAACTGTGCATCATATTATGCAATGATACGCGTTAAACCGTGCTTGAAATGTATAGGGTTAATAGTGAGAAAAAAATAATCTAAGTGTGAAAACTTGGGAAAAAATGTGTACAGAGAGATTCTGACGAATTGCAGAAGAAGAGACTCGCGTCCACAATGAATCTGTACAAATCTGGGACAATTTGGACGACTTGCGGACGAAGCAAACGAAGAGACTCACGTTCGCAACAAATATGTACAAATCTGGGACAATTCGGACGATTGCGGATGCTATGTGCGGAAGCGATTTCTCATCCGAAAGACACTTGCGGACGGTACGGACAAAGGCTGGGACGCATTTTCTCATCTCAAATCGAGTTTTAGACAATGCGGACGATGCTGCAGATGACACGTCTCGTCTGAATTATTGGGAAAATCCGAGAAACCCATTTTAAATTCAATGTCTCTCTTCCGATTTAGTGTTCTACACAAAGATTCTCCTCTCCAGCCTACTCCCTGCTACATGTCCAGTCTTCCCTGAGGTGTGGAAGCTTTGCCACGTCGCCCCACGTGTGTGGACCTTCCCTTCGTTGGTTTGTGTGATGGTCAGCCTCATTTCTGCAGCTTATCTCTTCCTTGCCAGCTTCCTTCCTCTCCATCTCTTTATCAGAGGTAAATTCTCCTGGGTACTTCTGTGTTTTGGCAATTGTAAGAGTGTGTGAGAGTGTAGTTCTGCTGTGAAGTGGCTTGGTGTGTAAGTGTGAAGGAGCGTGTGTGTTTGGTAGAACAAATCAGTGCATCTCTTCGAAGGGTGCTATAAGGAACTGTCTACCGTGAAGGTAAGAACTGAACTGGTGATTTGGTTGTGGTCTTCAGCAGTTTAGGTAAAGTTGGTTATGATTTGGTTGTGATTTTGATGCCATCTCCGATTTGATTTCCCATGTAGCTTCTCTTTCACTATGGTTCTTCTATTGAACTCGAACCAAAAGAATTTTATGACGTCATAGGACTCTGCTCTCACAGCCAAGTATCCTTTTGGTTCTTCTTCATAAGATACATCCTCTTAAGTGCGTACATTGATAACTCTATGAAAATTAGAGTTGTTATCATAATTCTAAGCAAAGTTTGTTGCTTATTCTAGAGTTTTTAGTAATTTTAATATATTTTAAGTTATGGTGTAGATAAAGAATCAAATATGTTAAATTAAAATGGAAAATTGCAAAATTTGGAAGTTTAAATCAAAAAATAAAAGGAAGAAAATTAGTGTCATACAGCAGCATTTGTGCCGTGGCTAGAGAAGTTTAAGTCGCGGCCCAAGAGCAGAAAAATAAGCCAAAGTACAGAAAAATGAGCCCAAGCCGCAGCTTGAGTAGTTCAAGTTGCGGCCGAAGTGCAGAAAAAGACCCCGGCCGCAGCTTGAGAATTCCAAGCCACAGCCCAAGACCAGATTCACTTTCTGAAATTACAAAATCCCACACATTTTGAAAGATTTTTTGAGGGATTTTAGAAACCCTAATGGAGGCTCTATAAATACGAAATAGCTTGACGAAAAAGAAGACATTCAAAATCCTCGAGACGAATTTTGGAGAGTAATCGAAGAGGAGTTTTGATGTCGGATGAGGAAACCAACACGATGGTTTCACCTTTACGGTGACATCCAAAGACAGATATTCTTTTCTACTCCTTGTTTCTCTTTGATTTCCTTATGTTCATCATGTTTTTTGTTATTTTTATTTCGATAATGTTGAACTAACTTTCTGCTTCTAGATTAGAGATGAATCGTTTATTTGAAGTATTATTTTTCTGATTGAATATTCTGTTTATTGGATTAATTATTTATTTGTGATATTCTATTCTTCAGACTTTCAATTTGCTGACCACTTATTGAATGATTTTATATTTAGGATTTGACACTCGAGAAAAGTAATTCTAAATACAATTTGAATATTACAATGTAAAAGTTTAACAATTTGAGAGAGTATTAGAGTTTTACAAAATCAATTGGAAAACCATAAAACTTTATTGAATGACTAAAAGAACGATTTTAATAGAGATTTTGAAATTGTGATTTTAGGAATTAAGGTTAGCTCGACACTCGAAAGAGAGGAGTTTAACAAATGAGAGTTTTTGATTTATAAATAATTGTTCAACTGTGGAATATTGAATATGATAAATAATATGACAAATATTCGTGAAATCAATATTTTAAATCTTTTCTGAATTACAGCCTTTCCTTTAGTGTTTTTTATTTTATTTTAATTTAAAAAAATCAAATTCTTAATTATCCCTATAAAGTTAGAATTAATTAGAGCAGTACTTGGTAAAATTAATAAATTATATATTCCATATGGATTCAACAACTCTATTAATCATTATACTATAAAACTGGACACTGTACACTTGCAGTCTTTTATCACGAAAATCTTCGTACATACATCTAGAGGTGGCTAACGAGCCGAGCCAAGCCGGCCGAGCCTGAAAAAGTCTGGCTCGTCGAGCCTGCTGAGCTTAAAGAGCCGAGCCTAACGAGCCTGCCGAGCCCAACGAGCCGACCGAGCCTAACGAGCCAAATATACATAAATAATAATATCTTATATAAATATATTATAAATTATTTTCAATATTATACAAGTTCAGAGTGTTGAACTTCAAGTTTTCCACTATGAACTCAAGTTCAGAGTGTTGAACTACAAGTCGAAACGTGAAACGGGAGTGGGAGACCAAGACGACGCGAGGCGATGCGAGAGGCGAGACCGAGACGAGAAGACGACCCTCTGCCTCCGGCCTTCTCCTTCGACACTAGAGTCTGGACTACGAGCTTCGACGCGAGGCGACTACGAGCTTCGATGCGAGATCCAGAGAGGGCATCGTCGCCCGTCGAACGTCTCTGGATCTGTCTCGCCTCTGCTCGTCGGGCATCGTCGAACCTCTCTAGTCTAGATGATGCGTGAGCCTCTGCTTCTCGTCGCCGTGAGACGAGACGACGACTTCGTCGTCTCCACTCTCCAGTGGAACTGCAGACTCTCCAGCAGCTTGCGGGCTCCGAGTTCATCCAAGGGCTTGCCGCGCTGGCTCGCTGGGCCAGCCCGTCATGCTTGCGAGCCACCCATCGAGCTAGGCTAGCGAGCCCGAGCTCGGCGGGCTGGCGAGCCCGCCATTTCAGGCTCGGCTTGGCTCGCCAACCTGGCCCGGGCCGAGCCCGCTCATTTACTGAGCTCGGCCTGCTAGAATACGGGCTGAGCGGGCGGGCTGGCCATTAGCCACCACTACATACATCAGTCTTAGAGATAATATGAGACGGATTAGAGACATATCTCCTTAGCATGGAAACATGGAAGATTTTATGGACATAATTCAACTGCGGTGGTAACTCTGATCGATAAGCCACCTCACCAACACGTTCAAGAATTCGAAAAGGGCCAATATATCTGGGAGCTAGTTTGCCCTTTACACCAAAGCGACTAACATCTCAATGCAACTGAACCTTTAGGAACACGAAATTATCGGCCTCAAACTCAACTTCTCTCCTTATAGGGTCTGTACAACTTTTTTTGAGGCTTTGAACTGTCTTCAATCGTGCTTTAATCAATTGTAGCTTATAAGTTGTTTTTTTAATCAAATCTGGCTCGAGAGCAACACACTTCTTAGCCTCAACCCAGCATAGCAGTATCTACACAGTCTTCTATAAAGAGCTTCATAAGGCAAAACTTCGATACTGGTTTGATAACTATTATTGTAAACGAACTCCACTAAAGGCAAATGATTCACCCAACTATCACCGAAACCCAGAATACAACATCTCAACATGTCATCCAGAGTCTGAATTGTACGTCTAGACTGACCATTCGTTTGAGAGTGATGAGCGGTACTAAAATGAAGTTCAGCGCCCAAAGCTCTCTGAAAAGCTATCCAAAATTTAGAGGTAAATCTCAAATATTTATCTGATACTATGCTTGAAGGAACACCATGAAAATGAACGATGTTCTCGATATACAACTTACTCAACTTTGTCAAAGAGAAATCCATTCTGACCAAAATAAAATGAGTAGACTTCATCAATCAATCTACTATTCCCCATATAGCATGGGGCTTTGTGTGGTCTTTGGAAAATCGGTCACAAAATCTATAGTGATCTTATCCCATTTTCACTATGGAATAGGTAAAGACTACAACAATTCAGGTAGTCTTTCACGTTCAGCGTTGACTTGATGACAAGTCAAACATTTGGACACATAATCTGTTATATCATGCTTCATTCCGACTAACCAAAATAGACACTTCATATCATGATACATTTTGGTGCTACTAGAATAAATAGTAAATATGGATTTATGACTTTCTGATAAAACTTCTTGTTGTATATCCGAATCATTGGGCACAACAACAAAGTCCTTAAAATATAGAATTCCATTAGGTGAAAATGATAAATATATATATATATATATATATATATATATATATTGTATTTGAGTTTTGAAGTAAAATTGTCGCCCCATCAAGTTAATTTGTTCATTTACATGCTTTCATAATAGTAATAAGGGAAAATGACAAATGAACCATCATCTTTTACTATTGCTAACAAACCAACCATCATCATTTTTTTGAACAAATAAACAACTGAACTATGAGAAATTGACGTCGCAACTATCGTTGTCACGTTTGTTGTTAACGCTTTGACGACGAACTACATCGATCTCATGACAAACCGCGGCGGTTCGTCACAAACCGATGCAGTCTCATGATGAACCGCAGCGGTTTGTCATGAGACCGCGGCGGTTTGTCATGAGACTGCCACATTCTCATGACTTGCGGTTTGTTTAAAATTTTTGATCGTAAATTTGAGGGATTAAACGCGTGATTCTGACACTTGTAGCCAAGAATCTAATAAAAAGATTGGATTAGTAAAATATATACATATGGACTTTAAAGTAGCCATGAAACACTAAAAACTGAGAACCGCTGCGGACTTTAAGTAGCCATGAAACACTAAAAATTGAGAACCGCTGCGGACTTTGAAGTAGCTATGAAAAACAGAGAGTTTCATGGCTACTTCAAAGTCTTGGCTACTTCAAAATCCCTATGTATATGTTTTAAGAATCCAATCCTTTTACGATCAAAAAATTTAAACAAATTGCGAGTCATGAGATCGCCGCGATCTAATGACAAACCGCCGTGGTTCGTCACAAACCGCCGTCTCATGACAAACTGCTGTAATTCGTCATAAGATCCCGACAGTTTGCAATGAATCGCCGTAGTTTATTATTAAAGCGTTAACGGCAAATGTAACAGTGATGATAACGACGTTAATTTTTTATAATTGAGCAATTTATTTGTTAACCAAAAAAAAAATAATAATTTTTCCAACAATAAAAGATAAGATTGATTTGTCATTTTTACTCTTAAAAAGCATTTTATTGCTTTGATTTGAATTCTCTTAATGATTTATGGCCATTCTTCTTGTCTTGTTGGGTACGGATAAGACTGCTACAAGGCATCTTCCGGCAGAGGTTACAGGTACTCGACTGACACAAGCTCTGCACTCGTGTGGCAGAGGCGTTTGCGAGAAAATACGCCGACTGGGCATAAACTCTACCTTCACAAAAGGCTCTTCGACCACCTCATGTCAGCACTGTAGTGTCAAAAACTCTACGTTCACAGGCCTTCCTTTTCTTGTGTGAATGGAAAGGAGGAAGAAAAATAAGTGAAGTAAATTGAATTCCAAAAATAATATTTTTCTTTTAGTGAATTTTTTTAAAAAAATATAATATTTTAAACTTGTATGTAAATTGTAACGTTCTAAAAGTAATGTTTTTCTTTTTATTTTTTTATTTAAATTTCCACGTAAAATTATTGGTTTTTATTTTTATCCGTTCTATTCTAGTAGTGTGGAAATATATACAGGAGAATTTTCAATTGTGCATCGGCTATGATTTTTTTGTCTCGAGAAAATAAAGAAAAAGAATTGTCACTAGATAAGAGTAAAAAGCTCTGGTGATAAGAGGAGATTCTTGAACCTCTTGATTATTATTCCTATAAAATAGAGTTCATATGCATGATCTTCCCTCTTAAACCTCCAAATTTGACCTGATAATCAAAATATACAAACGAAAGTGATAGATGTTTACCTATCAATAAAGCAATTCTCAATTCATTTGTCAAATCATAGATTCAAGAATTTATCCTATTCTTTTTTTTTTTTTTTATTGATGATCAACCATGCCCAAGAACCAAAGTTTGTTCTGAGCAATTAATAACATTTGCACATTATTTTCTTCATAGATTCAGAAAAGAATATGAAGAAACCATATTGTTATACAAATAGACTCCAATACAATAAGTTTGAGCCATTCAAACTTGACTACAGACACTATAGCAACTGTAATTCATACCAATTGTTGGTTATATAAATCATCACTGCAAACTATAGACCAAACAGAAAGTTCAGCACTCCAAAAATCAGACACATTTTATACATTAGCAGGGCCCCAACTTTTTAAAACAAAAACTCAATACGAACCAAAAAACAATCACATCAAGTTCAGGTTTTAAGATGATGCACAAGTACCATATGCGCTTATGCCCCTCCTCGTCTATTCAACTTGGGGAGCATCCTGAGAAGTGAAAATCAACAAAAAATTATTGAAAAGCCAGTAAAAACCACTAAGAGCATGCAAAAAATAACTTAAATCTGTGGAACCTTATGTTGCACTTTTGAAGGGAAACTATAACTTTACCATATTTTCTTTGTTTGATTCTAGTTTATCCTCTTGATGACAAAGGCTCACTTGATCTGCAAATAAACAGCACATTTAACCATTAAGAAATTCCTAACTCATATTTGCACAATCGGTGGAATATGAAAAACAAACTCATATGACTTGCCCTTTCCAATGGCAGACTTCGTTTCCTGCTGCGTCTTGATCTTCCCTTTGTCTTCATTAGATTCTTGCTTTCTTGGCTTTTGGTGCCTCTTTGCAGGTTTATTGTCCCCATTCCCAGAACCAGATTTTGCAGTTGTAGCATTATTATTCCAAGATCCCCTAATCCTAGTCCTAGAAAGACTATCATGTTGACTACCCTGCTTTGCAGACTCACTCGCAGGGGAAATTTGAGCTCTATCAGTGTTCAAGGACTTGGGTTTAAGTTTCCTTTGTCCCATCGTGGAGACAGTGCTATGAACTTCATCATCAGATGATCTTGTTACCTCTTCAGGCACCTGTGAACACGTTTCAGATATCTGCAACTGCTCAATTTCGTTCAGATTATAGCTTTCAAACAATTCTTTCACTTGTTCCCCATGCTCAATGAGGTTATGACGCCGCACATATGATTTGAGTTCATCCCGCATTCGCTGAAGAGACTTGTTTGAAAACAAAAACAAAAAAGGGGTCAAACATTTAGAAAACTTAAAACCAAATTATGAATCGTACAAATATGATTATTGTATAATATTAGGTTAAAATTCTTCTGAAAGCATGTTACACTATGAAATCCCTAATAACATGTTATACCTCACATCTTGCCTCCATGGCAAGCTTAAAAAAACCAAGTGAAACTGAATGATTAGAAGCGGCTTCAGAAAGCTTAATCTGCGACAGCCAATATGATGCAGAAGACAAAATATTGAACTTAGTTCGACTTGATCTTGAAACATCAGAAGCGGGCGTTTCACTCTTTCCTTGACTCCCGGAAGAGCGTACTCTTACTTCGGAGATAGGAGTTCTGCAGCCAGCTGATTTCACAGCAGAGCAAACAGTCGATTTCATCGGAACAGATAGCCTTCTGGGTGGCTTGGCAGACTTGTCTTTTCCAGAGAGATCAAGAACATTAATACTTTTACTCACATTTGACACAGATCTTTCCCTGAAATGCCCAATAGACATTCGGCATTTAATGCATTTCCCAGAAAAAAATCAATTGATTTAAGGACTGACAACCGTGCAGGATGCTTCTATCAAAATGCCTCAAATCTAGGGATATTTCCAGATTAACATAGATGTTGTCGTGTAAATAGATGTGATTAGTTCCTTTATTATCACCAAAGAACACAACTTTCTTTTAAAAACATTGTGAAAACTGATACTAAGAAGATAGTTTACTTCGAAAATCGAAGACAAGTTCTAAATTCAGAGGACGGTGAAACAACGTGTAAGCACAACATTACGATCATTCTGCGCTAATAAAGTAGTATTTACCAGAAAAACACACAAAAATATCCTCTTATGAGTCGATTATAGAAACAAAATGTTGGAGTATAATTGAGCACCTCTTTGAGGCTGAAGAAGATGAACTGGACAAATCAACAGCCGAAGTCTTCTCCCCCTTGGATTTAACCCCCGATCGCAAACCGTACCGCTGTAGCTTCTGTTTCGCAGAGTTCCCTACGCACCACAACAAAAAATTCAGAGAAACCACAAGAATATACAAAAAAATATGAGAGGAAAAGAGATGGGAGAATAAATTGAACCAGGAAGTGGCGTGGGCTGTTGATTACAGGTTGGCTCTTCCATTTTCTCTCCTCCTATGGATCTCTCGTCGCAGAAGCCTAGTCAAGAAGGAAGAAAAAGGGAATTTATACACATTGGAGCGGAACAAGAGAGCCGTTTCCACTGAAGCGGGAAACACCGTGAACTTGAAAATTAAAGAAGCAGTTTCTCCCACTCGCGAGAGTTGAGTCGACGATACTCCTCCTCCTCCCCCCCTTAGTGCCACGTGTCACATACAAGCTCCATCCTGATTTGGATGGACACGTGTCCGCAGATCCTTCGTTCGACGAGGCTAGAATTTGGAATAAAGTGACAGGTGGTGATGACAGCGAGTTTGACCTTTAGTAACAAAACAAAGGCTCCTAAATTCAGGTGTTCAAATTTGAAGTTGTGTACCGTTGATTTAGCTTCGTTAGGTATGGTGGGCCCCAGTAGAAATATGAATGGGCCGGAGAGACAACCCAACAAAAGCCTTCATCTTCAACCCATGGGCTTTTCAAGGCCCATATCATAACACATCATATACTCTTTATTAATTGTTATAATAAAATCATCACGTTTTCATGTGTCACCATTCCAAATTGACACGTGCTTGGTCAATGATTCTTTAATGCTTCCCAAAGATGGGTGCACGTGTCAATTTTAAATGATGATGAAATAATTTTGTAATTTTGGATTAGCAAGTTATATTATTTCTTTAATTGGAGGAGGAAAATGATAGAAATGGGTAAAACTTAAAATTTATGTTATCAAATCAGAGAATATACTTTGATTGTAAAAACAGAGATATCATATAATATATACTTTTATTTATACAAAAAAAAAAAAAACATTAATTTTGTCGCATGAGCTGCACTTTATAAATCAAATATTCCGAGTAAATTGGATAGCAATGTTTCAAAAGTTAATACGTGACATGTTACACAAGATTATTCGTGGTCAGATTGAGATCAAAATTATTAGAAATAGCTAAATTTAATTATCAGATTTTGGAGGGACAAGTAGTAGTAGAAGTAGTAGCAGAGAGGGTTGTTTTTTGAGGTGAGGGAGACATTAATTCAAGTTAGTGTTCTTACTCTTTGAGGCATTACTTACATGGGTGGTTTCCATAAATATAGAATTGTGAAGTAAATGAGGGAATGCATAAATGCTAATGGATGCAGAAGTCAATGCTGCTTATCTCCTTCTGCTTCTTTTGAGTGCTTCAGCCAGGCAATACCCATACCTTCTTCATCATCCATGGCGAACCCTTTATTATTATTATTCTTACTTTAAATCCAATTTCTTTGATTAAAATAAAGTGGTTAATCCAAATTATGATGTTGAGTTTGATTATATCCTGCAGTTGGATCTAACTGCAGCTGCTATGGCAGTAATGGCAAAAAACCGGATGTATTAAAACCACCTAGAATTCAAAGACAAGTACCAAGATGTGAAACATAGGGAGTCCGGCAAAAATAGGGCAACTACCCTTAAATCTGCAGATCTCCGTCCATCTCTACTGCTGCTGCTACTGAGTAAGTAAGCTCCTAATGATGTCGGCTTGGGCGGAGTCGGAGGATTCCAATAACGCAGAAAGTCTCTCGCTTAGATCATCCACTTCTCTGTGCAGGCTTCTGATGTAATTGCAGGTGTCTTGTAACACTTTGGAAGCTGAAACCTGCGTTCGTGAAAGACTAAATAATTAGGTTTTTAATGAAACATGGCTAACATTGTTATTGAAGAGTTGGATAGAAATGAAGCATCAATCAACATCTCCCCAAGACCACTTTTTATAAATTTTTGTAGACTTTAGTATGGTTTTTCTTTCGTTTTAATTAAGAAAATGGTCCCTTCATTAATACCCTATTTTATTTTTCAAATGAAAACGAAATTTCGCGAACTACTTATGAATCATTGCATCTTCAGAGTTGTGAAAGGAGGAGATGGAATACAAAAAATACAAAGAAATTGGTGTTACCTTGTCGGAGCTCCGATTACGAATCTCTGGTAGAAGCTGATGCAACTTGGAAACAAGATCATTGATTTGTTCATCAGTGATCCTTGAACTGCTGGATTGTCTTGATCTGGCCCTTCTACTTGACATCCTTTGTGATTAAATAGTATGGTTGAAATGGAAGAACAAAAAGAGCTATATCAGACAGTGAAATTGCTCGGCCTTTTTAGTTATTTAATGGAAGCACTGGATAGAAAAAAACAAAGACCCAAGTGAAGTCGGAGATAGGAGACAAAGTAATGGAGGAATAAAGGTGGGCTTGTTTTTGAAGGAAGATCGAACTGCAGAGAGAGAGAGAGAGAGAGAGAGAGAGAGAGAGAGAGAGTTTCGGGAGACGCGTAAACAAATGCATGGGAGAAAGTAGTGGGCTAAGCTCTATTTAAATAGGGTTTTACACACTCACAGAGAGAGCGAGAGAGAGAGAGAGATTAGAGAAATGTGTCATATAGTTGTCCTCTGTGTTATATTTTCGAGTTAGGTTTTAATTTTAATTTTTGTGAAAAATAAATAATTTAAGAAAGTCATGGGAAATATGTGAATTTGACTCCAAACAACTAATATTGTGATGACATAGACTTCATACTTTTCCAAAATTAACCAAAATTGGCAGTACAATTTGTAGTTGATTTACAAAATTAAGAATAAAAAGTTGAAAATTGTTAATAAGTTGACTGGTCAAAATTGACAAGTCATGCATGTTCTCTTTCCGCCCATATAAATATGGCATCTTCAATTAATGCTCACAATAGTTACACCCCACGTCTTCATTTATTTATCTTTCCCATTCTTCATGCATTCTTACATTAACCTTTCTTTTTTTTTGAAGATTTTCAACCATATAAATATATATATATATATATATATATATGATATTTTGAGTTATTCAATTACGATATTTTATCGAAATTGTCATTCCAATTTATCCTTTAAAATTATATCGCATGCTCAGATTTTAAATTAATTAATTAATTTTTTTTTTAAATTTGAAGGCTCAAAAGAAGGGACAAAAAGAACCATCTCGTTTTTTGTTCATTATTATTTTTAATTATTTCCCTAACATATGGTCGATGCTTGATTTCATCATGTGTTCTCTGTGATAGTTTAGGGAATATAATGTACCAAAATTTTGTAATGACCATTTGTCAAGACTTATTGCACGTGAAAATGAAGTGTTTTGCAGGGACATCTTATTCCCGTCCACACTCCCACCTACTCCATTTTCACTACACTCTACACTCCATTATTTTCACATGCCAGGTATTCTCTTTGCAATCTGGCTCCCAAAATTCCTTATATATTACAATTTCTTCAATCATGTTATTCAATTGTAATTTTCAAAATATACAAATTTTAACCAATTCTAGTATATACTATTTGGTTTCTAATTATATTAACAAATAATTTTTTTTTACTTTTTTAAAAATGATAATTATCATATTTTAATTATTTTTTGAGAAAAAAATGTAAAAACCATTATTTTATTCATAAATCGACCACGAATGAAGTAGGATGGGTCGACCAGACCTGCTAGTCTAGCAACGGCCGTTATGGTCCTTGCACTTGCTATACCTGTCAACATCTTGCTATACCCGTTAACATCTTGGGCATTTGAAGAGAAATTGTCCACATAATCAGCAATAGTAGAAGCTACATCGTCAGTTTTTTTCGTCTTCTCAAGGCAGTGTTGCTCGACCCACTGCTAGTGATAGACATGGTTAGGGGAAACAGTCATTCTAGTAGAATCAAGGGCAGCATACTTTTTTCCCACAAAAGCCAATCGGGCTTCGACCTTCATATTTTCTACAGTATCAGCTGACTAGTCCTAATTTTCAGAGGCAAACTGGTTATTAGCAGTGTTACGGGTCAAATCCCTATCCCCAACACAGATATGGTGATTTTGGTGTGCAATCCCATCATAGTAGTGGAGCTAGTTCTAGCTCCGTTAGGGGTGGCCATGCGAAGAGCCACAAGGGCAAGGAGAAAGTGTCGGGGCAAACCTATGTAGTTTTCGGAATTGAGGGCTTCTACGACCAGAGTGATCAGGGTGTTGCCAACGACATTATTCTTGTCTATCATTCTATTGCTTGGGTGTTGTTCAATACCGGGTCGACACACTCTTTATTTTCTTCTATATTTGTGTCAATATTGGGGTTAACAATGGAGAAGATGGATCTCCATTGGTACTCATCACTCTCTTGAGTGTCCAGAGTGAAGTGTCTTCCGTGTGCAAGTCTATTTGTACTGTCACTGACAATTGTAATTTTTTTGCAGACTTGGTCACTTACTGATGAGTTAATTCAATGTGATTCTTGGTATGAATTGACTGAGAAAGTATAAAGCAACGGTGGAGTGTCATCTGAAGAAGGTCATGTTTGTTTCGCAAAATGGACAAATTGTCGTTTATTGCATTGGTCTTAATGTGGTGACAACTAACTCTATTTTAAGGGCTTGTTTGGGTAGCTATTAAAGATTGGAGCAATACAAAAGTTTTTGGTTTGTTGATATTGGCAGCAAACCTGTTGGCCAAGATCTAGACATATTGATTGTCAAGGAATATCCATATGTGTTTCCCTAAGGAGTTGACAGGGTTGCCACCAAATCGAGATATTGTGTTTTGTACTAATTTAGTCTTGGGCACTACTCTAGTCTCCATCCCAACTAATAAGATGGCACCAGCAGAGTTGGCCGAATTAAGAACCCATTTGGATGAGTTGTTGGGGCGAGAATTTGTTCTAGAGAGCATGTTGCTGTGAGGTGTTCCAGTTTTGTTTGCAAAGAAGGTTGATGGTTCTTTGTAGCTTTGTATCGATTATCGAAAACTGAACTTGGTTATCGTAAAGAACAAGTATCCGTTACCAAAAATTGACAAATTCTTCGTTCAACTAGATGGGTTTCGATATTTTTCTAAGATTGATTTGAGGTTTGGGTATCATCATATGAAGATTCGTGACGAGGATATTGTAACGACTTGGATTTTCGTATATCTTTAAAAATGCGTGCAAATTTGAATTTTCTTTTTGAAAGTAAATCAGAGTGCGTCTAAACCGGATCGCTACCAACCGTTCATAAAACTCATTATAAAATTTCATTTTTGTAAAACTTATGCGGAAGCGTTAAAATAAAAACCATGGAGGTAAAACGTTTGCGGAAGCGTGAATACAATTTAACTAATGGAAAGAAAACATTTAAATACGATTTATTACAACTTAACATGATTAAAACAGTTTTTCTTTTACCCTTTTTATGTCTGGCCAGTCGTGAGCATTCCTCGAGCGTACAAACCCATCATCTCTACTTGCTATTGTTTGTCCTTTATCTTTCGCTACTCCTAGTCCATGCATTCCTCATAGCGTATTAGTACCTATATCTACACCGCAAGCAACTGTAAGCTCAAAGGGCTTAGTAAGGAAAAAGGGGAAATACATTATGTTTATGACTCTCTTTAGTTCATTTGGAATGGGGGCCACCCAAACCAATTCTTTTATTTACGTTTCCTTTCTTTCTTTCTTTCTTTCTTTCTTTCATTTCTTTCTTTCATTTTTTTCTTTCTTTACTCGTACTTCGAGCTGGAGATTAGAAGAACTCGTATGGGATGGTATAGTGGGTCGGACCTAACCTCTTGTGGATAACTAGGTCCCGTTCCCGATATGGTAGGGGCCTTTCCTAATTATCAGACTAGGACCGCTACCCGTCCGCCTCCTAACTCCCTTTTCTTTTCATTCATTTCCTTTGTCTTTTCATTATTATTTTACTTCCTCACCATGCATGTGAGTACTACCCCTTTGGAGTACTCCCTACTTGATTTCTATTACATGATGAATGAACATACATTCTCAACCTAACACGATGCATGATGCTTCGCAGTATAACATTCATAGAAAATGAAGTGCGCATATAAAAGAATGTAACGGTAACTGAAAACACATATATAAGAATAACAGTAATTGAACGTGCATATAAAAATAGAAGTAACTGGAATTGAAAGCACGTTTAACATGAGAAATAACCAACTCAATGGAATAGCATGCTCAACATATATAATGAATTTAAACAAGGAAGGCATGTTTGAACTATTAGAACACAATACTATAAATCGATATGTTAATTCTTCTAGTTAATTTCCTAGCTCATTTTCCTGCTCTTATACTTCTAAGCTACTATTCTATTCAGTTATTAACAAGCTCCTACGTCAATTTCATGTTTTTATTCTACTTAATTAACTATACTTGGTTTAGCAGAAAATACATACGAAAGACATGTGATTATAATCGAGATCTTAGGCAATACTAAGACAACAATAACAAAAGCAATTACAAAACATTCATTTATATAATAATTGAAATCTTTGAGACCCTTACCTCATTCACGTTACTTCATTCTCTTTTCTCTTTCTTTATCATTCTATTCTTTAGTAAAGTAAAGTATTGATTATAAATTTAAAGTGCGCATTCAATATAAGTAACTGAATTTAAAAGCGCATATAAAAGGATAATAGAGATTGAAAGCGCACCCAAGGCAAATAATATCCCTTGAACACTCAATTAAAACAATAAACAATGAACTTAACAAGGAAGTCATACTTGAATTAATAGGGTACAATATTATCAATTAAGATGTTCATTCTTCTAGTTAATTTCTTAGTCCATTTACATGCTTCTTACTTTTATTATCTAACTGATTTAAACATGCTTTGAACACCCATTACACACTAATTACACATGTTTAAACTAGCTAATTATCTTAATTAGGGTACCTGCTTATTTAGTCAAGTAAATCAGTTAATCCTGCTGTATATTCTAATTAATTGAATGCTCAAGTTTGATTAGTTAATTAATCACTTAACATGCTCATCAAATAATTAAACTTAACATGCTCCACATCTAATTATTTCATTACATGATTCGATTACCAATTTAATTACAATCAATTACGTTGATATGCTGATTCAATTTCATACTTAGCAAATTAGGTAAACATGCTTAGTTAATTCAGTGAGATTACAATTTATTGGTCAACTCACTTATTAGCCGATTCACATGTTTGGTCAATTTACATGCAAATAACATGCTTGATTAAGCAAATAATTAATTAAACTTGATTAATCTAATTCCTTAAACCAATTAACGACTAAGCATGTTCTTCCTAATTAATTACATGTTCAAGTTACATACTTAGTTAATTTCATGCTCAGATGGTTAGTTAATTACCCTAACTAATTGACATGCATCCGAAAATAATCAAATGAATTAAACGTGCTCAACAATTTATTAACATGTTAATCTAATTATTAACATGCTCGTGTGATTATTTTACGACTAGTTAACAATTAGTTATTAACTAACATGCTCATTAATTTAACATGAATACCAAATAAAGGAGATGACAATAAAATCAATGGTAGAACAATAATGAGGGGAACATAGCAAAATAAATTATCAACAAGAAATCATTACAGTTAGTAAGAAATGAAATAACAGGCCAAAGTCATTATTAATGAAGTTAATAGTTCGTTCGTACTTATCCTGTCGTTCATCATTCCTCATTCACCATTTACTCTCTAAGCATTCTTAGGAATCACACTTACGATAAGAAAATAAGCTAACTTTAAGGGGAACCTATACTATCAATTAATTTACACTATGGACCAAACAATTATCTAACAACAATGAAATCAACGAAGGGATCCACAACAGAAATGCACCCAAGGAAAACCAACACTACTTGATCATTTAATTTACATGTGGGTAACTAACTATTAGAGGGGAGATCAACTTACAACAATTAGGAAAATAACAGCAAGAATAAGATTAACATAAGCAAAGGAAATCACAGTTCATTCTTATTCATCGCTATTCCTCTTATCTTAGCTTACTTTTCTATTAAACATTCTTTACTTCGTAACAAACAACTCAACACTTCACAACAATTTATCTAAGGCCTATAAGATAAGGCATATAAGCATAGGGGAAAGTTATCACCTAAACTAGCTAACAACAATAATCAGAACCAATTCAGGAAATTATCATCTACCAACAACTAACCAGTAGCATTTTAAGACAATTAATCATACATCAAGCATTCAAGAGCACTAACACAAACTCACGCACCCATACTTGTAGTGTAGGGCCTTAATGGCAAAAACACCCTTAATCCTTACCTCAATCCTTTAATGCGCATTAGCATTCTGTCATTATTCTTCTTCCTCTCTTTTTTTAACACCTACAATGAATACCTTCACAATTAATATAATTTATCATTAATAATTACGACTTGTAAACTTTTATACCCTTAATTATGTAGTAATTCTAGGAATCTCTTAATGCCTTCGCGAAACATAACATCCAACATTTAATCACTCAAACAATCCCAACATGAGGCATAAATTCCATTTAACATTTTCCTTAACTAAATTTCTCAACCGAATTCAAGAGATTACTCAACCAACAACATTCAATTTCTCAAGAAACAGAGCACAATTCCAATAATTCAACATTTCCTCAACTCAACCTCAACTAGTCAGAATTCAACCAACAGAGGCATATAGCATACCCACTAGATAGTAAGGCCAACCCATCTAACAGGTTTAACACTTCTAACTTCCAACAATTTATTCGTAATATACCCTTAACATACTTCGAACCAATAACAACACAGAGACCTCACTTAGCTCATGACAATTAATCAAAACTTCAAAGCATCCAAAATACAGAGTATCAAAGTCACAGAGTGTACAACACAGATCCAACCTCTAAAAATAAATCCAGAACATCCATCAGATTGCAACCAACACAAGCAGGAAAGGTTCGGTTACCTGAGGAACACCGAGAACAACCAACTAATCCACGCAGCCAAACCGAGCTGAGACAAATCGGGTCCGAGCATACCCGGGTCGGATCATGGGTCACCTGGGTCGGGTCATAGGTCGCGAGCACCCGATCAGATTCGCGCCTGCCCTTGCGAATGGCCAACCATCCCAACGCCAAACCTCGCCATTTCGTCGTCCTCACTGTCCGTCGTTGATCCATCATCGTCAGTCGGCCAAGATCGATTGTGTCATCGCATCCGTTCGTCGCCGACAATTCACCCGTTCGTCGTTGACTTGCTGCTACTCGCTCGTCATCCATCAGCTCGTCGTTCGTCTGCAAGCCGTTGCGGAGGATCGAACCAGAGCCACGTCGTTCGCGACTCCATCGTCATCGATTGTCATCGCGATCTCCCTCCCGATCGCTCCCTCTCGGCCCTCCCCTCTCCCTCATTCTATTTTTCTCTAACATCTTATTAAACCTTCTAACCTAATTTCCTTTTTTAGTTATTTATTATAATAATAATAATAATTATTATTATTATTTAATTTATTCTAATTAATTCTCTAATCCTTCTCTTTTAATTATATAAATCTTCTCAGGTAATTTTTGTTTATTTACTTAATATGTAATTTTATGTCAAATTCACACGTTGTATTTTTAATCGACTCATTCGTAATTTTTAACATATTTTGAATACTTATTAACGACAATTACAAGTCTAATTTAAATAATTATTTAAGATTTTAATATGTCGATTATGTTCTTGGTAATACCCCGATAATTATACAATTTAAAAAGTCGGGGTGTTACAGATATTCTTTGTGCAAAACTAACACTACACAATTGAGAGGTTCGAATAATAGTAATATGGCTCGGATTTGATTTACATAATAGAATACTTTCTCATCCTAATCACTAAAGAATTAGCTCATGACAGCAGTAAAAATAATCATATTAATTCTAAAAATTAAAATATTAAAGAGCAGAAAAATATGAATAATCTTCTCTGTCGTCGCGATGCTTACGATGTTGTAGCAACTATTGTGTCTAGAATATTTGCAATAACGAACATGAAATGATGACCAGAAGCCCTTTACTGTCGTAGCCAGAAGACTCCTCTTCATCTTCAGTAGGATCCTCGCTTGGATGTGATCTTTTTCCGTATGTTTCCCCTCTCGGGGTCCTCTCCTTTTTGGCAAAGAAATGCCTTCTTTTATAACCATACATTCTCTTCCTTCAATAAAACAATATTCCCTTATTGTCTGGTTTTGAAAATTTGAATATCTTGTCTCACATCAAAGCAACATTTAAAACGAACAATTTATTTCTCTAAAATTTTGGGTGCCATTGATCTTTCATTTATTTTCTTCAAAATTTTCTTTCCTCTTTTATCTTCAAAATCTTCTTTTTGTTGAATAATTTAATTTTCTCTTTTCTTGATGATTCTCTTCTTTATTTCATGTAATTAATTTATTCTTTCCATTATGAATCTGCATAAAATATCATCTTCATTAGTTATATCATACAAATAACATATAATCATTTTTTCTTGTAAAAGTATGATTTTTGTTTATTATATCACCGATTTCCAACAATTTTCACATAAAATATAGTAGCATAATTACTCTTTTTAAAGAGTTATCAGATATCTCGAAGATAGTCTTTCGAACAAGGTATGGGTATTTCGAATTCCTGATCTTACCTTTCGGTTTGACCAATGCCCAAGCTCCCTTCATGGACCTTTTAAATTGGGGTTTCAGAATGTTTTTGGATCGATTCATCGTGATTTTTATAAACAACATCTTGGTGTAATTGAAGTCTCGAAGTCAACATCGGTAACATCTCAAGATTGTGTTGCAAATTTTGAGAGATCATTAGTTGTACACCAAGAGTGTGAAATGAAACTTCTAGATGTGCGAGGTGAAATTTTTGGAAAACGTAGTTTCTCGTGTTGAGATTTTGGTAGATCCTAAAAGAATTGAGGCAATTGTACAATGACAGCAGCAAAAAAAATTCATAGTTTTCTTGGTTTTGCTGGTTAGTATCGTCGTTTTGTGAAAAATTTCTCTTTGTTGGCTTCCTCGTTGACCAAGCTGAAAAATTCAATTAGAATGACTATTGTTAGAATGCATTTGAAGAGTTGAAGTAAAGGTTAATGATGCACTGGTTTTGATAGTCCCTGACAGTTTGCTGTCTTATACAGTTTATGATGATGCATCAGGGGTTGACCTTGTGTAATGCCCTGAAGCGTTAAAACCATTTTTTTACTATTTTTTTTAATACATCATACACAAAATATCATCTCTTTTAAAACCATACATAACGGAAGACTTTAAAATAAATCTATTTTAAAATCCAACGTAGCAAAAACTCATCATAAAAATAAATATAAATATTTATTACTAAAATCTAACTAATAAAAACATAATTAACGTATAAAGTCTTCATTTTTCTCCTATTTTATTTAAATCCTCACTCACAAGTCAATTTTTTTTCAACAACACTTTGACTTTACCCATAAGAATTCCTCTTCAACCGCACTATCTATTAATTTTATATCATGTTCCATAGTAAATTTATCATTACCTCCATCATAAAGTTCAAACTATGAGTCTAACGTTCAGTAAGAGATGCACAACATAATATAAGTATGCAATGCATTTTTCTTAAAAAATATATTTTTTTGTTCTTTCTTTCTTTCTTTCTTATAGGAAGAGTAGACACGACTATGAGAAACACACTCCTGAGTCTCGTGAACTTCGACGTGACAGTCCCCCTTACTGGGACCTCTGTTAATGTTGTGCACTCAATGCGCAACCACTTGGTGAACTTCAACCAAGCCTTGATTTAACCGGGCTAACAGACTTATCTCTCATAGGACCAACCTTTGGGACAACCTTTTCTCAACCATTCATATCTTAAATTCTGTTTTGTCTTTCTTACATGAAAATATATGCATGTAAACCATTTTTGTTCTTTTCTTGAAAAACATGATGTAAGGAACAAACGTGATACATGATAATGATTGAATATGCATGAACATAATAGTAAACACATCCTTAAGCCAATGAAACATAACACACTATTTTAATAGTATCGTCAAACATGCATGAAAACAGTCAAATCATTGTCGCATACCTCAAACAAAAAATCATTTTGGCATGAAAATAGTCAAATTATCGTCACATACCTCAAACAAAGAATCATACTAGCATGAAAACAATCAAGTCATCGTCACATATCTCAAACAAGGAACCATATGAACATTCAATAAAAACACACCCTAGTGTCTTTGTGATACAGATCAAAGGCCAAGCACAAACAAACATTTCTTATCTTGATTTCTTATGGAGGTCAGATTGTTAAACTTCCTTCAACGCTGAACTTCCCTTGAAACAAACAAGAGTTGATTAACAAGAGAATAACTTGAACACCATGTAGCTTAAGAAACAATATCGAACCTTAGAGTGGCAACCTACCTTCAGAAACTCGGAGAAGAAATTCACCCGAGAGTTAAAGAGAGAAACTCCTACGTCTTGAGGTTCTCGAGTGATTAGGGTATCGACCCAAACACTCTTATTTATAGAACTAAAACAAGAAAGTTTCATGGGATAAAATCCCTCAAAATCATGTCTAAACTTTATTTTTCTTAAACAATCTAAGGGTTGAATCGTGACTCGCAAATTTCTGAAAAACTACCTTAATTTAAACATGCCTGAGTTACAGTTGACGCCCAAACAACAACAGTGGACATCCGCAACAATCCGTTTGACCAATGGCCAATAGACACGTTAGCCTTAAAACTCATATTCATGATCGCCAAGGCAACCACAAACGCGAACAATTCTGTGGCAGCCATCGCTCCCGTGAAAATCCTATTCTGAAGGTTCACTGTCTACCACGTGTACCAATCTATCGCTACAACCCATCTGCAGATGCTAACGCTCCCGAGAACCACACACTTAATAAGTCTAACGACGACATTTACATCACATAAAACACTACCGCAGACAAAAACACAGCCACAGAGACACGCAATAACCTAAAATGACGACGTTCCTAACTTACTTAACACTCCCAAACAATATCTTACATTTTCGTGGAAGAATCTTTTCCTAATCCAACGACTCACAATCCTTTCGCTAAACCAAATCCAAGGGCCCAACATTCTTCCGCTCCTGAGTGGGATCCAACGATCCTGCAGAAGAATCTTTCCTAAATCTAACAATCCCCATTTCTTTTGCTAATCTAATCCTACGGTTCAGAACTCTCCCGCACTCAAATGCATCACACTCTCACAGAAGCATTTTTTTTCTTAAATCCAACGATCCACGTTCCTTCTGCTAAATCGATCCAACAGTCCAACATCCTCCCACATCAAACACTTATGCAGAACATCTTTCTTCATCATAAACGATCTCAATCGTTCTTAAACCTCATCTAACAACTCTTGAAGCATTCGATCAACCTACATAATATTTCTTAAATTCCAACAGCATAATTTATTAAACCAACTATTTAAACTTACCTTAGCCATGGATTATTTCATAATATTCTTCACTAATTCTACTATACTCGATTTTCCTAATCCTTGATAATTCTATTATATTTATTATCTATAAAATAAAATTATTTATTTTAACTTTAATAATTTCAATTATTATTCAATATTTCTAATATTTTAAATCTTTTATTAAAATTCATAAATTGTGATAATAATAACTTAATTAAATTCTAAATTGTCATATTATAATTAATCGTGAAAATTCTGGGTATTATACCTTGGGTGTGCTTTGATGCAGCAGAATAAAGTGCTTGCTACTCCATGTTGCTCCAAAGGGCTAAGCAAATGCAACGACAAGATGATGAGTTGAGGGGAAAGGTCAATCAACTGTAAGGTGGTGAACAACTTGAAAGATGGAAAGTCAATGTCGAGGGAACCGTGCTTTTCAATGGCAGGGTGGCGGTCCCTAATAGTTATGAATTGAAGTAGGCTATGCTTGTAGAGCCTCACAAGTCTTGGTTCACAATTCGCCTAGAGAGTGCGAAGATGTACTAGGACTTGAAGCGATAGTACTAGTTGGTGGGTATAAAACATGAAGTGACAGACTTTGTGGCTATGTGTCTGACATGCCAGCAGGTTAAGACAGAACATCAGATATCAGCAAGTTTGTTGTAACCTTTGCCTATATCAGCGTGGAAATGGAATAGGATTACAATGAATTTCATCACAAGTCTCCCGCGAACTCCTCAGAAGTTTGACATTGTATGAGTCATTGTTGATCGGTTGACCAAAACCACCCATTTTATTCCATTTTTGGTGGGTTTTTCCTTTTCTAAATTGAGCTGCCTCTACATTAAGAACATCGCTTGTCTTCACAGTGTTCCCTCCAGTATTATTTTCGATCGTGACCTTAGATACACATCCAAGTTTTAGAAAGCGTTGCAGAAAGCTCTAACTATTGATTTAAATCTCAGTACAGTACATCATCCTCAGACTAATGGCTAGTCGAAACAGACTAGCCAGATTTTGGAGGATATGTTGCGAGTCTGTATCCACAATTTTGATGACAGTTGGGTCAATCATTTGCTATTAGTTGAATTTGTTTATAACAATAGCTACTAGACCAGGATTGACATCTCTTCGTACAAGGTTGTATGGGAGGTCGTGTCATTTGGCACTATGTTGGGCTAATAGAAGAAAAGGTTTCTCTTGGGCCGGAGATAATTCAAAAAACTATTGAAAAAATCTAATTGATCTAGGGGAGGCTAAAGACGGTGCAAAGTAAGCAGAAAAGTTATGTCGATCTTAGAAGACATGAGGTTGAATTTGACGTTGGAGATTTAATTTTTCTAAACGTTCGTCCAAGACGTGACATCATTCAATTCGGGGTAAAAGGAAAGTTGGCCCCAAGGTACATTGACTTGTTCCATATTATAGAAAGAATTGGTAACATGGCACATAGATTTGAATTACCTCTCCAACTTGGGTATGTTTATAATGTTTTCCACATATCCTTGCTGAGGAAGTAAATGTCGGACCCATTGCACGTCATCTCCTCGATGACATCCCTATCTAGGAAGATATTTCTTACGAGAAAGAGCTTGAGCAGATTCTAGGCAGAGAAATTGGAGTTCTTCATTGCAACAAGATTCCTTTGGTTCATGTGCTGTAAAAGAATTACACTAAGTGAGATGAGATGCTATCTAGGATCTCGAGTCAGAGATGGTTAAGAAGTACCCCCATTTTCTTATATTTATCTTTTATTGTCTTTGTTTTTCTCTCAGAATTAGGTTGTTTTAGATTTTTGCACCGATTTAGAGAATTTTTTTTTTACCACCGATCGACCTTTTTAATTGTAATTGATATTACTTTTTTTAAAAAAAAATTATTATCTAATCTAGATTTGGTAGAAGTTATAATTGGTCTCACAAACTCATTTTGCTTGTTTGAAATTTTTCTTACAAAATTTTTGTCTTTACAAAAGTTCAATAATTAAAATCTTAGAAGAAAATATGGATATTGAGATTATCTTTGCTAGCGAGCTCGTTTCTTAATAATCAAACCTATTTTTATTTGCTAAATTTGACTAAAAAGTGTAACACTTCATGTGCTTTTTAATAAATGAACAACAAACTAATTTCATTTAACGAATAAAAACCAATTATAACATGATCGTATCTCATATATAATAATATCTTAATTATTATCTATAACAAAAAAAAAGTACAATGATTCAATATTAAATTCTTGATTTTCCAGTCAAGATTTCAATCCAAGCAATGGAAATGGAAAAGTTTGAAGTCTTTTGTAATTTACACGTCATCAAATTCAATAGTTTGGGCTGTATAATACCCCCAGTGCTATGGTTTTTTTATAGCAATTTAAATACCTTTTCTCTAACTCCACATAAAATAATAAAAAAAAGGCAAAAGTTTCAGCTTTTTAGTCGTGTACACATTACAAAAATATAAATATTAGTTTTCGAGGGTGACATTCAGATTCTTTTACATGGTATCAAACCAGCATTCCATGCATGCAAAAAAAAAGTGAAAAATTTTGATTTCGAATAATCTCACAAAGTTTTACACTTGAATTTTACGAGGAACGAAAGATATTCATTATGTCGAAAACGAGTATAAGAGAGCATTTTATGACTTAAATAGAACATAACGAAACTTCAATTACATCACCTAATAAATAAAATTCTAATTGATTTATAC
This sequence comes from Begonia loranthoides, assembly GCA_022433065.1. Lineage (NCBI taxonomy): Eukaryota > Viridiplantae > Streptophyta > Magnoliopsida > Cucurbitales > Begoniaceae > Begonia > Begonia loranthoides. Next base: position 3,355,401 of record CM039482.1, on the reverse strand, counting down.
TTCTACTTGATTCCTCTTCAACCCGTGTTGTGAAATAATATATCTAAGTACAAGTGTATATACTATCGTAACGAATAATATAACAATTAAAATCGAGTATCGTATCTATAGAGAACAATTTATAAAAGTTTTCTATAAAATCAATTTAAATTTCTACTTTGAAAAGTAACAAAAAAAGATGTGATTTTTATGAGTAAAAAAATTAATATAAAAAAAAAGTAAAAGCAAGCAAATTAACAAAGGAGATAAATATAAGAGAAAAACGATTGAGACTCAATTTTTCACCCATAATACTTTTCCATTTATGTGTCATAACAAATGTTATCGCAACATCAAATAGTTAACTTAGAACTATATAATACAAAAATTTGTTGAACTACTATGCTATATTCTTTTTATTTATTCTTATCATATGTCTATGCAAAGATTTAATAAAAGTTAAATAAAGTTTTAATAGAGTTATGTGATACAAATTTATATGTCTATAATGAATGTATGAAAATGCTAACTTTATGTCTAAAACTAATTACACACATTATTCAATATAAGTTCTAAATTCAAATTATCATTTGACATGTATAAAAAATAATTTATGATTTAGACAATCCCCATTTTACCATAATAAAAAAATGAATTACAATATTGAATAAACTAATTGATAGAACAATAGTCAATTAATAACACCTAAACATCAATTGTAAAATTTGATACTTTATTCTTTTAACAAAAAAAAAAGTTTATAATGGAAAATAAAGAACACAAATTAAAATAAGGAAACATGGTTCAAAGTAAAGAAATAAAACAGTAGAAAATCCTCTCCGGTCGTCAATTGCCGAGAACTTTTTGTTGTTGTGGAGTTCCCCAGTGCTCCCAGTACAATATTGTCTACTTTGAAACAAAATCCGCATGGTTTTATTTTTGGGGTTAGCCCAAAACACGTTGTATTAGGTAGTGAGGAGAACCCCATTTATAAACCATGCATTTTCTACTCTCCCAAACGATGTGGGATTGTGTACCCCCACTGATATGGGTCAAACCCTCACATGGGTCATCATTGCCTTCACAGCCGTACACCCCCACCCCCCCCCCCCCCCCTCCATAATTTAAAATGTGTCATAAAATTTTTTCGGTTTTATTTATTCATTATGGTTTGAAATTCATTTTTGAGGAAACACAAAATCAGAGTAAACCGTGGCAGAAATATTACGAAATAACAATTAAAAAATAGAAGGGTTCAAAAACATAGTTCAAGGTTTTACAAAAGTCCTAAAGTCCCTAGTACATTACGAAACATTTAAAGACGCTAATAATGGAAATTACCAAAATACCCTTCTCTCAAAATACCGATATCTCACATCCTATAAGAGTCACGCCCCACAGGTCAATTCGGTTGATAACACGAGGGGTCATCCTGGAACGACTCCTCATCCACTTGCACAAATTCTTCATTATAGTCATCACCTACATTACGGGGAAAACAATGAGCCTAACTCCTAGCAAGGATCAGAATAATAATGCAATGCTTATGATGCATGATCATACGATGCAGTACAGAGAAGATCCGTATCTCATCTGTTAGTCGGGACGATGGATAAGTCGATTGCTCTCGTAACTTAACCTATGTTTCCTACTGGGAAACACGCCAATAGGGGTGTCGCTACGAGCCATACCCAGTCGTTTTGTTGGAGTCATTGGGGATTTTAGTACAAGAGAATCGAGAATCTTACGATTCTCGTGGCTTAACCTATGCCTTCGTGCCCCCTAAGTGGGGGTAGGCACTCCAATAGGGGTGTCACCCCAAGAACCCTTCCTAATTCTCCCGAACCCCCACATGACTATTTACATAAATTTTAGGATGACATACAGCGTGTTAACAATTTCATAAGCCCTAGAGTGAATGCATGAATGCCATAAAGTAAATCACAGAGTACACATAGAAGGAATCACTGTTTAGCATAAATGTCATTGTCGATACTATTAATAAAACAATTGAACACAAGAAATTTTCATGCTTATTTAGCACATGGACAGTTTTACTAATATCGATATTTCATTGGCAAGGACAATCAAAGATTAATTCTCATTCATTGTCGCTACTACTAACCAACACTCATTTTTACTTAGGCAATCCATTCATCATCTGTCAGCAGTATTCTCTTCTCATTAAATCGACAATTTCATGCCTTTTACCTAGAAAATAAATCCAACAATGGCTTAGCAATATTAGCAGCCAATAGTTCATACTTTATTCTCAACAATGCATTCCACAACAGTTTAGTAATGTTCAGAAGTCAACCAAGGCATTCCAACGAAGCAAGCTCACCCTAATAAATTCACAATTTATGTTTTGTACTTGGAAATCCATTCATCATCAGTTCAGTAGTATACTCTTCTCATTCAGTCAACAATTTCATGCTTTTTACTTAGAAAACAGATCCAACAGTAGCTTAGCAATATTAACAATCAACAGTTCATACTTTGTCCTTAATAATGAGTTCCACAATCGTTTAGTAATATTCAGAATCAACCAAAACATTCCATACAATGCAAGATCACTCAAGACCCGTAATGTAAGGCCATTTCTGGCCAAATCAAATTCCAGATCCTTACCTCAATGTGCAGTAGAAAGGCCTTAGCAAAATAATAAGCATAGCAGCAGAAATTTAGCAGCCCACGCCAACTCCCAACCTTCCAATCTCCCAAGTTTCCTACAAGTCGACATAAATGACAAATTCCACTTCCTTATGTCCAACTTAACTAAATCAAAGATTCAAAATCAACCAATGAGTCTCCTATCTTACCTCACAACTTTTGCAGCAATTCATAACAACTTAGCACAGCAACAAAACTTTGCAGAGCAGAACAAGTTTTCCCCAAATTGTTCTACACACTCAAACCTCACTCATTCACGTTCTCCCACACATAACGAAATTCAGTTGAGGAAATTTACCTATTATAGACGAAGGGGAGGCAGAGACTGGCAACACAGAGAAGAGGATAAACTGGTAGGGTGCCCAGATCAAGATACTTTGGTCTAATAAAAATATCCCACGTGGAAAGGTCTCCAAGTTGCGGGGAAGAGGCCAGACGTCTGTCGGAAGTAGACTGGGAGAAGAGACTAGGCTGATTTCTACAAGGATCAGAAGAGAGAGAAGGGTATAAAAATGGGTTTATCAGAATTTCTCGATGTTGCGGACGCGACACATCGTCCGCATATGTCGTCCGCACAATCCGCAAGTCTCCAAGATTCTAAGACAGATTCAAATCGGACGCCATTCTTCCCGTCCGCGTCGTCCGTAATATCATCCGCAAAACACCAGATTTGAAACAGATTCAAATCGAACGCCAAGCCCTCTCATCCGCGTCGTTCGCAATATCATCCGCAAAACACCAGATTTTAAACAGATTCAAATCGGACGCCAAGCCCTCTCGTCCGCGTCATCTGCAGTAACCACCACGGCGTCCGCAACCCAACACTTTGCACTTTTCCTAAGTTTTTCTTATTTATGTCATTTTTCCAACATTAACCCTCAACTTTTCGTGCACACTTTCACTCATGCATAATTTGAAAAAATCTTCATATAATAATATTGTCCAGAATTCTTACATTATCAAAAAGGAAAATACAAATTTCGGGGTATTACATTTGTTCCTCAATAATTACATATATCATAAAGTTCAAATTATGAGCCTAACACTCAGTGAGAGATGTATAACATAAAATATTATATGAGATACTGCATGTCAAAACCATGTATTTTCAGTCAACAATCTTTTCTTTTTCTTTCACTTTACAGTCTAGTCGTATAGGTTATCATTCTAAGGGAGAGTGACACCGTTAAGTCCACCTCATGCGGGACAACTTACTCGAACCTTGCCCATAATCAACTATTTATGTTTATTTAGTTTGTCTTTTATTATTTTTATCTTTCTTAAAGAAAATATTTTTCATGAATGCATGAACATATATGTAACATAATGACAATCTAACATGTATAAACATAACAATAAATAAATCATCGATCAACGTCTCAATATAAAGAGTAAACAAGCAATAATCATAACTTCAATCAATGTCTCAATATGAACAACCAATAAACAGTAAACAACTAGCAAACATCATATCCTTTATCAATAGCCCGTAGACATCACATTCTATCATCATCTAAATATGTCCTCAAATCATCAACTAATAAAAAATCATATCATAAAATATCATAACATGAACAATAAACAGTAAACAAAACAATTGGCAAACAACATATCCTTGAATAACAGCCCGTAGGCAACAAAGAATAACATCATATTTCTGATACACCTGCAGAATGGAGTTAGAATATAATCTGAAAATATGGTGTTGAATTGTTGAATTGTGGCTCAACCTTCGAATGCTTATTTTTGAACTAGCGGTTGCAGGGCGGTCAAGCCTTAAGTATCGCATCTGAAAAATAGTAGAATTTAATATATTCGTCTAGCTATCGAGTTGTGGTCGCAGGATTCGATTGCGATAGGTGACTGAATCTCCACTTTTCTTAAATTGGCAAATTTCAGTTTTGGAAAGTGAACTTTAAAAGCACGTAACTTTTTCCTCTTAGATCCTTTTGAGCTAAAATTTGGACCACGTCAACTTAAATGAATAAGAAAAAGAATCTTTTAAGAACTTTGAGAATATTAATCAAGAATTAGAAAATATGTTGAAATCGCTCCAAGAGTCGGATTTGGAAAGTATGACAACTTGCACTTCCCTTTGATGACTTTGCGAATGGATGCTTGATGGATGGTTGGACACCACTTCACACAACCTTTCCCTAGAGAGTAGGGCTGCGGATGCCACTAAATAAATTAACTTAAGCCTGAGTGACATCACGTCTTGTGATATAACTTACACAAGAAGAACTTTAGATGTAACTCACCAAAGTGTTTGAAAAAGAAATCACTCAAATTTTGAAATTAGCAAAAGTTATTTTGTATTCAAACTTCAAGCTATCTTAAACATAAGCATTAGGTAGCTTTATATAGCCTTTTACAAAGCATAAAATAATAATAAATTAATTAAGCAATTATAATCCTAATTGGCTCATAGAAAAAGTTGTTCGGTTTTCTACTTAATAGAAATTAGGTTAATTAACTAAAACAATTATTTAATTAATATATTCCTTTCTTCTTCTCCAAGTCTAGAGGTCTTTTGGCAGCTATTCCTTGTTGAAATCGTCCACTTGGATGGTTTACATATCTTGATTTTTCTTGCTCTCAAAGTTTGGATAATTGGATTTTCCTTAACTTTTGCTCTCTGTTCCATGGGCTTTTGACATAGCAAATGAAGTCCACATTTAGCAATTCAACTCATGCTAGAAATCTTAGGACGTCAGCTACAATTTTCATGAAGCACACGTTTTGAAATAACGTCGTTTGGAATGCCAAAATAGTCAAATACGCATCAAAAGTCAAAAGGATGATAGTTTTTGGAAAGTCTTTCCATTTCTCTTTCATTGCTCTTGAACTTCCACCTATGCTTAACCTTGAATAACTTAATGATATTCTTTGAGGCTTGATCAATAATGGAATGGACCCATAGTCTATCAATTTCTATCTTACCCTAGCACTTTGTGATGTAGTTAAAAGTCAAACACATACAAATATCACTTACCTAGGATCTTTAATGGTCGTCAAACTATTCCTAACCCCTTTCCATTCGTTGACATGTCCTCTTCGTAAACAAAAGATTAATTATTAAAAGAATAATCCTATATTACTTATTATCAAAACTATTTCAGAGACTAAACAGTGGAACCTACCTCCAAAACTTGAAGGATAGGTCTCACCCAAGAGCTTGAGAGAAAACTCTCGTCCATGGAGGTTTCTCCGATGATTAAGGTTTAACTCAAACCTTAATATTTATAGAACACTAACCTGAGAATACGGTGGGATAAAATCCCATGAAATCGTATCTAAATCCTATCATTTCCTAAGTTGTCTAAAGATCGAAACATAGCTCACAATTTTATGGAAAACTAACTTAAATAAAATATGCTCGAGCTACAGTAGACGCGCAAACATGTACAACGGACATCCGCAACAACCCACTCGACCAATGGCCAACAGCCACGTCAGGCCTAAAACTCACATTCATGTTCGTCAAAGCAATTGTGGATGCCTACCTTTTCGCGTAAGCGAACGCTCCCGCTGAAACTCCAATCCACAAGCTCACCATCTGCCATGTGTATTAATCTATCGCTAAAAACCCATCTGTGTACGCAAACGCTCTCGCGGACCGCAACTCATTAAACCCAATGACAACGTATCACATCGTCTAAAACCTGCTACAAACACAAACTCATCAGTGGAAGCGTACGCTTTTGCTAAAATGGCACTAACCGGGACTTACTAATCTAAACGACTTATTCCCATCACTTAAGACACTGCCACGGACATAAACACAGCAGCAGAAACATGCTATTACTTAAAATGATGACATTTCTAACATACTTAACGCTCCCAAATGACATCTTTCTCTTCCGTGGAAGAATCTTTTCCTAATCCAATAACTCATATTTCTTGTGCTAAACTAAATCTATTGGCCCAATATTCTTCTGCGCCCAAGCATCATCCAATGCTCCCTCGAAAGAATCTTTCCTAAATCTAACGGTCTTTGTTCATTCCTCTAATCTAATCCTACGGTCCAGCACACTCCCGCACTCAAACGCATTAAACACTCCCGCAGAAGCATCTTTTCTTAAATCCAGTTATCCACATTCTTTCTGCTAAATTGATCCAATAGTCCAACGTGCTCCCGCATCAAACACTTCTGCGGAGCATCTTTCTCCATCCTAAACGATATCAGTCGTTCCTAAACCTCATCCAAGGGCTCCTATTGCATTCGATCTTTCTACGCTATATTTCCTTAATTTCTAGAATATAAAATATTAAGTTATCAATTAAATCTTTTCCTTAACCATGAATTTTTACACAATATTCTTTACAAATTCTATTATATTTGGTTTTCCTATTTACTCAATAATTCATATTTTGTTTTATTACATATAAAATAAAATTATTTATTTAATATTTCCTAATTCCATAATTATAATATTTTAAATCATTCATTAAAATTACCCAAACAATCCATAATTAATCTATTAAATTCTGAATTATCGTATGTACATAATTAAAATTATTCATGAAAATTTTGGGTATTACAGATTTGCATCACTGTTCTCCATTCTCGCTGTCAAGTTGTTTCAATTGGGACTGCTATGAAAGTGTCGTCTACAAAGTTGGATTTTTTTTTAGAGATAAAAATCATTAAAAATCTTTGAGATTTTTGGGAGATTAAGTTTGATGATTTATGGTAGATCTAGAATCATAGGAATATCTCAATCTTAGAGATTATTTTCAATTAAAATTCAAATCATGTTTGAATTTTGTGATATTTGCGATTATTTTGGCAATTAGATTTGATTTTGAGAATGATTTGTTATGGCAGAAATATCTAAATTTTTTTGGATATCTTTTAGAATCATGTGATATCCATGGTTTTTCGCTTCAATTTTTGGGGTAAATATTTTATTGAAGCCTGTGATTTTGGGTCAGATACTTTGTTCATTAATATGTTTTTGGGGCGATGAGATCTTTGAAGTAGATTTTATACATTTGGATTGAGATTAGATATTTCGTTATGGTAAGATAATGATAGTGGAATTTTAAAAGATTTTCAATGATAGTTTTGATATAGCAGGTCAAGAGGTGAGATATACTCGTATAGATTTGGATGACTCTTTATGGGATTTGAAGATCAGTTGTTGAATTTACCCTTGAAGACTTTTATATTGGTGATCTATATATTTCTTTGAGACGGGCAAACAGACTCTCGTTGCAGATCTTTTTTAAGGGTGTAGAAGAGGTAATTTTGAATATTTAAAAATTGATTCCTTGTAGCAGAATTTGTTTTGAGTGAGAGATTATTAGAATTCAGGATTTTGAATTCATTTTGTTGGG
>CM039482.1:3187717-3343193 GCA_022433065.1 Begonia loranthoides | reverse complement strand
GAGTTTAAACCTTTAACAAATCATTAAATTTTATTAAGAGTTTGGTAACTTGAATTGTCTTTCCATCTAGGGCTAAAAACTTGTAGTGTGACATAATAGAATTACTAAATTTTTCCCAAGAGTCTCTTTTTGCCACAGAAAAACGGGTTGATAGTCCAAGACCCCAATATGGCCAATTTAAACCTAATGGGTGTTTGTTGTGTTTGAATCACAAAATTTATTTTGTACTTTAATTTTTACACAATGAATTTCTTTTTGTATATCCATGGTTTTTTACTCCTTAAGATTTTCCATATAAATTTATGCATTCATTTTTTGTTTTTTATCGTGGCTGCATTCATATATTACAAGTCGACACTACCCATGCTTCTATGAAAGAAACTACACCAATCTTAAAAGTTAGTAATTTATATTCTGTATGAAAGAAAAATTATGAAAACGAGCATTTAGAAGAAGACAAAGACGAAGACGAGCATAAATCAATTTTAAATTATGGTAGTACCCACGTACCAAATGTAGTGAATGTTTTAACCCTAGAGTGGGTGGATTAGAAGGAAGAGTTGCACGTTAATTGCTTCAAAAACAGCATCTTTTACTCTCTATCTTCCATGCATGCATTGAGGAGATAATTACGCAAATACAAGAAGAAGGTAGACTCACCTTTAAACAATGTAAAGTCGAAAGGGGACAACTCTCTTGGTGTGCGAGCACCACATTTCTTTATTCCTAGTGTTCTCTGAGTTCATACGTAATCTTCTTAGGTTTACTTCCATGTGCTTCTAAAATATGTAGTAGTGACAAAAAAAAATTTGATTATTTTATCAAAGTGATTAATGAAATTTAAATATTTAATTATTCTTGACATCCTATCCGAGATGAAATACATGCTTTCAAGTGTCTCGAAAGTGATCTCGGATGGGACCTAAGTGGGCTACGGGAAGCTACTACTCACTACACTTGTAATATATTGTAAGTGTGAACGAGTTATGTGCACGCTTGGAGCATCTCCGTTTAATAAAATTAAGTCTAAGGTTGTAAGTTCGATGTAAACTTAGACATAAAGAAGTGAATTTGTTCTGCCATTTGATTTGGTCAACTGTATAATCATAAACCAGGAGTGATGACCCACGCTTGCTCCAGCAACTCACCAACACCTTTGGCCCACTCAGCGCTTGTCTGGCCGCCCAACCGAACTACTCGGGACATGATGGATTGCGACATTTGTAGGAGCTTCAAGGCTCGGTGGGTGTTGGATTGGAATGCTAGGGATGAATAGAATAAACCTCTTAAAGGTGACTAGTTTGGGTGCAAAGGAGACTTGAGAATTTCTTGTGGGTCTACTTCGTGGCTGCTAATGATTCTTTTAGAGGACGGTTGGTTGTTTGTTGTCCTTGTCCTGTAGTTTTCCAGCGTGACCAGAAGTTGTGGAGGCACACATGCACACAAGTGAGCTTATTCAAATGCACGCCCGTCCAGGGTTGTGTCGTGGAAAAACCTTTTATGTACCAGGAGATGAAGTTTGTCTAAGAGTAAGAGTAAAAATGGTTTGGTTTAGTACTGTTTTAGGTCGAACCGAAACTCAACTGCCTATAAAGTAATAATTCCCATGGTTTGAACCAAGTATACAACTACAGTTTGGAGAAGCGGAACCGAATCTTGAGATAAGGTTTGGTTATGGTTGAGTTCTAGTTAAGTTTGGTTCTAAAATAGAAATTAATATATATAAAATGTTAATTTTGAACTTGGAGTTTGGACCCAGTTTGAATTTGACTCAAGGTTCAATTTAGTTTCCACGAATTTTAATAGCTGAAACTATGAACTATGTGGTGAGTCACGATTTTATTACATCCAAAATTAATTGTTGTTCCCATCTTAGTTATGCGAACCTCTATCCAATCTAATATTATGTTTATTTTTTATTTTTACCTTCAAATTCTTACGTCTTAAAGTAATAATTATTAATTTGTTTAATTATTTATTTATTTTAATTATTTGTGATTTATCATATTAACTACAATAATCAATTATCATCACGTTAAAAACTACAACTTAAGAAGTAAAATTAAAAAATAAACACAACATTAGTGATAACTCTTGAAAAAGAGTTATTAGATGATTTTATTTGATATATATTTTGTGCCAAGTGATTTAATAAATAAAATTATATTTTTGTTACGTAATGCTATCGATGGTTATATATAAAAATCTATTTTTTATTAATGTTTGAGATAAAATTTTATGGGGAATTGTATTTAATACAAATTTATCTTTTTAAAAAATATATATATTCTTATGCAGAGTACACGTAACTTTGTTAAGAGAAAAAGAGGGAATCGCAACTTAGAAGATTTAAAGAAATAAGAAATAGAAATTGGTTGGAAAAGATACTAGGGCTGTTTGGTGGCTAAAAACTTTTAAACCGAGAGGATATTCTTATCTTATTATCAAAAATAGGTTGTGAAAGGGGGCAAATGAAAAAAAATATTTCATTTTAAAAAAGAAGATCTAGGAGGTGAAAAGTAGGGGGTGGGCAAGAACAGTATGGAACTGAGAACCGACCTGGAATCATTTTGGTTCCAAGTTGGTTCCTGCTCTTAGTTTCTAAATTTAAAATTGGTTCGGTTTCAGTTCCAGGTCCATATTTTGGTTCGGTTATCGGTTCTTAGTTTATGGAACCGAGAACCGAGAACCATCTTGGTTCTTGTTTCCTCGCTGCTTTTCTCTTCTCAGAAGAGAAAAGACTTTTGTCTTCCTCGAGTCGAGGGTCTTCGGGGGGCGACAGGAAGAGAAGGACTTCGCGAGGAGGGAGATTCGCGAAGACGGAGGTCGTCGATTCCTATCGGCAGTGTCTACGGGTTGTCAAGGGCTGTGAAACACGGTGATTCAGTTGTTCGTCCAAGAGGAAGAGAGAGCTTGGGGCAACCCGATTACAGGCGACGACAAAAGCGCGACGTGTGAGCTACGACCTCGAGCTTCCGGTGCTGGCAGGGCCGAAAGGGTTCCCAATTTCTTCGATTCAGTGAGTAATTTCAAACACCCGATTATGTTTTATCCTCCGTGATGGGTTTTGCTTGATTTTTGCTAGGGCTTCAGCCAATTTGTTGTTCCTCATTTCTGTTCTTCTCGGTTTAGATCGATGATAGAATTGTTCTTGATTTTCTGCTCACTAGTCAATGGTCTATTGAAAATGTTGCCCTGCTCTTGTTGCTGTTGTTTTTTTTTTGTTCCTCTTTCTTTTTGCTGTTGTTTTTTTTTTTTGTTGTTGTTCCTCTTCTTCCGAGACTCGCTGGACTTATTCTGCTCGCTGAGCAAATAAACCTGCATCGCCATTTGTCCCACCAATTTCGCGACAAAATCGACGAAGCCCTCGGTGGTGGCTCCGATTGTGTGGTACAGACAACAAAACCAAAACGGGCAACAGGCAGGAATAAGAGGAACCAGTTAGAAACTGAAACCAAACCGAAACCGAACCAGAACCGAGTTTGGTTCCGATCCAGTTCCTTGCGGTTCCGATTCCAGTTCCTCACTTTTTGAACCGAGAACTGAATGGTCTCTTCCAAGAGGTCCGGAACAGGAACCAGAACCATGAACCGGTTTGCCCACCCCTAGAGAAAAGAGGAGGGAGCCAAAAACGAGATCACTGACCCAGAGAGAGAAGGGAAGTCCAGCGAAAGGAAAAAAAAAAAAAGGACAAGGCAGCGAACGGAGAAAAAAGAGATTCAAAACTCAATTGGAAGATGTTATTAATCTAATACACTTTAGACTTATTTGTTTCAATGATGATTGAATGATTGAATTGTCAATAAGTTGTTTATAATTTGGATAATTTGTTTCACTTATTATATCTTTAATCTTCATTGGAAATACTCTTAATACAGGTATTAATATTTGCTAACATGTGTGTTTAAGTCTATATAGTTTATAAGTTGATCATTTGGACTGAAAAGCTCCAAAGAGTGCAAAACACGCAATAGCAGTCAGTGAGTGCAGAAAGACGGTCGACTAGAATCGTTACAGATTGCTTGAGAATTCAGAACTAGTGGAAGCAGTTGACTAGAGCAGAGAGGCAGTCGACCGAATATCTTACAGAGAGCAAACTTTGTTTTGGAGTGCTAGATGCGATCGACCTAAAGTGAAGTGCGATCGACCAAAAATTGGACAGATTCGAGAAGAGTATCCTGAGTTGCACTTGAGTGGTCGACCGACAAAGATGAGCGGGAGAAGAGTGTGGACGACTAAAGCAAATTATGGTCGACCAGAGCATAACGGTTACAATGCAACGATCAGGAAGCGGTCGACTAGAATAGTTAGGTGGTCGACCGCTAGACAATTTTTATATATAAGAGGCACTACAAATTAAAGAATTAAGGAAGAGAAACCATAGCAAAGCGCTACCAAATTTATCCTAGATACATTTCTCTTCATATTCAAGTGTTTAGTCTAGCTTTTTCATTCCTAAACTTGAGAGTTTTATTTGGAGAGCTTAGGCCTTAAAGTTTTGTTTGTAATACTTCCTATCTCATTGTAGTTAACCGATGATTAAGAGTGACATCCCGTAACAGTCAAGAGAGAAAATAGTGACGTCCTGCAAGAGTTTGTAAAGGCTTGATTGACGTTCGTAAAGTTCAATCAACTCTAACCAAGGTTATATGTTAAGAATCTTCAAAGGAAAACCTTGTAGCGCGAACGTAGGCAGATTTGCCAAACTACATTAATAAACATGTTTGCATCTCTCTTCACTTACTCTTTATATTTATGCTTATAATTGCTTGGTATGCATAATTGATAATATCACTTAGGAAGTAGAAGATCAAGAGTCTTTTCTTATCTTATATTACTTGGATGCAACACGTGCATTTACCTAATTTATTGTTTTTGCACCACAATGACCTAAACATAATATATGAAACTTACCCTTGACTTTTGCTAAGAACATAACTTCAAGCTTTGAGAACCTTCTTCATGTGACACGACAGAGGACTGCTAAACATATCAAGTCATAGAAGCAATTTGGATTGAAATGTTGTTTTTCTTTTTCCTAATTAATAATGAAACTATATATTTGCATTTGCATTACATAGTCACATTTTAATCTCATGAGGTCCCGAGTACAATCTTAGCGGTGATATTTTCGCAATGAAGTTTTCATGCGTGACACACGGCATAGATGACAAATTCTTTAATCACTCATAATGTTACTTGAAGTAATTGACTTGTGACATTAAAATAAATTGATTGTGTATGCTGTTGGAACTACATTACAAAACATGGTGTTACTTTGTTACCTAAAACGACAAAATATATTCAAAGGCAAGAAGTCCACAATAAATTACAGAATACAAGGCATGAATTCCACCTATTAAAGCAATAAACAAGTTTAGGAACCATAACAATACTCCACTAATGTGAAAATCAGATAATAATAAAAGAAAAACTAGCCTGGTTCAAAGAGAGAAGCCAATTAAGAGTGCGTCTAAAGCCTAGATTTAGTCCTCATCTTCCTCGTCTGCATCTCCACCAGCAGCCTTCTTAGCTGCTGCTTTCTGGTTCCTTCTCTTCACCCGTCCTGGGCGACCTCCGCCAAATGGACTCGTCAGCGAGAAATCAATGTGTTTCTGAGAATCAACCCGCACCAGAAAAGATGGAATGTTCACAACTTGCCTTCCAACCCTAACCAACCAAAAGAAAACAATGTCATCGTACTTTCCCAACCATGAATAATTTATAATCCTAAAAAGTTCTTTTTTTTGACAAAACAAATGCAGCCCATGTGATGAGACAAGGACAAAAACTAAGAAGTTAAAATAATCATTCAGTAGATTAATCCAAGTAATTTGGACTGATTTTAAAATAATGAAGCCCAAAGATGATTTAATGTTATCAAGGCCAAGGAAGAATTAGAACGATACTACTTAGTTGTTGGATCCCACTATTATTGGTGAGGTTCACATCATTATAGATGTAAAAAATGTGCCTTTGTAAAACAGGTATAAAGTGTTTCCATAAGGAATAGGCCATAATCTCCAGCAATAGGATGATGGAAATAGAAGAAACCATGTTTCTTCACTTGCAAGTCTTCATACATAAAAATAGTAGATTTCTTCCTACTAATTCATGAAAACATAACTAACACAGCCACCAATAAATTTAGTTCATTAACTTTATACATAAATTTCCAACAAGAAACTACACATTCAAAATTTAATGAAAGACCTACTTACATTCCAAATATCTTAATTTGTAAGAACATTTAGACAACATACACCAGGTAGTTCAAAGTATACCAAGAAGAGAAATAACTATGTTGATGATGGACAAAGAGGAAATGTGGTTTATATAGGAGGAAGTGAAGGGTAATTTTGTAATTAAATAATGGAAGTTAAGAAAAACGGTGTAAGTTATTATATTGTGGGGGAAGTTGCAAGAGGGGTGTTGTGTTTTTCCAGAAAGAATTCCGAAGAAGATTTCCAGAGAAGGAGATTGGTGTCCGAACCTATGGTTTCCAAGTTTGTGGTATTGTTTGCTTAATGTTTGTTTAGTTTGTTTGTTGTTTAAGTTCTGTAAGTGACAATTGTGGTCTTATGTATGTACGTTGAAGGATTGTATTCTGTGTTTATAAACGTTCAGAGATTGTATTTCCAACAATTTGGTATCAGAGCATGGCAAAGCCTACAACCAGAGAAGACCGAATGGAAGAATTAGAGAATGAAATGCATGGAATCCAGTTAGAATTGGATAAAAATCTTGAAAAGTGGCAAACCTTGCAACAGCAGATGTCGATTTTGCCGAGAATAGATGCTATGTTACCGAAGGTGGAGGAAGTGTTTTGTCTACTGCCAGAACTAAGGGCGGACATTCAACAGTTGTGGTCAGAGTACCGAAGCCGTCCGGTTGTTACACCGAACGTAAGTCCGATTGTCGACAAAGGAAAAGGGGTACTGGGAATGGATGATTCTGACTCCCGTAACATCAACCGGCCGACAGAGGACATCGACCATGGGGGTTCGCCGGTGGTGGGTCGACGCGAGGAGCAGCGATACTGTGAACCAGGGTGTCCGCCGATTGTGGGTAGACGCGAGGAGTCAAGGTACCATGGTTTACCACAATTTGATTTTTATCGAAATGAAGATGCATGCTATAGAGATGATTTTCATTGTGGAGAGACATATTTTCTAAGGGAAGATAAGGACAGTTCTCCGAATTTTAGAAGAAGAGGAGATTGGGGAAATAATCCAAAAATAGAATTAATTGTGTTTGACGGAGATAATTGGTCCGCTTGGTTAAAAAAAGCTGAAAGGTATTTTTGGGTCACTCGAATACACCAAGAACATAAAGTATATACGGTCTCTGATTATATGATCGGAAAAGCATGGGATTATTATGAATGTATTACCAAAGAAGAGTCACGCTTAAGTTGGGAGGATCTCAAATTTGCATTCGGACAACGTTTCGGGCCCAAAGAATTTGGTTTTAATCAAGAGCAATTAATGGGGTTACGATGAACTGGAAGTGTGGAAAATTATGGTGAGCAATTCCAAGAGTTGGCTGCAAAAATTGGAGGAATGGATAGAGAAGCCGTGCTCGGAGCTTTTTTAAATGGATTATCTTGGAAGCTTCAGGATGATGTTCGTATCATGCAGCCCAGAAATGTATATGAGGCTTTGATGTTAGCCCTAAGATATGAGTTCAAACTGCAAACTTTACATCAGAGAAGAGCAAATAAGTCCGAGTTGAATTTTTACGGACCTAATAAGAACTTGATTCAAGGAATGAGGACTCAACCGAATAAGCTTCAATTGTGAAATGTTCTTGATCAGGACGGCACGAACTCACTTCACTATAGCCAAGGGGATCCTGGCCCTTCTCATGGAGTACAGATTACTGACCCTGGATCGAGTAGGATAGCCATCACACAGACAGAACTGCAAAGACAACGTGAAGCTAATCTATGTTTTCGTTGCGGTGATAAATGGGAAGCGGGTTACCGGTGCAAACCGAGTTTACAACTGTTAGAAGAGGAGGATTCTAAAGTTGATACCGACGAGGAAAATAATCCAACTCCGACGAAAATATTACAACACCGCAATGAGTCCAATGGCCCAGAAGTGTTAGTGCAATGGGAGAACTCTTAAGAATTGGAAGCTACGTGAGAACTAGTTGCTCATATTCAAGTTTGTTTTCCCTACTTCGACCTTGAGGACAAGGTCTCTTTGAAAAGGGAAAGTATTGATGGACAGGGAGGAAATGTGGTTTATAATAGGAGGAAGTGAAGAGTAATTTTGTAATTAAATAATGGAAGTTAAGAAAACAGTGTAAGTTATTATATTGCGGGAGAAGTTGCAAGGGGGGTGTTGTGTTTTTCCATAAAGAATTCCGAAGAAGATTTCCAGAGAAGGAGATTGGTGTTCGAACCTGTGGTTTCTGGGTTTGTGGTGTTGTTTGCTTAATGTTTGTTTAGTTTGTTTGTTGTTTAAGTTCTGTAAGTGACATGTGGTCTTATGTATGTACGTTGAAAGATTGTATTCTGTGTTTATAAAAGTTTAGAGATTGTATTTCCAACAGTTGAATATATTGCAGAAAAAAGGGAAAATTACCTTATATGCCTTTGTCTAATAAGGACTCGAGCATGGTGAATAGACTTTGCCATACCAGACTTGAATACGAGTGTTTGAAGACGACGCTCGAGGAAATTCTCAACTGTCAAAGCCAAGACATAATCGAGCTTGTTGTGATTCTCATCCAAAAGCCCATATCGAGTCATCCTCCGAAGAAGAGCCTCACCTTCAAAAATTCGACGGGGGTTCTTCTCATCGAGGGTTAAAAGCATTCTTGCATTATTACGAATGCGACTCAAAGCATATTGAACTCTCCACAATTCTCTCTTGCATCGAAGCCCATACTCTCCCACAAGCTTCAACTCAGCATCCAATCGCTCCTTTTCATAAGGACGGCGAGGCTTCTTAAATGTCTTTCCATCTGAAATAATTCATTCATAACCAACTCAAAAAATGGAGAATCTAAGACATCAAGTTTGTGAACCCATAAAAATCACAAGTATTGAAAAAAAACCTGAAGCAGTACATCAAAAACATCAATTAGGCACATTTCTTGTGTTTACAAAGAAAGCAATTACGAATGTTGATATACCTGCACTGACCATTTTTCTTCTTAAGTCACGGTGTTTTAGACCATAAAACTGGGTAAATACATTACAATTTATTATTTTCATGGAAATCATTTAAATCAACCCACTCAACTGCAACTAAAACCACCATCTAAAACCCTTTTACCAATTTTTTTTTTAAAATCCACAAAAATATGTATATCCAAAAAAAAAAACATTCACAAGTAGTGCGTGTTCAAAAAGAGTGCAACACCATAGTATTCAAAAAGATAATCACAAAAAGAAAGTTCGAAGTCTCAACGTCGAGGAACTCTTCATAAAAAATAACTCTATTCCGCTTGTCGTTTAGCTAAAATTTAACTAAAACAGAGGAACGATCTCCTAATGTTAGCTTACTTTTCTTAATTATTACCCAAGTATGTACATTGCATAGAGATTATCACATAAGAACCCAATCTCCTAAACAGATCAAGCAGAAAATACAGTCCAATTCAAAAATAACGAAATACATAACACAACAACCCGAACTAAGATAAAAATAGAAGAGAAATAAAAGTACAGAACGTGAAGCCCTAATAGGAATCCACACAAACCAGAAGAAGCTTACAATTGCGGTAGAAGGAGACGTGCACCATAGCTGTCCTCCGCTGCAAGCTCAGAGTCTCTACGAATCAGCGCGAAAGACGATCGAAAGAAACTTCAAAACCCTAATAAATGAATTTAAGTTGGGCCTTCAGCCGAATTTAAGGCTCAGGCCCAATTGATTCTCAATGTTTTACCCAAAAGAACAAATAAGAAATATCCTAATTATTAGTAAATTAAATAGAAAATTCACCCTATACAAACTATGAGTGGGGTTGCCTCTATTGTCACAAGGTATTCATATGCAAACTTTTTGTTGTTTGTTTGGGGGTGATTATTCAAAGGTATAAAGAGAAATTATGCAAGTTATCAAAGAGAGAAAAAGAGACAGAGAGACTAGGGTTCCATACATCGTTGAGAGACAAAATATTTACAAGTTTTAAAGAAAATTAAATAGTCAAAATATGGTAAAATGAGAAAACTAAATTACTCATATAAAATAAGATAAATGAGATTCAATATTGCTAACATCTCCTCTCAAACTCACGATGTGTTAGCAGAAAGCTTTGAGAGTTTGCTAACTAAAAATTGAAAGCGTAAAGTGAAATGCACCTTGGTAAACAAGCTAGTGGTCTGCATGGAAGTAGAAATAAAAGGTATTGTGATAGTGTCACTCTGATAATGATGGTGAGTGACATAACAATCTATCTCAATATGTTTTGTGTACACATGAAAGATGGAGTTGAAAGTAATTTGTATAACATTAGTATTGTCACAATAATACATGGGAGTATGGTATGAGAGAGAAATGGGCAATATTATTTGGTTTGAAGATTTCCTTCTCTTTTTGCTCCTCCTTCTCGTTACTCATCAATGTGATCTCATGAGTCATTAGTGAACCTATGAGTTTCTCCATTTTTAGGGCCTTGAGATCACGTGTGCAGTCATCTTAGGTTGCCACACTCTTGGGAGGCACCTAAGGATCTTTCTCACCAACTCTTCGTTGGGATACACTCTACCAAATATTTTTAAACCATTAGTAACGTTAGTAAAACGAGTAAACATACAACTAATGGTTTCATCTTTATCCATACAAAATAATTCATAGTCATGGATAAAACATACTCAATTTATTTTCTTTGACTTAATTAATGCTCTCATGTGTAATTTTAAGTCGTTTCCAAATATCAAAGGCACTATCACAACCTTGTACTCTATTAAATTCATCACTGATGTGAGCACAATATAACATATTTATAGCTTTGGCATTCATGCTTAATTTCTGTTTATCACTATCATTATATTCATCATACAATTTTGAAACATTTATACCAGTTTCAGATTTAAGCAGAATGAAAGGCCTATTTTCAACAATGTTCCAAATATCATAATCTATAGATTGAATATAAATTTTCATCATAATCTTCCAATATGTATAATCAGTACCATCAAAATATGGAGGCCTAAGTAAATATTGTCCTTCAACTTGCATATTGAAGATCATTTTAAATGGAGCAATTTATCAACAAATAATTTAAACAAAATTATCCAAACAATTATCAATCAACAAAAATCAGTGCAATAGAAACAATTCAAGCAAATTTATGCAAATATTCACAATATCACACAAAAATTTTATGTAACCAGCTCTGATACCAATTGTTAGGATCGGTGCTCGCCTATAGATGGAGAGGGAGAGGGGGTGAATTAGGTGATCTAAACTTTTTCGTGTGATTATTAATGTTTCTAGCCCTAAGTGATTTATTGCATATAAATAAACAAACAATAGTAAATGTAAAGAGATTAAGGAAAGAGAATGCAAATTATATGTTCACGCAGTTCGGCGACCCCAACCTACGTCCGCGCTTCAAGCTTCCCACTTGGAGATCCTTAATCACTCAATCTCACCCAATCTCCCCTATAGAGGGAGAGGGAAAGGGTGTGAATTAGGCGATCTAAACTTTTTCGTGTGATTATTAATTTTTCTAACGCTAAGTAATTTATTGCATATAAATAAACAAGCAATAGTAAATGTAAAGAGATTAGGGAAAGAGAATACAAATGATATGTTCACTCGATTCAGCAACCCTGGCCTACATCTGCGCTCCAAGCTTCCCACTTGGAGATCTTTAATCACTCAATCTCACCGATTGACAATATTTGACTTCACGGGTGTTAAACAAACTGTTTACAGATTGTTCTCAAGGCGTCACCTTCTTCATTGATCTTCACGGACGTCAATCTAGCCTTGCTGACTATTTTGGGGCGTCACCCTTTAACGTAGCGTTTGGATACAAAGAAAATGTAAAAACAAATATTCATAACTCTCCTAAATAGAATTCTCAAGTTCGTGAGTATGGAGAGTTATGTTACAAGTTTAAAAAAATAATTTGGAATTGAGTATCAAATTTGACAAGGTTTCGCCTCAATTCCCGGTTCGTTATAATGAGCCTCGGAGAGTCTTATATTTATAGACTCTATGAAATCAGCCAACCATTTCCCTTTTGGTCTATCACATCCGACCGTTGGAAAAGAGCCATCGAACTTTGCAGGTTAGATCGGTTGATCCTCCAGTCGACCACTTTTTTCATTAATCCTCGTTTCGGTCAATCACATAACTGCTTCCTCGACCACTTCGTTGACCGCAGATTTGAGAGGCAATCTGTCTTTAAAATCGGTCGACCAAATCTTCATTGCTTGACCACAAAACTTGATGAGAAATCTGTATATATTGTGGTTGATCAACTGGTCGACCAGTTCCTTCATGCAGGTTGTTTTTGGTCGACATCCTCGCTTGTTTTACTCGACCTTTTGCCTCCAATTGTCATCCTTGATATTTTTAAGTCCCAATATAATACATATTCACTACATGAACTTAGATAAACATGTTAGCACAACTTAATACCTGTATTAAGATATTTCTAATGAAGATCCATATAAATATAAGAGTAAAACCATTAAGCATAATTACAAATAAACAACTTATAATTTCAATCAATACAATCATCATCAAAAAAATTAAGCCTAACAACACTTAGGCAACATCTAGGCTTTCGGTCGATCAACAATTCGGCTACTTGACTGCCCGCTTGACCGCATGCTCAACCGCAGAAATGACAAGCAATCTATAATATTTTTCAGTCGACCACTTCTTCACTGCTCGACCGCTTCCTCAATCGCAAAACCTAGGAGCCTTCTGCCTTTAATAATCGGTCGACCAATTCTCAGCTGGTCAATCGCTTCTTCTATTTTGCATAATTTTGGTCGACCTCCTCTATGCCTTAGTCAACCTCTTCTCCATGATTTGCCCAAATACAATCTTCTAAGTCCCAATAAATATTTTATAGGCTACATGGACTTAGATAAACATGTTAGAACATTTTAATACCCGTATTAAAAATATTTCTAATTAAAATCAATATAATTATAAAGATTAAACAATTAAACATAAACAAATAAACAACTTATAATTGCAATTAATATAAACATCATCAAAACAAATAAGTCTAATGACATTTAGAATAATAAGAGGAACTCATCAATTCCCTAACGACGCGTGAGATCACGGTGATGAACAATGAAAAGGAGTAGCAAAAAGAAAAGGAAATCTCCAAATGAAAGAGCATTGCCCTCAAACCCTCTTCAAGCAACCAAGTTGATTCTGAGGAAGAAGATGAAGATGATGAAGATGTTAAATTCATGACTAGAAAATTCAACAAGTACCTCCAACAGAGAAAAATGAGAGGGGAGAAGGGCATCGTTTGCTTTGGATGCAGAAAACTCAGTCACACCAAAACTGATTGCCCAAAAGCAAAAAGGACACCTAAGGCCTCTAAGAAGAAAGCTTTCAAGGCCACATGAGATGATAGCGATGATGATTCGTCTTTCGAAATTGAAGAAGTATCTAATTTTCACTTCATGGCCAAAGAGGACAATATACACAATTCGTCTAATGATTTAGATGATAATATTGATGATAATGATGAATTGTTTGATGTCTTTAATGAATTGTTTGATCAATTTAATATGCTTGAATATAAATATAAATTGTTGAAGAAGGAGAATGACAATTTGATGAAAGAACATGATAATATGGTGAAATCTTTGAAAATCAAATTAGCGATTTGAAAAGCATGAATAAAAATTTGAATGCTACTATTACATCTCTTGATAATGATGTTTGTGAATTGAAAGTGAAGAATGATGATTTGAATTTCATTGTTTTGAAATTCACAAATGGTAGAAAAATTTTAACATGCTATTTGGTAAACAAAAGGTTACCTTTGATGAAGCCGGAATTGACTATCACTCCTTTCAAATGAAGAAAAATTATGAAAATCTCTTTGTTTGTCCTTCTACTTGTTATATTTGTAATTGTATAGAACATAAATCTTTTAGTTGACGTTGACATTGAAATTGAATGATACAAGGGCAACTTCTAAATTTGTTTGGGTTCCTAAAGGAACCAAACCTAAAACTCAAGGGCCTAAAAAGATTTGGGTTCCTAAGAAAGGCAATTGAGCCTTGTTTTAGGTTGAAATTTCTCTCATTCAAATAAATATTTTTGATATTGAATGATGAGAGACTTCCTAGGGTATGCATATTAGGTTATTATATCATTTATACTCTTGATTTTACATTGATCTTATAGTATGCATATTTGTTTGGTATTATAGGATTTAAATTATGTTAATACTTCAATTTGCATAAATCCTTCAAGTAATATAAATCTTACAATTGGTATCTATTTATGAAAATTTGAATGTTTACAATTGGTATCACTCCAACAATTGATTTTATAAAATGTGATCATTGAATTGGTTTTTTGGTTATTTTGATGCTTTGGCATATCCTCATTAATTGAATTAGTATGTTGACATAAAGAGAAAAATATTTTTAAGTTGAATGATTTTTTTGTATCAAAGACTTAAAAGATATTTTTCATCTCTACAATTGGTATTCAAATGCGGAGAGGAAAATGTACTATATTTTTTTCTTCAGATAGGGGGAGAATTTTTATTGGATTATTTTATGTTTGAAAATGTTGAAGAGGAAGATACTTGAATGATTTATTTTGATTTCCTACTTATGCCCCAACTTTTTTATGGATAATGTCAAAGGGGGAGTAATATTTGTTTTAATCTAAATGTGAATTAATATGTTGATTTGATTTGATAATTGGTTGTTGCTTTCCTTCTTGATTTCTTTTTCATAATACCAAAGGGGGAGAGGAAAGTGATATTAAGTTAAGATAGTTAGAATAACATGATTTGCATGAACAAAAGGAAAGATAAATTGCATAAACTAAGAGGGAGAGATTATTATATACCATAAATCATGCTCATGCTTAGGGAGTATCATAAACAACTTAATATATATTTGTCATCATAAAAAATAGGGAGATTGTTTGCTTAAGAGACTTTAGACTTATTTCTTTTGATGATGTGTGATTTAGTTGTTGATAAATTATTTATGAATTGAATGTAATTAATATATTTATCATTATGTTTATATTTGATCTTTATTGAAAATACCCCTTAATAAGAGTATTTATATATTCTAATATGTTTGTCCAAGTCCATGTAGTTTATAGATTGATTATTGGGACTTAGAAGATTGAAAATGCGCAAAGTATAAAGTAATGGTCGACCATATTGCTACAGAGAGTAAGAACAGTGGAAGCAGTCGACCAGGGCATGGATGTAGTCGACCAAAGAAATGACAGATTGCTCGACATATGCTGAAGTGCAAAAGAGCAGTCGACCTGGTTGAATGGTGGTTGACTAGAAATTCGACAAAGACGAGACATTTCCTGCAATGTGTAGAAGCAATCGACCGGAGACAAAGAAGTGGACAACCGAATCGGCAGAATTATAATAGCTATATTTGAACAGTCTACCGAACGGGTTGGCAGGTCGATCGCTGGACAGTTTTTATAAATAGAAGCACTTACCATTGGAAGAAAAAAGGGAGAGAAAGCACATTGAAAAAACAGACGAGTTTGTCTAAGTGTTTAGCCTAGCTCTCCTATTCCCAAACTTGAGAGTTTATATTTGAGAGCTTAGACTATAGAATTTGTATTTGTTATCTCTATCTCTTACTCTTGATATTTGTTATTACTTGCATATATTTTTGTGATAAAATACTTAGGGAATAGAATAACATCGCATGAAAAAGTTAGATCACCCCCTCCTCCTCCTCCTCCTCCTCGGTCCAACAATAGTAACTATCTCTTACACATCAAATATGCACGCTAATCAATTAAAGATAATAATATGAATTATCAATCGATCAAGGAGACAAAACTCAGAGGAAGATGAATCAGCTGAGGCAAAAACGAGTCGAGTTAGTCGAAAAAAGTTGGATCAGCATAAGTTATGTATTGGATGAAACGCTATGATACCATGAAAATTATTCAAAAGTGTAAGGAGAAATTATGCAAGTCATCAAGGAGATAAAGAGAAACAAAAGGAGACTAAGGTTCCATGTATCGTCGAGAGAGAAAATACATACAAGTTTTAAGAAAAAGCAAATAGTCAAAATATGTTAAAATGAAAAGACTAAATTACAAAACTCAATATTGCCAACAGTGGGATCATACTCTATAAATTATAGGAGATAAGAGGAGTACTCTTGTGGGAGAGAAGAAAAAAGATTCAAAAGTGCGTAAAATTATTGAATATCTTTTAGAAAATATTAAAAAAAATTAATGATATATTTTAAAACTCTTTATTTGAATATTACACATAATATATTTTTAAACCCATTATTTAAATTTCCATGTAAAATTCTTAATTTTTTAATTTAATAATGTGATAAATTATTCTTAATAATTTTAGATACACATATATTATTATTTTTCATATCGTATTTCTCTCTACACAAACAGCTCACTTTGCATAGTTTAATCGTTTTTTGTTTCTGTTTAGGGATAAACACCCTCTAAATGTAAAAATATTAAGATTGTTTGTCAACACAAATTCTCTTTACATTTGAAATCCTACCACGAAAATGGCCGCTCTAACTTTCAATTTTCGGCCATTTTTCTATCATTTTTATGACCAGATAACACTAAATCCATTGAACCTTCTCTTTGCCTCTCTCTAAGAAGTTGCGAAGGCCATGAATCTGCAGGCGTTGGATACCTCGCATGGGGTTTCTTCACGTTTGATGCAGCCCTCGTCGAACGATTCGACTCTTCGATAGCCCCGTAAGTTACGTGCCCTGCAAAACTCAATGAAAATTCCGGCAGCGGAACGTTCAGATCAGGTTTCGATTGCTCCACCGTCGCATTTATTTCGTTTCGAAGCCGACCAATCTGCATTTCGAGAGTGTAATTTTCATCGACTAGCTCGTTCTTCTCCGTAGCCACCTGCTCGATAACTCGGATTGTTAAACGTTCGGATTTTTCAGCTTAAACTTAAATAACGGGATAGAAACTTACATATCGAGATTCGGATAAGAGAGTAACGTTCTCCTTCTTGAGACACTCAATTTGATAGAACAAGTCCTTGAGCAATCGAGCTGCTTCGTTCAAAATGGACGCCTTACCGTTATTCGGTTCCACTAAATCTGCACGAAAAACAAGTTCGAATGAGAAACGTTTCTTTCTCGGTCTCGAACAAGAGGGTCTGAGCAAAAACATTAACCGAGAGCATCGGCGAGGTTAAGGAAGAGATCGTTTAATTGTTCTCTCTTTAGTTTTTCCCTCTCGGCCTTGTGAATCTTTCTCGGGACATTCCCTTGATTCTTTTTATCAGCACGATCCCTGCATCGAGAACAACATTAGATCGTGTTAGCAAATCAAAAAATATACAAAAAAAAAATATGAAATTTAAGATAACATAATCTGCGTGGAAAAACTCTTTCGGAAAAAAAAATCATTCACTGGTGAATAAATAAAATACAACTCTGAAGTTTGTGACTCAAAACAAAACTTCAAATAAGATCATTAATGAGGGTCCAATATTCACTGATGAAGAGCAAAATACAACTGCAAATTTTGCGTTAACGACGATGCATCTACCCTACTCAATAGAATTCAAGTAACTGAACTCTAATAATTGCGATTACTAGCTGAGTTCACACCAAATTATACTAATGAAGTAACTTTCTACTTGATATTGAGATGGATTTAAATTCGGGACAACTAGGAAAGTTCGATAATCACAGAAGACAGATCGAATAAGAGCAAGTACCTGGCCGTAGGAGCTTCGATATCCACATTAGCCGAGCCAATCTGCTGTAAAGGACTCTCAGAACCCATGTTAGCAGATGAAAATGTGAAGGAAAATCCCCTAAAACAACAAACGTTAATAAATTAGAAAACAAAGCAAGATAAGAACAACGAAAAAATGATGAACACTTCAGAAAAAGGATTCGAAATTGAATGATGCAATGGCAAGTTAACAAGGGAAAAGATTGAAATTTTGTAGGCCGAAATCTATGAGGATGAACCGAATTCCCTCTTTGTGATTTCAAATCCTCCTCTCCAATTAATTAAAAAAAAAACCCCAAAAACACAGAGATGAGACAATCATTCCATGGACAGTTTTTCCAGAATTCTTTCCTGGGAATTTGTTTTTCCAATCATAATAAATTTCTACGACAAAACAGCAATCAATTGTATTTCACATCGAGAGGGAACAGCTATGACTGGTTATGCTTTTCTATCTTTTGTCATTGTTTTTATTGCGCTATGGATTGAAGAACTAGATGAAGAATCTTAATCGACTAACGTTTTTGTGGACTCTGTCTCAGAACAATACAGGAACAAAGAAATTGGACCGACCAATTTATCATTCAAAAGAGAAAAGCACAGAGATGACAGACAAAACCCACGAAAGATTACATTATTCGAAACGAAATCGAAGCAAACCTCAAGATCAAACCCAGAACAGGCTCTGAAGCCTCCTCTTATGACGAAGGAAGCACGAAGAAGCAACCAAAAAAAATTACTTTAGTATTTAGCCACGAACCGAAGCAGGTTGGTGGAAAATTAGGGTGGAGATTATCTGTAGTGATATTGTAAGAGAGAGAATGAGGAAGAAGGCGAAAAGCGTGTGGCGAGAGAGCAGAGTACACGAAAGAACGCGTGGCGACCCCTTGTCCGAGAGAAGCAGCGAAGCGTGTCGAGAGAGAGCGCCACGTGGTAGCTGTTGTTCTGTTCCGAGCCTTGCGCTTAGCTTGCGAGCTGCGCGCAGCGTGGGCGGGGTGGGATGCGCTGCCGATGATGCGTGCTCTACCTCTTCTTAATCATCATTATCTTATGGATTAGATTCCTTCTAACACTCACTTAATCTAAAAATTTGACTAATTATTTACTAGTTGATTGTTTTTTTAATTGATTGTGATTAAATATCTTAGTGTGGATATTATAATATTAATGATGGACAATTATTATTTTTATTTAAAAATAGAACTGCTCTAAATCTCTAAATAATTAATTAAATATTTTTGTTATTTTGTGTTGACGCAATGTCCATATAAAAGTAATATTTTGATGTGACTTTTACATACTATCTATTAATTAGTATAAAAATTAAGAGGAATTATAAATACTTAAAAAAAATATTTATTAACCGAATAAAGTGTAAAATTAAAAGATAAATTTAATATTACTTTTATATAAATTTACATAAATATGAATAGACAGACTCTTATTTTATTTTATTATAATTTTTTAGAATACAAATTATATTTTTTATTTTAGTTAGTATTTGTAAAGTCATTAATCATCTTAATACAATATTATCTATTTTGAGTCAGAATCCACACAGTTTTGTACTTAGGGTTAGCCAAAAACGCGTTGTACAAAATATGAAAGATAACTCTACTTATAAACCATTCATTTTGCGCTATTCTAATCAACATGGAATTGTGCACCCCACTGATATAGATCATACCCTTATTTAAGTCATCTTTATTTTTACAGGGTGAAAACGATCTGTCATAGTATATTATTATATAAATTATATATTTAATGCATTGAATTCTTATCAATTTTATATTATTATTTGCAATTTTTTTAGTACGGAGCAAAATAGTAAAATTACATAAATTATCCTTTGAATTTAGTAAATTAAGGAGTTAATTAACAAAAATTAATAGAATAAAACCACAAAAAGTGGTAAAACAAAATCCAATATATGGAGTGAAAGCGATGGTTCATTCTTGGGCAGTTTAGGGTTTTGCCGTCCGCAAGACGAGGAGCAATGAGGTCAGCACGTGCCGTGTTGAACAAAGTGTGGTTAGCACACACGTGGACATATATTAAGCGTGTGCCGTCCACATCTACCTATTGCACAAAGGTAAGGTCCTTTTAATGGCTTAAATTTAATTATAAATAAAAGGGACAATGATAAATCAACCATCATCCTTTATTTTTGGTGATAAATCAATCATTATTCTTTTTTTCTAACAAATAAACTACTAAACTATAAGAAATTGATGTCGCAACGATTGCTGTCACGTTTGACGTTAACGCTTTAATGACGAACCACGACAGTTTGTCAAGAGACTGCGGCAGTCTCGTAACAAACTGCGGCAGTTTGTCAGGAGACCATGGCGGTTTCGTGACGAACCATGGCGGTTTGTTATGAGACCACCGTGGTCTCCTGACTCGCGATTTGTTAAAAAAATTTTATTGCAAATTTGAGGGCTTAAACGAGTGATTTTGGGCCCGAGAAAAAGGAGTCTTAAGGTATGACAAGTGATAGATCTCTGAGAGAGCTTCGATTTGATACCTTTTGGAGCCGATTCTGACACATGTCGCCAAAGTTATAGTCTTTTGAAGTTGAAGAGGTCAAAAATCTAATAAAATGATTGGATTCGTAAAAAATATACATAGGGACTTTGAAGTAGCCATAAAACACTAAATAGGGACTTTGAAGTAGCCATGAAACTCTCTGTTTTTCATGGCTACTTCAAAGTCCGCAGCAGTTTTCGATTTTTTGTGTTTCATGGCTACTTCAAAGTCCCTATGTATATGTTTTACTAATCTAATCATTTTATTAGATTATTAACCTCTTCAACTTCAAAAGACCATAACTTTGGCTACAGGTGTCAGAATCACGCGTTTAAGCACTCAAATTTGTGATAACAAAATTTAAACAAACCTTGAGTCATGAGACTGCCGCAGTCTCTTGACAAACCGTCGCAGTTTGTCATTAAAGCGTTAACAAAAAACATGACAGCGATAGTTGCGGCGTCAATTTCTCATAGTTCAATGATTTATTTGTTAGAAAAAAAAAGATGATGATTGGTTTTTCACCAACAATAAAGGATGATAGTTGATTTGTCATTTTCCATAAATAAAAATATGTAAACATCTCCCAATATTTGGATGAGTCTTTTACCATCACTTATGATGGATTGGAACCAATTGATCAAGGTTTAACTCTAGGATTCGATCATTCATTCGGTTCTCGAATTTAATTTTGAAGTCGGTCCAAACCAGATCAAACTAGAATTATAGGAATTATTTGCACCTTTGATTTTCCATGATCTTTGCAAATTTTGTCAAGGTTTTTTATGTTTCCAATTTTTAAGTTTACAACCAAAACCTAAGTTGAATTGGGTCCAAAACCAACCCAAATCTCCCAAAAATCAAACTTAAACCAAAAGTGAATTCCAAAAACCAACCAAACCCATTAAAACTAAGCAAAAACCAAGCAAATATCAAATCCCACTTGGTCTTAGACCCAACCGGCTTGGTTCAGTTCCAAACCATACTCAGTTAAGCGTTGGTTTTATTTTTATTTTTAAAAAAAACCCAAACTTAGCCCATTTGATTCTTTTTTGAACCAGAATTTAAGAGTGCTACATAATCCTTGGCTACAAAATTAGCTTCTACTAAATAATAAAGACAATAGAGTCGATCATCATGCAATTGCTTGAATCACTAGGGCGAGATCAAAATTGATGCAATCCCATCCATAATTCGAACCTCTGTTCTTATTTTATTAGTTTTTATTTTATTTTTAGTTAATTTAATATTTCTTTTTAGAAATTAACAAAACAACCACTAAACTATGAAATTAATAACAAATCAATCACTAAACAATTTTCGCTAACACATAAAACACTCAATTATGAGAAATGAACAGAGCAAACATCACTGTCATGTTTTCCATTAAAAAACATTTTCTTTCTACCGCCCAATGTTATCATACGGAAAGTGAATCGTCATAATAGAATTCATGAAAGATTACTTTCTGCAGCAAAACACGATTATTTGAAAAAATCCAAGATGACCATCATCTGTTAATTTACATGAATATTACCCAAATCGTGTAAGGAACCTTGTAAGCATATGGTTCAACTCTGAAAGTTCTAACCTTGTACACCCGAGCAGCCGAGTGGGAATTTTCGCACCTTCATTCGGCCGTCCAGTGCAAGCGCCAAAACGTCATACTCCTCCACGTACCAGAGCTCGGACACAGTCGCCTAAATTTAATCGTTAATAAGCGATAAGATTAAGTAAATATGAAATTATATAGACTCAGGCCAACAATCAACGGCTGTGATTTTGCCAACTCGGAAGATCCGCGAATTATCATGCAAGTCATTTCCCGAGTTGATTAACAAAATTGCTTCGATTTTAGCTATAAATAATGAAGGGTGTAAAAGATTTCCCACCTCAACTCCTTTGATTTTATCATTTAGACAACCAACTAGGTCATGAAATAATTGCAGTTCATCCGAGATATCATCGAGCTTCTGAAAATGAAAATGAAATGAAAGTATAAACCCAGTGCATAAATACTAAAAACCCTCCAAATATTAGGCAGCAAATCTTAAACTGTCATTTACATAAAACAGGATAATGCCGATATGATACCGTTTTTGATGCTTTAGGGTGACCCAAAAGCCTCGCAAATGACGTGTGAAGAATGGCGGGGTCGTACTGTGAAAGCAAATGACAGTAGATTAATTTACCATACCAAAAACTGCATAAATTTTCTAGTTTTAATCAGCAACAGCAGCAAAATGCAGGATACAATCTATCTTCTTAGGTATAATCTGAAATAGCTATTTTCATCCTCTAAGACGAGAACTATCGTGCGATATTGAACAACGAAAATCCAAAAAATAAACTGAAACTCCCCAAATAAGTTTGCATAATATTACAAGCTGCTTGTCGGGGGCATGCGGGAGTGCATTCCTCAATTCAGCCCGAATCGCTATAGGATCTGTACCAGATAAGACCTGCATTAACAGAAATGTTTAAAAGTACAGGGGGAGAGACAGATTTCTCTAAGCAGCTACTAGTTCTATATCATCAATGAAGGAGTGTAATAAGTGAAAAGAAAGATAACCTGCCAGCAACCAAGCAGCACACCGGTTGAAGTTAGAACAACTCTATCTAAAACGATTTTCAAGGGGCATATTCGCTCGGAGACAGCCCTCACGGCTTCTGCTTCGATTTCAATCTGACAAAAAATAAAAAGAAAGAAAATTTGAAAATTTAAACAAGAACGTGAAGAGAAACTCTAAAACAGACCAAACATTACTCTAAAAAGGCAACTCACCTCATCTTCAGTGGCAGGAACGGGCGTAATATGATGCGAGGCATGAAACATGCTAAAATGGTACAAACTTGAGTTCTGGAACCAGATTGCTGAGCAAAATACAGTTAATCGAGCCAAAAAAGATAAGACGAAATGTAAAACAAATAAATAACAAAATGAACTTGATATAATTCAATGTAAAGCAATCATAACATACCTTTGTCAAAATACGGGTTAAATACGTTCTTTACAACTTCGCTGCAGCACATACATTCAGTTTTAGATGTCAACAAGTGAAATTTTTTGATATCGATAAACTGAATTTAATAATCATTCTCTCCATATTAATTTTACAATAGAAATCTTCACTAATCAAAGCAAATTACTTCTATTAACCTTTCAACGTTTCATTTTCAACATTAATACTTATGCAGATTCCTATTGAAAAAATTTGGACTGTTTAATCATCATTGTTAGCTCCATTTCATTTGAGAACATGGTAAGTTATAAATGGAGTTACTTACGCAATGGGAATTGAATATTTTTCACTTAAGTGCAAGACATTAGCTCGTACTGGGGGAATGGCGGCCTACATACGAAAAATACGGGATCGCTTAAAATTTAATAAAGAAAAACGACATAATCCAGGTATAAACCTCCATCACGATGCATATAACCTTAAGAACAGGAGTTACAGTTCCGTCCTTCAGAGTAAAGATATCAGAAAGCGACAATGACTGTGATGTTTCGCCTTGTTGAAGGAACATTGGTCCATGTTCGTCTAAATCTTTTGCCATCTTATCGTATAATATCGACCTTTTCTCTGAATTTGACATCAAAGCAACTGATGCAGTTTTTGCAATGTTAGTAAAATCGCAATAACACCAATATGAATAGGAGATCACTACTCAAGACTTCTTGGGAAATGATCTAAGAGAGAAAATTACTGATTGAACACAGGATTAAAGATAATTCATCAAATTTTCCAATTTAATGATCACAAAACAAAGCTAACTTTTCTCCTGGCAAAGTTTTATCAGACGCAAATAAACAAAATCCCCTCATGGGAGAGAGGGCAAATAGCTTGATCAAACGAATAATTCATAGTTTAGAAGCTAAAATCTCAAGAAACTTGACAAAATTCCAAATATCAAACCATAAATTTCAACCTGAAGATTTCCCCCTAACCAAACAGAAACCATACGACGAAGCGAATTTAAAATCCAGAGCAAAAACATAGAAATAAAGAGGGTACCTGGTGAAGTAGAAGAAGGTGAGTAATCGTGGGTGGAGTTTTGAAGCGCCATTTGAAAGAGGAAATAGAATAAGAAAGCAGAGACGACCCAGAAAAAGACAACAGTCTTGTATTGAGTCCACCAACTCCCAGGCCTTCCCGTCTGCATTACCATTTTCCAAATACCCAATAATGCGCAGGAATTTACGAGTAAAATTGAAAACAGTTGGCACTCTTTTTTCAATCCCACGAGTGAATCTGAGCCCGACTCTGACTCAGCTCGTGCTGTCATTTACCCTCTTCGATGAAGTTTCTGCGAGTAGAATCATTAACCTTCATTATTCTCAGACATGACGGGCAATATACAGCACAAGTCTGACCCAAAAGAGAATTCAATGAACAAGAATGGGTCGGCCCAAACCAAAATATGAAATGTTGACTCCAATCCATCAGGCCCGCCATTCGGTGGCCTTCCACCAACACTAAAAGTGATTAAAATGCGATGAACAGCTAATTATTTTAATACAATAATTAAAAGTGATTATTTAAAAAACTGTAACGATTTGGTAAAGAAATTACCAAATTTATATGCGATGAAGTATTGGCAAAAAAAAAAGTTATTAGACACTTTGAAATATTGTCTACATATCATTCAAATTATTTGTGTAAATACTTTATTATTTTAATTATTTATAATTTATTTTAATTAATCCACTAATAATTATTAAGTTTGGAGGTATACTTTAGAAGTTTTGTTATATTTTGAATATTTCTTAAAACTAGATTTTATCTAAAATTGTGATCAAATAGCGAAAAAAGTACATATTGAATAAATAACATAAATAAATTATGATTTATTTATACTGCGAGATAACTAATTATTCAATTATGTCGCATTTGCAAATAAGGGTAGAATTGGTTCGGTTCAGTTTGGTTTTATAGTGAATTGGAATCTAATCGACTTGGTTCGATTTTGAAAATTAAAAATCGAAACCAAACAGAATGCATTGGAAAACCGATCAAAAACCAAACTTAGTTTTTAGTTTTCCTCAATTCAGTTTTCGATTTTTTTGGTTTGGTTTTTAAAAAACCAAAAAATTTGGATTTCCTTAGTATTTGATTACACAAATTTAATTCAGAGAAATTCAACTCAAATTTCAACAGATTTCAACATAAAACGACTTGATAACTTCATTGAAATTTTAGCTTTTTGAAAAAATTTTATTTTATCTAATTCATTTTTCTATTAAAGTACAAAAAATTTATAAGAAAATTTTAGGAACGCGAAGGAAATAGTATTTAAATAAGTTAGAGCAACATCAAACACTCATCTCCACATTTGATTTCTTAAAAAAAACTGCATTTCCTAAATAATCAAATAGAACCGAGAAACTAAACTCCAAGAAATACAAAACAAAATATAAATGAGTTAGTTTAGGTTTATTTCGGTTCGGTTCGGTTAAGTGTTACTCTGTTTTTCTTCATTACAATTGAGAACCAAACCGAATATTTCGATTATATTCAGTTCAATTTTAAATTCAGTTTTTTTCCTTTTAAAACTAAATCGAACCGAGTAAAATCATTCGGTTCGGTTCAGCTACCCGGTTTGAACCGAATCGATTTTCACCCCTATTTGCAAACTTTTTAAAACAAATAAAAATAAAATTTGGGGGACTGATACATTCAATAAACTAATTAAGTGAATAATAAGTTTTATGAACCATTAAACCAAACATGACCATTCATGCTCACAAGATGTGTTGGTGGGTCTTGAACTAAAACTTATTTGCCAACCAACAATTTGTTTCCTCACCTCTGCTCACATGCTCCTATTTTATCGAATTTCATTCGTTACATAATAAATTTCTCTACAATCCATGTGTTTGTGCTTAATTTAAGGTCTAGACGTAACATGTCGTCTCATAAACTAGTCTACGATGACAAATTCAAGAACACAATTGATTTTCATTTGTGACATACTACAAACTTTTCTTGATTTGTTCTCATAACACAATGCATTAGTTGGGCCTTAAATAACTAGGAGTAAGATTAGTCTGCAACAATATTGTTCAATCTGTAATCGAAACCAAAATGATTCATTCAGTTCCAATTTTTTTGAAACCGAAATTGGACTGTTCCAGTTTTAGAAGTAAACCAAAATCAAATTGGTTTCTTCAATTTTTCTCAGCTGAGTTTTAGTTTTGGATAGGTTTTAGTCTGCTCATGCTCAAATTAGGTCAAATAATATGATTTGTTATGTTCCGATTAGTTTTTGAAAAAAGAAATTGAGAATTGAGATTTTTGGTTTTACTTGATTCGGTTTCAAAAATCAAAGCCAAACCGACCGAACCGAAATAAACTTAAATCTTTAGTTGGGTTTAGTTGACCTAATTTGACCCAAATCAAGCCACCCCTGTAAATAATTGATAAAGAATTTAAACTTATGTCATGTTTTTATCATTCAAATAATTAAATGACAAGTAAATTTTATGTTAGTGCATAAAATTAAAGTGTAAATACAGAATTTCTCGTTTTTAATGGGCCTACAGGAAGATCGAAAGAGAGGTTAGTAGATTAAATGGGTCTTAGTTTCTTTCCAATTACATGGTTTGGGATGGTCTAATCTTATTATTGGGAAGAAAGGCTTTATTGTTTGGGACCATTTGGTTTGGACTGCATGACTTCATTTTCATGTGCATGACATAGACCATTCTATGTTTATGATAAATAGTATCAACAATATTCATTAATTTATGCTAAATTTCCAAAATTTAAAAACCAATTAATGTTCATTCTAAAAATATATATATATTCTTATTTTCAATGTGGAAGTCGATCCCGATTCAACAATGATTATTTTTAGAATAATATTTTGTTTACTTTTTATTTCTACACTTTATTCTTATTTATTGACGTGACAAACATTGATCGGTGTAATTAATGACTTATTTTAATTATTTATAATTTATTACATTAATTACACAAATTATATATTTGTCACGTGATAAAGTAAGAATTAAAAATAGAAATAGAGAGTAAATTTAAATATTACACTTATTTTTTATGCGTAAGTCGATAGGTAAATAATTGAATATTGATGGACTACGCGCATTACTCGACATGTTAGAAAGAATAGTAAAAAAAATAATTTATAGTATAGAAATAGCAGCAGCTCTCAACGAATCAGAACGAAACCCTATATGGCAAGCGAAAGTCAACGACGTCGTGAACAGAATTCTCTCTCTCAAGAGTATCGAGAATTGCTTGATTACTCCTTTAGCCCAATGCCTCTCGACGAAGATATCTGGATCCAACACATAATGGCCCGACTCAAAGAATTGGCTTTCCAAAAAGCCGTCCACGCCTTACAAGAACTTGAGTCCATTCTCACTCTCCGAACCTTATACATCATACTACACAGTCCCAAAGATAATTGGTACGAGCTCATACTCCCAGGCATCCAACATGAAGAAATGGACGTCGGCCGCATCATCCATGCCTTCATGGAACAGGCCTCTAAGCCTTCCGGCCCAATCTAAAGCCCACAAAGACTCTCGTTTACCATAGGCGCTCTATTATTAGTTTGCTTTTGCTTTGACAGGCGAATATATTCGCTCTGTCGTTTGTAATTGTTATTTTGCTTTGACAGGCGAATATATTTGCCCTGTCGTAGGTTGCTTTTGCTTTGACAGACGAATAGATTCATTCTGTCCTCTTTAGTTAGCTCAGAAAGAATCAAAGCAGGACGATGGGGCCCATCCATGTGCACCCGCTGCTCTTCTTTCTCTGCTTATAAATGTAATCGTTTTAAGTGGTGCTCTGCAAGTAGAGAACCTACAAGCAGAACTCACTCTTGTGAATCAAACTGTTTGCTTTCTCTTACGCTACTCTCTTTCTCTCTTTCTCCTCTTATGCTTCTCTCTGTTCATAACCTTCACATTCAAATACCTTTCGTGAACGGTTCCCTCCTGTAGTGTCTGTTTTTTCCTTTGGTTTTTCAAGATTGCTCCTTTTATTTCTTACAAAAATTTTTAATTTTATTGTAATGTCATTAAATATATTTTTTAATTTAATTAATCTAAATGTAAAATTAGCCTTAATTTATCATAATTTATCGAAAGTCCAAGTATTGAGCTTAAAACGAGCCTCCACTCTCTTTTTCATCAAAATTTTAACTTACAAAACTCGACTCTAAAACTTTCAATTCGTAGTTGTTAGTTCAAATGTCAATCCCGTTCAATTAAAGGTTATCGATTTTGTCAAATAAAATATACCAAGGTTTCGTCATTGACTTTTAATTTATGGATTTATTTCAAGTTGAAATTATTGTCTCATAATTCTTCAAATATTTCTAATATATGAAATAAATTTAAATAATTTTTTTAATATTTCAAATTATTTTTTGGATCGGCCTTTTGTACAAAGCCCAAAATAGTCTTCTTTAGTCCAAACCGTTGCCAAAGGAGCCAGGCAACCACTGCGATAAAACTTCCAGGGTCGAATTGAGGATAAAATTTTAGACAGATCGTTACACCATTGTGTTCAAACCCGAGACTATTAGACAATTTATTTAATATTCATTTAAATTAAAATAATTATTTTTAAAAAATTAAAAATTACATTCTACGACTGATCGATTAAGGGGTTTCGTGAAATTAGACGAAGCTTTCAAATAAAACGTCATGTTATAATGTAAGTTTTAGGAAAATCGAATTGGTCGGGGTACCATTTACACTTGATTTTGTGGTCCAAAATGGGTGGAGAGGCAATCATTAAAGAGACCCAATGTAAGGATGATTGATCTTCAGATCGAACGGATGGCCAAGATGGAAAGATGAGGTGGGCCACTTGGGAAAGTAGGGTCGTCAAACAAAGCCCACCAAGGATCCATTTTAGAGAAAAGGGGGAGAATGATCACCTGTTTGTCAGTGTCGTTGTAGTACATTGGCTCCTCCAATCACCAGCATGTGGACCCCACTGCCTGAATCAAACACCTGGAACTGATCAACTCAGGCCCCACCTTTCTCATTTTTCCTTATTTAACTATTTGTTTTTTTTAGGTTTTTATTAGTTTTTGACCCAACGGAACTTCAGATCAGGGGTGAGCGGTCCGGTTTGGTTCGAATCTACTCTTAATTGGAATTGAATTGAGTTGGTTTCCAAACCAAACCAAAATAAAAGGGTATTTTTTGATTGGTTTGGTTTTGCTTTAGGGGTGGGGTATTTAGTTTTGGCTCAATTTGTTAATCTTTTAATTGGTTTGAGATAGTTTTGATCAGTTTGGTTTGGTTTTTATTTGGTTTTTTTGTAATTTGTCATAGTAAATAAAAGATCCTACGAGTATATAATACCAATTCAGTTGAATTTCAACTTATTTTTCAAGAGTAAAACTAAGAACAAGTTCCCACGAATTGAGTTCCAAAAATGATTTTGTAGAAGTTGAGCTTTGATCAGTTTCAACCGAACCGAATCGAACCGAACCATCTTAATCGGAGATACTCTTCATTACAAAATTGACTTTGTAAACTCAAAA
Organism: Begonia loranthoides; assembly: GCA_022433065.1. Classification (NCBI taxonomy): domain Eukaryota; kingdom Viridiplantae; phylum Streptophyta; class Magnoliopsida; order Cucurbitales; family Begoniaceae; genus Begonia; species Begonia loranthoides. The sequence continues at coordinate 3,313,209 of CM039482.1, read as the reverse complement.
AACTTCTCTTTTAAAAAAACTTTGTCATTAAAAAACTTTGTCATTAAAAAACTTCTCTTTCAAATATTTTTCGTTAAAAAACTTTGTCCTTCCGCTATGGAACGTTGTCTTTCTACTTAACAGATTTAAAAAATTACTTTTTGCAGATAGAACGATTACTTTCTGCTGCAAAAAGATAACATTCCACTTGCCAAAAAAATATGTGCCGCCTGCAGAAAAAATATGTTCCACCTGCGGAAAGTTATTTTTCCACAAAGAAATATTATTTTTCTCCGCCTGCGGAAAGTAATTTTTCCACAAAGAAATATTATTTTTCTCTGTGAAAAGTGAGACGTTGGGGATGAGAAATGGACGACGATGACAGACCAAGAAGAGGAAAGAGAAGATGGTGATGAGAACTAGACAGGTGAAATCGAGATGAGGGGTAAGTCACCGGAAGATGTACAAAAGATTGAAAAACGTGGGAATGGTTTCGACGACGAAAAGACCATGTCGGAGCTTCCCGGCATCGTTTTCACAATAAGATTGCTTCAATTATTGCAATTTTAGCATAAAACTGAAGTAAAATTAGAATTGCAGAAAGTAATGTTTCGGCATCATCTTCGAGGTAATGTTTCTTTCAACAGGTTACCGGTAATATTTGCGTCGTTCTTTTCCCATAGATAAATGTTTTATTTGTTAGCAAAACTTGTTTAGTGGCTGATTTGTCATTGATCTCATAGTTTAGTGATTATTTTACTAATTTTCCTTTAAAAAATAATAATATTACGTTTATTTTCTAATTTTACCTTTTGTTTCTTATCCTCTCATATAACACTCATTATTAATTGGTGCAAACTTAACCCGAGGTGAGGTTTGATTCTGGCTTGGCTTGGTTTCAATGCACAAAATTTACAAATAAAATTTGGTTCATACACTTACTCATTTTTAGATGAAATAGAATTGAATTGAACTGGTATGGTCCTTCTCTAATAGCATCGTACAAAACTGATTCTTTCATTCTATGAGGTGACACATTTCAAATAGGCATTATGTAAAATGGACATCAAAGTACTTATAATATGTAGACTATGTCTTTATAAAATATAATAATTTGCTTTGTTGGAGAATATGCTTATGTTAATAGAATCAATCAAGAATCTAGAATTGATAATAATAAATTTTGGGTTGGTAAAGAAGGGTAAGAAATGTTGTGTCAATAATGGTTAGTGGGCAATGGATCCTACCAAGGCCATGTTTTCTGCGGTTTGTTTCCTCCATGTTTTAATGAATGTTTCGTTGAGTGTTTTGTGGAGTGTTTCCTGACCATGTTTTCAAGAAAGTTGTTTTTGCTTTTGTCTTTTCTTAATTATTTGTAGTGTAAAATGCCTAAAAAAATGGCAGAGATCGATACTTCTAGATATGAATTTGCAAACTTCTTTTGCTTCGTTATCTTCTTCTTGCTCCATTTTTTGTATTATTTGTTATCAGTGGTATAAGAGCCATTAAAAAAAATGAGAGTTCTAGAGTGTAGTAGCATTCTAGCACCAATTTCTTTTTTGTTTCTCACTACAACAAGTATTATTCATGGCCTCTGACAGTTTTAGTCAACCTGCTATTGCACGGTTTGATGGTCACTATAATCATTGGAGCATGCTAATGGAAATTTTCTTGAAATCTAAAGAATATTGGCAAGTTATTCAAAGGACACTATCCTCACTGATGCACAACGGTTAGATATTGAAGGGCAAAAATTGAGAGATCTCAAAGCCAAAAATTATCTATTCCAAGCAATTGATCCCTCAATATTGGAACTATTCTTTGCAAAGATACCTCCAAAGAAATTTAGAATTCTATGAAAAAGAAATATGAAGGCTCATCTAGAGTAAAGCGTGCACAACTTCAAGCTTTGAGAAGAGATTTCGAGACTCTACAAATGAAAGATGGAGAATCCGTTACCGCTTATTGTGCAAGGACTACGGAGATAGCAAACAAAATGTGTTTTTATGGTGAAAAGATAGAAGATGTTGCCATTGTTGAAAAGATTCTACGTTCGTTATCACCGATTTTTTATTATATTGTATGCTCAATTGAAGAATCCAAGGACATTGATGAGCTTTCGCTTGATGAACTCCAAAGCTCTTTACTTGTTCATGAACAAAAGATGAACAGAAGTTCACCTAGAGAGGATCAAGTTTTAAAGGCTATCACCTTTACTTATTCCTCAAACTTTAGAGGAAGGGGTCGAGGTAGAGGTAGAGGCAGAGGAAGTGGAGATCGAAGCAACAGAAATGGTAGTCAATATTATAAAGCAGATGATGACCAATTTCAAAGCAAAGGCAGAGGAAAAGATCAACACTTTGACAAATCTAAGGTAGAGTGTTTTAGATGTCATAAAATGGGTCATTATCGTTCTGAATGTTATACTAAATTGCCTAATAACAAAGAAAAAGGAGAGGAATCTAATTTTGTAGAAAAACAAGAAGAGGAAACTTTATTGATGGTTGCACAGGTTGATGAGGGACATCAATTTGATGTATCGTATGTTGATACAGGTTGCAGTAACCACATGTGTGGAAATAAGTTTTCTTTTTCTTACTTAAATGAAGATTTTTGCTCCACAGTGAGTTTTGGTAATTGTTCTACTGTGAATGTCATGGAAAAAGGTGACATTAAAATAAGAATCAAGAATGGTTTTGAAGAAACAATTTCCAATGTTCTTTATGTTCCTGATTTGAAGACTAACTTATTTAGTGTTGGTCAGTTGCAAGAAAAAGGGTTATACAATAACCATTGAGAATGGTGTTTGTGAAATATATGATTATTCTCGTTGATCCATTATTGTTATTCAAATGACTTCAAACAGGTTGTTTCCTCTAAAGATTGATATTGTCAAACTTTGTTTGATGGTTGAGGCTAAAGATTTTTCATGGCTATGACATCTTCATTATGGTCATCTGAAGTTTGGCGGACTAAGAACTTTACAGCAGAAAAATATGGTGATTGGTCTTCCTCAAATTTCTATTCCTTCTCAAGTTTGTGAAGAATGCGTTGTTGGAAAACAACATCGTTCTCAGTTCTCTCAAGGAAAGTCGTGGAGAGCTAAAAATGCCTTAGAGCTAGTTCATTCAGACATTTGTGGACCGATAAAGCCATTAGATAATGGGGATAAAAGGTACTTAATTACATTTATTGATGACTTTACTCGAAAAACATGAGTTTATTTTTTGTAGGCAAAATCAGAAGCTTTTAGTACATTTAAAAGCTTCAAGGCACAAGTTGAAAAAGAAACAGAGAAAAGTATCAAAACTCTTCATACGGATTGAGGAGGAGAATATTGCTCAATGGAGTTTGAAACTTTTTGTAATGATCAAGGTATACAAAAGGAGCTCACAACTACTTATACACCACAACAAAACGGTGTATCAGAGAGGAAAAATAGAATAATTCTTAACATGGTGAGGTGTTTATTGACTAAAGGAAAAGTTTCAAAAATTTTTTGGCCTAAAGCGATAAATTGGAGCATTTATATATTAAATCGAAGTCCTACTTTTTCTGTTAAAAACATGACGCTAGAGGAGGCTTGGAGTGGGAGAAAACCAGCAATACATTATTTCAAAATTTTTGGCTGCATTGCATATGCACATATACTAAAGGGAGAAAAATGTGTTTTTCTCGGCGTTAGTGAAACATCAAAAGCATATAGATTGTTCAATCCACTCACTGGAAAGATTGTGACAAGTAGAGATGTTATTTTTTATGAGCAAAGCTTCTGGAATTGGACATGGCAGCAACCTACTCCAACTATTCTTGATGATGAAACTAATATATAGCAACAAGAAATTCCAACAGATTTTACTCTTGAAAATCCTCAAAATGAAGTTTCAATAGATGCTGGAAATTTATCAATAGCAGAAGCTACTAATGCAACAACTGAAACTTTTTTACATCGTATTCGAAAAAGACCAGCATGGATGGCTAATTATGAGGTAACTGGGATTGACCAAACTGATGATCCAATAACTTACTTTACTTTCTTTGCAGATTGTGATCAAACATCTTTTGAAATTGCTTCAAAAGAATCAAAATGGCGAAAGACAATGGATGATGAAATTGAAGTCATTGAAAGGAATGATACTTGAGATACAAACAAGGCACGATTAGTCGTTAAGGGATACAAACAAGAGTATGGAGCTGATTATAATGAAGTTTTTGCTCTAGTTGCAAGACATGATACAATTAGATTGATTATTGCATTGGCGGCACAAAAACCATGGTCTATCTTTTAATTGGATGTCAAATCGGCATTCTTGCATGGAACCTTGGAAGAAAAGGTATTTATTGATCAACCTCCTGGTTATATTAAGATTGGAAAAGAGCATAAAGTTTATATATTGAAAAAAAATCTAGATGGATTAAAACAAGCTCCATGGGCTTGGTATAGTCGCATTGAAACTTACTTTTTAAAAGAAAGTTTTAAAAAATGTCCATATGAGCACACTTTATTTGTTAAGCTTGGACATGGAAAAAATATGTTCATTGTGTGTTTATATGTTGATGATCTTATTTACACCGAGAATGATTTTTCTATGTTTGAGAAATTTAAAAAATCTATGATGAACGAATTTGAAATGTCTGACCTTGGAATGATGCATTATTTTCTTGGCATAGAAGTAGTGTAATATGTTAATGAAATTTTTATTTCTCAAAAGAAGTATGTTCGAGAAATTTTAGACAGGTTTCAAATGAGGAATTGCAATCTCGTAAACACTTCTGCAGAGGTTGGATTGAAGCTGCAAAATGATGATGGAGGAACAAAAGTAAACTAGACACTTTATAGGCAAATTATTGGCAGTTTGATGTATTTAACTGCAACAAGACCAGACATTATGTACTCTGTGAGTTTAATTAGCTAATATATGGAGAATCTGACAAATCTGCATCTATTAGCTGCTAAAAGAATTTTACGTTATTTGCAAGGAACTAAAGATTTTGGAATATTTTACAAGAAGGGGTAGACAATCCAAATTGATCAGATTTACTAACAGCGATTATGCAGGAGATCAAAATGATAGAAAAAGTACATTCGGTTATACCTTTATGTTTGGTGCAGGGGTTGTTTCATGGTCATCTAAGAAGCAACCGATTGTTACTTTATCAACGACTGAAGCAGAATTTGTTGCTGCATCTGCTTGCACTTGCCAAACTATATGGTTAAAAGAATTCTTGAAGAATTACAGTTCAACAAAAATAGAGCAACTACAATTTTTTGTGACAACAGTTCAGCCATAAAACTTTCAAAGAATCCAGTTTTACATTAAAAGAGTAAACATATTGAAGTAAAATATTATTTTTTTAAGGGATCTCAGCAATAGTGGAACAATTGATTTGAAATATTGTTCCAGTAAAGAGCAGTTAGCTGATATATTGACTAAACCACTCAAATTCCTTTCATTCAAAAGTTTGAGAAATTTATTGGTGTTTGCGATCTGAAGAAAACACTTCAGTTTAGGAGAGAGATTGTTGTGTCAATAATGGTCAGTGGGCAATGGGTCCTACCAAGGCCATGTTTTCTGCAGTTTGTTTCCTCCAGGTTTTAATGAATGTTTTGTTGAGTGTTTTGTCAATGTTTTGTTGAGTGTTTTGTGGAGTGCTTCCTGACTATGTTTTCAGGAAAGTTGTTTTTGCTTTTATCTTTTTTTTAATTATTTGTAGTGTAAAATACCTATAAAAATGGCAGAGGTCGATACTTCTAAATATGAATTTGTAAACTTTTTTTGCTTCATTATTTTCTTCTTGCTCTGTTTTTTGTATTATTTGTTATCAAGAAATACTTAAGATACCATGATCACAATTATTTTGATCTAAAGTAAATTTTTTTTTATATATATCAAAATAGACCTTAATCCTTTCATCATAAGGAAATGTACTATTGTTGTTATTTAATATGTTAAATTCATGATGTGAATATACTTGACAGAAAATCATGTGTTCTGTTCTCTAGTTGAATTTAAAAGAATTGCAATAAATGTGACAAAAATATTATTGAAAAATCATCATCTCTAGAAAATAGAACATATGAGATTCTTTAGAACTAAAATAAAAAATGAAGTTGCCCAAATGCGTGATGAATTTAACAAAGTAAAGAACGACAAATGATATAGTTGCTAATGAATAATTGCAATCCAATTCGATTTGGATTAAAAATTCGTTGTTAACATAAATGATGAACTAAATTATAGATATATTTTGACATATGTAACATAGGAATATAGTTGTTATGATTTCAATATTTGTCAATCATTATTGCACAAACTCCCTTTTGTATCGTTTTCTGACATAGCGAAATTTTCTTATATGCTTGTGATTTTTGAAGGAGACGAAAGTTTAACCATGATCACAGGGAGTGAGCCAAGAGAAGAAACTTATTTATTTCGTTATTTTACCTTAAAGAATTAAAACAAATTTTATTAAGTTGTACATTTTATTTTATACTATATAATGTTGAGGGTAAAATATAAATTAAATCTTAAAATGTAGAGATCAATTCATCTTAAAATTTTGAATTTTTTTAAATAAAATAAAATTCGAATTTGAAATTCATTTAATTTAAACTCTGAATTTTTTTTAACAAATTAAATCTCAAACTTTGTATCTTGAATAAATTAGTGGGGGTGTACAACATGCGGTTAAGTTCGGTTTTAGTGTGGAACTGAACCGAACGGCAACGATTTCGGTTTAGCCATTCCTGAACCAAAACTGAGTATTCGGTGTTTCGAAACCGAACCGAAACTTCAATTTCGGATCTGGTTCGGTTTCAATTTTACCTACTTTTTTTTTAATATCAAAATTATTACTCATTGCAACTAACATTTCTGGCAATTTCTGGCATTTCCTACTACAAAGAATTTTCAAAAATTCAAATATAAGCAATGGGCTCATCTTCCATTCCTTTACTCCACCTCGAAAAAGCTGCTGCAACAAGGGCTTGCCTCCGCTTTCAAAACTAGTCGCAATGGGCTTTCATTCTCACGCTGCCATGGCCACTAAACGATGTCAAAGGAGGTGGAAAATCTGTTATGTTTTTTTTTTCTCTTTGATTTGAGGCTCTGTTTTATGGAATTTTTCCGAGCCATCATTGATGGAAGTGGATGGATTTCTTCTCCGTTGCTGCTTTCGCTTTCGTCACTGCTTGTCTCGCTCCCTAAGCTCTCAGTACACATTTCCAAGCTTTTTATGCTGAGAGTAGAAGAATACGAAGACCTACTAAGAGGATAGACATACAGTTTCTCTTCTTCGTTTTCAGTTTTGAAGATTTTTGAGCAAGATGAGAGGGATTGAAGGAAATTCGATTCAGTTCGATTTTGTCAGTTTGGAGAAAGACAAATCGAAAGCCGAACTGAATTTTTTGGTTCTTAACAAACTGAATTGACAATCGGTTTTACGGTGTGCAAAACCGATTTGAACCGAACCGAATTGACCCGTTCTGGTTCAGTTCTTCGGTTCTTGTTCAGTTTTGCACACCCCTATAAATTAAACTATGGTATTAAAATTATACTAGACTCGGTTTTGTTCCAATCGGAACCAAATTGAAATGATGTTATAATATTTATCTATTTAAAAAAAAAAAAGCCAAAACATGCCCGAATGGCCGAACCAACCAAAAACTAAGTCCAAACCGACTCAGTCTGAATTTAAAAAATCTAAAATCAAAACTGAACGAAACTAAACCAAGTAAATCGAAAATATTTGTTCGATGTTCATTTTGTTAAACATGCAAAGTTGAATATTTATTTTGTTAAAAAAAGAGTTGATGGTTTAAGTTAAACGAAACTCAAAGTTTAGGATCTATTTTGTTAAAAAAGTTCAAATTTTACATTGAACAAATCTCTATAGTTTAGGGTTTAATTTATATTTTACCATAATGTTTAATTTTATATATCATTTAACTATAAGTGAATTATGATTCAATTATTTATAACCTTTCATAATTATTTTATTATTGAGTCCGTATCACATAAACTGCGTAACAAAGTGCATATTCAACATTAAATATAATCTTTAATTTTATATTATCCTCTTTAGCAATATACCATGGAAGAAACAATCCTAGTTAGAAAATATAAAATTATTTAAGGGATAAAATTCAAATTAAATCTTAAACTTTGAGAGTTCGTTCAATTAAATTTTTTTTTTAACAAAATAAATATCAAATTTTGAGACTCATTCAATTTAACGTCTGATATTTCTTTGAACAAAATTAAACTCAAACTTTGTAAAATAAATAAATTAGACGATACTTAGTTCTGCTCTAATCATAATTAAACCAAACTGATATTATAATATTTATATATTTTTTAATTTTAATTTCAATGATAATAAAAAAAAAACTAAACAAAACTAACACAAAAACCAACTAAAACTAACCAAAAATTGAGTGTAAATCGACAAAAATATAAAAATTTATTTTGTTAAATAAAAATGCAAAGTTTAAATTGAACAAACACAAAAGTTAGAGGTTTATTTTGTTAAAAAAAATTGAAGGGACCAATAATCAAAGTTTAATATGTAATTTAGCCTAAATTAAATCATTTCAATAAACTATACCAAAAATAAAAATGATTGTTTTGTTAAATAGGTTGTGCTTGATGAACAAGAAACATCTGACGTTGACTATTCTATTGCCCTTTTGGACTGTTGAGGGCTATTTTTGTTCCACGTCAGAGCTGCCACGCTGGTTTTATTCGCTACTGCGTCTCCACCAACTTCCCATATAGTATTGCATCATCACAGCCGTTGGATACAATTTAAATGAAATTAATTAATAATTCTAGTTCGAGCAAATCAACAAATCCACTAATAAATAATAATTAAGGAAATTAGTAAAAAAAAAAAGCTAAACTATTGAGTTAGCGAAAAATTAAATCTTAAATTAATTTTACAAACAATTAATATCGAATTATGAGAAATAAACGACTGAAATCTTGTAGTCATGTTTTTTGTTGAATTAAAACTTTTTTTCACACCGGATAGATTGTCTTTCTGCAGCAGACTCGTACATTACTTAATTTCTGCAAGGATTCTTTTCGTCGCGGAACATTCCTTGTGTTGTGAAAATGATTTCGTTGCAAAAAATAAGTCATATTCCAAGAACTTGCTTTACTTAGCAAGTATTTTTTGTATTTTCTCTAGCAAATACTTGCCTTCTGCATTGAAAAAAGTATTTTCCGCAACAGATACTTGTCTTTCGCTACGAAATCTTAGTTTCTTCAATACGACCCCAACCTGAAGCATAACCTTATATCAGTCAATGTATCGAGATATATTTTTCTAGGTACAATAATTGAACGATTTTTAATATTAGTTTCATATCTATCATTCGTTGAATTAAATCTGAAGATCAATGAGAAGAAACTATCTGATATAGGTTGGAAACAGACCAATTGAGATATTGATCGTGTTTGAGGTTGACATTGAAGTTGTACTTCAAGTTTGGGTCGTACTTCATCCTTGAGTTGTGATGTGAAAATGACCCTTTTTTTGCAGTAGATACTTAGTAGATTATTTTTAAAATTTTAAAATTTCAATGGAAAACGTGACTGTGAGCTTTACGTTGTTCATTTATCATAATTCGAGTTTTTAATTGTTCGTGAAATTACTTTAAAGTTTAGTTTGTCGCTGATCCAATAATTGATGTTTTGTTTTGTTAATTTCACTAATAATTATAATTATTATTTTGTTATAATTTGTTATTTTTTTAAATATCTCACAAATATTTTGTCATATAGATTTTATAAAAATTAGGAAAATTAACAAAACAACCCCTGACTCTGGGATCAATGACAAGTCAACCACTAAAATTTTTTTGCTAACAAATAAAACACTCAACTATGAAAACATCACTGTTCATAGTGAACTTACTTTGAAAATGAAAGAATATGAATGTACCTCTTGCAAATATCTTTTAACTCGTCCCTCACCATTTGAATTTCTTTGGTTATTGCAAAATTAATCACGTCGTTAATTTCATCTAAATTCAGAGTTCTACCAAGTAAATTAGATGGATTTGTGATTAACACCACTTTCACTGTCAATTTAAGAGTTTTTGCTCGTATATAAGTTTCTTCCAATACAGACATGATTATTCTGAAGTCATTGAAGCTCGAATAATATACATAAACGATATCGTTAAATTACTTAGAAGAATTCACAGTTTGATTGGAAAGACGAAGTTTCCTCTGTGGAAAGTCGTCTTTCTTTTGAGCAAAGTAATCTTTCCTTAGTCCTACTCAAATTACTCACTTTTCGCAACAAAAAAGCAATACAACGTTTTTTAACGAAAAATGTGTTAGCCTTTTTGTTATGCTAAGTTTTATTTTGATGATGACCAAATTGTGTGTTAGTTTAGTAAATCAATAAGTTGTATTTTAGTAGCATGTTGCTTGGATTAATTAGTGGATAAATTGCATAACTTAATTGAGTAAATCAAATATGCAATATTTGTGGCACATGCTTAGATTTGGATATAAACAACTTTATATGTTTTGGACATCATCAATTATGGAGATTGTTTAGACTATGTGATCTAGATGATGTGAAATTTAATAAAGTGCAAAAGTTGTTTATACATTAAATTCTTATATATCATATTTATTGATTAAATTGAGAATTCCCTTGATTAAGAGTATTGGGAATGTTTAATGTGTTTCTCTAAGTCTATGCAGGAGAATGGAAGGTTCGTATGACTTAGAGGAAATATTTTATGAAAAGTATGAAGTAGGTTATGCGGTTGAGGATGCTGCGGATGAGGCGGACGCGTTGCTTTAGTCGTCCGTTTTGCTTCTGTCCATTTTGATGAACACACGGACGATGCTCGCAGACGAGGCGGACGTACATTGACGTCCGCAACCCTTCAGCTGTGCGGACGGAAGTGAAGAAGAGGACGATGGTTTGGCGTCCCTCTCAAAATTGTGCTGTCACGGACGATAGACTCAGTAGGTGCGGACGGTGCGGACGCGGATATTGGCGTCCGCTTTGAATCTGTCCAGTTCTGGATTTGTGCGGACGATGTGTGTGGACGCAGCGGACGATGAAAATGGTGTCCGCAAATGCCCCGAATTCTTTCCAACGACTATATTTTCAACAGGCATTTTTTGCAACGGTCGTGCGGACGATAGGTGCGGACGCTGAGGTCGTCCGAAAGTCGCTGTGGCAGTGTCAATAAATAGAGGATCACTCTATGTTCTCTATAACGAACCAAGGATTCTAAAGCGAAGCTCTGCCGATTTTCATACGCGATAAAATCTTTGTGAGCCTTCGATATTGTATATCCAATTCTCCCTATTCTGAACTTGAGAGTTATATTTTGGGAGAATTCGGATTAGATAGATTTGAGAGTAAATCTCCGAATTATTATTGTGCGGACGCTGAGGTCGTCCGGAAGCCGCAGTGGCAGTGTGTATAAATAGAGGATCACTCTATGCTCTCCACAAGGAACGAATCAAATATTCGAGGCGAAGCCCTGGCAAAATCAATACTCGAATACTACTCTGTGAGCTTTTAATTGTGTTGTAAATCCAATTCTCCCTATTCCGAACTTGCGAGTTATATTTTGGGAGAATTCAGATTAGCTAGATTTAAGCTTAAGTTTCCGAGTTTAGTATTGTGATTGATTGTAAAGGGTGATTCCCTTAGAATTCATCACACTTGGGTGACGCCCCGCAATAGTCAATTTAGGGTAACGACTCGTAAGAGTCTAAGGTTGACGACCTAAAAATTAGTTAAGGGTGACGCCCCGCCTAATAGTTAATTTGTAAAAGGTTTTATTGGCACCCGCAAGCCAATTACTTAATGTATCTCCAAGTGCCACTTGGAGCGCGGACGTAGGCTAGTTTGCCGAACTGCGTAAACAAATATTGTGCACTTTCTTTATCCCTTACTCTTTAGTTTATGCATTTAATGTAATTGCATAGTTAATCGTATTCGATAAAGCACTTAGGAATTTAGAGAATTTAAATATCGCACGAAATTATTTAAAACGCTATATTCACCCCCTCCCCCCTCTATAGGCGTATATCGATCCTACAAAATGTACATGATATTTTGCTCTGTTCATTTTCTATAATTGAATATTTTATTTATCAACAAAAATTATTTAGTAGTTGACTTGTTATTGATTTCATAGTTGAGTAGTTATTTTGTTAATTTCTCAAAAAATTATTTGTCTCATTTTCTTTCAATTTTCTATTAGTTTGACTGTGGACTCTCCTAAAATTATGTGGACGCGCAGGTACTCAAATGTGGCCTCAACAAATGTACATAATAAATGTAGTCACAGGAGACCATAGACGAGACGACACGTGTACGGAATATGGAGTAGAATAAAGAAACCCGAAGGCTTTAATATTGGGTCTTACCTTTCTCTCTCTCTGCGTCTCTTCCGACTTGCTAGGAGAAAAGCTTAACCAGGTGACGGCGGTGGGCGGAGAGCTGACTCGCATGCGCCACTTTCTCTCTATCTATCTCTCTCGCTCTTCCTTCTTTCTGTCCCCATAAAGCTTGGATATCCATTTGACGTTTGAGGTAATTTATTTCTCTTTCTCCCTCTTTCTTCTTGTTTTTTTATCTTGCTTTTCGAAGGCTTGGTTATTGAGCTTTCTTATCTAGGGATGTTATGGTAGTTGTGATGATGGATATTTGTAGAATCATTTGGCTAAGAGGATGTTGAAATTGATTCTTGTTTGTACTTGTTAATCGTTTCTTGTTTGTTCTCGGGTTTTTGTTGAATGTTTATTATTTTGTTTTGCGTTTTTTGAATTGGATGAAATGAAAGATATCCGAGTTTTTTTCTTTATGATTTCTTTGAAGTAACAGGAATTTGCTCTTCGCCCATAGTTCGTTCCTCTCTCTCTCTCTCTCTCTCTCTCTCTCTCTCTCTCTCTCTCTCTCTCCCTGTGTTTTCCACTCATGGCCAAAATCCCTGTTGGTATTATCATCAATTTGTCCTGGCTCAGTGATGGAAAACTTCTGACAACAAAGTGCACAATTATAATATCACCAGTCAAGTATTGTATGTGTGGTAATTTGTTAAATTTAGTTAAAGAGATGAAAATTCAAGGGGTCATATTGCTACATCTGATATCATAAGTCACATGTTTCTTTGTCCTTTCTCTTGTTTCATTTTAGCCTTGAACATAGGTTGATTAGCGTATTTGTCCTGATCAATGTTGTGATAAAACATCTCATACGCATTAAGACTCAGTTTAGTGTTTGAATGAAAAGTAACAAGCAAGAAGAACAATTGTTTGAGGCTTCCACGCGATGAGTTTCAGTAGAACGAGCTGTTGTTTGTTTATTCATTTAATTCTACTTGTGTTTTTCCGTATCTTACTAACTTTCTTACTTGCAGGGATAATTACGGTTGCTTCAATAAGGAGAATCAAATGATTTAATTTGGGAAATAAACAGACACAAAAATAGATATATTAAAAAGTACAAAACTGTTTGTGCTGATAAAATCTCTGCAACAATGTTACTTTATTTTACCAAATGGTCTTTGTTTAAACATTTTCAAGCTTCATGGGCATTTTGGTTGTCGGAATTCAAGCAATACAATCTTGGTGTTGCTGGATTTCTGCATATTACATGGACAGGAACGAAAAACTAGTTTCTCAAATTTTATTTCGAACTTACGATGTAGTCTCTTTGCATGATCGGGGGATGAGAATTTAATTGAAGATTTTGCTGAATACTCAATGGGATGTAAGTTTATTTTGCTGAAAATGAACTTGTAGATCTCCTTTCTTTTCATGTTATATTTCTATCTAAGTTTACATTAGACGACTTGATTTTCTTTCCATTGTTTCCTAAAAGGGAATCGCCGTTGACAGATAATGTTAAATGGAAAGAAGATCAGCAACCTTTCAAGTGGTGCAAGGTCATTTTTCCTTTCCGGATCACGATCTAATGCAGCCGATGGAAGTTCATTTGTCTTCTCTGAAGATGAATCCTGTGTTTCCAAAAGACAGCAATTTATAAATGAATCTTTCGGCACAAAGCAGACACCCCCCTTGGCTTTGAAAATTTCTGCTAAAGTAGAGACTTTGGATCCGAGAGATGTAGCCAAGGTAGCCAAAGGAGTTGTACATTCATCCATTTCTTCTGGAAAACCAGACTCGGTAAATCAGTCAAGCAGCCCGGATTCTTCTCTCATCATTGCTGACCAGTTTGTTAAGGTGAGCATTGCAGCTGTGAACTTCCTGTCAGATTTAGTAAATTATAAGTTTCCTTTGTCGAATGGGGGTGGAGTACTCATCTCGGCAAAGAATTGCATGAATGATCCGCTTTCAAATGTCAAATCATCGCAAGTGAAGCATGTTAAAAGAGAAAACTTTTCTGGTGTTCACCCAAATTCATCTTCGGAGACAGCAGTAAGTTCTAAATCTAGAGGTAACAATTGTAATGGGTCAAAAGGTAAGGGCGATCAGTCTGGCTCTGTCAGAGATTTGAAACAAGTTCAACATACTGAAACTGACAGCACATTTTCTGATAGTCGTGCTAGAAAAAATTATCGTCAGAAATCAAAAGCACATTCTGATCGATCAGTGTCTAATTATGATGCTAATTTACAGTCAGCAGATGTAGAGTATGTTTCTCAAAGTTTCAACCGTGTAAAGACTGCATCAGCAGTGGTCCCGAAGACGAAGCACTTTGGAAATGCATCACATGTTTTGAAAAATGTTTCTCATATTCTCAGAGGGCATAATTGGGGCCCTTCTGTTGAAGAGGCTCTTGGAAAGCTTAATTGTTCGCTAGATGCCTTTCAAGCCAACCAAATTTTAAAGCAGCTACAAGATCATTCGCTCGCACTTGGCTTTTTCTATTGGTTAAAGCGGCAATCAGGCTTCAAGCACGATGGCCACACTTACACCACTATGGTCGGCATTCTTGGCCGGGCTAGACAGTTTGGTGCAATGGACAGATTACTTGATCAGATGGTCAATGAAGGTTGCCGGCCTAATGTCGTGACTTATAACCGTCTGATTCATAGTTATGGTCGAGCTAACTATTTGAAAGAAGCTATTTGCGTATTCAATCAAATGGACAAAGTTGGATGCGAACCAGACCGTGTTACCTTCTGCACACTCATAGACATCCATGCCAAAGCCGGGTTTCTCGATATTGCAATGTGCATGTATAGAAGAATGCTGGAGGCTGGACTTACCCCTGATACTTTTACCTACAGTGTCATAATCAACTGCCTTGGAAAAGCCGGTCATTTAAATGCTGCCCATCGGATTTTCTGCGAAATGGTCGATCAGGGCTGTGTTCCTAATCTAGTCACGTATAATATTATGATTGCTCTTCAAGCCAAAGCGAGGAACTATCAAATTGCATTGAAGCTTTACCGAGACATGCAGAATGCGGGTTTTCAACCCGACAGAGTGACTTACAGCATAATTATGGAGGTGCTTGGCCATTGTGGGAATCTTGAGGAGGCAGAAGCTCTGTTTGTTGAGATGCGACTGAAGAATTGGGTGCCAGACGAACCGGTTTACGGCCTTCTTGTAGATTTATGGGGAAAATCTGGTAATGTTGAAAAAGCTTGGGAGTGGTATAATGCTATGCTTGATGCCGGTTTGAAGCCGAACGTCCCGACCTGCAATTCTATGCTCAGTGCTTTTCTTCGAGCCCACAGACTTTCCGATGCCTACAACTTACTGCAAACAATGGTGTCTTTTGGTCTAAACCCTTCTCTCCAAACATATACTTTACTTCTCAGTTGCTGTACAGATGCACAATCGGCATTCGACATGGGATTTTGCTGCGAACTAATGGCCATTACAGGCCACCCAGCCCATGCATTTCTAGTTTCGCTGCCCTCACCTGGACCGACAGGCCAAAATGTTCTAGATCACACAAGCAAATTTCTAGATATGATGCACAGTGAGGATAGAGAGAGCAAGAGAGGGATTGTAGATGCAGTGGTTGATTTTCTTCACAAATCGGGGCTTAAGGAAGAGGCCGGCTCTGTTTGGGATTCGGCCATGCTGAAAAATGTGTACCCAGATGCCGTAAAGGAGAAGAGCTCTTGTTATTGGCTTATCAATCTGCACGTCATGTCAGATGGGACGGCAGTGACTGCTCTGTCCAGGACGCTGGCTCGGTTCCGCCGGCAAACCATGAGGTCGGGGGTGGGACCTGCCCGGATCGACATTGTGACTGGCTGGGGCAGACGGAGCCGGGTGACCGGAACTTCACTTGTCCGGCGAGCCGTGCAAGAGCTTTTGAGTATTTTTAGCTTTCCTTTTTATACTGAGAATGGAAATTCAGGATGTTTTGTGGGGTGCGGGGAGCCTCTCAACAGATGGCTGCTGCACTCTTGTGTGGAGAGAATGCATTTACTCTAGCCATTGATGGTGTTTGAGTTAGAACTTGAAGCAGAGATTTTAGAGTTTGCCTTTTCTTCTTCTTCCTCCATTGTAATCCTTCTCATATGTACAGTACAGGTTTCTTATGAAATTGAGGCGGGAATTATTTATGTTAATTTCACTTATTTTTACTATAAATTTAACTTGTAAAATGCATGGGAGATCTTTTTAATTGATATTCTAATTTTATTTTCCTATTGTTTTGTGCAATGCGATTAAAAAATAGTGGTAGAAAATAAATTATAGAATTACAAAAATGAGGGAAAAAAAACAAAATTAGAGGAAAAATGGATAATTATATATATATATATATATATATATATATATATTTATAAAAATGAAAATTGAAAAATATGAATTTAATTAGTGAAGGGATCAAGAAGAATCGATATTACGTCGTCGTTTCTTACATTGCTCTCCCCAACCCCCTTTGGGATTTGTGTTGTTGGAGAGACCACTCCACTCCTCACCTCACCGACCTTCCCCCCCCTTCATTTCGCCGGTGATCCATTTTCGCCGCCGTCCGTTGCTCCATTCCACCACTCCCTCTCTCTCTCTCTCTCTCTCTCTCTCTCTCTCTCTCTCTGTATCTCCCTCCTTTATTATTTTCTTTTTGTTCTTTCTCTCTAAGTAATCTGGATTCTGGAATCGGCAAGTAAGTCCTCTCTATCTCTCTATTTGTTTATCTTCCGCTTTCTGTTTTTATTTTTGGGATAGATAGATAGAAGGCGTATATGCACGTGAATCGGATCGAATTGGACTTAATTAATGGGGCATAAGAAGAAAAACGCGCCTCCGCGTTCGAAAAGATCCGAGGCGGCTTCTCCGGCGGCTCAAGTTGCTTCCGGTGGAGCCGCCGGCGATGCTGTGAGTGTATTGAAGTCAGACCCTTGCTTGCAACCTAACGACCACAATAATCTCAGCCTTCATAAACACAACCAAGGTGAGGTCGAACCTGGGGCTGTGATTGAGTCGGACAGTTCATCACTCTCCATTGCTAAACTAGAATTTGAGCGTGCACTCAACGCCCTCAGGCGAGGGAGCCACAATAGGGCTCTCAAGTTGATGAAGGACGCATGCTTGAGGCATGAAAATTCGGCTTTGATTCACCGGCTTCAGGGAACTGTTTGTGTCAAAGTGGCGTCAATTATTGGTGATTTGCATACAAAGCAGCGGCATTTAAAGAATGCAATTGAGTCAGCTCATAAAGCAGTTGAACTCTCACCAAACTCGATTGAGTTTGCGCACTTCTATGCTAATTTGCTGTATGAGGTAGCAAATGATGGGAAGGAGTTCGAAGAAGTGGCGCAAGAGTGCAAACGAGCACTTGGGATTGAAAATCCAAATGATCCTGCAAAGGAGAGCTTGCAGGATGAGAGCCAGCAGAAGATATCCACTGCTGAAGGTCGAATTGCTCATGTGCAAAGTGAATTGCGGCAGCTTAGGCAGAAGTCCAAAATTGCCAAAATTGCTCCTCTATCAACATGGATGAAGAACGTAGGAAATGGGGAGGAGAAATTTCAGTTGATTCCCATTGGAAGAGTTGCTGAAGACCCCATGGAGGTTAGGTTGGTTCAGGCTAAGAGGCCGAATGAGATAAAGAAGGCAAATAAAACTCCTGAGGAGCTGAGGAAGGAGATTGAAGTTCGTGTTGCTGCTGCAAGACTTTTGCAGCAGAAATCTGAGACACCCCAAATGCAAAATGATGGAGATAAGAGCGATATACCTTCAGGGTCTGGACAGAGATCAGGCGAGCGGAGGAAGCATGGCAAGTTGAGGAAACGGGGATCTTCAGGTGAAAGAAAGGATAGGGTTCAGTTGTATTGGAATTCCTTGAGTATTGACTCGAAGAAAGACTTGCTTAGGGTCAAGATAAATGGTCTTAAGGAGCATTTCAATTCTTCTAAGGACGGTTCAGCAGCTGAAGTACTATCTGAATTGTCTTTTTGTGAGGCCAATAAATCGTGGAAGTCCTGGGTTTGCTGCCGATGTTCTGAGAAATTTGCAGATTCTGAATCTCATATGCAACATGTAGTGCAGGAGCACATGGGAAATCGATTGCCCAAAATGCAGTCACTTTTGCCAAAAAATGTTGACAATGAGTGGATTGAGATGATTCATGGTTGCCCTTGGAAACCATTGGATGTCTCAGCTTCTGTGAAAATGCTTATGAGTAAAACACTGGACAAAGATGCTAAACTTGTTGAAGATTTATGCACAAACTATCATACCGAGGATTGTGGTAACTACTTAAAAAATGAACAGGATTCATCTTCAGAGAAAGGAAGTTCAGAGAATAGTTGCATAAATAATACTTTTGAAAGAAATAACTGTGGGGAAAAGACTGACATAGAGTGCAGAAAGTGCCACGAAGATCAGGGACCTATGGAATATTCTCTGCCTGAAAGCTGGCCTATATCTGATGATTCAGATCGTTCAAAGCTTCTTGAAAAAATTCATGCCATATTTGAGTGGCTTATTAGTCATAAATATCTCGCTGAAACCCATCTGAAAATGGTTATTCAGTTGACAATGGATGAGCTTCTGGGTGTTCCATCTTGCTCTTGTCTTCTAAATCATGGGCTGGACCAAACACCGATTTGCATATGCTTTTTGGGAGCTTCACAGCTTAAGAAAATCCTCAAATACTTGCAAGATATATCTCATTCTTGCGGTTTGAACAGATATTTTGAAAAGAGTAATAATTGTATAAATGATGTCAACAATGGTATACAAGTCATTGAGACTAAAGTCAAAATTTTTTTGAATGGTGATGAGTCATATCTTCTTCTTGATGGTTGCTTAATGTCAGATGACGGCCTTACTGGTACTATCAACAATACTGCTGCTGAGAGCGTTGCTAGTTTGACTTCTGCGAAGAGTGTAAATGCAAACTGGATTCTGCCTGATGTGGATGCAATCTTGTCCTACATTTTTGTTGGCCCTTCGAGTGAGGAAGAGCTAGCATCATGGCTACGTTCAAAGGAAAAAAAAATAAAGGAAGGCAGAGAAATTCTCCAAATGCTGGAGAAGGAATTTGACCACCTACAGAGTCTTTGTGAGAGAAAATGTGAACATTTAAGCTATGAAGGCGCATTACATGCAGTTGAGGATCTTTGTCTTGAAGATGGTAAGAAGAGGGAGAATGTGACTGACTTTGTTCGTCAAAGCTACGAATCTGTCCTCAGAAAGCGAAGAGAAGAGTTTGTTCAATCAGAAAATGATGGGATGTTTCTTGGCAGCAGGTTTAAGTTAAATGCTTTGACCGATGTTTTGAAAGAAACCGATGATCTTAATGCCAATCAATTTGGATATGAAGAGACTCACGCAGGATTGACTTCTCAGTTGTGTGACCTGGAATCTGGGGAAAATGAATATTGGAGGGCTAAAGACTATTTTCATCAAAAAGAACAAATATCCATAGAGGTTTATTTATTCCATTTAATTAAATTTACAATCAAATGTTGAGTTTGCTATGTTAATTTAGTTGTTTTGTATGCAGATTAGCAAAATTGATGCACAGATTATGAAAAATGTTACTGAAATGCAGCATTTGGAACTCAAGCTTGAGCCTGTTTGTTCTCACGATTATCAGTCAATACTATTGCCTCTTGTGAAATCATACTTGAGGGTCTGTATGAACAGTCCAAATTTGTTAATGATCCTGAGAATTGGGTCTAATCTTACACATTCTGTTTTTACTTTCTATTCCAGGCTAAATTGGAGGATCTGGCTGAGAAAGACGCCACACAAAAATCTGATGCTGCAAGAGAAGCTTTTCTCGCAGAACTTGAGCTTGATTCAAAGAAAGGCGCGAGTCGAGGAAATGATAATTTGAAACAGGAGAAGACAAAAGACAAGAAAAAACACAAGGAATCTAAAAAAGCAAAAGATTCTAAGGTTGGCTTGTGTGGTCTGATTTTTTGCGCTTGACTTGGTTTTAGTTAGTTCTGCGCAAACTCCATGATGATATTTTGGTGTTTTATTTTGCAGAATTTTGGTGGTTGTGAAGAAGATATACTTCATCACGAGACTTCTGGGCAAGGGTAAGTGTTCATGTTTAGTTGAAATGGAAACTTACATCAGAATTCGTTAAGGAACTTCTATGGACATAATTTAACATGTCTCTGGGTGCAGCTTGTTTTCCCTTCAGTCTGATGATGGCGATAATCTAGATTTAGTTGCTGCTGTGTCTGAAAATGCTGATGATTTGAAACTTCAGGAAGAGGAATTTAGAATGAAAATTGAGCTTGAAGCTGAAGAAAGAAAGCTTGAAGAGACTTTAGAATATCAAAGGCAAATTGAGGAGGAAGCTAAGCAGAAGCATCTTGCTGAGCAACACAAAAAATCTGCTCAGACATATACAGAAGATAATATTGCAGTGAATGTTCGGCATTGTGCCACTCCTTTTTCACTTGAAATGATGATTTGAAGAATTATTTCATTTTTTTTTCATGTTTCCAGGAACAACTTGTAGAAGACAATGCATTTCACAAAAATTTTGAATGCTCGCCCATGAATGGTGTTCCAACGCCATTGAGACTTGATGATACTTTGGATGCCCAAAATCCTAGTGATAAACAAGGTTGATAAAGCTGCATTTTATCATTGGTGGTCAAAAATCGGTAATATCTCTAAATTTTTGTCCTTATCATTTTTTTCTCCTTATGCAGGATTACTTAATGGAAGAATTTCTGAGAACTGTCTCCCACCTTATGATCGACGGACTGGAAGAAAAGGTAGACGAGCAAAGGGTTCTTCTAAATTGGTCAATGGACAGTATCAAACCATGACATCAGACAAGGATAATTGTGATTTAGAAGTTAGGATTTCACAGCTTGATAATCACGTAAAAGTGCGCGAAATATTTCCTGGCAATCCCCTGGCAGACAGTGGTAAGTTTTCATAATTTTGCTCAACTCTGCTGTTGATGTATCAAATTTCTTTTATTATTTAATTCTTTATGGAGTTCTTCCTATCGTAAAAATTCTTCATATGTATGGTGTGAATTCTGCATTAGTTAAAAATCTTAAAATATTTAGTACCTTATGAATTATTTACCAAAGAGAACATTCTCTAAAGTGCTTCTCCTTAAATCTCGTTGGTGTATCTTATACATTTAACACAGTTCATTTAGCCTTTTTTTTTTTTTAAATAAGAAACATGAATCATATTGCACTCGAGACTATCAATTTGATTAATACTACCGAGACTATCAATTTGATCAATACTACCTCAATTTGAGATTAAAACCTTTATTTCTGTGGTGCATGTGTGCAATTGCGTGTTCCATCAATTTGTTTTACTCTCATAGAGGGAATGTTACTTGTATCAGGTTTTAAGATAATTAACTTATGACACGTTTGGATGATTTAGATTTCGCCCCCCTAAATCTTGGTTCTACTTTGTTTGTTAACGTTTGTAACATGTTAGATGTACAAAGCATTTTAGATTTGATCTACACATATATGGATATACGACTGATCATTTCAAATTGTTCCACGAGAACCAAATTCCATGAAAAATGTAGTTGGATTTTAGATCAATGGTCATTGTCAGAATGCGTGCACTTTTGTCATGTTTTATTCTGATCTTTCTTTCCATCCTTGACTTAATAATAAAAAAGTTCCTCTTTGTATAATATATTCATATTTGTAAGGTTTTATTGTAAAGGTCATTAGCATGTCACAGAACATTATTAGCATTTTTTATAAACACTTTCTTTGATTTCTTAGGTCAAATTCTCTTCCACTGAACTCATATTATGACTTTAATTTAATGCAAAATAGTTACTTCTAATTGGGAAGGTAATGGTATAACCACATTAATTCCCGTTCAAGTGGAGGACGATGAGGAAGAGAGGTTCCAGGCCGATCTTAAAAAGGCTGTAATCCAAAGCCTCGGTTAGTCCCTTTTTATTATGTATTTATTATTGAATTTCATGTGATTAGGTAAGTGAGAGATGCATGGTTGCATCTATTAGTTTTACCCTTTTTTTATTTTCTTTTTGTAGTTTTAGGTTTAAACAAAACTGCATGACCTTGTAGTTATGTTATTTTTCAGATACATTCCAGGCACGACAGAATTTGCCAACAGTTTCAGGAGTGAGAAAATCACGTTCTACTGCTGCTGAAGTGAATCGCATTGGTATTTCATCCAGTGATGTAAATGGAGAAATAGCAAAGAGAACAGATGTATTTGGTACAGGACTGAAGAATGAAGTTGGTGAATATAATTGCTTTCTCAATGTCATTATCCAAGTAGGTGTTACAATATGAAGATGAGTTGAGCGTTTGAATGCATTTTTTCTTTATTGATTTGCTAGCATCTTATGTGACCTGAAATGTGAAGTGATGCTCCTTTTTTTTTTAATTAGTCCTTATGGCACTTAAGATTGTTTCGAGATGAGTTCCTGAGAAGATCTACAATTGAGCATGTTCATGTGGGAGATCCTTGTGTTGTCTGTGCATTATATGAAATCTTTAGCTCCCTGAGCATTGCATCTACCGTCACCAATGAACAAGAACCAGTTGCCCCTACTTCTCTGAGAATGGCTCTTAGCAACCTCTATCCCGATAGTAGTTTCTTTCAAGAGGTAATTTTGACTAGTGGTGTTTGCTTGTGATGACTTTTGCCACACATTTTTATTGTTGCATGGATTTTGACTTCGTAAGCTGGCACCTTTTCAGGGTCAGATGAATGATGCTTCGGAGGTCCTGGAGGTGATATTTTCCTGCCTTCACCAAGCATTTACTTCTACTAGTATACAGACTTCTGATGCTATGGGTTCTTGGGATTGTGCAAATGATGTTTGTCTAGTGCATTCTATTTTTGGCATGGACATTTCTGAACGAATGAACTGTTTCAGCTGTGGCCTTGAGTCCAGACATCTAAAGTATACTTCCTTCTTCCACAATATAAATGCAAGTTCTCTCCGTACGACAAAGGTAATTAAGCAAAGAGATATATTTTGACTCCTTGACTTTTGATTATGGAAAGATTTGGGATTCTCTGTTAGAAATGTCAACCACTGTGGTTTATCTTTGTCGTTCAGGTTTTGTGTGCAGAAAGCTCGTTTGATGAGCTTTTAAATGTAGTTGAAATGAACCATCAGGTAGCTTGTGATGTAGAGGCTGGTGGATGTGGAAAGCTCAACTATATCCATCACTTTCTTGCTGCTCCACCACATGTCTTCACAACAGGTGAACTTTGACGTTCTGAAGAAAATTCTTGCTACAATTCTAAATATTTTTTTTTCTACTTCATCATTCAGTATAATCTGATAAGCATTTATATTTTATCTTGCCAGTTTTGGGTTGGCAGAATACATGTGAGAGTGTTGATGACATAACAGCAACATTATCTGCGATAAATACTGAGATAGATATTGGGGTCCTATATCGTGGTCTAGATCCAAAAAATACTCACACTTTGGTCTCTGTGGTAATTATTTCTATGACAATCAAAAACTATCTTGGAAATATTTTTCTGATGTAGGTTTGAAATTGATCTTTACATAATTATTTACATTCAGGTTTGCTACTATGGGCAACATTATCACTGCTTTGCGTATAGTCATGAGCATGAATGTTGGATAATGTATGATGATAAAACTGTTAAGGTAAATTATTGTTTTGTCTGTGTATGTGTCAGTAAAAAATATAAGCCACATGGTACATGATTTCTTATTTTATTTTACCTGTTGTGTAGGTAATTGGGAGCTGGGCTGAAGTATATACAATGTGTGAAAGAGGGCATTTGCAACCTCAGGTTCTTTTCTTTGAAGCTGTAAACTAGTTCTATTTCTGAAACTCACCTTGATATTTGCCAGCCAACCTAGCAAGAATTCGACTAATGGGCCGTTACATCTGATTTCTGCTGTGGAGATTTTGGGTTAGTTGGAAGGACATAACCTTTCACTTGCAAAGCAATTGAAACAGTATAACAATGCAACTGTTGGCCTGAGAAGAAGTTAAAAATTTTGATGGAAATTATTGAGTATTAAAGCATAAAATCCCAAGTTTTGTGATATAAAGCATAAAAAAAATGTTGGGTTTTTGGGAGAATAATGTATGTAAAGAGATTCTGGAAGTGAAAGGAAAGAAAATTGAAGTTCCGAAAACACAGGCGACACCTCGTGTGGGGTTTTTCTGTCTTGTGGCAGGTTTTGCCATTCCTATAAATTTGGTTTGAGGAAGGAAGGAAAGAAAGAAGTGTAATCCAATTGGTGGATGTCACAAGGAGGATATGATATGATAGGTTCTTGTTTGGAGTAAGTAGCTAATTTGTAACCAGGAATTTAATGCGTCTTTTGTTCCTACTTTTTAATATGAGAAGAAAGTTTGTACAGACAACATCCATGCCCCTTTGAGACCAGACTATGATTATGTTGCTTCCAACAGTTAAGTTACATCTCATCTTCTGTTTTTTGTTTTGCACTGTAATATATTTGTTTTAGTTAGTGTATTTTCCTCAGTTTATTTTGGTGTTAAGTAGAATTGGATTTCTCGTTTATTCACTTGGGTTTCATCCTGCGATAGATGGGCTCAATTCTTAATTTCAGGAACATAAATCTAACTTAGCAAGGTTGGGATGAAACTGAGCCTAATTTTTAGTTCCATTTTGGCTTTTGGTTTAAGTTTGTTTTTGGCATGATTTGTGGATCGGATTTGGTTGTTTTTTTGGCTTCTAGTTCTCAGTCTACCTCAACAAATCTTACGATTACTGATATTCTGTCTGTCTAATGTACAACTTGCAAGGGATGTTAGAGGAGATTAGTTATATGATTCTAAAATAATTATGAAAATATAGCAATGGAAAAATAAAAATGGAGAATTGTAAAAATAAAAATAAAACAATTAAAACCTTGAATTATAAAAAATTTAAAAAAAAAACAAACAAATTTTGGATTCATGTTTTTTGGTAAAAAGATCTCTTTTGGGCTTAAAAACGTGTAAGGTTGTCACATGGGTAGGAGTTGAAGTTGATACATTTAAAGATCAGTCTTGGAACCATCATAAGGACGTCCACAATATATGTTACGGCCATTGGACAGGGCTGGTCCGGATCCGTAACTAGGCCCATCAATTACGTTTGCCGAGGGAGCAAATGTTATAATTACGTTTTTGGGTTAAAAGCGTGTGAGGTTGTCACATGGGTAGGAGTCCAAGTTGATCCATTTAAAGATCAGTCTGTCTTGGAAGCGCATCATAAGGCATAAGGCTTAAGGACGTCCACAGTATATGTCAGGGCCATTGGACGGGGGTGGTCCGGATGCGTAACTAGGCCCATCAATTTTCATATCCTCAAAAATCAAAATTGAGAGCGACGACTTGCTCAACAAAGAAAGAGTGGTTGTTGTGCATGAGATTTCCCCAAATCAAGGACCATCTGCCACGAGGTCCAATGGGAGGTTCTGACGGTTAAAGGTCCTTGTTTTTATTCAGTCAGTCAGTGCGTTTTTCTTCCATCTTCATCTCCACCATCACCATCTTCTTCTGCAACTCATTCTTGATTCAATGCTTTTCCATCTTGGCTCTGCAAAAACATGACTCTTAAAGGCGGCACAAGCCAAGCCTGTGCCGCATGCAAATACCAGAGGAGAAAGTGCAAGGCCGATTGCCCTCTCGCTCCATTTTTCCCCCCAGACCAGCCCAAATTATTTCAGAATGCTCACAATCTGTTCGGCGTCAGAAACATCTTGAACATCCTCAAGAACTTGGATCAAGACCAGAAGGCCGAGGCCATGCGCTCTATCATCTACCAGTCCAACATGCGAGACAGGTTTCCCGTCAATGGCTGCTGGGAGGTCATCTGTTATCTCCAATACCAGTTGCAGGCCGTCGAAGAAGAGTTTCACGGCGTCCTGTCTCAGCTGGAGATGCATAGACAGCATCAGTTTGAAGAAGACCTCACTTCTCAACTCGAGCTAGGAATGGGTCCACCCACTAATTCTATCGCACTTTTTAATCAATCCACTGTAATCCCAACACAAAATGAAGCTAATTACAACCCTATTTGCTTTGATTTTAGAGACAGTGTTACAAATCCTTCGTGGGTTACACACCCTTTTGCTGATAATAACTTACTTGCTAATCCCATGCCCAATCACCCTCTTCCTGTCCAAGAAAAAGTTCAAAACTATGATGAAATGCAGTCTTTCTTCGACACCATGGATGACAGGCACTCATATATTGATTCTAAAGACGCTTACGAGTCCAGGCAAGTCATTCGGAGTTCATAAAATTAGTATTTTTTTTTTTAATTTAGTGTTGGTTTGATCTTTCCATTGAACCAAATTGCAGCTCAGAAGAGTCGCATAAAGATTCAACATTGTTCATGGAGCATGTATCTGATAACCAGTTGAAGTTTAGTCTCGCCAGCGCCGAGCGATAAACCGCGAAAGAGTAACACTACGCCTACACTTCGATTTACCTCTTAATCTTTCACTTTTGACTCTTTTTCTATGTCTTTTATTTATTAGTGCAATAATATTTAATTTTTTAATTTTTTTTATCATTTATCAATGCACAATGACACATAAGTAACATGTCATAATGTAAGAAATAGGAGCGTAATTTCTTTTTCCCGCAGTATTTTTTCGTGTTTATCGTGGGGTTTTTTGCTCGCTTCGATTGCAGCCAAAAATTAACATCAACAAGAAAAAATGAAAATTTCGGACTGACCGAAATTGAAAGGTTGTTTTTTTTCGAGCTTAATATCGATAAAAGTTGCAAAAGAAGGACATAAGTTTGTGGTTTGGGTCTAAATTACACAACTTTGAGATTGAGAGAGGATACCATGACTGAGAAGCAATATCAATTCAACAATCACATTTGAATCCAGACGTTCAAATTTATAAATCTCCCATGACAGTTC
The DNA here is from genome assembly GCA_022433065.1 of Begonia loranthoides. Classification (NCBI taxonomy): domain Eukaryota; kingdom Viridiplantae; phylum Streptophyta; class Magnoliopsida; order Cucurbitales; family Begoniaceae; genus Begonia; species Begonia loranthoides. The sequence continues at coordinate 3,285,922 of CM039482.1, read as the reverse complement.
CTTTAGCACCCATGACAGAGATCCAAATACACAAAAAAAAAAAAACAGAGTTATGAACTGCAACATCTTTCCCCACCCAAAACTCAAATCGGTGGCCGGTCCACAAATTCGGGTTTCTTTTCGAAATGCAAAAGATGGAGGGTTTTTGCTGTTATTTACATACAAACATCATACAGACATACATCATGAATCATGATGAAGAATGAGGCTTGAATAAGTAGTATTTACTTTGTGTACTCAGCTGACAGACTTTTATCTTCCTGTTTTCTTACAAATTTGAAGTTCATATTTCTACAAAATTAGTTGGAAACAACCAAAATACTCAAAACCCAGGAGAAAAATATGTCACAAAGGTCTGGTATTGTATGAACCACATTGTGGGCATTTCAGGTGACACCAATGGAAGCGAGCTGTTCCTCTCTTCCCACAATCATTGCATAGTATGGCCTAAAACGACACAATTCATGCATGAGTATTCCAGGAAACAACTCAAGACCGAATTTTAAGTTTAAGGATAGAAGAACAAACCTGCGTTTTATCCGCATATTCAGCCGGAATCTTCTCTTCTTCGACGAGTGTATCGAGCATCATAAAGTAGACCTGCAAGATATGTTCACTCCAAAATTTGAGGACATTTTAAGCATATATCGACAAAACAGAACCAGCTTAGGAATTTTAAGCAAAGACGATAAAGCCTAGGAAAGACGAGTATTCAGTGACAGACCTGCATATCTCCAAGGGACTTGCTACAAATGGGGCAAATGTAGTTAGTTTCAGTGTATTTCTACACATAGGAGATGCAAATAAATTAGCCGTTTGCCTGAGTCACCAAAATATTTCTGTTTAAAAAGGTTTTTACACGAAGAGGAAAGATACCCGAAAACAATCCGAATGCATTATATGACCACAGGGTAATGCCTTCACTGGAGCAGTAGACGTGAAAATATATTCACGGCAAATCGGACAATTGTCCTCCAAACACTTTTCTCTACAAATGTGGTCTGAAAGTGTCTGAGACATGCAGGCATTGCAGTTCATGCAGTGAAAGTAGTCATTACCCAATCCCTCCCCCACCCTGCATATGTTACAGTAGGGGCAGTGATAGATTTTCCTGTTCAACAAGTTGTTTTGTTAGAAATAATTGTGTTTGGAAAGAACAAGTTAGTTTTCGAACATACACGAGTTGATTTCAGTTTCAGGATGGAAAAATCACAGGTCAATTGGAAAAAAAAAACAATTTAATTTAATCACCTGTCATCATCAAACAATTTGCATATCCGGCAAAAGTATTTGGCCATAGAAAAACTTGCGCAGGAGGCTGTCGAACATGTGCTTCCAATTGGCTGAACTATCAAGCATTTCATGCACAGCATCTTTGTTATATGCTTTCTGCCGGTAAAACAAAAAGAAAAAATGAAAAAAATGAACAAAAATAAAAAACTTTGGATATTTATTATTCAGGAATATATAAATAATTAAATTATTTGCGACTCACAAGCTTAACTCTTTTGAATTGTTGATAATTTATTATGGTATAGAACAAGTTTTCAAATTTGAATCTTGGCACAGTAAAAAAAATTAATACTATTTGAAAAAAAATCCGCACATAAGTACTAATAGAAAAAAGTCTGGTTATATTTGAGATCCAAGATTAGGAAATATATAAATAATTAAATTATTCTCAACTCACAAATCTTGCTTACCTCTCTACCGTGTGACCAGTCTCCTCATCGTGACAGTGTATGCATACATACAGCTGGTTGCAACAGGGAGCGAGAAGCTTACAGTTTCTTTTATAATGTTTGCAGCCAAATGTTTGGTCATGGGAGTCTCTGTAAGATGGCTGCAGACCTTGAATTCCTTGGTCATCTCTTGATACATTCATTTCTGAATGTGTAAGTCTTTGTTTTAGCGTCCAAGTGCTGAAACAGCAGAATTATTGCCACATTAAAAGATCTCTTTTTTATTTATTAACCATGAAAAAGGACCTTTTGCAGATAAACAGACTCTACAAAAAGATGATTTTTCTTCCTCCACAAGGAGCAAGAAAATTTTGAATATATCTTTCACACGGACTTCAATAAACCAATGACAATTGAAGAATTAGGAGAGCAAAATAATACCAACCTCGTCATAAAGTTCTGCATTATAAACGATTTTTCTCGCAAATTCAAGGAAGAATCACTGCATACTTTTCTTAATGCAGCCTCCAGATCTTCTTGACTCATTGCAAGAATATGTTCTTCATGTTTCAACTTTACACTTTCTTTCAAATGCTGTCTCAATTCTGGGACATGGTCGTTGAAATCAGCCACCTTCTTTTTCTCGTCACTCTCAAAATCGATTATAGCATCGTCCAAACATTTCTCAGTGTATGGATCAGCAATTGTATTCTTTACTTTGTAATTAATACACATTTCCAGCTGCTCAGAGTAATTGAGATGCTCTTGCGAGAAACTATCACATTTCTGATTCAGATTTCCGCCATTCACTGTATGACCTTCCTTTGAGAGATATGCCAAGACTAACTCCAAGGGATCTTCAACCAGTGTAGAAGGGACATCAGACACTTCTGTCACCTTAGCCGCACCAATGCCCTCCCACCATTCTGCTAACCATTGATCAAACATGGTATGTCTAGTAACCTTGCGCCATAAAGACATCATCTGCCACTGTTCTTCAGGCGTTATGTACTCCATTAACCACGGGATCATATCTTGCAACATTTCGGATCTAGTTCTTCCAAGGATGGATCCAATGATTTGCTCCTGTTCTTCAATGGAGAAGCTTTCCTTAAACAAAGGCCAAATTTCAATGTCTTCATGATCAATATGGTCAATGAGTAACTTGTGCAATGATTTGAACATGTCATGTAGTCCTTGACAAATCTGCTCATGTCTGGACATTACAGGGTTAGTCTTCTTTGAGCTCACACCGATATCTAAAGCTGAAGCATTCAGTTGAGTCAACTCATCTAGGATGGAGGATATGTTACCAAAGTGTTCCATTTCCAACTTATGATCGATGATGTAAGAGTCACAAATATTCTCCACTTCCCCTTTTGTCTCCAATGCCGGAAAAGCAATTTGGTCCTCTGCATCACTGTGAATCTGATGTAAAACACGGAAAAGCTGGAATCGTCTTTTGAAATCATCAAGGATTTCAACCTTTTCAGCCAGTTGAAGAGAACAAGATACTAGGTAATCCAGATCCTTCTTTAGTGCTTTGTGGAAGAACAAGACAATATCTATTGGCGACCCATCTGGGTGATTCTCGTCATGCAATTTTGGAAAGGGTTGTGATGTCTTCATTGCTTCTGGAAAATATATATGCGTATTGATACCGCTGGAGTATGATGTTTCAACTCCCACGGAGCTTGATGCTTCACCAGACCAGACGTTTAAGGTTAAGGATGAAGATCCAGAACCTCCATTGAATTTCTCATTTACAAAAAAGTTCCTAGTCTTAAACATTTGCTCCAAATGTAATCCAAAACTCTCAGGAGAGGCTTTTCCCAAATATGCAATGCGGATCCACTCGTGTAAAAGGGATGCAAATGAATTATCCACCCAGGATCCTTGCGTTTGTATTTTGTGAAAGACAGACCTGAGTTCACCCTCAGATAAGTGAGCAGAAAACCATGTAGTGACACACTTTAGCAACCCAAGTGGCAACGTGTGGAGACTCATATACAAAAGCTGCTGCTGCATTTTATAGTTGCAATTCTTTCTGATGTCAGGGAAAACCTGGGAATAGTTAGAAAATGTGATAAAGAATGATCATGAAAAGAAAATAGTTTGTTCGAAACAAATAGATAAGTTCTAATTTTTAGAAAAAATGGGTATCTTTTTAAACACATGGCCATCAAATTCACCTCCGCTTCAAGAAAAGAGATCTTTTTCTTAATTCCCTCCAAAAAAGACTCAAGTTCCCTGCAAAGATTCTGCAAAAACTCCGACAAGGTTGTACTGTCTTGAACATTACAATGCAATAGCCTTTGTAGACCTTCGATGTGGCAGGCTTGAAGAAATGTTTCATTTATGGAAGGCAGGGAGACATCAGCAAGTTGATTTATTACTGGATAAAAGAATTTGTCCAGCGCATTGCTGTAAACGCAAGAGCATGAAAATGTACAAGATTAGGAGTGAAAAGTTATTGAACAGAATAAGAAGAAATAATAATTGGAATCTCGATTTGGTGATGTAAAATTACCTGTAGAATATAACAATATCGGCAAGGAATTTAATGCGTACAACGATGGAATCTAAATTTGGCAAAGGATTAGCTCTTCTTAATTGTAAGACCTCCTCCAAAATTTCCTTCAATCTTAATTGTGAGAGCTCCTCTAAAATTTTCTTCAGGTCTTTAATTATTGCACTATGCCAAAGATGAAGACCGTCTATGGGGTTTTCCCCATTATTGTTTTGTAGAGACATTATTTCTTCATTCCCACCTCGACATTGATCTCTGATGATCACTTCAGTAGGGGGTCTTTTGTTGCCACCAAGCCAAGATACCACTACCTTCAAAATTGAACATCAGCTATTATAAACCGGATTTATGCTCAAAGGAAAGAACAATAGTTCTCAATTCACCTCTTGCAGTAAAGTTTCTCCGGGTACCATATCCTCAATGCATTGTTTAACTTCTCCTTGTTCATCTGAAGATAGAAAAGACATCATCCATGGCAAGAGATCCTCTAGCAATATTACAGGAACACTACAGACGAACTGCCACATCAGTGAAGCCTGCTCTGCAGGCGAGAGCTGTTGCATCAGCAATGGAAAAACCTGCACTCCATTACGCTATGACGAATCAATCCCAACTTTTACAGAAAATATCAATCATTAAGCTGAGGAAAGAGAGAGAATCCAAAGTTGAAATTAACCTGCTCTTCTTCCTTAAGCATATGTTGGCACATAGAGGATTGTATTGTTCCCAAACAGAGTACAAGTTCTTGAAATGGCTTGATAATATTTGTCTCTTCCGCCTTTAATTCATCCAAGAGATGAAAAATGGAGTTGAAGAGATCATCGATGCTCTCGTGTTCTAGTAAATACGTACCTGCTACATTTTTTGTATGAACATCTAAAGCAGGGAAGATAACCTGCCAATGAAAAATATACATATCAAATTGCTTATAAATTAAACACATAATTTAAAGCAACTAATACTGATTTTTCCTCCATACCATTTACAGTTTTACGCCAATACAGAAATATCCCATACAACAATAATCGATAGGCCATACGGTTTGCTCTCAAATCCACTTTGACCCAACACATCAGTTGCAGATTATTTTGATACTAAGTAAAGATGATGTTAAAAAACACACATATACTCTCCTTTATTTCACGATATGTGTGTGTTGGTGAAATATGACACAATCAAATATTCAAGACACAATTTTGCAGGTCATAAGATGCTATTTATCATATATACTTACTAAATAATATGGTAAAGAAAAAATCTCAAATATGTTCTGCCTTTTCGGAACGTTCTAGTCAAATTACTAAATTATTTTAAATTCAATTTCTAGAATTTTATTTATTTAATTATATCTTGGTCATGAGATAATCACAAAAAATAACATTCTAATAACATGGTCAACAGAAAATAACTCAAAGCATGTATCTACCATGTTGTTCCTTATTTGTCTAAACACTAAATTATGAATTCTTTTCAATCCATACAATAAGATTAATCGAAGCATTCAAGATATTATTGAGTAACTTTGAGCCACGTCTCGATTGTATTCACTCAACAAAAGTCTAGAGGTAAGATACTCAAAGCATCGAGTACAATCTTGAAGAACTCAAGCTTCAAGTTCAGGTGGACTGCTTAGATTAGATTTGTGTTCATGAGTAATATGGACTCTTTCAGTCATTTAGAAAATCATTTTTTAATTAAACCCATCTCAATCATGGCTGAAAAATCTTACAAGCTTTCAATTTGTCTTGCACTTTTCTTCTTTATTATAAATATTGCTATCCACCCAAAAAGAAATTAGCGAAATTTTTGAAAAATAGCATCTAGAGATTGAGTTTAAAAAGAAACAATTTGACCCTTTTGATTTGGAAAAGAACTAATTTTTTTTTTTTTAAATTGAATTCAATTGTTGAGAACGTTGATTATCGTCATTAGCAGGGTAAACAAAATACTAATTTTCCTTAAAAAGAAAGCCAATGCTAGTTTTCTAAGTTTTTAAAAGTGCCAATTTTGTAGGAACGTCTTTTACCGCCGCAAAGTGACGGGAATAACCGTAAATGGCACTCGGGTTTCATTTTTCCATTTTTACCCCTACGTATAATCGGAAAAAGTTAAAACAACTTTCCTTCTAACTTCTCAGACATTGGATAAAGAAAGTTACAGTTTATGACTACGGCTGACCTCTTCTTCTGCGGCAAAATGGTACTTATAAGCAATTTTAAGGAGCTCGAACCGCCGCAGTAACTCCGGAATCAGGTCAGCGATGTAGGATCCATTCTCCGACGCCGACAGAGTCAGACGGCGGAGATCCGAGAGCTCCGACCGCAGCGCTTTGTGAAACTTAACAAGGAAGAGAATCGGAGCGTCGGAGAGCAGAACGCGGGACAGAGAGTCCGCAACGGGAGTGGCGGACGGCGTTTCCTTCGCCGCCTCATCTTCCTTGGAGGCAACAGAGCATTTACGAGAATCGTCGGCGGCGCCGCCCATGCACTGAGAAAGAGGAGGAAATAGGGAAGGGGAGGGCCACCATGAAAGGCGGAGGAGAGGAGGAGGGGGAGGATTTTGGCATCCGGGAGAGCTGAAAGGGGTGGTGGGGGTGGGGTTATGAACAGATTGAGGACGCGGTCTGCTGGAAGGTTTGGTTGTGTCTCCTTGGAAGGATTTTTTATTAGTTTTTTCTGATGTCCTCCCCCAATTTTTTTTTTTTCATTTTTAGGGTTCTTGTTTTTTGAATAATCGAATTTGGTTGAAAGGAAGCTGATGGCGATGGAGATGGCGATGGCGATGGGGTACCCACCCCTGCAAGGCTCCAACGAGGTGACCATTCCCTCGTTGACTAAAAACCTGCTTCCAGAGTGCGTTCTCCCCCGCTCTCCTTCCTCCGCGAGTGTTTCACTTCCGTATCTTTTAAACATTATTATTTATTGTAATTATTAGGGAAAATGACAAATCAACCATCGTAGTTTGCAATCAATGACAAGTCAACCACTGTGGTATGTTTTCTAACAAGTTAACCACCAACGTATGTGAAAATGACAAATGCACCATCGCTATCCGTTAAAAAAAGCTGATGGCCCCACCATGTATGCCTGGACGCCGCGTGGTCTGCGATATTCGCATGTATTCTATCGTTTTCCCTTTATTAGCTAACCCTAGAGAAGTCTGAGCTGCGCTGAAGCGAGTAGAGAAAGGGATTTTGGAAAAGTTGAAGAATTTGTTAGAAAAAATGGCATCTTAGAGTGTTACAGAAGGTGGTATTAACCGTGAAGCTCAAGTGGGCCCTTCAGAGACATTATTGGCCAATGAGGAGGTACGTGGCTTTGGAAACGAAGTTGCTATTATTTTGCATTCTGTCTCAGCAAATTTAAACGAAGAGGACGATGAGGAACTCCGATCAACATGCTAATCCACTAGTGATGAAGAGATGGACATGGCAGAGAGTAGACTGAGACGCCAACCAGAAGCAGAGTGCACATTTGTTGGTATGGGGCTAGGCAAAAAATATAGTTCCTTGAATAAAATTAGAGAAGAAATTGTTGATTATGCAATGAATAATGGGTACGGGATAAAATTCACCCACAGTGATGCGCATCGATTGAGAGCTGCTTGTCAAGAAGGGTGCATGTGGCGGCTGCACGCCTCACAAATAAAAAATGAAATGACGTTTCAAATAAAGATGTACAACGACGTTCACACATGCTCCAGACAAATGGAAAGCCGCCATGCCACAGCCAAATGAGTGGCAACGCATTACTTGGACAGATTTAAAAGTCAGGCCGACTGGGCCATATCTTCCATAATTGAGACTGTCATGAAGGACTTCAACGTCAACATTACATCCAGCCATGCTAGAAGGGCAAGAAATGCGGCTAAGAAAATTAACGAAGGGGATGCCAATGAGCAATACAAGTTCATATGGTCCTATGCTGAGGAGATTTGGAGGTCGAATCCCGGAAGTTCACTGCGTGTTGACCTCGATATGAGTGTATTTAAAAGGATGTACATGTGCTTGGATGCATGCAAAAGGGCAGTGCTGAACGGTGGTAGACCTGTTATTTGTTTAGATGGCTGCCACTTGAAGGGAGCGACTCCGGGGCAACTGCTTACTGCTGTCACCATCGACGGAAACGATGGTATGTACCCGATTGCTGTAGCAGTCGTTGAAGCAGAAAATAGGGCTTCATGGAGGTGGTTTCTAGAATTGTTGCTGGACGATCTAAACACCCCATCTGGCAATGGGTGGACGATTATTTCTGATCGACAAAAGGTAAGGTGTTATTCACTGCTTTTGCATTATGTGTTTATGTTTATCATATATTACCAATGTCTGTCTCATATTATGCATCTTTGCAGGGACTAGTGTCAGCTATGAGAGATGTGGCATGGCAAGCAGACCAGCGGTTTTGCATCCGACACCTGTATGCCAATTTTCAAAAACAATTTAAAGGCAAGTTGTTGAAAGATGCAATGTGGGCTGCATCAAGAGCCACAACAGTGAGGCAATTTGAGAAAGAGATGGCCAAGTTACGTGTCTTTGACCTGGCGGCCCATGACTATTTACGTGGAATAGAGGCGACATGCTGGGTCAAACATGCCTTCTCTTCGATCCCAAAGTGCGACATAAGCCTCAACAACCTCAGCGAGTCCTTCAATGCCTGCATCCTACCCGCCCGGGACAAACCTATTCTAAGTATGTTCGAGATCATTCGAAAGGGCATCATGGGTAGGATCGTAAAAAAATATGAAAAGATGGCTCAGTCGACCGAACGGTTGTGTCCAATGATCAGCAACCGCCTCGCCAAAGTACAACATGCCAGTAGAAATGGGAGTCCTCAGTTTGCAGGAGCTGCCCAGTTTGAGGTCAGCAACGGTACCGACATGTACTCTGTTGATTTGGAAAGGTGTACTTGTACATGTTACCGGTGGGAGTTGACCGACATCCCGTGTGTGCATGCAATCCCGTGCATTCACTTCATGAGGAGATCTCCTGAGGATTTTGTGCATTGGTGCTATCACCGGGAAACATACATGGTGATGTACTCCCACTTTCTCCGCCCCCTTAATGGACCAATCGAGTGGCTTCCTGTGACGAATCTTGATCCAATTATCCCACCGCCTTTTAAAAGGCTTCTAGGAAGGCTGCGCGTCCGTAGAATACGGGATGTGGACGAGGCCCCCAGCAGGACAGTGCTAAGCAGAAGACATTTGAACGTCACTTGTGGGCGATGTGGTAGTGTGGGGCACAATGCCCGCACGTGCGAAGGTGGAGGCCAGTCTAGTGCAGGGGCTGGCAGAGGCAACAGAGGGAGAGGCAGAGGCGGCAGAGGAAGGTCGGAGGACACCTTTATGGGGTTCAGAGTCCCCGAGACAGCTCCCATGACAATTACTTCCCTAGTCCCTGAGACAATTCCTTCTCGAGTGTCTGAGACAGTTCCTGATAGAGTTCATGAGACGCAGGTCCGTGCATTATCACGTTATGCTTTCAATTGTTATTTGACATATGCTCATTTCCTTTTCAATGTGATCTGCAAGAGTCTGATGCGGAAGGTCCTCCCACACAAACGTACACAAATGTGGACCTTAACCTGCCATGATACAATTGTTTTTTCTTTCGACAAATGTAGATGACAGTGAAATGGCACTGATGTAAAGTTGTGTTTTTCTGATATAAAAAGAAGTTTTGCAAATTCAAAGCTTTGTGTTAGTAAGTTAATGTTTTTTTTTCAATTCCAGGGGCGTTACAACTAATCAATTGACCTGACTTCATAATTTTTTAAAAATTTTGACATAATGTGCCTTGTTTCTTTACTCCCCCAAAACTACTCTCGTACATCCTGCACAAAAAAGAATCCCAAACAGTTCCAGTATCATCCAAATCATCCGCTAAATGTAAACTATACATAACATCCAAACAACATATCATTGAACTACACTACGCCTTCTTCTTCCTGGTCGGTTTCGGGCGCAAATCCGTGATCAGAAACGACAAGTGCGGGTCAAGAAATACTCTATCTGCTCGGGCGAACAACGGACCCTCATACTCAAAGGTTGGAGGTTCGTGCAGGTGGAATTGTTCCTTAATTTTGCATTTTCCTATCACCTCCATCCCCGCAGGGGTACACCGGAAGACGCCGAACGACCTGTAATGCAAAGGGAACAATTGGCGGTCAATTACGTGGAAAGCAATATTAAGAATGTACACAAGGGAAACTTCTTACCGCTGTTTGTCGGTGGGAGCTACGATAATGGATATTGATTCCGGCAGTAATTTCTGGTAAGCGTATTGCTAGTGCAGGTCAACGGACGACATAAAACAATCATGTTTCGGGTGTGTCTGCAATGTAAACAACGCATTATATGATATCAATAAACATTAACAACAAACTGGAGACGCGAGCTGAATACTTACGTGAATCCATCCTACGGTGAGTAGACCGTGTTCATGTTGATGTCTGAAAACATGTTCGTCTGCGCCGTCCACCGCATAGCACTGCATATAAGTTTGGATGAGTACTTAGATAAAAGCTTAAAAACTAGCACACAACGAAGGCCTCTCACAGTATCTGCCGTGCCCTTCTGATCCGGGAAGATGATCTCGCTGACGACGTACTCATTGTCGGTCAGCTTTCCCCCAAGAAGTGCGCATGTCTCTATGTTCCTTCGAAGATTACCCTGACAATAATCCTTGAACTTACTCATCAAATCATGAGCCTGCAACCAAAATGTCAAAAAAGGGTGAGCGTAAACATTAATGAACACACATATATATCGAAATGAAAGACATACCACGCGCACAGTTTTAAGGGGCGGCGGCTCGAGAGGCACGGCTGGAGGAATACGTTGGCTGCTTCCAACAGGGTTGCTGCCAATTAAAAACATGTCATTACATGAAACAAAATAAAGTAAAAAAGTGGAATTAGCGTTCAACGGAATGAACTTACAATCGGAATGTCGTATCAGGTGCGTCAGAGGAGGATGACGCGGATGCTAAATGGGGTGATCGCCTCTCACCTGGGTTCAGGGCTGCCACCATTTCACGATGCCACTCAGCAAATTGCATATGCCATTGTTGTGCTATGGCCCACCTATCTTCTGCGAGCTTGGCCGCTTCTTGTATTTGGACTTGTTGCATTTGCAGCTGCTCTTGCATTTTGTGCATTTGGGTCATGGACATATGATGGAGCTCCTCCATCCTGCTCATCCAAGCGAACGTCTCATCAGGCATCGAACTAAAATGAGATGCCTGAGGAGGAGGAGGTTGTTCATGAAACGGGACTGAATGCCTAGGCTCTGACTGGGGTGGATGTGTTGCTTCCTTCTTTGACTTGCGCATCCATTCCCCTCCAGTTTGGGTGATCCCCATTCGGTCCACTAATGAATTGTTGTAAATGTCATTGACCGACTCTTCAATTCTAGGTTCCGTCTCCGGGATGGGGACCCCTAACTGCTCAACGATACTCTGGATGAGCTAGTTGTACGGCAGTGACTTCGCCGAGTTGTTGAGCACCTCTTGCATGTGGCTCTCGATGATATATCCGATGTCCACCTTTTGTCCCGTGAACACCTTCTCTAGCATATAGAGATCCATGCTGGTAACAAGGTCTCGATGCCCATTCCGAGGCAAAATTGTGTACGTCATTATCAGGTGGATCAATCGGGCTAAGGCATTCAACTCCTTGCCCTTTGGCTTGCTGTACTCGGCAACCTCAGGATCCTGATGCAACAATCTAATCACCTCTAACCCACGTCCTTGTTTGACGAATGGTGGCGCCCGAGCCATATGATAATATTCATCGCTTGGCTCCTCCAACACACATCCAAGCATAATGTTGACATCATTGGCCGTGAACCTAACCTCATGTCCAAAAATATATGTATGCACCTCTAATGGTTGGGTGGAAATTCTCAAATTTGCATAAAATAATCGTATAACTCGCTCGCAATAACTGCCCCTCATCCGGCACAACCCGGCTAACCCAGCAGCCTCAAGCATACGATCAATTCTCATCCCTGCGAATGAGTCCAAATCTACTATCTTGGACACAATAATTGTACGGCGTTGTATATCTTCTACGTACCGTGCTTTGCAATTCCTGTTCCAATATAGTTTCGACCTTGAACCCACTTGAACGGGTTGGAACGGGTCGCTGGAGCATCCGGCTTCTCCTTCTTCAGGCTCAGCGGTTTCTTCCACCGCCGCCACTACATCGGCTTCGAACGCCGCAGTTTGAACGGGTTCAACTGCCTCCATCGTTGCCTTCCCACGCTTCAAGGTCAATTTCTTAGTCCGGGATTGCATTTTGATAGTTGAGAGTAATTCACCAACCTGCAATATAATAACCCACACAACATGTCTAAGTTAGCATAACAGTATTTCCTCATTGCGTCGCTTGGATAATAAAAAATGTAATGAAACTAAAACAAAATTCCAATTTCATTTCCGATAACAGATTATTACCCCAATACTTATCTCCAAAATAATTTCAAGCTATAACTATCGATTTACAAATTTAAACAAAAGTTTAACTTGAATATTTCTTGCATGGTATATATTTAGGTTTAGGTTTAGGTTTAGGTATATATTTTCTTTTTTTTTGGCGTCCAGGCCAAAAATTGCTTGCATGCCGCGGAAATGTGTGACCGGCGCCGAAGACCCTCATAGAGACTTCGAAGAAACGTAGCAAATCTACCTCAAATCAACAGTCCATTTCCATTATCACAGACAACTATGAGAAAATCATCAACAAATACACACAAATCTACCTCAAATCGTCGTCGGACGTAGCTCCTCTCCTCTCTTCGTCGCACGCAGCTCCTCTCCTAGTCGCACGCAGCTCCTCTCCTCGTCGCACTCCTCGTCGCACTCCTCGTCGCAAGTCTGTCGAGAGTTGCAGATTAGGGCTTGAAATTTGGGCGAAATTGATTTAAGTATATATATATATATATATATATATATATATTTTTTTTTTTTTATTTCAAAATCATTTTGGCCTGGACGCCGTACATGGTGGGGCCATCAGCTTTTTTTAACGGACAGCGATGATGCATTTGTCATTTTCACATACATTGGTGGTTAACTTGTTAGAAAACATACCACAGTGGTTGACTTGTCATTGACCGCAAACCACGATGGTTGATTTGTCATTTTCCCTAATTATTATTAAAACGCATCGTTTTGGGACGGCCAAAATCTTGCTTTAATTTAGTTCTATAATTTTAATTTCTTTTAATTTTATTGTTATCTATTACTATTATATATTATAGCATGTCCATGCCATAAAAATGTTTTAGTTGGCTCGATCGACCTCGAACTTAAATTCGACTGTTAAAAGGTGGATTTTTCTTTTTTTAGCTTCAAATTTAGATATAATCAATCAAATATCATGATTAAGTTAAAAAATAAAGTAAAATATTGATGTTGACCAGGCACGTTAAACATATTTAGGGGAGGGCAAATCGGTTCTTGATTTCGGTTCCGGACCTCTTGGAACCGACCGTTCAGTTCCCGATTTCAAGAATAAAGAACAAGAACCAGAACCGAGTTTGGTTCCGGTTCCCAACCTGCATTTCAAAACTTTTCTTCATCCAATTCATCTAAATAGACAGATCCAAACAAATCCAAACACAGTCAAAAATGAATGCAGCTCCACTAGAAAAAAAACAAATTCTGGGTACTCAAGAATATGTACAAGTAACCAACAATTCTAGGTAACAAAACGTTTCTCCATATTATTCTGGGCAACCTGCATAACAAAACTTTTCTCCATCCAATTCATCCAAATAGGCATATTCAAACACAACCTTAAATGAATGTAGCTCCGCTAGAAAAAAACAAATTCTGGGTATTCAAGAATCTGTACAAGTAACCAACAAGAATCTATACAAGTAATTGCAAATTCAAACCCTAAATCAGAAATCATACCTTAAATCAGAAATCGCAACCCCTAAATCGCAAACCCTAAATCGCCTCTCGGTTCCCGACTTGCAAGTTCGCAATCGGTTTGTCGTTCGCACATCAATCTCAGCCTCAGGTTCGCCGTTTGCACTTCAATCGTCGTTTGCTAGTTCGCCATTCACAGAAACTCTTCCCGCTCTCCAGGTAGTCGGTTCCAGTCTTCTTCTCGCTTTCCCTGCTCTATTTTGTTAACAGCAGTCGGTTCTCGGTTCTTGAATCATGAATCGGGAACCAAACCGCAATTATAATATAAAATCGAAAACCAAAATATTTTACATTTTAAGAACCACAAACTGGAACCGAATCGGAACCGCAGCTCAGTTTCGGTTCGGTTCTTAATTCTGGTCGGTTCTTGCCCACCCCTAAACATATTATATATTAAGTTAAATTTATTGGAAGAAAAATCGCAATTATGGATATTTTAATAAAATTAATAAATTATGAACATTAAATTGAAATTACCATTTAAAGTACAAATACCAAAAGTATAAAGTACACCCTCTATTAATTGTATTATATATATATAAGGGTGGGACCGACCTGGTCGGTTCTTGCCCACCCGTAAACGTATTATATATTAAGTTAAATTTATTGGAAGAAAAATCGCAATTATGGATATTTTAATAAAATTAATAAATTATGAACATCAAATTGAAATTACCATTTAAAGTACCAATACCAAAAGTATAATGTACACCCTCTATTAATTGTGTATTTTATATATATATATATATATAAGGGTGGGACCGACCGGTTTAGGACGGTTCAAACCCAATTAAAAAGGAACCAAACATATCCGATTTGTAATTTCTATAACGAAAACAAAAATGAGCTAGGTTCTATCTAAACTAAACTATAACCGTGCTCAGTTTTTCAACTTACTTTCATTTGATTTCTCGTGGTTTTGTTTGTAATTCTTCAAAAATTGCAAAATGAAGAATCTTAATCTAAACTTTTTTGTTTCAAAAATGAAATCGAGATCCAAACTAAGAACCTTGAATTCCCGGTTCAATTTTCCTAAATTTAAAACCAAATAAAAAGTTTTGGTTTGATTTGGTCAACTAGCTCGGACCAAAGTGGTCCCAACCCGACCATTTAATCTACAAATTAATTTGTCACATTAAACATAAAATCAATTATATTTTCGAAGCCTCCTCGAACATTCCAAAATTTTGAGAGTGAAATATAAAATAAGTTCTTGTCGTGACTGAAAATGATCTGGGTCAACCCTCTCCCGGTAACAATTTAGAAAGAATGACAATGATGTATGATGACAAATTATATCATGGCCATGCACATCATTCATCATAATGCATGCATGTGTATATCATGCTTACCACAATCTTTATAATTGTTATGATCCTCCTTTAGGGTTGGCATTATTATCAGCTAGTATCATCATTTTTATCGTTACAATTGTCATATTTGTTGGGGTGGCATTATAATATCAAAATCATAATTATTTTTAAATCGACAAAAACAATAAACTAGCTCGTATTTTACTTCTTGTAACATCCTCAGATAATTTTCCTCTGCTAAAATTATCGATAAATAATTGGACCAAATATACATAGTTTGTCTTCCACCTACCATGAGGATTAGAATTCAGATAAAACTCTAAATTTTTCAAGAACTTAAGTTTTATTAACGAGGTTATCTGAATTACGAACCAAAAGAGTCTAATGGCAATTTTGACTATCGAGTCGACTGTTCACAAAGTACAAAAGAAAAAAACACCTCAAAACACGAAAACGACCGAACCAAAAGTCGGTCGTTCAATTCCCTAATCTTATTATAATATTATATATATCGGCTCATTTTAAGTCGGTACCTCAGCTTGAAATACTGAGCGAACGTGAGTTGAAAGTATCATAAACAAATTGATCAATCTTCTTATAACAAGAAAACAGAAACATCAAATCTTACAAACGATTTGAGTTCCACCGCTTCGAGAAACATACATTAAAAATTACACCGTGACAAATGTCATCATATCCCGAGAATTTTGTTTCGCCAACTTTTTTAATAATAATTCCCGGACTCACCAATAATTTGTTGTTTTTGGGCAGGCATGATATGTTCCCAAACTCTTAAAAAAATGTTTGGATTGACCGAGAAGAAGAAGAACATGTTCAACACAGCATATCCAAAAATATAATAACAAGCAAATGCTTCACTTCCTCTCCCACGATCTTTCCACAAGCTCCTCCGCCATGTTTCCTCCTCTTCCACGCTCTCTCCACAAGCTTCTACTCCTCCTCTCTTGCATTCTCCCCTGCACATTATAATATATATATATATATATATATATATATATATATATATATATATATATATATATATATATATATATATATATAAACGTTTGCAAGATCCATGGCAGAGGACATGGTGATTATGGACTCAACATGGAGAGATTTAATCTTTTCGATCTATATATATTAAAATGAATAATGTCTCGTGTGCTTTTTTCAGCCATGTTTTTTAGTTTTTTTTTGTTTATAATTAATTATTGTTTTCTTAATTAAATCACGATCATTACTTTGAGCCAATAATCTTGATTCTATTGATAATATCAGTTTAATTAAATGGACTTTTATTAATAAAATATGGATAAAAACATTCTTTATTTAAGTGAAATTAACAAAATAACCATTAAACTATAAGATCAATGACAAGTCAACCACTAAACAATTTTCGCTAACAAATAAAATATTCGACTATGGAAAATAAACTACGCAAATATCGTCGTTAATAACGACCTTACTTTGAAAATGAAAGAGTAGAAAACTTCTTTCGAATATGTCTTTTCTCATGCGTTTTGAATACCTTGATTTGATTTTTGGTTGAATTTTTCAAAATACAAACTAAAGATTCTCACGTATTTCTGTTTAGAAAATCACCGATGAAGACAAACATTTTTCCTCTCAACAATTCCAGCATTCTATTATCATTTAATATAAATTTAAAATAATAATTTGAAGAAAGAACTAAAATTTGATAAATCGAAGCAAATGAACAATTATCAGCGATCAATCGAAACCTTTTCTTTTCTTCCTCGAGATTACTCTTTTCCAAAGACGTCAAATTACTTAGAAGAATTTACAGTTTGATTGGAAAGACGTCGTCTTTCCTCTGAGGAAAGTAATCTTTCTTGATTACTATTTCAATTACTCATTTTTCATAAAGGGAAGAAAACGTTATTTAACAGAAAATATGACAGCGATGTTTGCTCCGTTCATTTATCATAGTTGAATATTTTATTTTTTAAGGAAAATTATTTAGTGATTGAATTATCATTGATCTCATAGTTAAGTGATTCTTTTGTTAATTTTCCTATATTTAATATTAATGATAAAAATTAATTGATTTTAAAATCGTAATTAATTTTTTAAATTCATTAATAATTAAATTTAAATAAAAGTAAGCGTAACTTTGAAAAACGCCCCTTCATTAATTTAAAGTGTGACCTACTTCCATTTACGGCGCACGTGTTTTTTAAATTTTGAAATATTTATCAGTCCAATCAAATTAGAATAATTAGTACGAAGAGCTAAGTTATAATAAACAAAGACTAATAAATTAAACTGATGTTTACTATCTTAATTAAAATTACATTAAGAATTTAATTAAAGTTGAAGTTTGCGTGATCTTAATGCTTAATTTATTGTAGGGTTTTGATGACATGCGTGATTAGTGTAATTTGATTATAGAAGATTATCATTATTTGTTCTTGTTTCTCAAAATAAGATTGAGATTGTTGCAAACAATATACTCGAATTCGGACAATAATTAAATAACAAAAGATAATAATTAGCGAAAAAGTGATAATACATACAAAGACTGATACCTTTCGTCGGTTGAGTCTACCTAAATTTCAATGATTCAATGTCGAGTATACGCGCCTTGGACTCAGGTCAGCCTGATTTTTACCTCAACGCCGCACGACGCTAGTTATAAAATAACAAAAAACCACAACATGCGAGGTGACTGTCAAAGAAAACATAGATTTGGGTTCGACCTAGCCTTATCAAAAAAATATTATTATAATATTATTCACAGTCTTTTTCATATCTTAAAACTCGTATTTCAATTTCTTTTATTGGTATTATTCCATGTCATTCATTTAAGAAAATTTTCTCTTTATACTTTATAACTATTTAAATTTCAATTTCTTATCTATTTAAATTTTTCTACTATGTGTAAAAGTAGCATTTATCAACTATTTTTAGCTATGTAATTTTTGCTTTTTTTTTTTTTTTTGTTTCTAGTTTTTGACCATCTAATTACCGTCACAATTAATTTTGTATTAATTAATATTTTTGTACGATTGTAATGTGATGCACCATCTCGTGGTGCATCATAATGATAATATAAGAATCGGGATAATAAACCTATATTTTTTCCGTAAATTAGCACTAAAGTTTCTAGTCATGGTTTTGTCCTAACCCCATATAACTTTTTCTCTAATAATTTGTTACGAGATAGTGAATTCTTTTATTCCATCTGGGTAAAGTTCTTGTCTAAAATTTCTCTGTAAATTCACGTATTCTTATTTAATTTCATTAACCATTATTTTTTTGTATTTAGTTTCTTCACATTTGGTGAATAAAAGAAAAAGAGAAAAAAAGACCGAGATTGATTGCTTGGTTTTGATGTCACGCTTCATTAATATTAACGACATGTAGACACATAAAGAAACTCATAGGTTTCGACGCGTAGTTTATAATATTTTAACGACGCATTCTAGTGGCGAATACTAAAATCCTAATATTATAATTATTAGTATTAGATGACATGCATTTAACTGATTAAATGAATACTAAAATCCTACCACTAGAATGCGTCGTTAAAATATTATAAACTACGCGTCGAAACCTATGAGTTTCTTTATGTGTCTACATGTCGTTAATATTAATGAAGCGTGACATCAAAACCAAGCAATCAATCTCGGTCTTTTTTTCTCTTTTTCTTTTATTCACCAAATGTGAAGAAACTAAATACAAAAAAAAATGGTTAATGAAATTAAATAAGAATACGTGAATTTACAGAGAAATTTTAGACAAGAACTTTACCCAGATGTGAAATAATATTTATTGAAAGAACAAGAGTGATAGTTCATTTTGATCGAACTAGATATGATGTCACCAAGTATACTTTATATATATATTTCAATAAATATTATTTCACATGATCTTCTGTCGAGTTGTCCTTTTCGAGCCTCAAAAAACAATTTCTAGTTCAATATCGATGCAATTTTCGCACCAAGACGACAAAAATGTATTAGATGAAGCTAAAAATTATTAGAATTTAGTGTTAGCAAGGCTTAATATATGCCAAGCTACTAGGCCTAGAATTCAATTTTGGCCCCATTTGACTTCTTATGGGCCGATTAACTCACACAACGTAAATTATCGTTATATATTAATTTTTATTTAATTCTCTATTTTCAAAATTTAAGATGTTTTTAAAAAAATCTTTTATTCTATAATATCAATGTAGCATCTAGTCTAGTTTTATTCTATAGTCTCACAATGTACTGTTAATTTATTATACAATAATTATGATAAATTATAAATAATTAAAATAATATAAGAAAAATATTATTCTGTCGTGCTAAATTTGTGACATTTAATACGATTGACATAACATTAATAAATATATTAACACACTTTTTTTTATTGTTTTTTTTTTCTCTAAGGTGATCTACACCACATATCCTTCCATTAGGGTTTTTCATAATTGATGACTCTCAACGCCATAATTCTTTGATATTTAACGTAGATCCAGATGATTAACAGAATAAGCAATAAACATACTCCAAGCTTCTTGCTCCTAGACATATTTGTGCTTATTCGTTTGCGGTGTTCTGTACATAAATGCGTGAGTTATACAGAGTATTAAGTACATTATAGACCACTTTAAATGTTCATTTTCAAGAGAGATAATCAACTCTATTCTATGCTTAAAGATGAAATAGTGTTGAAACTTAAAGACGAAAAACAAATAAGTCCATAAACTTGTATTTTAGGCAAATAATCTCTAGGCTTATGGGCATCAGTAATTAAATCATATTTTGTCACATGATCTTCTATTCTATGTAATATTAAAAAAATATAACTTATAATATAATGACTTTGACAATTTGAGCAATTTATAGAGACAAATAAATTAGAAAACTCAACATCTAAATTTGTAAAATCGTCAAAACTATTATATCAATAGCTATTCTCTTTGAAAATAGCTTAACAAAGAAAATCACGTGGCAAAAAAATATAATTTCTTTTCTATAATTCTTTGTTAATATAAAACGTTTCTTAATACTAAACAATGTTGATATGGTCCATGAACCTATAAAGAGCATGGATTCACTAAAACACAATGAATGATTTATGACAAGAGCAAAGACAAAGAAAATGTCTAAGAATTTACAAACTTTAATCAAAGAAATTGATGTGAAAGACATTATTAATAAAGAACAAAAACCCATGAATGTCTTAAATATTAAGAGAGAGTCCATGGTGGCCCAAGAAGGCAAGAGAAGCAAAACAATATTGTTAAATTTGAAGAATGACCCAAGCAGCCCATCGAGAAACCCAGCCAGCGCCGCAAAAGGAACAGTGCGCGCACCGACGTATGTACAGTGCGCGCCCCAACATATGTACAGTGCGCGCATCGACCAGTCGGCACCAACCCACGCACGCACCGCCGACCAGATTCGCCTCCCGAGTGCCACATCAACATTTCTTCACCTAACTTTAAATTTTATCAATTCTTTTGTATATTTTATATAATTTTAACATGTTTCAATGTCCTCTTGAGTTGCCTATAAATAGATGGGCAAGTCTTCAATGTAAATCATAACTTACAACTTGAAATTGGAGAGCATTTTACATTCTCTTATTGAGTTCTCTTTGGAGGACTTGATCTTCTTCAATTGATTGCTTGAAGAAATCAAACTTGATAGCTTTGGTTTAACCGATAAGTTTGGTTTGGATCAAACTCCTTTCTTTGATAGTTTCGGTTCTTATCTCTTCATAGATAACGGGTCGAACTCCTATTTCATTTGAATCTCCAAGACGTCTTGTGAACATTCCCCATTGTTGTTGGGTTTTGGATCTCTCATATCTGGTGATTCGCATCAAACGTCGTCTCTCAACATTAATGAAAATTTCTGAATATCCAACAAGACAGTCCCTCAATGTCCCCTAGTTGTCACATTTTGGCTCAATATTTTTTTGATGAAAAATATTACTGCAAAATTTGCATCAGTTTTTTTTTTTTTATAATTTGAGAATTTAATTGTTTGTAAACTTTCTTTAAAGGGAAAATGACAAATCAACCATCGTGGTTTTAGGTCAATGACAAGTCAACCATTGTGGTTTAAGTCTTAACAAGTTAACCACTAATGTATGAGAAAATGACAAATTTAACATCGCAGTGGCGTTCGCCGTTAAAAATTAGTTAGGACGCCACAGACACTGCAGCGGTGTCGTGTATTGCAAAGGAAAACACAAAGTTTTGTCTGGACACCGCAGGGGTGTCGTGAGGACGCTCCTGCGGTGTCCCGGGACGGCCCTGCGGTGTCCTCACAACACCCCTGCGGTCTCCTTAAAAATCAATGTTTTTATTAGATTTTCGACCTCTTCAACTTCAAACGACCATAACTTTCGCTACGAGTGTCGAAATTGGACGCAAAAGGTATCAAATCGAAACTCTCTCAGAGATCTACATTCATCATATGGTTTACCCCATGACCCCCTGTTTCGACCTCTAAATCCATCGTCTAAGCCGTCAAATATGCAATTTAACATGTTTAATCCTAAATTATGTAAGACGCCGCGACAGCGTCCCAGGAAACCCCGACGGCGTCCCGACTACGTTTTAACGGCAAACGTAACTGCGATGATTGATTTGTCATTTATACCTACGATGGTTAATTCATCATTGACTTAAAACTACGATGGTTAATTTGTCATTTTCCCTTCTTTAAAATTTGGGCCTAAAAAAAGATTTTTTAAGGGAGATTAGGCAACTGGCAAGTAGAGAATGTTCGCTCAATCAAAACAATATAAGAAAGACAATATAATAGAATAGATTTTCATCTCACACAGCTCCGCACATCAATTCTTCCATTAGCATTTTTTGGGTTGAATCAAAATGAAATACAATTTTTCTGAAGGTAACTGTCTCGGTTTCGTGTAGAAATTTATACCCTTTAACGTTTGGAAGAGACTCGTCCTTGTGAGAAAGAAAAGAGTTGGTTTAATGTCGGTAAGTTGCTCTGAATTTGCCGCCCCAAACCGAATTTTCCCCGTTTTGGAATTTTGAAGGAGAATTGGGCAAAAGTCAATCCTGCCCATTACGTAAATCGGAAGCGAAGATCACGTCGTAGCGGCCGAAGGAAGGATTTGCAGAGATGAATATGAATATCCAGTCTCTGACCACCAAATGGATCGCTACGGTGGCGAGCATATGGATCCAGTGCTCCGTCGGTTCATCCTACACCTTTAGCATCTACTCCTCCGCTCTCAAATCCACCCAGAATTATGACCAATCCACTCTCGACACCGTTTCCGTCTTCAAGGATATTGGGGCGAACGCCGGAATTCTCTCGGGTCTGCTTTACTCCGCTGTTACGCCCAGTAATTGCCGTTCTCCATCGAGATTCCTCAGTGGGCCGTGGGTGGTCCTGGTGGCGGGGTCGGTCCAGTGCTTCGCCGGCTACTTTTTTATGTGGGCTGCAGTCTCTGGGATGATTCAGAGGCCTCCGGTGCCGGTTATGTGCTTGTTCATGTTTTTAGCGGCGCATGCCCAAACCTTTTTCAATACTGCCAATGTGGTTACTGGCCTTTACAATTTTGGTCAGTATGGTGGAACCATTGTGGGCATAATGAAGGTAACTTTCCTGGCTTTTCCCAGTTTCTTTTCATCTTTTGATCATTTGTTGCCTTGTGAATTCCGAGTTTTGTACTCTCCAGAAATTGGATTTGACATCTTTATTTTATGTGCAATGTTTGGCTATATTGGTTATGGCTTGTGTTTTGTTCCAAAAACAAAGATGCGTGGGGGGTTTTTTAAATAGTTGATAACGTGACATTGTTTAGATAGGCTTATCATGTGAATTTTAATCTTGATATTGCTGATGCAACTAAATTTGATAATGGAAGAGGAATGAGTAAATGGGTGGTGAATGATTTTGCAAATCTCCTAGTCTGCCTATCTCAATTCTCCTTCTTGTCCCTTCTTTCTTCTCCCTTCCTATTCTCCCAATCTTGTTCTTAGTTGTTATCTAGTGCAAACTCTGTTAAAAAGATTACTATTCAATTAGAAGTTTGTTCTTTTGATTCTATTTTCTGGTTTGGAAGTGAATTCATTGCTTTGAACACCTACTATCATCCATGATCATAACAAGTAATTTCACGTTTTTTTTTTTTGTGTTAGTATTTGAAACGCCAGATTAGATGTCTCTTGGTAGTGAGAAAAGAGGAAAGACGAATTGACACCTGGTTGTTTTCTTCATTTTTGTAGTTTACTCAACACTTTTCTCCTTTTTGACAGGGGTTTCTTGGTCTTAGTGGAGCAATCCTCATTCAATTGTATAATACTGCATGCAAAGGAGAACCGAGCACTTATCTTCTTATGCTCGCTTTGTTGCCTCCGTGTCTCTCTCTCTCTCTCATGTGTCTGGTGAGAATTGACAAATCAAATAGTGTTAATGAGAAGAAGCACTTAAATGGTTTTTCTGCTAATGCCTTAATCATTGCTGCCTATCTCATGGTGATAATAATATTGCGAAACATCATTACGTTCCCATTTTGGGCAAATATTTTGACGTTCATCATTCTCTTGGGCCTACTTGCTTTACCTCTTGGAATTGGAATCAATGCTCGGAAGGAAGAGTTAAACAGATCTTTACTTTCATTATCCAGCAATCAAAATCCTCTGATGGACAGCTTGGAGCCAATGCCATCCTCCAAGTTTCCTAATGTTGAGAGTTCCGTAAAATATCACGAGCTGCCTTCTGATGAGGGTGAAATGGATAGTATGAGTAACAAAATGCCTACCGATGAAGAGGGTATGAATATCTTGCAAGCTATACGTTCGGCAAATTTTTGGCTATTGTCTCTTGCCATGGTGTGCGGAATGGGGTCTGGTCTGGCAACAATAAACAACATGAGCCAAATCGGCCAATCTCTTGGTTACAGCACAGTAGAAATTGATACTTTTGTTTCCTTGTGGAGTATATGGAATTTTCTAGGACGTTTCGGGGCTGGTTTTCTGTCAGATTATCTTTTGCATACTGCAGGCTGGGCTAGGCCATTGTTAATGGCGATTACTTTAGCCACTATGAGTGTTGGACACATAATTATCGCATCTGGAATTTCAGGAACTTTATACGTTGGTTCGGTACTCGTGGGAATTTGCTATGGTTCGCAGTGGTCTCTAATGCCCACCATTACCTCAGAGATATTTGGGATGGAGCATATGGGCACCATTTTCAACACCATAGCTGTGGCAAGCCCTATTGGATCGTATATCTTTTCCGTAAGAGTGATTGGGTATATTTACGACAAAGAAGCTTCTGGAACAGATAATAATTGCTCGGGTACTCACTGCTTTATGCTGTCTTTTATTGTCATGGCGTCTGTTGCTCTGTGTGGGTGTTTTGTTGCCATTGCTCTGTTCTATCGGACTAGGCGGTTGTATCAGCTGATTGTGCTTAAAAGATTGAGGAAATCTCCCAGACAATGAGGTACTACCCTACCTACCAACTTTGTTTAGATTAGTATTGGCTGAGGCTGAATCCTTTATGTATAATTGTTTCATCTTCTGTGCTTTGTTGTTCAATATTTATTTTTGCCCAATGGTTGGCTTATTTATCGTAAGATTTGGGTAGCTCGAGAAGACTTGTAGTGAGGAGTGAAGAAAGATATTGAGTCGACCACATTTGATTGATTTCAACGTCGAAAACTATGATGTGCACAATTAGAGTTCCTCACAAATTACAATTCACCCATCCATGACTGCTCGTCATCCCTATTTGTGTGACTCCATGCATGTGTTGAGATTTAAATAACAAGGGAAGAAGGTTCGGGAATCGCATAGCAGGAGGAAATATGGCCCATGCGTTGGCTGATGGTTTGGAAAATTAAGACAGCTGAAGTTAGTTATTGTAGTGGGGAGAGGGGAGTGTTGTTCTTGTTCGGGAGAGGTTGAGGAGCCATACATGAGATATGCAGTGAGGGAAAGAGATGATCATTGGTCATTTTCAGCATTGGAGAGTACAGAGATAGGAGTATAGGTAATTTTCCATTCTCATGTTTCTCCAAATTTGCGGTTAGTTTATTTAAGGTAATTTTGAGTCTTAACATTGTTGTTGTTCTTTGCGGGCTCATTACGCATCAACATCCTGCCTTTTGTGCATAGCCGCCTTCCCCAACTCGATATGTCCACTTCGCTCAATCGGGATGGTTGGTGAGATTATAATTGTAAAGATCATATTAGGCATAACTCATATAATGAAAACTGATTGCATAGGTTGAGCTTCTTAGATGATCATGTTCTTAGTTTCTACCCATTGTCATTATTTGTATTAAACTATTCGCGTTAATCAAATTCACGGTTTATCAATCACGCAGTACTTCCCTCTCGCTTGTTGATTACATAAATGATGAGATGTCGGAATAGATCATCCAGTCGACCGAAAAACATGCACAACCTTAGAGAGGAAAGACAAACACCCGAACCCATTTCCTTGATCATCACTTCACCTTAGACGTTGTTTCGATTTTCGAGGACATTGCCGGCTATTTTAAGATGCCACCGCTCGGTCTTGGTGCTCGTCCTGTTGTTCTTCCTATCTTGATTTGAGAGAATATGTTTTTTCCATATCTTGTATTATTATTCTTAATTAAACATCCATCCTACCAGAATTTGGACGGAAAAAATTTGGAGACTAAAAACTAAGTTTGTAATTAGCCCGGACTTCAGTTGAAGCCCGAAAAAATATAAGTCATTGGTAATTGATGATGAACATTAGTTGAATGTTCTAATTTTGAATGATCCACGTTAATAAAAGAGCAATACTGCATCTACTTTATAATGTCACGTATTGATATGACTTTATAAATTTATAATTATTTTATTAATAAATATGCGTTACATTCTAATATAGCACTAAATTACTAAAATTTAAGCGTGCACAAATAAATCAAAATCACTCTTAAAATAAATTGAAAATAATATTATGTTTATTTTTAATTTTACCAATTAATTTTTATTAATGATTGTTTTACTAGAATCACATTGGATTTGGTCTGGGCCCAACTTTGGATTAGTAATGGCGTCTATTATCCAAAACGACATATCGAATTCCTTTTTTCGTGTTTGGCTGGTAAAAAGACGACATATTTCATCGTCTTAGAGGGGTCAGGGGAGAGAGCCGAGAGGAGGGAGAGTATGATCGATATCGACTTTGTATGTAGCCTGAGCTGGTTTCAGATTTGAATTCCATCTTCAGTGATACGAAAAGGAAGAAGAAGAAGGAAAACAACAACAAGGGGCTCGAGAAGAAAAGGGAAAGAGAAGGGCTAGAATGAAGACGACGAAAGGAGGCAAAGTGATGAACCCTACGGATGCATACCGTAAGGAGCTTCGAAAAAAGGAACTCAAAAGGGTAACCTCAATTCGCTCAAAAATTTTTTTTTCGTTAATTTACTCTCCCACTCGATCCTTAAATTGTCTATCGACATTTATTGAGACGCAATTCACTTCAGTTTTCTTGCTGACTCCTTGCATTATTGTTTGAATTTCTAGATGCATAACAATTATCTTGACAATAAAATGGAAAATTTTCAATGTCTCTGTCCAATTGTGGTCCCTTCTGATTCAGGAAAGTGATAAGTTTATACTATAATCACAATGCTTTTACAGTCTATTAATCATCTGGATATGTCCTTCTGGTGTTATTTGATGATTTCGATATTTTTTCGCTCTTTTGTTAAAGCATTAAGTGACCTGAGAGGATTAACTAGTCTTCTGTGCCATATACAGAATAAGAAAGAAAGGAAGAAGGTGAGAGAGGTGGGAATTCTGAAGAAAGATCCGGAGTCTCTAAAGGACCAGATTCAGAAATTGGAAATAATGAGTAAGTCAGCAATCCAGATTTATATTTGATAGTTTCATTAAATTTTTTTTTTTGGAGAGTCTTCTAGGCAAAATTCATCTCTAGACTGTAGTCTCATCATATATTTTCCTTCTCATTTGAGTGATTTAACTACTATATATTATGTCTTGCACTTAACTTTGTTGAGTGAAGGTAACATATTATGCTTTCCAAGTCTTGAATAGCTACAGCTGAAATGGTTTTTATGACTCAGTAGTATCTGTATCTCTTATAATTTCTTGCAGAGGCTGATGGTGCTCTAGATAAAGCAAGAAAACACAAGAAAAGACAGTTGGAAGACACACTTAATCTTGTGATGAAGAAGAGGAAGGTAAATACCCTATTTGAGAATGACTACAATAGGCTGAAAGATTTGATCAACTGACTTGTTTGCTCTCTTGTAATTGAGTCTCACGTCTTTTAGTTCCACAAATTAAGTCCTCTGCTGTTGACTAAATGCTTTACTCGTTGTTTTTTAATTTAGTGGCAATGATGTATTTGACCACTCTGTTGTTCACCTTCTTGAGCTCAGGAATATGAAGACAAAATGCGGGAAAAGGGTGAGGGTCCTGTAATGTTCAGGTAGAAGAGGCTACTTCTTACTGATCTTTGCACTTTGTGATAACTAATTAAAGATTGTCAAATAGTTTTGGTTGATTTGATTATAACATATAGTTCATCTTTTGCTTAGCCATCTGGGACCTCCTCGAAGAAGGACGGGTACAGAAGAAGAAGAGCTAGGCAAGCACCCAGACCCTGAAGTAAGAATCAAATATATTGACGGTTGTTTTTAGCCTGCTATTTTTCACATGATCATATATACTATTTGTTGTGGTTCTCCAGGACTCTGTTTACTATCATCCTACCTTGAACCCCACTGGAGCACCTCCACCTGGGAAGCCTCCCATGTTTAAATCATCAATTGGTTTGTTATTTGACATTGTATGTAGCTTCGTTGAAGTTTTAATATGTGTATTTCATTCTTTCTGATTTTTTATTTTATTTTAGCTGCAGGACCTAGAATTCCCTCATCTGCTGCTTCATCAAGTGACGGTGCATCATCCTCAAAAACAGATTCAGAGGATATTGCTCTTGTTGTACCTCCTCCTCCACCCCCACCACCACTACCTCCATTGTCAGGTTCTTCTGACATGGATTCTAGTGACGGCCCTGTTATGACTGCATTGCCGCCTTTACCTCCTCCACCTCCATTGCCGCCAAATCCTACTACAGGAAACTCAGGTGTGCCAATTCCTCCACCACCGTTGCCGCCACCACCTCCTGGTGTCCCACACAAGGAACAAGTAACTAACCACCCTCCGCTTCCCCCACCTCCACCCTTGCAACAGTCTATACTGTCCCTGCCACCACACAACACTAGTTTGCCAGAAATAGATAGAACCCAACCTATGATATCAGATGATCCTACGTCCAAAGAACAACCCAAGGTATAATCTTATCCATTTACCTTATGTTAGGAATTGAATAATAGGTTGAATAAAATGAAGGCACGAGACCAAAAGAGGGAGAAGAAAGAAGGTTAAATTGTTTAAGGTAGACTGACATAAGATGTAGACTCATTAATTTGGGTTGAAAACACGAAGTTACATATAGTTCCAGTTATTCAAATTTTTTGAAACTAATGTAGTTGGTAAGCTTATATGCTTGTTGTTCTCTTTCATGTAGGCGCCTGCTATGCTACCTCCACCACCTCCTTCACTTGGGATGTATCCAAAGTTGGCAAATAATCACTCTGAAGGTCTGCCATCGGGCCCTGACAATCCATCAGCAATTAAGGATGGTCCTCAGATGCTTCCCCCACCACCTCCACCTCCTCCAAGACAACCACCCACAGCTCCTGGACTGTCCCTGATCCCAACTTTGCAGCCTGATGTTCTTCCCCCTGGAATATCACGGCTTCACCTACCTCCACCCCCACCTCCGTCAGATATGCAACCACCATTACCTGATATGTCACTACCTAACCGACCAGGAATGATGCCCCCTCTAATACCGAGGTTCCCATATGGTCCTCCCCTTGGACATATGCCAATGATGGCACCGCCACTTCCACCTGGTCCTCCGCCCACCTTATTAGATGATGATTATGCTGCAACTAAGCCACCTGTCCCACAGAAGCCGTCATATGTAAAATCTGCTGCATCAACTGTTGTTAGGAGGCCATTAGCTCAGCACACTCCGGAACTTACTGCAATGGTAAGTTCAAAAGCCATGGTTTCTATAGTTTCCGGACTTTATTTACCAAAATTAGTTAGATATGACGTTTCTACTGCTTATATTCATGTTTCTGCCATTGGAGTTACTTAGAATTTTCTTTCTCCCGGATTTAGGTTCCTGCCTCAGTACGAGTAAGAAGAGAGACTGTGGTCACAAAATCAAAACCAAAATCATCGACTTTGATCCCCCTAGTATCAAATCAACCCAGAGTAGCCACTATCGTAAAGTCAGAATCAATCAGCTCAACACCAGTGCCAAAGCCACAGAGTATTGATGACTCGTACATGGCATTCTTAGAGGACATGAAGGCCCTAGGAGCTCTTGATCGTTGATATATTCAATTTGATGTTCAATTAAGCAATGAAGGAAACAAGAGGGGAGGATATTTATGTGGAAGTGGGGAATGTGAGCTGAGATTGTGAAAGTTGACCACATCTCTTTTGGTGTTAGTCTTTCCTGTATGATCTGGCCGTTTTCGCCCGCATTAGAAACTTGTCTCGACACTTACTATTTTCTCCATCTTGTCATCCATATCTTAGGACATTGCAGTTGCAGGTACTGCTGAATTGAATTGTCCTCATTTTTTAGAAAATTTGCTCTTAACTTTTCTTATTTGGGTTTCTTGGTTTACCACTGATGGAGGAAGAAGATGACAGAAGATTCTGTTTTTGGTGACGATGCTATCAAGTGGAAACCAGTTTCACTGATTGGTTCAAGTTGTAGTGAAGCTAAAACCTAACAGGAATAGTTTGAGCTACATGAATCTTTTTGTTTTTTGGATTGAAGTGGGAAGAACGACATGTCGTCTTGGAATCTCGCAAGGCATGCATTTTTCTTGATCGTTGAAATCATAATTATTATTTTATTAACTTCTAAACTTGGTAGGGAAAGTCTTGTGGATCTGGCCTCAAAAAATCTCAACTCACAGTCTAACCTGAGTTTACTCATAGATTAGGAGTCAAATGAGAGATTTAATCGAGCTAAATGAGTCAAATCTAACGTAAGTCTCTAACTTGTTTAAGCTTGAGTTCTTGAGCCTAAATCTCATAGTCTCGACCAGACTCAATTGCAAGCTTATGGGATTAACATCTCTAATTGGATATTATAATTAAATGCATAATTGAGTTTAAGTCAAAACTATATTATTGTAAGTGATAAATTGAGACCTCATCCAATAACTAAAACGGATACTTCTCGCAATTTGTAATTATTGACGTATAGCATTGAATATTCAAATTGACCAAATTAACCCGAGGCTAAAATAGTAAAATACGTATATCAATGCCCATTGCCAATTGCCAATTGCCAAATGCCACGGTCCGGTGAGACTCTCCCCTCTCCGTCTCCCTCTCGCCCTCTCTCTGTTTTTCCCCCCCTTTCCCTTCTCTCTCTACTTTCTCTCCGATTTCAGTCTCTCTCTACTGTACCCAGATTTCCCTTTGCTCAGGAAGAAGGGAAAATCTGATCTTTGTGACTGATGGGTTGGACCTTTGGTCCTCCATCACCTCCTCATCCTCTTCCTCCTTCTTCTTCGTTTTCTCTGTTTATCAGTCTGAACGAAATTACTGTTTTTTCTCTCTTCAATGCAAATTTGCCCAACCCCCGATCCCCAACGTATTATTCACTATAGCTAATCTAAACCCTATTGATCTGTCCGACCATGTCGCAATTATCTTCTCCTCCTCCGATCTCCGACGACCACCTATCCTCCCCTGAACCACTACGAGATAACCACAGTCCCAATGATTCTGCCACCTTTCAAAACGAAAGCGCCACAGCCACAACCCCTAGTAAACCCTCCTTTCCAACGAGGACTAACCGTCCATCCCGTGCCTGTACTATTCGAGCTGCTGAGAGGCTCTTGGCGGCTCAGTCTGTGGTCGAACGGAAACCAAAGGCAAAAAAGGAGCAGCGGAGTGACCAGAATGAGGAGACGCCGCTGCATCTGCAACAGCAACAATGCAGCAAGATAGTGACACAGCTGGTGGAGCCGCCTCCACCTTCGCAATTGCCGAGGTGGAACCTCCGGTCAATGTGGGAATTGTCTTCTGTACTTAATTTTTTGAATGTGAGTTTCTGAGTTTTGATATTTTGTTGTCAAGTTGTAAATTGTGTGAGTCTAAGGCAGCTTCTTTTTTCTCCCTTACAGGTTTTTAGGCCACTGTTGAATATAAATGTTGAGTTTTCGGCAGAAGAGTTTGAGTCTGCATTGATTTCACCGAACGACACTTTGAGTGATGTTCATATTCCATTGTTGAAGGTTGGTGCTTTGATTGACCTATGAAGCTGCATTGATGGTTTATATTATTTAAAATATGGTCCCTCCTCCTCTCGTCCTATTGGCTTTTGTTTTTGTTTTACTTTTTTTTAAGATGTTTTACTTCTTTGATGAAATTTTGTCTTTATTTTCTTTCAAGATATTTCAAATATTATCAAATAAAGGTTTTATTTGGCCATGGTTGGAGTGGGGTACAAGTTATAAGGAAGACATTAGCATGCCCATAAATTCAACCAGCAGAGGGATAATGTTGAATGTTTATTCGCTAAATGTGATGAAGCTTGTCAATTGTAAATGAAATTATACAGTGATTTCTTCTAGAAAAATGACTCAAGGTTTTGAATTGATTCTAGATATAACTTGTCATTGATCTTTGATTTTTTGTTTGTGGACATTTTCCACGAATATCCCTTGAAATGAAAACAGGTATGAATTTTGTTTAACTATTCTTTTATGCATTATGCTTGTATTTCTTTACAGGTGCTCTGTGACTAAAACACAAGAGTTATGTCCTAACAATAGTTATGTCCTTGTTCTCAAAGACATTGGGAACAACTATGATATTAATTGGCACCCTATGGTGGATTCCTTCTTCTCAATCCTTTTTTTCTTTATTGGTAAAGAGGAATATATCGATTTAAAAAATGTGTAAAGAAGGGGAGAGAACTAAAACACTCAACTCCAACAAAACTAAACACTCTCCCTCATCCTAAAAGTGTATTACAAAAGTCTCTCCTAAGCTCATCTAAGTTAATTCTCTCATCATCAAAATCATTCTATTCCTTCTAAATCCTTTTCTGGAAAATCTTAGTATAAGGCATTGAGGGCCTTTACGTCTCTAAATTTTTTTAATAGTGAAGAAGGGGATAAAACAGTCAAAGGCTTAATTGGGAGATACTTTGCTTCTGTGGGAGATACAATGAGAGCAACCCAACCTGAAAATTTGCGTAGGTGGGGCTCACCACATGTGAATTGGTGTTTCTTGTGGGAAAGGGCAGGGATTTATGTCCCTTCTTTTGCTTCATCGCCACTTTGGTTATGTTTTCTGTTGTAGATTCTAGAGTTTTTTTGGTCTTTGGAATGTGCCTCTGTCTACTAGTCGTTTCTTGTTTAGAGAGTGTCATAGGATCTTTTGCGGTCTAGCTGCTTACTCTTTTTTTGCTTTCATTCTTTTTGGTGCTATGTCATAGGCTGTGGAGTTTTTGTGGTCTTTGCATAGTGACGAGTGTTTTTAGAATTTTCTTGTTTTGAGATTTTTGTGTGGAATGTTGAATTTCTGCAATCACATTTGTGTGCTATGAACTAAAAATGGGTTACTTTTCATTCTTCTGCTTTTCTATACCTTCTCCTTGCCTTTTGAAATTAATCTTGATTTTACTGCCTACCAATGTTGAAAGAAAAAAAAATCTGTTGATTTTGGTGGATGCCTTTGTTCTAGTTGCATTTTTTTAGACACGTTGAGTTTTTTTCCTAATCTCATGATAGGGTTTGAATTGTCTGTGACTTGAAAGGAGGAGAAGTTTATAAGTACTCTAGTATTAGTTTTATCTCTCTCTTTTCTTTTATTGTGCATATAATAATCAATAGTATAACAAATATGTCAATTTCTCTATAGGCAATTCCTCCTGTTACGAGATTGGCACTTACACGGGAAACCTGGGTGACTGTCTTATGCAGAAAATTGAGGGACTGGTGGCATTGGGTAACTGGATCATCCTTCTCATTTAACTGATTTTGTACAATATTCAGGTTTCAAATGCTTCAATTTTGTCTGTGCATGAATTAAGCACTCAGTGTCTCATTACAGGTAGCAGATGGAGATCTACCCCTTGTTGCTTCACATGGGTGAATACTCTTTCTTTCCAACTTCCATACATCAGATACTTTTTTCCCCTAATTTACTCAATCTGTGGATTTGTTAGGGCTGAGGTTGAAGTGTATAGAAGTCTTGATCCTGGGGTTCGTGTGGTCATCTTGAAAGCACTCTGTGACATTCGTGTTGAGGTATTGTATACCATACAAGCTATGTTTTATGCTTATCTTCATTCTAATTGTGCTAAGGATGACAAATGTTTCATGAGAAGTTGATAGATTGCTAACCCGGAAAAGTCTGCCTTATTATATTAATTTTCTCTCATCAAATAACTGCATGAGTTTCTGGTTTTATGTATTGCTTCACTCAAATGATCCCAAAAGATGAAAGCCTAATGTATCTTCGGTGCCCTTTAATTATTTGAAAATCACATATTTGGTAGCTGTCATACATATCCTTACACAAATATCTTGTTATATGTATTTTTTAAGGTTTACTATAATTTTTTATGTATTATAGACGTGGGAACACTCAACAGTGATGTCTTTTTTTCCTCATTTGCAAAGTTTCCTCTTGTTAACTTATGAAAGCCAATAACTATTTAGTTCAATGTTACTTATAAACTTTGTTGGGAATTTTTTTCCTTAAAAAGCTGGATAAACTTGTACTGTATTTATCTTTTCAATGAAAAATTGCTATAAATGGGATCGCCATTGTTTTTATGGGATTATTCTATTTTTTCTGTCAGATGTTGAACGATTAAATCTTAGTGATTTTTTGTAGCGAGAAGATATTCGGAACTATATTGACAACTCACTCAAGCATGGTGTCCAACTCTCGGCATTTCGGAAAGAGCGTATTGGGGGTGATTCCCATGGAATTTTTTACTGGTACTGTATTTAAGTTTAATAGTTGTTTCTATGATAGCGTTGCCTTTGTGGTGTAGCATGTGCATCATTTATAACCAGTTGGATGAAGTGATCAAAATTGTGTGAGTTGTTACAGGTATGAAGAGGATTCCTTAGTTGGCCATCGATTATATCGCGAGATTAGGAAAGTTGAGATGAAAAAAACAAAGGCAAGAGGTTCACAAATCCTTCCTAGTTCAACATACCAATGGGAAACCGTTGCAACAAGTTTTGATGAATTCCAAGATGTATCTGTAAGTCTTTAAAGAAAAGGTTTTCTGTTCTAAACTAGAAAAACTTCTGACTGGTTTCTTCCTGTTAATAAGATCTGTTGAGTTTTTTTTTTCCTGAGGAAAAGGTAAGAAGTCTAATTCTCGTAAGTTATTAACTCATTTTCTATAGTGCTCTAAAAGTCAAGTTTATATCTTAATTTCATTTTTCCCTTGTATGAAAAACCTCCCCTATCTTTAAAACAGCAGATTAACACGCTGGAGTTTGGTAATGTTTGGTCTACAAGAAACATAGCATTTTGGGTATATCTCAAGAACAATGCATTTTTAAAATGTATGATTTTAAACATTTTGAGCATTCACACTGTGATATGATAGGTTTTATTCTCATTGGTCAAAAAACTGTGCTCATATGCCAGTAAAGGAAGAGTGTTGGGCATTAGTTCGTGTTGGGGTGTATTGTCATCCCATATTATTTCATTGCATGGTTGACGTGCACATTCTGGGTATGAATTTTTGGAATGTTTGGTAAAGTCTCGTAAGTTTGTTGGCTACCAACTTTCACACTTGTTTATTTAACCATCTTAGTTTTCTTTCTACTCCTGGGAGAACTCTAAAGTAGGAGTTATCCATTCGAAGCTGAGGGGTGTTGGTTTCCTTAGCAGATAAAGGAAGTAATTAGAGTTTGCCTGTTCCTTTATAGTTTTTTCGTCATGCATATCTTTAAAGGCATTATGATTTATTGCTGATAGAGCTTTGGTGGAGTTAAAACTTAAAAGACTTGAAGAATAGTGGCAAATAGAGTAAACTATTGTAGGAAAGTTAAATGTTTCATCCGTGTCTTTAAAGACTCTTAATGGTCAAAAACACTATCTTTATTTTCAAGGTTCGGTTGACAAAGTTGTTTTCTCCATTAGCACTCCTCAAATGACCATTCAATATTTTATTTGAAATTTTCAAATTGGTGGATAAACTTAAAACCCTTAAGGCAATCGTTGCAGTTTCTTTCGTGGTTAGAGAGCTTTTGGCATCTATCCAATCACTTTTTATAAGTAATTTTCATTTATAATACATTTTGAGCACTAGGTGGTCTACTTTAGCCTATCTCTTGGGTATACTATCCAATGAGTTCTTAGGTTCAAGTCTTCTCAAGATTACTAGAAGCTTTACTCAGTCATTTGTTTCAGGGTCTTGTGTGATTAATTAAGGTGCCTGCAAACTGGCCCAAAGTACCTTCAGACTTCAAAAGATAAGGGGCTCAACCTTTTTCCCTGATTGCTAGAGATTTTAGTTTTGAACTCATCAGGGAGATGGGGTGCATGTTGATAATGGACCCTTTAACACTGTTATGAAAACGTTTTGGGTGACTGTTTGTGATTGATTCCTTTTTGTAATATCACATCGCTGCTGGTTTGAACTTTCCAACATTTTTAACATTTAAAACAATTTAACTGTTGTTCTGCATTTGAGACTTGCGCTATTGATGACGGCAGGAAAAGCTATTTTCAAGTAAAAATAGATCGGAGGTTTCACTTGGTAAAAAACTGAAGATAGATATGCTTCCTGAGATTGAAAAGGTTCATAAGGTAATATTTGCTTGTTGACTTCAATACTTTGATATTCATATAATCCTTCACTGAATGTGGTATTTTAGTCCTGCTCCGGAATGAGATAATCAAGTTATTATTGTTTAAAAGAATTTTACTCGGCAATTTTTCTCATTTAACTCATCATCTGGTCAGAGGAAAGAGAGGTTGCTGAAGAAACAACATAGACAAGCTCTTCTTCTCGATAATTTCATCAATATAGAAGATCTTGGTCCAGGTCGTTCCCTTCGAGATAGAAAACCTGTCACCTACACTTTCGGTAATGCAACAACCCATCCTTTTTATTTGTTTATGCGTAGATAAGCTTCCAAATTATTGTGTGTGTTTCAAAATTTTGGGTTTTCTTTCTTTGTGGAGCATATGAATTTGGGTTGTCCGCAAGAAAATCTATAAACCTTCAGGTACTTTGGCATTCTATGCTTTGTGCAGAAGTAATTTGACATACAAAGGTGGCTTACATCTTGTCTTATGCTGTCACTTCTTCAACTCATTTTTCCCCCCTGATCTCCACTCTCTCCATATATGGACCACATTGACAAGAGACTTAATTTTACAAGTTGGGTATTTGATAATTCAATCAAAGTTGGTTACAATAAATGGTTACTTGATTATTTCATTTAGGTTTACCATTTTGATGCCTTAGAATTACTTAAAAGAGGCCTATTTGGGAAGACTTATGTAAGGAGAGAATTTATGTATTAGTTTAATTATAGTATTAGTTTAAGTGCATGTTTGGGAAAGTAATGGGAGTTGGTTATTTTGTCAAAATAAGTGGGATTTTTTGTTTTTTAAATTAAAAAAACATTAAGTAATGTGGTTTTGCAGTCTAAGATCAAAATCAATTTTTTTTGTTACCTTCAGCATGAAATAATATACTAGGTCGGGAATTTTAATTTTCGACCATTGGTTCCTTGGTTGCATGTGGTTTTTTTGGTAAAAAAATCTCATTTGTGCTTGGCATTGTTTTTTCTGGAGTCTAATTATTGGTTTTGTGCATTGAGTGCTTTGCAGATGATTACGATCGATCCATCAACGAGGCGATCAAGATAACCAAGTATGGATATAGCCAATTACTTTATCTGTGTTTGTGTAGATAGGGCTGCTACGAAACGAACTTATAATCATGGAATCAACCTGATCATTATAAAATCCATGAACCTAAACCCATTGCCATTTTGGCAGACTAGATCTGCCAGTAAACTGTGAGTGGCCTCAAGAAACTAAGTTTACATAAATGAGTTGATTGTTATATTCCATCTGGTAGATGCTATAACACATATTCAATGGGATCAAACGGTTTGATCTCGAAAGGATTCTTGCGCGGAATGTCCATTTTTTTTGTGTTTTGTTCGGTCCAACTTGATTATTTTTCTCGATAATAGTAGAGAACATAGATGCCTGGCGTATGAGTGTGGGAATGGATTATATTTGTTTCAGTACATCTTAGAATCTACTCGCTTTAATGTGACAGACGAAAACAACCGTCCCCTGAAACCGATAATAGAAGGGAAATATTCGAGAAACCCGAGCCCTCCTCTAATGGAAAATGGACTGGTCCACCCTATGAGGCGGAAAATTTCACTTTCAGTGCTCTGTCTCCTGACTCGCTTGAATACGAAGAAACTGAAGAAGACCAAAAGATGGAAGATTTGGATCGCAGGTGCGACAAGTTTTGGTTTATCATTTCATTTGCTGATTTCCTTTTCTTTTCCTTCTGCTTTTCATCATTTAGTTATTATTATTTGTATTGCTATAGCAATCGGCGAAGACAGAGGCCTCAAAAATATTCCGAGGAGTTTGTTGAGGCTGTATCGGACAATGATGCAGATAGTGATGATGATATAGTTGGCGAAGCGATATATGATGAGGAGTATCTTCGGCAGCGTAAACAGAGGAAGAAAACATCAAGTAGCTCTGAAGGAGATGAGGAGTATCACTACGAGGAAGAAAATGGGGAAGATGAGGAAGAAGAAGAAGAAGATGATGATGAATTTTCCCCAAGTGCCAGTGATGATAGCAACGAACGGCGAAAGCTAAGAAAATTGCCCAGACACCCCCGGAGGGCATCGAAATTAAGATCGGTCGATGAACTCCAATCTGGTTTAAGGCGGAGTAAAAGGGCAAGAAAAAACCGGATAAATTATCGACAGTACGAAATGTCGGAATCAGAACCGGAGTCTACAAAAGCTGAAAATTCGAATGAGTCCGATCAACGCACCGAAGCAGAGGCTAGTGAAAATGGAGATTTTTCAACGGAGGAAAGTCCAGATTCTGATGGCGGTAATGAAGAGGAGGAAATAAAAAAGGGACAGTCCATCAAGAGCTTCCCTGAGGAGGCAGGTACAAATAATCAGACACTAGAAAAATCATCAAGTAGCCCAGGCCAGGATGAAGCCAATGGTATACAAGGGAGACGTTTTCTCGACCTAAACGAGCTTGCCCCGGGGTCTGGTTTTGACGACGGACCTAACTCAGTTACGAAAGACGATGATCAAACAAATGACTTCTAAAGCTTCCCCTTCTG
Source organism: Begonia loranthoides (assembly GCA_022433065.1). Taxonomy (NCBI): domain Eukaryota; kingdom Viridiplantae; phylum Streptophyta; class Magnoliopsida; order Cucurbitales; family Begoniaceae; genus Begonia; species Begonia loranthoides. The sequence goes on along the minus strand of CM039482.1, from coordinate 3,246,992 downwards.
CAACAACAAAGATCACAGCCTCTTAGGGAAAGTCAAGTGTACTATAAGTAAGCTATAAATTTTGAAGAAAGCCGGGTAAAGTTCTTCTCCGTCATTGTTTTCGCCATCTTTGTTCGGTATATAGATTAGGCAGTCATTTTTTTTAGTATTTTTACATGCAGAGAAAACCCAAAAGGCAAAAAAGGGGAAGAAGATTTTGTTTGGAGTTGTTAGATAAAGCCATGTACAATAACACCCTTTAACTAATATTGTAAACTGAGAGAGAGAGAGAGAGTTAGAGATCTGGGTATTAATAGATGCTGCTTCAGCAATTTCTAGTGTTGTTAGTGAAACCTCAAGATCATTGGGTGGGTACTCTGTTGATTAAAATCTTCATGAGATCTGATAAGTTGTTCATCTAATTGTATTGGATTTCATCATCCTCCCCAGATATTATTAGCTGAATTCATTCTTTCTGGTTTCTGTTGATCATTGTTTATCATCTTCTCTCTAGCCTTTTTTTAGTTTCATTGTTTATCTTTTTTAGCCTGATTATGAAACCATCTGTTCAAATTTAGGCAAATTTCAATGTAATTCATCTGTGGTATGCATATCACAACCAACAATACTTGCTCCATCAGATACCAACAGGCTTTAATGCAATCAAAATGTGAGCTTTCAGGACTCAGAAATAGAAGCCAACTGCACTTTAATAATATAATAATACTCTCCGTTTCCCTTCAGTCTCTAATGTAAATTACAAAACTTGTATTTGCAAGGAAATCTTAGAAACCCATCACTTCTCTTCATTTTCATCCCCGAAGACCGCAAATGCAAGAGCAAATGACAGCAGGAAGGCAAGTGGGGAGATTGAAATAATTAATGAATTTGAGTGGAACTAACCGAGAAAATCGAACCCAAATGCCGAAGAATACACAAGCTAGCTGAGCCTGCAAAACTTGACTCTCCGCTTTCAAGGTCAACTATCATCTCATATTGCAGCACTGTGGCCTAGTGCTCGATTGTAATTTGTCCCACATACAGATCATCTGTCTTGGAGACTGGTAATGTGCTGTGTGATAACCTTCTATGCATCCAAACTGACAGAACTTCAAGCTATGCACATACTCCACCGGTTTTGAACTGTTAAATTTTTCGACCCACATTCCCATACTAACATCCTCCATCTTAAATAACTGTACAAAATATAGATCGCACCATTTCAGTGAAAGAACAAAACTCTACAACCATGGCCTAGTATTTATTGTAGGAGATTATTGCAACTGACCCTTAATTTATGATTTTCAAACTCAGATGCAACGAAGTGTGCAATGTCGGATGATAAAATATAACCTGGCCCATTTGCATACGGTGGATAATCTTCTTCTGGCCACTCCTAAAATCACCATAAAATAAGATTAGGATAGAATATATGTGCTTCCATAACCCATCAACAAAATTTGTCCGCTTTAAAAAAAGCTTCTTGCAGGTCCTTTAATAACTAGCACTACAAAATACAATTTTTGTTTTAGAGTAATTCGACGTTCACACTCTAATTTTACACTTTAATCTAACACTTACATGTCATTTACTCATTCATAGATGTAATCTGTTATTTTAAATAATTTTATTATATTACAAAAATTCTATTAACGAGTGAATAACACCTAAGCGTCACATTTAAACGTAAGATTAAAGTATAAATTAGAGTATTAACGTAATATTACTCTTTGTTTTAAGTCATTAAATTGATCTATTTTCTCGCAAAAAACAGAAAAAGATTGAGTTGTGAAATAAATCAAATTAGGTGACATTAATTTAAAATTCATGTCAACGCAAGTTAATACTCAAATACCTCATATGTAACTGCCCATTTTCCGTAGCGAAGAGGCTTGTGATAGTAATTTATATTCCCAATGTACAAGCTCCTATCACCCGGTACTTTCTTTGCTTCAGCAATAACAGAATCAACTCTTACAAATGTGTCATCATCACACTTCATGATATACTTTGCAGCTGCTGTGCGAACCTGTACGGCCCAATACAATACCCATAGTTCACATTTGATTAAAAATAAGATAATCATTTATCATCAGTCCCTACACTTTTTCTTCTGTCAAATAACTTACCCCATATTCGCAGATGGCCACAGTTTTCAACACCACAAGGTCGTAATTATCCATATAGGGTACTATGACAATATCTCCAAAATATTCTGATTCTTTCCTGAGCTCAAAATTGACTTCCTTTCTTGCGTGCTGTTTACATATTGATTCAAAAGACAATTTAGAGCCTCCAAATCTCTTTTATAAATCACAATAGGAACCCAAAGGCAAGTGTCAACTTCGCTTACCAGGGCCACAAAAAAGCGAGCCACAACTTTTGATGATTTTATAAGCTTATGCTGCATCCAAGACTTTCTTACAGCCATTCTCTCCGCAAAATGATTACCAGCAGAAAGGATACCGATAAAAAGTTCCACTTCCCCTTCAGGTAGTGATGGTGCCTTCCATCTATTTGACATCTCAAGATATTTTTGTGGTGCGTAACTAGGATGTGATGTGGGTAAAGATGCAGCAAATACAGACTGTACATCAATATCTCCACTCAAAGACAGCCCAGTAGCATCCTCCAAAGTAAACCCCTGTATGATTAACAAAATATCATAAGCAATCATTCATATTCTTTAAGAATTCATAGATTTTGGTTTGGTACTCACAGTCCGATAAGGAAAAGAGATGACATGTCTCCCATCAACATTTATATGATAACCCTCCAAACCAGCACTAACAGTTAAAACGAAGAGTTTGTCCTCTACAAAAGGGTACGGCCAGTTTACAGTAACCCTTTTTGTTCTGCCAATGAGCCGATTCAACCACCATGTTGCTTTAGACTCCTCTGAATGACTATCATCATCTCGGATCCACTTCTCACACTTCATCTGACCATCAACTGCACAACCATCCTTAAGAATGACTCAATACATAGCAAGCACAAAGTGATGAACAAGTAACATTACACAACATGAAAAAGTTGTTTGGCTTCTTTCATAAGTCGAGCACAAGCCCACATATACCCCAATTCTCACCCGTTCCTATTTACAAGAAATAAAAAATAAAAGAAAAACCAAGATAGAAAGGACTTTCAACTGAACTGCAGTTTCTTCCAATAGAAAATATAAATAGAGGAAAGTTGGCATCTCACTGCTTCAGGGCTAGATGATGGCTGGAAAATGCATTCTCAATCTTGTGATTAAATCATTTTCTTGTCTTTTGACTAAATTCAACTTGGGTCAATATTTTACACAAAACTGGCTCAGGGGAACTAAAAATATAAATTTCAGCTTCTCGATCAACAATAAACATCCACATGATCTAACAATAACTAATCACATGCATATAACAATATTCAAGATCAATTACCCGTCTCTTCGTCAGCCTTTGATTTCCAGCCTTCGCATCGAAGTGGAGAGCCCCACTGCATCCTATAACAAGTATTCAGCTCAATCACAGGCTTTCCACTCCAATCCCCCTTCAGCCTTGGATTAAAATGCAAAACCCTGGGCGGATCTTCCCCATCTACAGTTTTCAACCCCTGCAACTCCATCATGAACTGTGAAACCAATACCGATTCATCGCCATTCTTCAGCAATGTAATCTTCGGATCATATTCAGCATGCGCCACCCTGGGTTTTCCTACCACCGTTATGTGTGACCCCAACGTAAGCCCACAAGGCAGTACCATGACTTTCCCACCAACCAAGAACTCCGAAGAAGTTAGCAAAATTGAGGTCTGGCATGATTCTGATTGATTCTCAGCCTTTCTTTTAGCCGAAATTCGAAGTTTTCCAGATAGAAGCTCTTCCCAGAACTTCTTTCCCACGTCTGAAGCCATTTTAGCCGACTTGTAGAGCTCGGAATCTCCTAAATCAAATGATTTAGCATCGAACCGCAAACCTGACACCATCTTATACTCCTTATGTTGACTCTGAGACGGCTGCAATGATTTACGAGAAATGTCTTCAAAAGGACGCGTGGGGGCTTCTTTTTCTTCCATTTCCTGCTCACTGTCTAGCCTATGAGGCCGAGACAGAGCCTCCTGCGACACAGCACTAAAACCAGTTTTGAAGACGAATGGAATCTCCATAGTAACAAGAAGTAGATACAAAACCCCAACGCCGATCAAAACCTGAACCGATCTCTGCCTCGGTAAAGATGCGAACAGCCCAAACTCATCCAATCTTCCCCTCTTCATCTCCAACTCGAAGCCCTGTAAATCGAATCCCAAAACCAATTTTCCCAAAAAAAAAAAAGACAATACTTCAAGATGATTATCAGCTACACCAAATACACTTAGCTGGAAATCAAAATCGGCATCGGAAATCCCTGTCCGCCATTACTGGTAATGCGCCATTGAACTATCTCAGACTCGAAATTTTCAAATAGAAACAACGAGCTGAGAGAAAGTTAGGTCAGCAGCAAGATTGGACGGGAACCGCGTGGGTGAAGGGACGAAGGAAATGTAATTAATGGAGTTTGGTAGTGGGGAATGGGATGGCAAAGGAGCTGGTGATTTCTCGTCCGTAGAAGAAAATTCAAAAGTAATATAAAAAAATCCCCTTTCACCTTTTTCTTGCCCTAGATTTCTTGGAAAGAACTCTCAACGGAATTGTTCTTGATTGCTATGTGTTGTCTCCTTGCCCAAACTTTAATATTCAAATTTCATCATCTTTTCATATTTATTACATAAATTATGATCCTAAGTTATTCACTCTTTTTTTTTATTGCGATTGCTTATTTTAAAGTATCTGCACTAATGTCGTCCAGTACTCCTAATACGATAATGTTAGCTTTCGGTCGAACTCTGCACGCATTTATTTTTTAGATTAGCCCAAAACATGTTATATTAAGTAGAGAAGAGAATATTACTTATTAACAATCATTTTCTTCTCTTTCAAACTGTTGAAATAACAAACGAGATTTTGAAAAGAGAAAGAGAAAACAGTGGACACCGAATTTATGTGGAAAACCCAAGACGGGAAAAAAACCACAGGCAGAGGAGAAATTACTATAGAAATCGGTACAATAAGTTTTGCGGCTCAAGCATATATTTATAGGAGATAAAGGAAATCCTAGTCATACTGAAATTGGTAACCCTAATCCTGCAGGAATTAGGAAACTTTCAATGTGGGCCAAACCGGCCTGGCCCAATTAGAATCTGGGTCACACTGAACCCTAACACAAACAATGTGAGATTGAGCACCCCCATTTATATAAGCCGAACCCACACCTTAACCTTTACTGATCGGGCTGTCACACGTTCTTTCCACCACCAATATTGAGTGGCTCATCTAATATCTTATAAAATTTGCAAAAAAAAAATATATGTTATTTATTTTACTTTAACTTTTTCTAAAAGATTTCTTTTGCTTAAAAAAATGTGATGTCGTGCAAAAAAATAAAAAGTGCAAAAAAAAAAAATTTATAATTTTAATTAAATGGTATAGTAAATTAAAGGTAACATTGATTTATATATTATTTAAAAAATTGATAATCGATCATAATTACTCATTTAATTAACAAACAGTGTGAGATTGTAACGCAAAGTTAGGGTTTAAGTGTACAACACTTGTATAATTAAAGGCATAGAAGGTTAACATTCCAAGTAGAGCACCCACTAATTGAATTTAATATAAATAAATTGAATGAAAGTATTGGCTGGCCAATATCAAATCTGCGTTGGATTTTTTGACCTTTTAGTTCACGTATTAACACTTAAACTACACTTCATTAATACTTCTAGTAGCCTAATTTTTCATAATTAAATAGAAAAAATGGTATTTAATGGGACGTGGTTTGTTGGTTGCCTATTTTAAATAAAAGAATTTCTTTTTTAAATTATTTTTCTACAAAAAGATGTCTCGAACGATCCGCTGTTGTATTCATATAAAATATCAGAAAATAAAAAATTAATAAAATAAACACTAAACTATGTTATTAATAACAAATTAACCACTAAATAATTTTCGGTAATAAATAAAACACTCAATTATGATAAATAAACAGAAAAAATATCGTTGTCACGTTTTTCGTTAAATAAATATTTTCATGATTTGTTCTATTCATTTTTCGTAATTAAGTATTTTATTTATTAGTAAAAATTATTTAATTATTAACTTATCATTGATCATATGTGTGGGTGGTAAAATTTTTTTTTTAAGAATATTCACTATTAAATAGTTTCAAAAAATAGCAATTTTTTATAATAAAATTATTAGTTTTTTAAATTTAAAAAACATAAAATTGATCAATAGATTCAGATTATATATTATTAAATATAATATTTGAGAAGAAAAATAGTAAAAAAAAAAATAATATAGTGGAGACCCAGCCAGGCTTTCCCAACTGGGACATCCACGTTTGCCAACTCAACACAAATATAATATATTGATAAATGATTGCACACGTATATATATATATATTCAAATTTTCAAATATAAAGTCTGCAATTTTCAATTTGATCTTTAATATTATCTTAATTTCAAAATTTTTAAATAGTTATTTCTTTAAGCATTGTTCGTCTTTCTTTTCTCGTCGTTAATATTCCTTGGTAACCCGTCATCGACATCAATAATTTGTAACTTCTTTTTCACCCTATGCTAGTTTCCGTTAATTAAATTTTCAATGATACTCGATAATACGATTCAATTTTAATTTATATAGATCGACAACATTATTAAAAAAATAATTAACGAACAATTATATACAAGAAAATAATAATGTAACATAGTATAGTTAAAATTCAAATTTTCACGTAAATTATTTCTAATTTCATCTATTTTTTCATGGTCACACCATACCAGACGTGTATAAAATATTAATTAGTAAACTATATTATCTTAGTAGAAGCTAACGAAGGAATAAAGATGGGAGAGTTAATTTTACACTTAAATCGTCGCTAAGTCTAACCGAAAAACTCACCCGAATCGAACCAGACTGAAACGTTCTTTGGACCAAAGCATGTGATTATGGTGATTTCCTAATGCTTTTTTGTAATTATTTCCACAAATTTGAATAGAAAATATGCTTTTCATCATGCAAATTATGTTAAAGTGGAAGCAAACCCTTCATGCATCTTGTGCTTCCTCACATATTAATACCTTTAAAAACAATATCATTTTCTTCGACTCATTTAGGAAAAAGCAATACCAAACAATTCTAAACCTAAACAAGTTTCATCCCGGGCCGTTCTTTGTTGATTTTTCGATCGATTTAGTGGATCGAAAAGCGATGGTGAGAAGTGTTTGCTGCAAAAAGCTCAATGTCAAGAGGGATCTTTGGACCGATGAAGAAGACGATGAAAAAAAACTCGCTTATGCGTGTAAGCAGGGATCGGGCAGTTGGAATGCTATCGCAAAGAAAACAGGTTAATATCAAGAGTATATTTAAGATTTACGTGCAAGTTTCGATTGATTTTTTCAGTTAACGCGTAACCTAATTAGGGTTTCGAGGGTTTGATGTGCGAATCGGAGAATTAAAATTTGTTGATGATTTTTCGGGATTTGCAGGACTTAGAAGATATGGGAAGAGCTGCAGGCTTAGATGGACTAATTATCTTAAACCAGATTTCAACAACGATAGTTTCAATCTTCAAGAGGAGGAGTTGATCATCAGGCTTCATGCAACCATTGGAAGCAGGTGTTTTTAATTAATATTTTTATTATTATTTTTTTCATTTTCTCCCTCTAAAAATTGATCTTGTAAATGAAAAGAAAATGAAAATGTTCCTATTAATGGTATTTTTCAAAAAAGAATAATTAAAAAAAACGTTATTTTCTAGAATTATTGTCTAAATACTTTTTTTTTTTTTAACCATTTACGCAACTAAAATAATGAATGACTTATTTTATGTATTTACTGAAATTGTTTTAAACGAAATTTTAAAGCATGACTTATTTATTTTAAATAGTTATTTTGAATAATACTATACCATAAATTAATATATTATGCGTGTATCAATATTTCTTATAAGTAATTAAAATAATAAATTATTAAAATTGGTAAATAAATGACATATATGATAGACAAATCTCAAGTGGAGATGGTACTAGCCTCCATCCTAGAAAAGTTGCAAACCCAATTTCCTAGAATCACATCTGTGGAGGTTGTTTTAATATTGTTAGAGTTGAATTACTTGATCTTTTGTCACGTTCTAGGGAAAATCTAAAACATAATGAGGAGTAATTCGACTTGAAAATGTACTGAATCGCCTAATCTTTTTAGCTTTTTAAATTTATTTAATCTGTAGAAGACTTAACTAAAATATAATTTTTATCAGGGTCCAACCAATTGGGTCATACCAAAGGTTTAATAATAATATTGAGATAAAACGATAATATATGTTCGAAATAAAAATGTCAAACTAAAGAAAACTAATACAACTATTAATACAAAATTTTAATAAATAAGTTTTAACGTCACAAAACTCTTGAAATAAAATAATGAAATAAAAAGATAAATATCGGACTCAAGTATGCGACAATAACTGAGAATCTTCTAAATTAACACATGAAAGGAATTTCATTGGGGTGAGTCAACTAAATTCAATAGGGGTAATATTTTATATTCAACAATTATAATATTTATTAAAAATAAGAAAGCATCATGACATGAATAAAAGTTTTAATTAAAAACGGAGTAAATATTGACAAGTGAGGCAAATATAGAAAACGTTCCACCATAGTGTGACATATACATAAAATATACCCTTCATAATCTTAGTAAAAATAGAATTACTTACAGGTTCTGGACACACTATGTCATAAATATTTATAATAAATGCAACACTTTTCGATCGCTAAAGCCACAAAAGAACACATTGATCAGGTTTAGAGTTTTGCGTCTAGAGACATGGCACATTTAGTTGTCTCATTACTCTAGTTATCACAAACAAACGGATCATCTAACAGTCGAATGTACATACAAAAAATAGGAGCTCTTCATGGGTCGATCAAACTTGGTTTACTCGACCAAAATAATCAATAAATAATGTGCATGCTTAAAATAAAATATGTCTAGTGAAAGTCGTACATATAATATTGTAAAAACCAATGGTCATAAACAGATCTATCATTTTATAAGAGAACACGTTTCAAAAAAATGTTTTGAAAGCAATGCAATGCTGGACATAAAAGAAACCCTTACCTCAATTAACTTACCAATAGCCAAACAAAGTTCAATCAAATAAGACTCCAATTGATCCAAGTTTTTCGTTAATTCGTTGCACTTATCAAAATATAGATAATTCAAATTAATTCACTTCTCTAAATCCTTTAAAAAAATTCGTTGGAACCTATAATTAGGATGAAAACCAACTTAGGAAACCAAAAAAAAAATCCCCAGAATGTGGCCTAGGCCCTAGACGTTTGCTCAAAACATCGCCCATTATGCCATAACTTCAATCAATTGTGAATAGGGGTATGGATGTTTGTTCTTCAAACGTCATCCTCTCTTTCCCCTTCCACGGAAGCCCTTGCTACTGTGAATGCACACATTTCTGCGAAAGCCCTCACTTCTGTGGATGCATGCATTTTTCGATGTTTCTACATACGCCAATCTTTTAGTGGAATTCCTTACTTATGCATACATGTGTCCTCCGCGTGCTACAACAAAAACTTTGCTCTCGCCGACGCATGCATTTCCACGGAAGCTCTTTTTTCCGCGGATACACGCCTGCAATAAGGATCACCAAGCCTTCAGAAAACTTCAAACTTTCTCTCAAGACTTGTTGTACTTTTTTACAGATATCAGCATAATCCAAAACTATAATTTCTAATCATATAACAACTTAAATAAAAAAAATCAACTATTTAAATCGTAATTTCGTTATCCAATTTCTCCGACACAATCCAAAATTCGATCATTTCTGCATATAGCAATTGTAAATGATTCAAATTAAAACTCCAAATTTTCTGACAACAGCTTACAATATTAATCACAATAAACAACAAAAGAAATTATTATCTCTCGATGATGACCAAAATTTTCAAGTATTCAAACTTCAATCTGAATAATCAAATCCCAATTTACAACTAGATATGCCTCAACCCAAAAATCAAATGCTCATTAACTTAATTGTTCTTTAAATCAACAACTTTAAGTTATTAAATCGAACATCAACACTGAACCAAAAATTCCAACTCCAACAAAACAATAGTTTCAAAAATACAACGAACATAAACTTGAACTTCATATTTTACCTCTTTGGAACACTCAAATCCAAGCTTATGGTTTGCAAACTTGAACCAACTCGCCCCAAAATCCTACCCCTCACCCACAACTATAACCCTTGAAAGATCGTGCAAATTTTTCGCATTAAATTTCCATATTTTGGTTTTTGTGATTTTCTTTTTCATTTCATGTTCAATTTATAACAACCATGATACACACTTCAAAATTATCACAATCTCGACCCGAAAAACGATCAATCTTGAGCTTATCAAACTTAAAGATACCATTAATTATATTAAAAATAGTATAAAATTAGAGTGAAAATAATAGGAATTGTTATTCGGCCTGTGGTCACAGAAGATGTAAATGCCTGTCTACTAAGTTTAGAGTTGCAGGTGGACAATAATAGCCCAGCAACTTCCAGGAAGAACAGACAATGATGTGAAGAACTACTGGAACTCCAAGCTCAGGAAGAAGCTCACTGATATGGGCATTGATCCAGTCACTCACCGACCATTTTCTCAGGTCCTCGCCGACTATGGAAGTATCGGCGGCCTCCGTAAAACCACCAACCGAACCGCCACTCTTTCTAAAGACTTCAAAAACCCTGTCTTTACCAAACCCAACCCGTTTCCGTACCTCAAAACCCACTCCTTAGACCTTCTTTCCGAGCTTGAATCCGTAAAAATGGTGGCCGATGCCTCTAGTCTGGTATCTCAGTCTTCTTCTTCTTCTTCTTCTTCTTCTAGTTGTTCTACTGCTTTTAGTTGGAGGGATTTTCTCCTCGAAGATGTGATTCTGCAGACTGATAATCCCAAAGAGCAGGAAAATGGATCTGAACTTCCGATGGCTCTACCACCGAATGAGAAGACTGAAGAGAGAGGTGAAAAGCAGTGCAGTAGCCATAGGAATGAGGAAGAAGCCTCGTCATTCTGCCATGGCAGCAGTTTCATCGAAGCTATGCTGGATCAAGACGACAAGATGTTTCTAGACTTTCGCGATCTTCTAGAAGAACCATTCTAGTTTGGGTCTGAGCATAGGAAACTAAACTTTGACATACACACTGCATATGAACAGTCAACACATCAAATAAAATACAATATAAGATGCTTAGACTTTATGCCTTAAATAATTATTTGATGTCCCTATCTCCGCTAAATAATCCAATATTATATGCTTAACGTATCAATGCTTCATTACACTAATTTACGTTAATCAAATAATGTGGGATGACCAAATTTTACATCATCATGAGCATATTTCCTCATCCTCATTTAGTCTTTGCCTTCGCAAGATTGACTATTACACTATCTATAGCCATATTGTTCAAGTCTTTGACTCTAATAAATGCAAATATCTCAATTCACAACTTGGTAAAATATATGACAACCATAGATCATTTTATTATAAATGTCACGTAAAAACTTTTTATTTAATCAAGACATCAAAAAATATTCTTTAAATTACAGGAAGTTATCGGGTCATTGTTCATCTAATAAGTGACCAAGTGTCCAACTACCTTACTCGTGCAAAATCCAAGGGCACATCATTTTGCTACAATTTTTTTTTTTTTTTTTATATATGGTTCCAATTAATTAAAAGCCATAGTTTTGTTTCTTCAAATATTTCAATCAAGGCTATCGCAGTTTTAATTTTGAATCAATCTCGGACAGTAAATTTGGAGAAATTTGCAAAACAAATTCTTTAGTTTGGAGTAAGGAATGCAGTAAATCTTGAAGAATTTTTGTAAACAACTAAAATCTCTAACTATCAGAAATAAACGACGCAAATCTTCCTGTCATTATTTCCATATAAAATTGTAAAGACAAACGCCGCAACCACTCTAACATCAAAGTCTGTTATATCTGAGCTTGGTAGGCCCAGCCCATTATTAAAAAAAATTATTAATTTTTAAAATTAAAACTCCCCCTTTTGGGGGAGTGGTTGCTGAAAAGGGGGGAGACCTTCCCCCCTCATCGTGTGGAGGAAGGTCTCCCCCACTCTTCCTCTTCTTCTACTAGCAATTGGGCCTCTCTCTCTCCCTCGGCTCTCTCTTCCTCTCTCTCAATGGTGGGTTGCGGTTGCATCGACAAAAAGGGGCTAGGAAATCTTCTCCGTCAAGGTAAGTCTAGATTTATGATTTTGGTTTCTCAATTAATTCAATAGGCTGGGTGTAAGCGATAAAATTGTTTGTTGAAGGTTGTGATTTGAGCTTTGGAGTTCTGTGGTTGAATTAGGCGAGACGTCGACCATAAAGGATTTTCAAGTAAAAAAAAATTGGATTTTTGTTTGAACTCTGTTTCTTCCCTGAGCTTATGAAATTTCGAAAAGATTAATGAATGAATGAATGATTGAGTTGATGTTGGACGTTGTCTGCCTAAAGGTTGAAGTTGGATATTGTGTTGGGTGTCTGACTGCAGCAGACCTTAGGATAGTGAATGAATTCTTCAAGATATAAAAAGTTCGATTCTTTGCTCTTCAAAATTTATGAACTGTCTGACTTGGTTTGATCTACTGTCTAGCTTGGTTTAATCTCTAGTAAATAATTGATACTATGATGATTCTCGATGGTTAGTCGTGTAGTCGGTGGCTTCACAATGAATTCAAAATAGTTGTTGCTTGATTAACCAAATTGTGACTTGCATTTTGTCCATGGACTGATTATTTTGTCCGTGGACCAAAGAGGTTTTGAGTCGCAATGGCTGTGACCCAAACTATTAAGGCTTTGGGCTATGAAATAAGGATTGAGCCAAATTGTTGGGAAGACTATTGTGAAAGTTTTTGGGCCAGATTTTAAGAAGGCCATTGGGCCATATGTCATGGTTTTTTGACCAAAATTATTAGGAACTTTTTGGGCCAGATTATTAGGGCCTTGATCCTAAATTACTAAGGCACTTTATGCCAAATTAATAGGTCTTTGTTGTTCACGTCTTGTTGTGGGCCGAGCCATATGCTATTTCAGACCAAATTTAAATAATTAATTTTAAATTTTCAATCTTAATTATCATTAAAATTATTATGATTAAGTTTCAAAACTTAAGAGACATAGTACATATTACTGTTGGGCCTTAGTGATTATTTGGTTGGGCCTTAGCATTGGTTGACTCAGTTTTGAGGTAAGAGTTATTTTATATTTAACGCATTTTAATTCTTGAAATATAAGTATTAAATTTCAATTGAACATGTTACATTTACTTTTCAGTTCATTTACATTTACTGTTGGGCCTTAGTGATTATTTGGTTGGGCCTTAGCATTGGTTGACCCAGTTTCGAGGTAAGAGTTATTTTATATTTAACGCACTTTAATTCTTGAAATGTAAGTATTAAATTTCAATTGAACATGTTACATTTACTTTTCAGTTCATTTACATTTATTTATTGTTAACTAGAGTAATGAAACAGTTGTATGTGTCGTGCTCTTGGGCGCAAAACCCTAAACCTAATCAGGGTCTTTTTGGTTATTTGCGATCGCCTGAGTATCACATTTATTCAATTTTGTTATTTAATTTATTACTTATCAGCATCTCTTTATATGTTAATCTGTTAATTTAATTAACTGAAAAACATGCTAAATTCATCTGACATAAAAATTAAATATAAAATAAATTCCTACTGAGTTTTGTCAACTCACTCTAAATTTGACTTTATTTTTCAGGAAATAAATCAGAGTAGTCTCCCATTGCCACTACAAGAGTGAAATTTAGAATTTTTCACCTATAATTTATTTCATCCCATTTGTATAGACACTTAGAATATTTTATGAAAGTTTGTATCCTAAATCTTATTTTTAATTTCTTGGTTTTAGAATTGGTTAATTTGCATTATATTATTGTCACTTCTGGACCTTTATTTTTGGGTTTGGTCTGTAACTACTTTATGAAAGTCTTCCGCTGCTATTTATTGGATTTAAGTGAGGGTCGGATGATTCGGTCCTTTTGGGCTGGATTGTTCCTCGTTTTGTCTAGGGTCCTCTTTGGGGCGTGACAAATTCCATCTTAAATTTTTCGTTTTTCTTTACCTGAAAAAGTCTTCTCCTCACTGCCTATCTCGTTCGTTGGTGTCGACCTCCAAATTCGATGTTAAACTTTTAATCCTCCAAATAAAAATAAATTTCACTATTAAATTCTACATTGCGATTGAAAAGAAAATCGAACATTCAATAATTTTGAAGTTTACCATGGTGAAGGATGTTCGTCGAATACCTCCACCCTCCTCTGTGTTGTCGGCTCGCCAGAGAGAAAACAAAGTTGATCTAAATTGCCAGAGGGACGTCTGTCTTAAGTAAAGGACGTTCGTTTTGAACTGAGGGACATCCGTTTTAAGCTGAAACGACGTCGTGTTTGTCCATTTTAAGATGGGAACGACGTCGTCTTTGTCAATTTTAAGCGATGGACGTCCATTTTAATCGAGGGACGTCCCTCGCTTAAAACGGACTTCCTTCAACTTTTGATGGACATCCCTCGCTTCAAATTGACAAAAACGACGTCGTTCTTAGCTTAAAACAGACGTTCTTTAGCTAACAAGTAACGTCTCTCGCTTAAAAAGGACAAATACAACGTCGTTTTAGCTTAAAACAACATCCATTATTTCAAAACGAACATCATTTGCTTAAAACGGACGTCATTCGCTCAAAACGAACGTCCTTCGCTTAAGACGGAAGTCCCTCGATTATTTACGTCCTTCATTGCCAGATGGATCAACCCTTTGTTGTTGCGGGATGTTCGTTGTTTCTGCTTTAGACGTCTCCGTTCGACGATCCTTGACATTAACAAAACTCCGGTGTTAACGTTGACGAATTTTGATGGAAAACGTGACTGCGAGGTCCTCGACATTCTTTTTCCATAGTTTAAGATTTTAATTGTTTGCAAATTTTTTTTAGGGTTTGACTTGTTGTTGACCCTGAACTATAGGATATGTGGTGTTAATTTTCCTTAAATTTAACTAAAAAATTATCTTATAGTTATTTTAAAGTTAAATTAAAAATTTTAATTAATTTAGATTAAAAATGATGATAAATAAAATTTGATTTATTCCGACTAAATATTTTAACATCTATAAATATATGGCATAAACGAACGATTGTTACATGGCTTTTTCGTTAAATTTAATTATGAAAATGAATTAAATTACTATTTTAAAATAAAATAAACGAGAAAAAAAAATTACAAGGACTAAATTGAAATTAACTGTAAAATATAAGGACTAAAGTTATATTTTTACCTAAATATTTAGTTAATCTTAAAAAACGAAATTGACGGGAGAGATTGTAATAATATAAGCGAGAAATAGAATGACGAAGAGAGCGACATCATTTCAGTGGCAGATGGTGGCGATTTCGCTCTACAGAGGCAACCTCCACAAGGTTCCGGATGTTCCCCGGCGATGGTCTATACCACCGCATAAAATTTCCTTACAAGACTTCAAATCCCTTCTGAAGCGACGCTCCAGAGCTTTCTCTCGCGTCCTTTCTGTATCTGCTTTCGCTGCTACTTCTTCTAACCCTAATCGGAATGTAAACGGTATTGCCGATGGGTCTGATGAGTTACTCAGAGAGAATGGCGCTGTTCTCGACGTTTCTTTGGAAATTAGAAAGGTTCGCTCGCCCGGCGGACCTTTTTCGGGGGTCAAGGACGATGGCGGTGGTTGTTTGGCGAATTCGGTTGATAGGTTTGATTTGATACCTAATTCTACATGTGACGTAATTCAAAAATCTTCTCATCCAGCGGAGGATGGTGGTGTATTGCAAGATGAAAATCCGGCTGAATTAGTTAACCCTAATCTTGAGGTGCGATGTCATGGATTATTTGTTGGTATGATTTGAAAGCATCATTATATAATCTTGTAGCATTTTGATTCTATTCAATTGGTATCCTTGAGGTGTTTCTGATTTGAGAAAGATGCAATCTTTATTCATTGCCATTAACAGGGAGGATTTCTGAAAAGATTTTTTTTTTCGGACGTTATCTGTAGGTTAAATGCATTTAGAACTTTTTTTATTTTTAAATGTCAGGTAAGCACCATTGACGACAAGTTAGATGCAAAAAATAAAAGGAAAAGGGAAATTGAGGATAAGCTGGAAATTCTAAATGCTAAAAAACACAATCTGGTGCTGGTGCTCAAGCAGGTATTATCTTTTTCTGCATTAATATTTTTGATCAATAAAAAATATATTAAGATAAAGAATATACCAATCTGGTGTCCATAATCACCAATTGCTCCGAATGAGCTGAATGTCACTCTATGTTTAAACAAATTTCCCAGATTGCCTATAATTCCACATTACCAATTTAAAGTACTACAAAAAGAATGTTTTAAGATTTGCCACTTGGAAGTTTATACCTTTCTCTCCTCTATATTTTAGTTTGGCGTGTAATTTTGTAAATTTTTGTTTCCAGATTTTGAATGTGGAGGAGGAATTGAAGAGACAGAATAATACACAAGGAACTGCAATTCGACCACCTGTTCCTCTTCAGGTAGATGTCACTACTGATTCTGGATCTACGATTAGGCAAACTGCATCTAGGATTTGTTTAGAGGCAAGTGCAGGAGGAGATATTGAAGGTGGGGAAGTTGATGATCTTTCCAACCCTATCGTGCTTAATTGCCATATGCTCCGCACAAGCAGTATGTCGCCATCTTCAGAATCGCCTCTTAGAAGACCTTATATTCAACACAATATGGTAAGGCCAATATCCTTCGTTGTCTTTCCTTATTATTCATGTCAAGGTGGCAAATGCTTTAGAATTATTGCTAATGCACTCAGTTGGTTTTTGGACACCAGAAAGTAGAATAATGCGAAGGTCCAACTTAACGTATAATATTTTGAATTGGGATCACTAAAGTAACTATATAGTGGCTGAAACTTTAACTAGGAGCTAATGTGAAGCCTTGTTCGTCAATCAAGGCCTGGTGACTCTAAATGAGATAATTAAGAGGCAGATCAGATATTCTTTGGATGGATTTTAGCAATGAAGGATTTGAAACTAAGCTGAAATTGAATGGGATATACTGGAAATTTTAGTTGGATAAAATGTTCATAATTGATCCTCCAAACATGTGTGAAACAACCCTCTATTATTATGGAAGGATTTTGATAGGAACTAAATCTTTATTCAGATTATTCACACAAACACCATAGCATCAGGAGATTTACACTCCAATCTAGTCATTTGAGCTCGTAGTAGCTCCCTGTTTCTTCTCCCCCTTTTCTATTTTTCTTCCTTCTCTATTTTATAGTCTCCCTTGAATAACCTTCAACTGACAGTTATTTACTTACAATTATTTACACTTACTCATTTTTCCTCATAGAATACATAAATCGTATTGGAGGTCTATTGTTATTCCCTGCCTAAAAAAAAACGTTGTCCTCAAGGTTGAAAGCAGGAAATTGAAAACGAATTTGATCGAAATCCTCCCAAGTGGCTTCAAACAACTGAAGATGCTTCCACTTGATTAGAACCAAAGTTTTCTTCAAATCACCACATTGTTTTTGTACATCCAACAGAAACTCTGGTTAAATCTGCCAATCCATATCATTTAATAGTAAATTGGGTAGCAGAGCCACAGACAAAACGTCTCCGTGTACTTTCTTCAATGGGGAAACATGAAATACTGGATGAATCAAAGAGGATTTTGGTAACTGAAGCTTATAAGCAACATGTTCTATCCTTTGCAACACTTGGAATGGTCCAAAATATTGTGGAGACAATTTAACGTAGTTTTTTAACAACCGACTTCTGTCTATACGGTTGAATATGAAGCCAAACCAATTCTCTCTGTTGAAACTCCACTGAACGATGTTTTTTATTAGCCGAACTAGACATGTGAGCTTGAGCCTTAAGCAAATGAAGTTTCAACTTGGCTAAAATGTCATTTCTTTCTTACAACTGAGTATCCACTACTGAAACTATAGAAGTCGCCAAAAAATCCAATTTGTTATGAGTGGGCACTACCACGTTGTATGATGTTGTTTGCTTTGGGCCCTCATAAGCCCTCATAGGTTTGTTCTTGGGCCAGGGTGTAACGCCCCTAGTGCTTCCAGTATAATATTGTCCACTTTGGGTCAAAACTCGCACGGTTTTGTTATTGGAATTAGCCTAAAACGCGTTATACTAGGTAGGAAAAAGAACCCTACTTATAAGCCATGTATTTTCTACTCTCCCAATCGATATGGGATTGTGCACCCCAACTGATATGGGCCAGATCCACACATGACCATTTTCTAGCCATTACAAAGTGGGCTGCCATAATCTCCCCCCTTGGGGATCCGACGTCCTCGTCGGCCACACTTCCGGTTAGAATTTCGCTCTGATACTATTTGTGTAACGTCCCCAGTAGTCCCAGTATAATATTGTATGCTTTGGGCCAAAACCCTCACAGTTTTGTTCTTGGAGTTAACCCAAAACGTGTTGTACTAGGTAGGGAGGGAAACCCTACTTATAAACCATGTATTTTCTACTCTCCTAGACAATGTGAGATTGTGCACCCTTATTGATATGGGTTGGACCCACACCTGATCCTTTCCTAGCCTTCACAAGGCAGATTACCACACAGGGTTCCATAATCCTGACCCAAAATGAGTCATACAGGCGTGGATGAGTATCCTCTTATAAGCCCAATACACAACCATCCCAAATCTGATTTGGTAATGCCAGGTCTCCTTGTCCATCCCCCTCAAGGCCAAAGTCCTACCATGACTGACCACCCTCCCTTGAGGGCCCGACCCACGGGGCTGGAAATCCACATTTGAATTTGGGCTCACTCAGATATTAAATTGATAGGAATTAAATCTTTATTCAAAATATTCACACAAATACCATAGCTTCATGACACTTACACACCAATCTAGGCATTTAAGCTCCATGTAGCTCCTGGTTTCTCCTCCCCCCTTTCTATTTTTCTTCATTCTCTATTTTAAGTCTCCCTTGAATAACAGTAAATTGACAATTATTTACAACTGATTTTTCCTCCTAGAGTACGGAAACTGTATTGGAGGTCTATGAGATTTCCCTTGTTTGGTACAAATTCGAAGGATGCTTAGATCTAGTCAAGGCTCATGAAATTTGTGGACGAGTTATATTTTTTGTATCTTTGGAAAATACAAAATAGTTTCAGTTCACTTGAAATCTGTCTGGTATAATAGCAGTATGGCTTTTCTTAGACAGTTCGGTATAGGAAAAGTATGGATTGTCTTAGCCTGCTGTGTGGGAAAATTAATTGTGGAAACCATTACGAAACACTAAATTTTATTTAGTGAGGTTATATTATCAAGTGCAATCTTTAAAATAAGTTTGAGAAATTCTTAGTATCAATGGCCCGTATCTCTTTACATGCAGGCATCACACACGGTCCGAGCGAGCTTGGGGGCAGCTGGGAGTCCCTCCCGATTTGCTACCAGTGGCCACCAAGGACAATCTATTAACCTGCCCACACTATCATCATCTGCAATCAATTGCATGGCCTCCTCCCCCTCTCCTGCTGCTTCTGGTGGCACTTCCGCGTGCAGAGATGTTCGACAACCCAGTCCGTGGAATTAGATGTCACATAATGGGTGAGATATGGTCATCTTCCAGTTGAAGTTTTAGTTTTTAGAGTGTGAGTTTAGAATATTTTTTGGTATTCTTTTGGCCATAAATGTACTCTTCGGCCAGTTAGTGTGCTGAAAAAGGTCTATCCTTTCAGTGTTTGTTGGGTTGATTGGGCTGTTGTCTGTTTGAATTACACCAGTTATAGTTAATCAAACTAATTATTAACCAGTCAATTACTGAAATTGCAGTATTTTCCGTGAACAAAGCATTATTACATGAGTGACTAAATGTTACATTTATTAGTAATTTATTTATTAATATAATGAAATTATATTATTCATGTTAAAATAGAGCAAACATCTCTCTTAGCCCAACCCTCCTCTGTCGCCTCGCAGTACACCAAATTTAGCCGGTGAACCAGAACGCCATTGACAACTAACTAACCTGCCCCTACCACCATGCCTCATCCTTAGCGCCACCAATGCGTGGCTCACCAGAACATTCGCCGCCGCATCTTAACTTCTGACCCTAAAGGCTAAAACTTCTTCAATGGATTCCACCCTCGAGAAACAAAACAAACCCAGACCCCTATTTCACCATAACCCTCTTTCGAGAACTTCTCTTTGCGTCATTGTTGATTCTTCTAAATATTCTCTTACCAAATCAAGTTTACTACCCAGAAATCCACTTCCGACTCCAGAGATAGAGAAGATGAGCATAACCACAAAAGAAGGTTCAAAAGAATGGGAGAAGAAGAAGGAGTTTTACGAGTTCATTGTGAGTAAAAAGAAATCTTTGGAAGGAAATGAAAGCAAGAGTCTGTGTGGTGAGTTCAAAAATGGAAAATTGAAGGAATTGGAAGAAGGGTTCGAATGCGAGACAAGAACTAGAAGGCAGTCGGTTTCATTTGGGGCAGCACAGGTTGAGGTGGCTAATATTTTTGCTGGTAATGGTGTGAAAATTGTTGCAGTTGATATGCCTCCATTTATGCAGATCCATGCGGTAAGTTGCGCCAGAAAGACTCGTGTTGTTACGGAAAAGTTCACCTCCAAAGCCCTCGCCTCAACTCTCAAAAAGGTGACTTCTTTTACAAAACTGATTGCTTAACTACATTGAAACAATCACTCAACTACTTACCATTATCAATTTTTTTATGAAATTGGTGGTTTTTACTGATTATGCGATGCGAGTGTTTGAGTTTGTGATTTATGACTAAAAGTTATTGAGAAAAGTTTGGATTTTTGCAGGAATTTGATGGGTTTTATGGACCGGCATGGCACTGCATTGTGGGGTCGAGTTTTGGGTCTTTTGTGACACACTCTCTAGGCGGGTTTTTATATTTCTCAATGGATCAAAAGCTCTACATCCTTCTGTTTAAGACCGCAGTACAAAAGAGCTGATTGAGCAGATGGATTGGTAGGATTAGCTGGAGATTCATCTGCATTCTTATTCTAGAAAAAACATTGGTAACCACCATTGCAGAGGTATTATCTGTAACTTGTACATTAGTTATTGATGAGCAAAGGAAAATAAGAAATAGAAACTTTGCTCTACCTTTCAATACTTTGTAGTTCTGTTGCCTTTCTGTTTGGTTAATTCAATCACCCTACAAGTGTAGTAATACCAAAAGCTCTATAAAGGGTCATCTCCTTATAAAAGTGTACTGACTTCGGGTTCACTGGTTCCTTGTCTAACGTGATGAGTGCTGCGAATAGGAAAACTTATAAAGGGTCATCTCCTTCCCCTGCTATATATCCCTGCCGGTTAGCCATGACTGTAGTATTCCAGTCTCTTCATAAATGCCGATCTGAAGAATTGGAATACCACAATCTTCTTTTCTGGGTCATGATAGATTAAGGTTCTACGTTTTCTGCATCAAGTGTTTGGGTGTGTTCTCTTCTGGGTTACTAATTAGAATATGCTATTTCATTTGAAGATTTAGTCAAAACAATTATCAATTGTTGTGACTTGAATTCTTTTTTACTCGACCCGTATGAATCTCAATATAAGATTTTGTTTTTCTAGTTAGAGGGGCAAAATTTGTGGTGTCAAAACAATCGCAGCAGCTATCTGAAATCTGTCAACAGTCAAAAACCACGAGGAAATTGTCCAGAAGCTCATATTTTAGAATATTGGTATTGAGTGGTCAGTAGTCAAGACGGACAACAACAAGGCTCTTTTTGACAGATTAAGGGTCACCCATTTAATGGATGGGTGGATGGGGAAGGGTGGGCATTTTTTCCGAAAATAATGGACTGATAACTCACATGGACAAGGATCTGTCCCATTGTTTAGAACACTAGGTTTAAATCAATTACGTAGAAGCACACCATCTGCTCTCTTTCACGTGACATTGTTTTGCCATTTGTTCTTTGAAAAAACTTTAATGTTAAAACGAAAAGAAAAATTAACTAAATTAATCTATAATTTAAATAACTGAGAAGTCAAATATTAAAGAAATTTTGTGAATAACTAAATTATCAATTTATAAAAAATGAAAAAGACAAATATTGTAGACACGTTTTCCATTAAAAAAAATACCGATGCAAACGTCGGAGTCATGTTTTTTGCTTCATGGGGACTTTTTCAGCCTTCGATGTCATTTCTTAGTTCAAGAAATTTGAAGAGAGATTTCAGAAAGGGTATGGTCGCTCTGAGGAAGTTGAAAGGTCGCTCGAAAATTAACTAGGGGAAATTGCTTGCCCTCACAGCGAAAGTCCTTTCAGTTTATATAGACGAAGTCATGGGACATTCATTTTAAGTTGAGAGATGTACGTTGTGGACTTAGGGACGTACGTTTTAAGTTAGGGACGTCCGTCATAAGCTAAGGGATGTTCGTTTTAAGTCGAGGGACGTCCGTAGTGGGTTTAGGGACGTCTATTTAAAGCTAGGGATGTTCCTTTTAATGTGTGCCTTACACGTAACCCCCTTCAACATAACGTCTGCCAGCGCCTTTGGTTCATCCTGTCCATCCATTCTCATTGAGGGACATCCGTTCTTTCATCCAACGGCCATGAACTTTCTGCTAGGACTTTTAAAGATGCCTTTGGTCCATCCTAGCTGTTAGTTCTCATTGAGGGACGTCCGTCCCTTTATCCAATGACTATAAACCTTCGTCCTCTAGTGCCTTTGGAGGATGCCTTTGGTCCATCCTGATCGTCCATCTTCATTGAAGGATGTCCATCCCTTTATCCAACGATCATGAACCTTCATCTGCCAGCATCCCTCCTCCAATCTTGGACGTCCATCCTGACCGTCCATCTTCATTGAAGGACGTATGTCCCTTTATCCAACGACCATGAACCTTCATCCGCAAGCATCCCTCCTCCAATCTTGGACGTCCATCCTCGTTGCAAGACATCTGCCTCTTCATCCAGCGGCCACCAAGGATGTCCGTCTCCTCGTGGACGAGCCTTGGGTGTCCCTCGTCGTTGAATGACAACCAAGGTTGATCCTTGGACGTCTGTTGGAGGTCCAGGTGACTTCTTGGCGTTTTCTAAGTGAAAAATGTGACTTCGGAGTTTGTTTAATGGAAAATGTGACTGCGAGGTTGAGCTTCTTCATTTTTCATAGTTCAAGGTTTTAGTTATTGGCAAAATTTCTTTAAGGTTTGACTTGTTGCTGATCCCAAATTATAGAGTTTGTTTTGTTAATTTCCCCAAAAAAAGGTAAAGTGTTTCTCTTTTGTTCTCATACTTTAGTTTAGGGTTTGATTCAATTGGGTGTTTATACTTTCAATTTTCTCAATTATATGTTTTTATTTTTGTCTACGTCAACATGAAAACAAAGACACCAAAATTTACATAGAAATTTTTTTGGGGGAAAAACCACAGGCAGAAGAAAAATTCGCTAATAGAAAATCAAAGTACAATGAGTTTTGCAATTCAAGCATAGTAAATTGAGAACCCTAATATTAGATACGGGTCCAACCCGACCCAACTAGAATTTAACTCACATTGAGCTCTAACATTCTTCACCTTAATATGAATTCCACATGAGAGATCTAATGCATATTTCTCAACCTGCCCCATAATGAATTCAGAAAACTGAATTCTGACCATTTTTATTTTCAAAGAAATTTTGATGCAAGAAAAACAAATTTGCAAAACTCCAACAAAAAATAACTTCTTCTTTCACAAAGGTCTCTGTAGGGCCAACTCAACAATTGATACTGATCAAGTTTAAGCACTACTTAAACTTGAGAGACACTTAGAAGAATTTACATATCTTCCTATATGGTATCACCAAGTTATTAAAGTTGTCTCAACGAACTGCATGTGAATATGTTGAAGGTTACACATTGGATTCACTTCACTCAAATACATTCAATGCATAACCCACTAAACTAATTTCAATATATTGTCGTGAAGCTTTTACCTTTCTCTTAGATTTTCCTTTGACGATACCGCCCTGATGTGAAACTATAACTGGTGACGTTGTGGTAACTATATCATAAGGGTGTTCATGGTTCAGTTTTGATATAAAACCGAACCGAACCGAACCGGTTGGTTTTGGTTTTGACATGCAAAAATCGAAACCGGTTTTTCAGTTATTTAGAACTGAATCGGAGCTGAACCAGAATTTTGGTTCTGGTTCCAGTTTGGTTCCGATTTTGCATACCTTTTTTTCTTTAAAATATAAAAATAATAAAATTCTTCATCAGACTATAAAAACACTATAAAAATTCTCCACTCCCTTTACACAATTGCCTCTGCTTCTTCTTTTTCTTATCTACAATATTCATTGTATTCCTTCCAAGTTCCATCTATTTTTACTGAATAATTTAAACCCACAAAATTAATTAAAAGACTAACCACCCATTAATCAATTTTTGGAGAAGCTCAAGCCCACACACAGAATTAGAACACTATAATAATAAGATGAAACCCTATAAAATAATAAACACTATACTAAAAAACCTATAAAATGAGAAAAATGTATAAAAACCACAAAACAAAGTTAGGATATTTTCAATATTTCCAAAAATCATAGTAATCTCCAAAATCACAGCAATCATGAATCACAGACAAAGTTTGGATATTTCTAATATTTCCAAAAATTACAGCAGTTTGGACAAGATAACATATCACAACAATCACGGTCACGGATGGAGAACAATCATAACAATCACGGTCATGGATGCAGAACAATCATAACAGTCACATCAATTACAATCAGATACATGGACTAGATGCAGAATCAGAATCAACAAAATCACAGCAAAACCAGAATCACATTTAGAATCAAGCAATCACTACAATTAGAAATAATTAGATTTACCAAGCAATCTACACTAGAGTCCGAGCCTTGAGGGGTCGAGGTCGACTAGGTGAGAGGCGACTGGCAAGGGTTGAGAGCGACTGGGTGAGAGTCGAGGCAGAGCAACAACTAGTCTAGCGATCTGGAGCTCATGTTTCGTCTATGTCTTCTGCAATCTGGAGTTCGAGTGACTAGTCTAGTGGTCGAGGCATCGAAGATGAAGCGAACGACGAAGATTCGAAGACGAACTACGAAGAAGATTAAACACTCACAGCGAATAGCGATGACGGGTGGGACACGGGACGAGAATTGGAAGTCTGGAGACTAGAAGACTGAATGGTGGAATGAATTGGTCATCACAAACGCGAAGAAGAACAACCCTAAATTGAATACACGGTTCGGTTTTGGTTTTTTTAGTTTTGAGAAACCATAATTAAAAAATGAACTGAAACAACTCAGTTCTTACCAAAAGGAACCGAACTTTGGTTTTTAGGTGTGCAAACCGAACCGAATCAATCGGTTCCAGTTCGGTTCTTTGGTTTCGGTTCGGTTTGCACACCCCTACTACATCACCTTAGACCTTTGTAATAAGTTGACTTATCAGCTTTAATGTAAATTCATATTTCAACTTGAACTTCATATCAAAACCTAACTTCTTTTGAGTCTTCTCAGACAATGTTTTAAAAGGCGAATTCACAAATTTTGCAGTCTTATTACCCGTTAGTGTAGAAACCTGTAATACATACAAATTTGCAAACCTCATGTGTCCGTTTAACATGACAAAAGCACTTCTACTGATCTTCATAGCTCCACCTACAATGTTGTACTTGTACCCTTTCGAATCCAAAGTACTCAACGAAATCAAATTATTTTTCAAATTGGGAACGTGTCGCATATTACCTAGTGTCCTGACAACTTCATCAAACATTTTGATTCTGACGGTACCAGTACCAGCTACCTTACAAGGTATGTTATTACTCATCATCACAACACCTTTTGAAATGGTCTTATATGTCGAAAATTAATCTCGATTGAAATATATGTGAAATGAACAGGTTGAATCCAGAATCCAATTATTGTTTGGCTTTAAGTTTCCTTGTGACACAATTAGAAAATCTCCATTACTATGTTAGCCTAATAGACATTAGGTTATTTGTTTTGATGTTGATTGTTTAATTAATAAATAAGTTGTTTATTATGAATTTATTGAATCAAGTAAATCGTTATTGATCTTAATTGGAAATACCCTTAATACGTGTATTAATGTTTACTAAGGTGTTTACTATATAGCTTATATATTGATAATTGGGACTTAGAAGATTCAAGAAGAGCAAAACATGAAGTATAGGTCGACTATGGACCAAGGGGTGGTCAACTAGACAGGTTGTAGAAGAGCCAGAATAAGAAAGCGGTCAACTGGAGCTGAAGAGGTGGTCGACTGAAAATCAGACAGTGTGCTCAGGATTTTACAACTGCTAGAAAGCGATCGACCGGAGCAGAAGTGGTCGACCGAAAATTGAACAGATTCGAGCCATTTTCTAAAAGCAGTTGACTGGAGATGGATAGGTTGACCGGTGTGACAGACTGAAGCTGAAATTGGACGACCAAAAGCATTACAGCTATATTCTAATGATCGAATAGCGGTTGACCGAAACAAGGGTGGTCGACCGCTCTTACAATGTTTATATATAGAAGTACTTCAAAATGCAATCTAACTAGAGATGTTAAATGAGTCTGCCGAGCCAAGCCGAGCCTAACGAGCATGGCGAACCTAACGAGCTGACCCCAAAAAATTTTCAACCCGAGCCGGCTCGCGAGTTGCGAGCCTAATAAGTCGAGCCGAGTCGAGTCGGCCTAACGAGCCTAACGAGCAAAGCTTAACGAGCCCAACTTACATAAATAAAATTATTTTATATAAATATGTTATAGATATATTTTTTAATTTTAGTAATTAAAACTATAATAAATATTTATTATTATAATGTTATAATATGATATAATTAGACGATAGTTAGTCATATAAATAATAAAATTATTTAATTTATATAAAAATGACATGTAATAAGTAATATGTGTTAGACGTATTTATATTTTTATGATGATTAATATTAATGGATTTAATAAGTTGTCTATTTGTTGAATTTATATTACGCAAACATTATTGATTATATTGGAAATATCCTTAATGAGGATATTATTATTGTCTAACGAGTTTATCTAAATTCATGTAGTGAGTAGATATCCTTGTGGGACTTAGAGAATTCGAGATGTGTGGATAGGAAGTAAAGTATTTCATTATGGGAGTTTTCAGACGAGACACGGTCGAAGATTCGGTCGAGGAGGTTGACCAAAATACTTCACAGTTAAATAAGTTGAATTCCACCTTGTATCTACATCGATTTTTAATTTTTTTGATTTAAGTTGAACAATTTTACAATATATAATATATGTGTGTATATATATATATATTATATTATATAAATCAATTAAGGAAAACTAAAACAAAAGGGAGTAAGAAAAAAAAAAGAAGGAAAAATTGAAGTGGAAAGAAAAACTCCTTCAGCCGAGAGGGCTTCGCAAGCGACTTCGAGAGAGAGACAGACTCCGGGCAACGGGACTTGGCATTCCAAGCAGAAATCAATGATTCCGGCCGACGATAGCTGTGGGTGGTCAGGAATTGTCGAACGCGGCGGTTGTGTGGTTCGTCTGAGGAAATACTGCGAGTGAAGGTTGCCTGAGACAGGGACTCGGCACTCCGAGCGGGAGCCGCCGATTGTGCAGCTCTAACGGAAGGCATTCGGGAGTGAGAGCTTTGGCAAATTAGATCGAGCTGAGCTTCCTTCATTTCTCCAATTAAGGTAAGAAATGCCGATGTTTCTTGGCCTCTAATGTTGTGTTGATGAATAATGTCATGAGCTAGAGATTTTGTTTTTGGTTCTATTACAGTCGTTAATGTGGATTCTGATAAAATTCTGTGTGGATTTCTGCTTTCGAATCCAATTGGGATTGTTACGATTTTGACGGGAAAATCGGAAAAATTGGAACTGAAATCCTGACTGAACACCGAATAGCGACTGAGCTGCGCGACTCTTTGCGAAACAGGGGGCACGAACGCATGAGGAGGAGGAGCTGAGTGACAAGTGTCTGAGTTCTGATTTTTGAACGAGCGAGCTACCCCTGTGAGTGCGATGTTCGTTGAGGTTGAGCAATCAAGCGAGGAGTAACGAGCGAGCGACCTACAACTAGCCAGCCGGCCTGACAGCTAGCCCGTGGGCCAAGCTCTCGAGCCCGGGTCGACTCGGCTCGGCTCGGCCTGCCTACCGAGCCCGAGCCTAGGGCGAGCTAGCTCGGTTACTGTAGCAGGCCAAGCCAAGCTTCACCCGCTACAGTAACGGGCTACCAGCCCGCCCGTTAGCCATGTCTAAATCTAACCAAGAGAGAACGGTCCTAAAATGCTGCCAAAATTTCTACTCAATTTCTCTTAGCAAGGTAAGTGTTTAGCCTAGCTCTCATATTCCCAAACTTGAGAGTTTACATTTGAGAGCTTAGACTTTAAAATTTGAGTTCTTTATTTTACAATATTTGTACTTAATCGGAGAACAAAGGGTGACGCCCTAAGAATATTTATTTGTAAAGATTTGATTGGCATCCGTGAAGCCAACCATTACTAACCGGGGAGGTTAGTGGGTTAAGGATCTCCAAGTGGAAAACTTTGAGCGTGGACGTAAGCGGAGTTGCAGAATCGCGTGAACAAGCTGTTTGTCTCTCTTTCCCTTATCTCCTCTATATTTGCTATTGTCTTAATGCATATTTAGTTACCAATCACTTAGGGAATATAAATTATAATATTGCACGAAAAAGTTAGCTCACCTAATTCACCCCCCCCCCCCCCCCCCTCTTTTATAAGCGTGCATAAGGTCCAACACACTATAGTCTTCTTCTTATTCTGCGATAACAACTTCATTGGATGTTATCAGTTATTTTCCCTTCTCAACAGGTCTCTTAATTTCATTATACAATTTTCAGCATCCAGATTTAATGTGCCCCTTCTTCTGATAGAAGTAACATATTCTATCACGGTTCATTGACTTTGATCTACCTTCGAACCCTGAACATTATCACTACCTTTGTTGTTTGACTCACTTGTTCTACCTCGAATGACGAGTCTCTCTCCTCAAGATTCAAATCCAGCAACAATTTGCTTCATTTTCTCCTTTGATAACAAGAAATTATAAATTTCGTCCAAAATTAGACTTTCTCTACAATATAAAATCGTATATCTGAAAACACCATATGAAGCAAACAACAAGCAAAGTAGAATCAACCCTAAATCTTTATCATCCTACTTGCATCTCATAGTCTCCAAATCTGAAACGAATTATTTAAATGCAGTCAACTGCTCTGTAATAGAAGCGTCTTCAATCAACTTATGAGAATAAATTCATTGCTTCAAATGCAATTTGCTAGTCAGAGTTTTCTTGATACATAATTGCTCCAATTTTAACCATAATTTAGTGACAGATTTCTTGTTCAGAACGTTCTACAAAATCTGATTTGATAAATGCAGACATATCAAACATATGGCTTTTTTGATCCTTTCAAATTTTTTTCTCTTCACTCTATAATGTGGGCATTTTATCGAGCTCTAACAACACATTGTCTAATTCCATCTGTACAAGCACATCTCGCATTTTCACATGTCATAACAGAAAGATCATATTCTGATCCAATAACGGGACATCAAATTTCAGTGAACTTATTGCACCAAAATAACAGCTTCAATAAAATATCTCACCCAAATATTTGAAGCCCAACAATAAATAATATTCCAAGGAACAAAGATCAGCTCTACAATCAAGATTACTCCGCCCAAGAAAAACACAAAAATTTCTAAAAAACCCCAACAGTCAAGCACAAAATTTAAAGTAAAGATTTTCCACAAATTGAAAACAAAATTAGAACTCTATTTGCAAATTTGCCCACAAATTTTGAAGCTTTTTCTTCCCTGTGAAATTTTCCAACAGAGGAAACAGTTCGCTGATCGGAGGAGCACAACTTCGTAGATGTTCAGCGAAGGGTTTGCAAAACTTTGGTGATTTCCTTCACAGAAGGTAGTCTCAAGTTGGGCGGTGGTAGTGGCAGTGGCGGAGGAACAATACGTGACAAGGACTTTATGACAGCGGATCGACAGGGACAGTTGATTGACGATCCTTCTTCTTTGCAATGGTAACGAGGTCGTCTTGGTGATAGTAGCGACGACCCATCCCACTTCCTCAATGACGAACGATGGCGTTCTTTGTTGCTCGGCAATGGCTGCAACGCAAGCTAGCTAAGGTTGTTTTCTTCTTTCAAGAAGACAATTGTGTGGGCAACCCAAAAAAATTGTTTTTTTTTTAATTTTCTTTTTCCTAAAAAATTGCAAATTTGTTATTGCAAAATATCTGAATTTGTAATAATCGGAAACTCTCAACCTTGCTTTGATACCAATTGTTAGAAATTGAATGATAACCAAAAAATTAAAATAGAATGTGAGATATCAGATTTACGTGGAAAAATATTTTCGGGAAAAAAACCACTGACAGAGGAACAAATCTACTATGAAGATCGAAATATAACCGTGAGTTTTGCAACTGTAACGTCCCGTTAATTAAAAGCCCTTTTTCCTTGATTTTAAAATGCGTCATAAAAATTTTTTTCGCTTTAATTAATTATCAATTGAAATTCATTTTTGAAGAAAACGTAATCAGAGTGAAAGTGCGGAATAATAATAGGATTTCAAAACATAACTTCCCAGTTTTCTTAATAAAAGTTCCAAAGTCTCTATTACACTGATTAAAAGGTTTAAATACTGCCAATAGTAATTACCAAAATACCCTTTCTTCATCAAAACACTAATGTCAAAATACCAATGTTTCCCAAAATATGTGAGCTGCACCTGTCAGGTCAATTCGGCTGATAACACAAGGGGTCATCTTGGAACGCCTCCTCTTCCACTTGTACAAATTCTTCATTATAATCATTACCTACATTACGGGGAAAACAATGAGCCTAATGCCCAGCAAGAATAAGAATTTATGCAATGCGAATGGTGCATGAACATACAATGCATTACAGAAGAGAACTGTTCCTCTTCTAGAGGTTAAGGTGGAATACTCCCTAGATTCATGTGGCCTAACCAGTCACTCCGACGAGGAGATATATCCATCGAGGGTGTTTCCACAAGCAGGTATTCTCACTTTTGTTGGAGAAGTTGGGGGTTTCAGAACGGGATAAATTGTGAACCCTAGAATCCACATAGCTAATTTCTAACCCTACCACTCCCTATGTGGGAGGAATCTACCGTATGGAAAGTCACAATTCACCCGAACCTCCACACACCTATTTACGTATATTAGGATGACACATAATATGTAAATAAGTTTATAAGCCCTAGGATGATGCATGAATATGTTGGGAGTAATATACCAAACGAGAAAATGTAATAGAACAATTTTGTAATATATGAATAAATTTGTGTTGATTGATATTATGGTAACATTTGATATTATGTTTTATAAAATTCATAGAAAATTTCTTGGTTATTTATGCTAACTTTATATTAACATATATATTGTATATATGTGAGATAAAATATAAAGAGTAATAACCAAAATATGTCCATGATTTACATTTGAAGGATGGAATCTTCAAATAGTTCATAACCATAAATATAGTTTATCTCATTAAGAATGTATAGTCATATCCCGACTATATATGTAGTGACATAAGATAAATATGTTTTATATAATATGATTATATAGGACTGGACCAGATAAAATTATATTGTTCCGTTAAATATAGAACAATTAATTTTATCATAATGATTGTCATATGTGTATGATCTTAATTCATTGTATTTAATAAACTCCTATTTTATTTTAATTTATTCTTTAATTTACTCGGTAAAGTTTTGTACAAGTTACGATTCGTATACCTTGTATATTGGGAGTAAATTAAAATGAATAGCTGAGAATGTTAATATCGATACAATGAAATCCATTTCTATAGATTCCCTTGTTTCTCTAAATGCCATAATGGCCATCATGGAGAAATACCACTATAAATAGAGGTCAAATTTCATTAGCAAAAGAGTTTTTGAGTTTTTGAAATCTTTGAGAAAGAAATCCATTTTGAGAGAAAATTTTTGTCTTCCGTGTTGGCTTTAGAAAAGTGTTTTCTAAATCCAAATAGATCGTCTCATGTGTTGAGAATACGATCTATCAGAAATTGAGTGTGATCTTGTTTCGTTCATCACGCCCACACGTGCTTATTCGAGGTGAGGAGGATTGGCAGAGAAGATCAAAGGTTGATCTTGTACCCGTGTGAAGTAAGCTACAAAGGTAACATCTTTATCTTTTAGATTAGATCTAAAAGCATATCATTATTAATATATTATAACAACGATCCATTTTTATGTTCATGATAAAATTGTTTTTTTCATGATACATAGGTTACGCAAGTTACCGTTGTTGTGAACATCGGTAATTCTGCCGTGCGAGGGAACCTAAAAACCAACAGAATGCTAGATAATAAATCATAGAAATAACGGGCAAGAGAGCATCCAAGATATAATTGCACAAGGAAACAAATCGTTTATTTGTAAGTGAAGTTCATCATACTAATAACACGCAGTTTGGGTCATCGTAAGCAATTTCACAATTAGGTACAATGGGAGCAATATCAATTATTGATTTTTTTGTTGACAACATGAGCAAGGATAACAACTCTAAATCCATTCACAAAGCTCAAATATAATCTGACCACTTATATGCACATACACTTTAACTTGATGAACACGATTTATAACCGGTTAATATTGTTTATGCGCATGCATCAACATTCTGTTCCAACAAGAGTTCATAGCAACAGGTTTTTCCCTTGATGACATTGAGGCTAATTATGAAACAAAAGAACAATTCATAATATTCATATTTCAACTTAGCATGCTTAATGTCCATATTCAACTACCATTAATCATACAATCTGATAGTTTACAATAAATGTTCAAGAACAGTTTGCATTGTGAAGGTTCCTAGACTATCATGCTTCATCCCATCACAACTCTTGACACAATCCAAATATTGAGAACATATAGGTCTTAAGGCTACAGTCAAGCATTTAGAACATGACAGATTCGAATTTAGCAACATACATAAATCATCAATTTCCAGTCATCAATCCATAGCAGCTCATTAACATTCAAACCACCCGTAATGTAGAGCCTCAATGGCCAACCAAAATTCTAATTCTTACCTCAAACGTTCAGCAGCTCAACCAATCTGAAATCAAAACAGCAACCCAAAGAAGGTTCCCCAATTACCCTTCAACTCTTAATACTTCCTTCTTCACAGGGGAAGAACTTGTACTGTCCAACAAATCACACCACTTTCCACTTCTCAGCTAAAATCACACTCCACACTTCACAAAATGTCCAATACTAGAGTAGAACTCACCTTATATGGACAGAAGGGAAGGAGGAGACTGAGAAATCGCAGGGGATAGGTTGGTAGGTTGCCCAAATCAAGGAGAATTGGTTCACTAGAGGCATTCCACGTGGAAAGCCTTCCACATCCTCAGGAAGACTCGACGTCGTAGCAGGGGATAGAGGGAGAGAGAAGACTTGGTTGATTTCTGCAAGAAATCGGAAGAGAGATGATTTTTAAAAAGGGTTTCTCAGAATTTCTCGATGTTGCGGACGAGTCGAGTCGTCCGCAGTCATCATTCGCATCGTCTGAATGTGCCTAGGGTTTAGAACAGATTCATTTGAACGCCATTTTGTTCCCTTGCACAGTCGTCCGCATCGTCTGAATTGTTCATAATTTAGGACAGATTCATTCGGACGCCATGTCTTCTCGTCCGCAGTGTCGTCTGCAACACACCAGGTTTGAAACAGATTCAATCGGACGCCATGCCTTCTCGTCCGCATTGTCCACAGTGGCCATAATGGCGTCCGCAACCCGACACTTACGAATTTTTTCCTAAGTTTTCACATTTAGGTCATTTTCCAACATTAACCCTCAACTTTGCGTGCACAACTTTCGCTCGTCGTTGCATAATTTAACAAAATAGTCATATAATAAGATTATCCAGAATTATTACATTATCAAAAAGGAAAAATACATTTTTCGGGGTATTACATCCTACCTACCTTACAAAAATTTTGTCACCAAAATTTGACTCAACAAACAATTTTGGATATTTAGCTAACATGTTGTCCCTTCGCTCCCAAGTAGCCTCTTCATTGTTAAATTGGTTCAGCCACAATACTTTCACAAGAGTGACATCCTTATTGCGCAATTTCTTAATACTGGTGTCCAGGATTCTGAGCGGTTTTTCTTCATAACTCAGATTAGTGCGTACCCAGATCTGCTCCTCAAGTCTGACGCGAGTGACTTCGCTAAGGCATTTACACAGCATTGATACGTGAAAGACATTATGTACTCCCGACATAGCTTCTAGTAGGAGTAATCGATACGCCACAGGACCAATTCTTTCAGTGACTTCAAAAGGGCCAATATAGCGCAGATTAAGCTTTCCTTCGCGCCCAAAACATACAACACCCTTAAACGGTGATAACTTCAAATAGACATGATCTCCAACGGCAAATTCCAAATCCCGACGACGACTATCTGTATAACCTTTCTGACGACTCTGTGCAGCTTGCATCCTTTGTCGAACAACCTCTATATCTCCGTAGTCTCTTGTACCATCTCAGGACCATAATATTTGTCCTCACCAACTTTGCTCCAATATAGTGGACACTTGCATTTTCTGCCGTAGAGTGCTTCATATGGTGTCATGCCAATAGTTGCCTGGAAACTATTATTGTAGGCAAATTCTGCTAATGGAACAATCTTTTCCCACCCCACCTTATACTCAAGAATGCAGACACGTAACATATCCTCCAAGGTCTGAATACTCCGTTCACTCTGACCATCCGTCTGTGGGTGGAAAGCAGTGCTAAACTTCAATTCTGTACTCATTGCCTTGTTCAAACTCTTCCAGAACCTTGACGTAAATCGGGGATCTTGATTAGATACAATAGATACAGGAACTCCATGTAGCCGAACGATCTCCTTAACATACAATTCCGCAAATTGATTCATTTCATACGTCATCTTTACTGGCAAAAAGTGGGCAACCTTCGTCAATCTGTCAACAATCACCCATATCGCGTCATGATCCTTCCTTGTCCTTGGTAATGCAGTAACAAAATCTATAGTAATATGCTCCAATTTCCATACTAGTATAGGTAACGATTGGAGCATACCCCTAGGTCGTTGATGCTCAGCTTTCACCTGTTGACATACATCACAATGTGTAACATAGAAAGCAATATCGCGCTTCATCCTCGGCCAATAATAACATTTCTTCAAGTCTTTATACATCTTGTTACATCCTGGGTGAATGGAAAAACTAGAAGAATGCGCCTCTTTCATTATCGCAATCCGTAATAATGTCTCAGATACAAAACATCGGCCTTTATACTTCACAATCCCATCAGCCGATAAAGAATAGCCCACAAACTCAGGAAGAGTTGGATCGAGTTTGAAGTCTTCACACAAGGCATCTGTAGCTTGTGTTTCTTTAATCCTTTCCAGCTTAGAAGGCTTAAGAGTCAAAGCCGATAAAACATCTGCCACCTGTTCAGGAACTAACTGCATATCTAATTCCTACATATCTTTCTGCAATCCCACTAGTATCTCTTTGCACGTTATGCTCATCAGAACAACCTTTCGACTCAGAGCATCAGCAACGACATTTGCTTTTCCCGGATGATACTTAATTTCGCAATCATAGTCTTTTACAAATTTCAGCCAACGTCGTTGTCGCATATTCAAATCTTTCTGTGTAAAAATATACTTCAAGCTTTTGTGATCAGTAAAAACCTCACATCGTTGTCCATATAGATAATGCCTCCAAATTTTCAATGTAATACCACGGCAGCTGACTTGAGGTCATGTGTGGGATAATTAGCTTCGTGCGGCTTAAGCTGTCTCGAGGCATAAGCAATCACCTTCCCATTCTTTATCAAAACACCACCAAGTCCATATTTAGATGCATCACAATATATACAGAAGTTTCCGTCTTCTTCAGGTAAAGCCAATACTTGCGCAGTAGTCAAACGATGCCTCAACTCCTGAAAGCTTTCTTCGCACTTATCAGACCACCAAAATCTCACATTCTTCTTGGTCAGACTAGTGAGAGGCATAGTAATCTTAGAAAACCCACTGATAAATCGTCCGTAATACCCAGCCAATCCTAGAAAACTCCGAACATCACCGACATTCTTTGGCTGTACCCATTCAACAACTACTTGAATCTTCATAGGATCCACAACAATTCCTTCTTTAGAAATCACATGGCCAAGGAAACTGACCTCCTTCAACCAGAATTCACACTTGGAGAACTTTGCATAAAGCTGGTGTTGTTTTAGAATAGAAAAAGCGGTTCTCAAATGCTCAACATGTTCTTCTTTTGACTTAGAATACACCAGAATATCATCAATAAAGACAATGATGAATTTATCCAGATAATCCCTGAATATACGATTCATCAAATCCATAAAAGCTGTAGGGGCATTGGTTAGCCCAAAGGACATTACGAGGAACTCATAGTGTCTGTATCTGGTTCTAAACGCCGTCCTCTTGCTTAACCTTTAACTGATAATACCTCGAGTGTAGATCAATCTTTGAAAATACACATGCGCCATGTAACTGATCGAACAGATCATCAATCTGAGGTAGAGGATATTTGTTCTTTATGGTCACCTTGTTCAGCTCTCAATAATCTACACACATTAGTAGAGTCCCATCCTTCTTTTTCACAAATAAGACGAGAGCTCCCTAGGGTGAGAAACTCAGTCAAATAAACTCCTTTGAAATCAATTCTTCAAGCTGAACCTTCAACTCTCGTAATTCAGCGGGTGCCATCCTGTACGGATTCTTCGAAATTGGCTCCGTACTAGGATGTAGATCAATAATGAATTCAATTTCTCTGGCAGGAGGCAACCCCAAGAGATCGTCAAGAAAGACCTCTGGAAAGTCACGGACCACCATTACGTCCTTAACATTGGCTTCCAGCTTGATCATGGTATTGATGATATTGACGAGAAATCCTTCACATCCGTGCTTTATTAGTAGATCTGCCTTTAACGCAGAAATGATTGCCAATTTGCCTTTTTCCTTTATTCCTCGAAAAACATGTGGTTCGCCATTGAGAGAATAAAAACGAACCTCTCGCCTTGCACAATTTATAACGGCTCGGTTCAGAGTTAACCAATCCATACCAAAAATAATATCGAACCCTTGAATGTCCATAACCATAAGAGTTGCATTAAATTTTTAGCCATTGATCTGGACTGCATAATCTTTTAGAATACCCTTCGCGGTCATATATTCACCAGAAGGCGTGAGCACTCGATATCCATTTTTAGGAATACCCGAGGTACATTTTGCTTTTGCACATAGTTGTGTTGAGATAAAGAAATGAGTGACACCCGTATCAAATAAAGTATACGCAACCACATCGTTAATATAAGTTGTACCTAAGGTGTTCAAGAATTCACTTATCAAGCATATGATTCCACGAGTCTAAAATTTATATGGGGTTGCATCCATATTATAAGACTAAAGTATACACTTATAAGAATTAGTTAACAGTTGTGTACCTGATATAACAGCTGGTAGTTCTTCTTCTTCATTTCCTTCTCCTTGTAGTGAAAATACTCATGGAGCAATATTGCCTGTCTGATTTGGGCAGCTTCTTGCTATGTGCCAAGGCTTCCCGCATTTGTAACATGCATTAGTGTTCACTCTGCACTGTCCAAGGTGAATCTTCTTACATACGGGGCACGGTTTAGGTGTCGCAGGTGCTGCCACAGTCGCTTCAATTATAGGGCGCTTGTCACGCCCCTGTTGTGTCTCGGGTATAGGTGGCCTCCTCATGCCACGGTTCATGGGTGGAATCCCACGCTGCTGGAAATTCTGACTATTTCTTCCGATCCTCTAAGCAAACTCTTTATGTTTGGCAGCAATTCCTTCCACATCCTCGGCATCCAGTGCCCTAGCCACAAGCTGAGAATAAGGGACACCTCGGATACCAGACATCCGTACGCACCTTAGAATCTCAACCTTCAATCCTTGCATAAAATGTTGCACTTTCGAACCATTATCACTGACTAGATATGGAGCATACCGAGATAGTGCTTCAAACCTCCGAATATAATCAGACACGGTCCCTGTCTGTCGCAACCGTAGAAACTCTGTAAACTTCTGATTTTGAACGGTATAGCTGAAATACTTTTCGTTGAATAACTCCTTGAAATCCTTC
The DNA here is from genome assembly GCA_022433065.1 of Begonia loranthoides. NCBI lineage: Eukaryota > Viridiplantae > Streptophyta > Magnoliopsida > Cucurbitales > Begoniaceae > Begonia > Begonia loranthoides. The sequence continues at coordinate 3,208,627 of CM039482.1, read as the reverse complement.
CAAGTGAGAGTCTGCATATCCAAAGTCGGCTCTATTGCTTCCCACCAGAACTGTGCGTCATTAGTCAACAGATATATCGCACATTTCACCTTCTCATTTTCTCGAATGTCTGCATAAGTAAACATCTTCTCAATCGAACGGATTCATGTCTCAGCTGCTGAAATATCAGAAATATTGCCTTCAAAAGTTGGTGGTTTAAGTCGTAGAAACCGCTCCCAACCGACTTCTGTGTGTGCAACAACAGCACGATGATTTCCATTCCTGTTACCATCCCCATTCCCGTTACCACATTCTATAAGTCGCTTTATAACTTGGGTTTGCTATGCCATAAATTGAGCCTGACGCTCAATCACTTCAGTCATGCGGGTAAGTGTTTCGTCTCGCTCATTGGATACTGGCATGTCATTCCTCGCTCGTTGTGCCATTTTGAAATTTTCTCTACATTTTAAATTGGGGACCAGTAAGTTATAGCGTAATTAAACTTTTGAAAATTAAACTTTACTTACAGTAGGAGGAGTGTTCCACGACGATTCCTTGTGTTATCAACAGTCTACAGAACCAATTTTGACCTGGTCGTGCTCTGATACCAACTGTAACATCCCGTTAATTAAAACCCCTTTTTCCTTGATTTTAAAATGCGTCATAAAATTTTTTTTGCTTTAATTAATTATCAATTGAAATTCATTTTTGAAGAAAATGTAATCAGAGTGAAAGTGCAGAATAATAATAGGATTTCAAAACATAACTTCCCAGTTTTCTTAATAAAAGTTCCAAAGTCTCTATTACACTGATTAAAAGGTTTAAATACTGTCAATGTAATTATCAAAATACCCTTTCTTCATCAAAACACTAATGTCAAAATACCAATGTTTCCCAAAATATGTGAACTGCACCCATCAAGTCAATTCGGCTGATAACACAAGGGGTCATCCTGGAACGCCTCTTCTTCCACTAGTACAAATTCTTCATTATAATCATTACCTACATTACGGGGAAAACAATGAGCCTAACACCCAGTAAGAATCAGAATTTATGCAATGCGAATGGTGCATGAACATACAATGCATTACAGAAGAGAACCGTTCCTCTTCTTGAGGTTAAGGTGGAATACTCCCTAGAGTCATGTGGCCTAACCAATCACTCCCACGAGGAGATTATCCATCGGGGTTGTTTCCACATGCAAGTATTCTCACTTTTGTTGGAGACATTGGGGGTTTCAGAACGGGATAAATTGTGAACCCTAGAATCCACGTAGCTAATTTCTAACCCTACCACTCCCTATGTGGGAGGAATCTACCGTATGGAAAGTCACAATTCACCCGAACCCCCACATGCCTATTTACGTATATTAGGATGACACACAATATGTAAACAAGTTTATAAGCCCTAGGATGATGCATGAATGCCAGATAATAAATCATAGAAATAACGAGCAAGAGAGCATCCAAGATATAAGTACACAAGGAAACAAATCGTTAATTTGTAAGTGAAGTTCATCGTACTAATAACACGCAGTTTGGTTCATCGTAAGCAATTTTACAATTAGGTACAATGGGAGCAATATCAGTAATTGATTTATTTGTTGATATCATGAGCAAGGACAACAACTCTAAATCCATTCACAAAGCTTAAATATAATCAGACCACTTATATGCACATACACTTTAACTTGATGAACAAGATTTACAACCAGTTAATATTGTTTATGCGCATGCATCAACATTCTGTTCTAGCAAGAGTTCATAGCAACAGGTTTTTCCCTTGATGACATTGAGGCTAATTATGAAACAAAAGAACAATTCATAATATTCCTATTTCAACTTAGCATGCTTAATGTCCATATTCAACTACCATTAATCATACAATCTGATAGTTTCCAATAAATGTTCACGAACAGTTTGCATTGTGAAGGTTCTTAGACTATCATGCTTCATCCCATCACAACTCTTGACACAATCCAAATATTGAGAACATACAGGTCTTAAGGCTACAGTCAAGCATTTAGAACATGACAGCTCATTAACATTCAAACCACCCGTAATGTAGAGCCTCAATGGCCAACCAAAATTCTAATTCTTACCTCAAACGTTCAGCAGCTCAACCAATCTGAAATCAAAATAGCAACCCAAAGAAGGTTCCCCAATTACCCTTCAACTCTTAATACTTCCTTTTTCACAGGGGAAGAACTCGTACTGTCCAACAAATCACACCACTCTCCACTTCTCAGCTAAAATCACACTCCACACTTCACAAAAATATCCAATACTAGAGTAGAACTCACCTTATATGGACGGAAGGGAAGGAGGAGACTGAGAAATCGCAGGGGATAGGTTGGTAGGTTGCCCAAATCAAGGAGAATTGGTTCACTAGAGGCATTCCACGTGGAAAGCCTTCCACATCCTCAGGAAGACTCGACGTTGTAGCAGGGGATAGAGGGAGAGAGAAGACTTGGTTGATTTCTGCAAGAAATCGGAAGAGAGATGATTTTTAAAAAGGGTTTCTCAGAATTTCTCGATGTTGCGGACGAGTCGAGTCGTCCGCAGTCATCATTCGCATCGTCTGAATTTGCCCAGGGTTTAGAACAGATTCATTCGGACGCCATTTTGTTCCCTTGTACAGTCGTCCGCATCGTCCGAATTGTCCATAATTTAGGACAGATTCATTCGGACGCCATGTCTTCTCGTCCGCAGTGTCGTCTGCAACACACCAAGTTTGAAACAGATTCAATCGGACGCCAAGCCTTCTTGTCCGCATCGTCCACAGTGGCCATAATGGCGTCCGCAACCCGACACTTACGAATTTTTTCCTAAGTTTTCACATTTAGGTCATTTTCCAACATTAACCCTCAACTTTTCGTGCACAACTTTCGCTCGTCGTTGCATAATTTAACAAAATAGTCATATAATAAGATTATCCAGAATTATTACATTATCAAAAAGGGAAAATACATTTTTCGGGGTATTACAGCAACTCTAGCTTACATGAATTTATAGAGAAAACAAAACTCTAAATAAGATATACAATGTAGGCCTACCAACCTAACTCAATAGAATTCGGGTTATACTAAACTATAACAATTTCCATCTTGACATGTATTGTATGAAGGAGATCCATAGTGTGTGCTTGTCAGCCTGACAAAAAAAAAAACGAATTCAAAACCTTGAATTTTGATAGACAATCTCCACCTCGAAACGATTTTTGCTACAAAGAACCAATTTTCAAATTTTAAAATCTTCCTCTTCCATACATTTAAAGAAGATTTGCAATGAAGGTTCACTTTCTTGTCCCAAATAAATAAACAGATTATCAAACTGTAAAAATCTTCAAGGGTAAATTCAGCAACTAATGCTAACCTGGTTTAATAAACATTTAAACTATGGTGATGACATCTTCAAATCCCACAAAATATCATTCAAATTTGTGCGAACATATCTCAACTCTTGACTTGCCGTATCAAATATGTCATTCATAACTCTTTATAATTTCACTATCGTTATCTTACCATAATGAAATATCGGATCTCAATCCAAAAGTGGAAGATTTACTCCATAGATCTCATCACCCCAAAAACATATTATTCAACAAAATATCTAATCCAAAAAATCACTATCTTCAATAAAATATTCACTCAAAAAATTGAAGCAAAAAATCACGGATACCACAAGATTCAAAAAGATATCCACAAATTTAAATATTTTGTAATAACAAATCTAATCAAATCAAATCCCCAGAATAATCGCATATATCACAAAGTTCAAATCTTATTTGAATTTGAACAAAAAATAATCTACTGCAATTTCAAATCTACCATAAATTATCAAATTTAATACCTAAAAAGTCTTCCAAAAATAATCCAACTTTGCAAATGACATTTTTGCGGCAGATCCAATCAAACAACTTGACAGCAAGAACAAAAAACAACGATGCAGATCTGTGATGATTGACGATAAATAAAAAACCCACCAATGACATACTTGTTGATCGGAGGGACAACAACATTTGCAAACTCAAAATAGGGGAAAATTAGAACTTTCACAAAGAGTGAGACAATAGTTTTTTACGGCCGTTGAACGATAGAGAAGAACAAATCTTATGAACAAATTTTACTTTTCTTTTTCCAAAAAAAATTGTAATTTTTTAAAAATTACTAAAACCTTGTTCAATTTGGAAGAACTAGAGAGAATTGATCTTTCGATGAATTTTGAAACTCGGATTCTATAATCTCTCTCCCAACCAAACTTTGATACCATTTGTTAGAAATCAAACGATAACCAGAAAAAGAAAATAGGATGTGGGACATCAGATTTACTTGAAAAAACTTTTTCGACAAAAAATCGAGGGATAAGGAATAAATCTACTATGAAAATCAAAATACAATCGTAAAATTTGCGACTCTATCTTACATAAATTTATCGAGAAACAAAACTCCAAATGAGATTTACAATGTGGGTCCATTAGTCTATTTCGATAAAATTTAAGTCACGCCGAACTCTAATAAAAAATTGTTTGAACACGATTCAAAAATGATTTTAAAACTATAAAACTTAATTGAGAAAATTAAAATTACGAGAATGAGATTGAAACAAGTTAAACTATGATGACAAACAGTGCATTTTACTCTAAAGAAAACTCAAAATTCCTAAAAAAAAAAAATGGACTTCCTTTATTGCACTAAAAATTAAAAAAAAAAAATATTCTCACAAAAAAAATGAATGTTCAGGTACGTTTATCTTATTGTGCCTTAGTTCTATGTTTTCCTATTTAGTCCATTTGTTAGATGTTCTTACTCACGAACAGTTGATATCATATAAGCCCAACAATGAACACTAGCCAACATAATTATAAAACATAACTTGAGAGATTAAGATCGGAAAGGGTGTCTCTATTTAAACATAACTAGAACAAATCTCAATGAATTAAGCTATAAATCAAGGCTTGGGTGGTTGATTGACATCTAAGGTCAGCAACCAACCCGCTAAGCCCCAACATGGAAAAAAAGAAAATTTATGCAGCTTGGTCAAGGCCCAGCGTGCAAACTTTATTTGGCGGGTTGGCTTTGAGGTTGATAGCGTGAGGGTCGGAAGGCTCGCTGGCTTGACCTTGGACCACCCTATGGAGAGTGGACTCGGGCGTGGCCAGGACAGGTTGAATCGATATGATATAATTAAATTTGGGATGTTTTGCTATTTTGTATCGAACTCCTTGCGTTTAAATGTAGTTCTCATACCGCAAATGTAAACATCATTGAAAGAAATCGAATGATCGGTCTCATACGATTATATCCTATTTTAGTTGTACTCAATCCTTGTTACACCACTAAGGCATGATCTATGAGTAAAAGCGTTTACCAATCCGAGTCGAGTTATCCATAATACCGTTTGTTTCAACTTAATCATTATAGTTTCAATTTTTTAGATGACGTTTTTATAGTTTCAATTTCATTTGTATATGATTATTTAGTCAATTTTGATCAATATTGTTCATTGCTAACAAACGCCAAATCGATTAATTAAAATTTTCTTAAATAAAAATGAGATATTTTTGTAGATACGAACATACGTGAATAAAAATAAGACAACACGGACATATATCTTCGAATTTATTGACGAAAATTGACTTAGACGACAAACTCAAAAATAAAATTAAAATGATAGAGACTTAATTTAAAAAAAAAAAGGTTAAAATGATGATAAGGAGTATGAGTACATTTGGTCGTTACAAATAACTTTTTTATTTTGATTTAATGATATTTAGCACTAATCCATCCCAAGTTGGAGAAATGACAAGTACCAAACAATATGAAATATCATAAAAGTGACGTGAACTTTGCACACAAAAGAGGTAGACAGCCTGCCCTTTTCCTTGTACTTTCTAACCAATCTTTCTTGGCTTCACATTGAGCACTTCTTTTATTTTCTTGATCATTTTAAATAATTGGGTGGGGTGGGTCACTTCTTGTATTATTGGCTTTGATTTTTAGTACACTTGTCAATTGCATGAACATCTTGTATGTATGTGTATCATTTAAATCACAAAAATAAATCAATTATGGACTTATTTGCAAGTATTTGAAAAGAATAATTTTACATGTTATGTTGAATCGAGCTTATTTTTTGACCAGTTTTTTGTTAAAACCCTTGAAATCTCGTATTCGAAAGTTCTCTTATCACAATTGAATTTGTTAAGAGAATGTTTCAATTGAAAGGGAAAATTGAAAAGAAGTAAATAAGTTATAGTTAAAAGACGACAACGGGCCAAAAATATACAGTAACATTACAGCTTAAAATTAAAAGGGCAAATAGGATCGAAGTTATAAAGTAATAGAATAGAGTAAGGTTAAAGTTTATAAAAATGGTATGCTTCTCTATCATTTTCAAACGTCTTTCCACCTCCTTTTGAATTTATGTTATCCACCCCCTCTATGGTACCAAACACTGATGCAACAATAGAAATTGGGCGACATGCAAATTACCCTTCTTAAAATTTGCATGTGCAAATTTAGACACTTTGCTTATTTCCCACCCCCATCAAAGTTTATCAACACGTTTTCCTTAAGAATAATATCATATATACACTTTAATTTTACATTATAGTATTGCATTATGATATATCGTTTATGTATTGTTATTTAATGGTAGAGCCATTATAATATATCATAAACAGTTCAACAATAATACATTATTTAAATCAATGAACTAATGATGCACCTAATACCATACATATTTAAAACTATCACGAATCAAAGTGAGCTCGGTATGAAACGAAAAACAAAAAACAATCCAACCCTTGGAAGGATTGTATCGTCTTATAGGATTGTGCATGTTCCAATCGGTCTGATTCTGATGTGGAACTGAACCGAACCGACTGGTTTCGGTTTTGAAATTACAAAATTGAAACCGGTTGTATGGAAAACTGGAACTGAACCGGATAAAAAAATAAAAGAGTTAGGGCCCAAAAACATTAGGCTAAAACCATATCCAACAATGTAACAATAAAAGTCCAAATGTAAAATATTGTGCAAGTAATAAATCACCATAACATATGTGAATATGAAGATTCAAAGCAAAAAAAAAAGCAAAAAATCTAAGAGGCTCACCAACACAAAAATTCTCAAGTAACACATTAACTAAAAATATAAATGAAGCTCTATCCTCAATCAGATGCTCCAATTTTCCCTCATTGTCACCCAAAATGGAGAGTTATTAAGCGTGAGTTGACTAAGCTCAATAAAAATCTTAACTATTATAGCTATTATTTTATAAAAATATGAGTGTGCATGCATCAAAGAAAATCAAGTCTCAAATTCATGATAAAAACACCATCCAAAAACAAGTTCCCAAGAACCATCAATAGGGCCAAGTAACAAAAAAGTCTACTATAAAGTGGTAAATAATAAATAGTGTCATTACTGTATTATTATAAAATTATCAGTGAAAAATGAGCTACTCACGACTCTGAGCACACGATGCTCAAGGCATAAGGACAAAAGCAATACTCGGTGTTCACAACAACCAAAATAACCATAATCAAGTTTAATCTGTCTCATTACTCTATTTCACATAATACAAATATATTTTCCAACCGTCAAATGCGTGTAACAAATAGAGACCCCCACATGAATCGATCAATCTCCATGCACACGATTGATAAGTTCATCAATGAAAATCAAGATGCATGCACAAAGTAAACGTGACAGTGAAAATATGTGTATACAATAAAAAGGGACGTATTGTACCCCAACACGTCAAATAATATGAGGTAACCTCTGAAATTAGGTTTTATAAAAACTTTGACATTTACTTTTAAATAAAATTAATAATATTCATACCTCGAATGATGTACATTACAATACCGAAACAAAGAGTTCAAAACTAGGGCGTCCAAAAGGGACCAACTCCTATATCAATATACCAACATTAATAGGCTTTTAAGAGCTTTAAAAAGCTTGTTAGAACCCATAACTAGAATAAGAATCAACTCAAGGATTTTAAGAAACAATCCTATGAAAAATCATCTAAAAAATGTCCCGGCTGACCTGAAAACTATCCAATCTTCTGAACATGTTAACTGGAAAAATTGTCAGGGTTGCTACAATTATTGCAATTTTAGCATAAAACGGAAGTAGAATTAGAATTTGCAGAGTGTAATATTTCGGCATCATCTTCGCGGTAATGTTTCTTTCAACAGGTAACAGAGATATTTACGTCATCCATTTCTCATAGTTCAATGGTTAAGTTATTAGCGAAAAATGTTTAATTGGTGACTTATTATTAGTTTCAAAGTACAGTGCTTGATTTTTTAATTTTCCTAATTTATATTGATAATGTAATTAAATGATGGAATTATCATCACTTTATAATTTTAAATTAACTATTTTAGCAAACAACTTGTTTTTCCATTTACAAATGCTCAAACATTTTAAGTGATATTTTCAATGAAAACTAAATTAAATAACCTTGCAATGATGGTAAGACATCAAAATCTTGCTCATGTAAATTAGCTTAAACTTGATAGGGGTTGCTAGTCTCTCATATTAGGTTTCATGTCGTCTAAAACTTGCTACGGACACTAACTCATCCGCGAAAGTGAAAGCGAAAGCGAAAGCAAAAGTGAACCCTTACACTCTAATGTTAATAACCGAGACTTTACTAATCCAAATGACGTTGTTTCCATCACCTAAAACACAGTCACAGACACAAAAGTAGCCACAGAAACACACTGTAACATAAAACAACGATGCTCCTAACTTACTTAACACTTCCGAATGACATATTTCTCTTCCGCGAAAAAATCTTTTTCTTAAATCTAACTATCTACGTTCTTTTCGCTAAACCGATCCAACAGTCCAACGTCCTCTCGCATCAAACACTTCCACGGAGCATCTTTCTTCATTCTAATTATTTCCGTCATTCCTAAACCTCATTCAACAGTTCTTATTGAATCCGGTCTTCCTACTATATTTTTCCTTAAATTCTAGAATTTAACATACTTAAAAGACAATTTACACTTTCCATAACCGTGAATTATTCTCACATTATCCTTTACTAATTATATTTGGTTTTTCTAATTTCTCTATAATTTTTATTTTATTTTATTATCTATAAAATAAAATTCTTTATTTAATCTTTCCTAATTCTACAATTATTTAATAATTCTAATACTTTAAATATTTTATTAAATTCATAAATTGTGACAATAATTAATCTATTAAATTATAAATTGTTGTATTACATAATTAAAACTATTCATGAAATTTTTGTGTATTATAGGAGGTGTTACGAGTAACATATTAACTAAAAAGATAAGTCAAGCTCTATCCTCAATCGGTTGTTCCAATTCTCCCTCACTATCACCTAAAAAGGGAGAGTCAATTGAGGTGAGTTGACTAAACTCAATAAAAATTTTAAGTACCATGTCTAGTGTTATACAAAATATGGGGGTGCATGCATCAAAGAAAATCAAGTCTCGAAACCATGATAAAAACATTATCCAAAAACAGGTTTCCAAATACCATCAGTAGGGTCAAGTAACAAAAAATTCTATTACAATGTGGTAAATAATAAAATAGTACCATTACTATATCAGTAGAAAATCATCAATGAAAAAGAAGCACTCAAGGGCTCTAAGCACACGATGCCTAAGACATAAGAAAAAAGGCGATACTCAGTGATTACAACAATCACAATAACCTTGATCAAGATTAGGGTTTCGCATCCAGGGGCTTGATACAATCAGCTATCTCATTACTCTATTTCACATAATACAAGCACACTCTCCAACGGTTGAATGTACATAACAAATAGAGACCCTCACACGGGTCGATCAATCTCGATGCACACGACCAGTAAGTTCATCAATAAAAATCAAGATGCATGCATAAAGTAAATGTGACAATAAAAATATATGTATACAATAAAAACTGATATGTTGTATCCTAAACATGTTGAATAATATGAGAAGACATCTCAAATTAGGTTTTTGTGACAATAAAAATATATGTATACAATAAAAACTGATATGTTGTATCCTACACATGTTGAATAATATGAGAAGACATCTCAAATTAGGTTTTATAAAAACTATGATATGTACTGTTGAATACAATAAATAAAATCTATACATCAAATGATATAAATCACAACACTGAAAGAAAGAGTTCAAAACTCAGCACCTATATGAATATAACAACTGTAATAGGCTTTATGACACACTCAAAAAGCTTTTTGGAATCTATAACTGTGATAGAAACTAATTCAGAGATTTCACGAAACAATCTCATAAAAAAAATAAGCTAAAAAATACATCCCAGTCAACCCAAAAATTGTCCAATCGACCAAAAAAATTGTCGAGGTTGATGGTCTTGGCACCTACACCGACATGTAGGTGCTCAGTCTTTCATGTCCGGACACTAGAACTAATGGTTCAAATGTTTGGCTCAACTTGCCGATCGAACGATTGCCCATACCTAAGCTTCAATCTACCTAAAAAATTGTCAAAGTTGCTAGTCTGGCACCTGCACCGACATGTGGGTGCTTGGTCCTTCATGTCCAGACGTCCGGCCTAATGGTTCATACACCCAGTCGACCTACCGATCAATCGGTCGCCCGTACCTAAGCTCTAGACATTCATTGTGTCAAAAAATTGTCCTAGATCTTCGAAAAACTTCAACTTTTTTCCAATTTCCGACTTCAAACAATCCAAATCCATTACAAAACACAATTGAACTTATTACATATAAAAAACCACTCTTTTTCGTCCATCTCTTACAATCATGACCACAAATCTAAACTTTTCATCAAGGAACTCCAAATCCGAAAATAATTGAGAAGAAATTTAAGATTATCTCACCTATTGAAGACATGCAAAATTCCAGACTTTCAAACCTCAAATTATTGATCTAACTCTGTTCGGCAAAATATGAACATAAATTAGATCTTTAAATTGAAATTAAGGATTTCAATTAAAAAGCTTCAATGTAACCATGAGAGATATAACTTACCATCGATATTCTTGAAAAAAACAAAAATTTTGGCAAGATTTCGCCTTCCTGATTCTCACAATCACCAACAGTTGGCTCTCAAATATTTGGTTAGCGGATTCTAAAGGGAGGCCATTCAAATAGCAATTTAACGAATTTCTTATTTTAAAATTGCCAACTATTTATAATAATTAATTTAATTAAAATATAATCAAATTAAAACTTATATTTTTCTCTTCACTTAATACAACCGTTATCACGCAAACCCAAAAGTAAACTCAAAGTACAAATCTACATTACATCATAACGTATTGTTTATTCATAGGCAGAGTCTTGTAAATAATAAGAATAATGCATCATTGAAATAAGATCGATATATCTAAATACTTAAAGAAGAGAAGAAGAACTAAGTGAAGTACAAAAACAAGAGCATTTTCCAAAGTTTTATTGCTCTTTCTTTTTTGGGTGCTTTCTTTTTTGTGCTAAGCAAGTTAGGCAAAGCATATCAATTCAATCTTTACTATTTCTAAATCTACTCTATTGGGAGGGTGAAAAGAGAAGTTAAGAAGAGAGAAGAGGTTGGATATGTTAGGTAGTGATGGTGTTGCTTCTCTCAACCCATTACCAACCCTCTCACCCTCTCCTTTTCCATCTTTTATGGCACAACTCTACCGTTGTTTTTTCTGCTCCATTCAAATCCTAACCCTAGTTTTCTTTATGTGTTTCGTAACCCTAGCTTTTTTCGTGAATTTCAGATATTGCCAATCAAAATGTTTTGGCTAAGCAAGTTTAAAGTCGATCCTTTTGTATCTTAAATAATTCACACTCCATCCAAACCCTAACCCTAGTTTTCTTTATGTGTTTTGTAACCCTAGTTTTGTTCGTGAATTTTAGATATTTCCAATCAAAATGTTTTGGCTAAGCAAGTTTAAAGTCGATTATTTTGTATCTTAAATAATTCACGTTCCATCCAAGCCCTAACTCTAGTTTTCTTTGTGTTTCATAACCCTAGTTTTGTTCGTGAATTTCAAATATTTCCAATCAAAATGTTTTGGCTAAGCAAGTTTAAAGTCGATTATTTTGTGTCTTAAATAATTCACGCTCCATTCAAACCCTAACCCTAGTTTTCTTTATGTGTTTCGCAACCCTAGTTTTCTTCGTGAATTTCAGATATTTCCAATCAAAATGTTTTGGCTAAGCAAGTTTAAAGTCAATTATTTGTATCTTAAATAATTCAAAATTAAATTAGAATAAACAAAAAAAAAAAAAAGCAAAAGAATCATCAAAATGACATAAAATGTGATATTATCACACTAGACGGATTTATATATAATGTCATATATTGGTAATGTCAATATATTTTTATGATTTAAAAATTTAAAATTTAACGTAAAATGTACTAGATAATAAACAAATGAAAGAAGAAGAATCCCGATGACACCTTAACTTATACACACGACACATTACATTATCACATTGTTTGTGTTTACACTTTACATATAATGTCACATATTGCATCAAGTTAACATTTATTATAATTTAGTAAATTAAAAAGGTCACTTTTAATTCAATTAGAAGATAAAAGTGGGTACTCATGCTTTCCTTGTAAACATAAAAAATAAATAAAAAACTATTTTAAAAAAATAATTCACATTAATTTAATTTATATTTTATAAAATTCCTTAAATTCAGGATGCTGCCTAATTAAAAATAAAAGAATTATCTGTTATGCTACTAAATTTGGAAATTGAAAGTTCCATTTTATTATTGCCACAACCTGAGAGTAATACTAACTTCGTACTCGCTTCCGGGCAAGGTGGAAATTTAATTAAGGGCCACATGGCATCCACAGGAAGCGAGTTTAGTTAAGTTAGGACATCGCGAGTGTGGATTTACAAGTATTTGAGCCACTAGATACCCCGGAAGCAGCCTCACCGTTCGCGGTGTGGAAGTCTATAAAGTTATGTGCGCGCATTACGCACCATCCTAAAATTAAATGTATTCTAATACATTGTGCTAAGTAAAATAATTGAATTATTAGCAAAAATTAATAAATTTAGCATTAAAAATATATAGATTATAAAGATAAAATCATTATATATATATATAAAATTAAGAATAACATTCATTTATTAAATTAGTAATCAAATACCGAAGTATTGAACATCTCCCCTTGTAATTGTCCACGTACTCATAGAAATAATATATTTTGATTAAGAGAGTTGATCGTTTAATTTTACTAGAGAATGAAAAAAAAAATTGATTATATCCAATTCATCCGGTTTGGCCAGATCCAGCTAAGTGGCCGAACCCCTAAAATATAGGGTATAATTCTCGTGAAATTAATTGACATAAAAATTTTAATTAGCTCATTCCAAATAATTAGTTGTTTATGTTGGTTTTTAGCTTCCCTCGTACGGCAGAATTACCGATGTTCACAACAACGGTAACGTGGGTAACCTATGTATCATGAAAAAACAATTTTATCATGAACATAAAAATGGATCGTTGTTATAATATATTAATAATAATATGTATTTAGATCTAATCTAAAAATAAAGAATGTTACATTTGTAGCTCACTTCACACGGGTACTAAATCAACCGTCGATCTTCTCCGCCAATCCTCCTTACCTCAAATAAGCACATGTGGGCGTGATGAACGAAACAAGATAACACTCAATTTATGATAGATTGTATTCTCAACACATGAGACGATCTATTTGGATTTAGAAAACAATTTTCTAAAGCCAACACGGAAGACAAAAATTTTCTCTCAAAATGGATTTCTTTTTCAAAGATTTCAAAAACTCAAAAACTCTTTTGCTAATGAAATTTGACCTCTATTTATAGTGGTATTTCTCCATAATGGCCATTATGGCATTTAGAGAAAAAACCCTATAAATTCCTCATTACATTTATAAAAATGTTATGAAAATCAAAAGTCTTTTCACCATATTTCAACACTTGGCACATTTAAGTTATAGAGTAAATAACACTGTAGACCCTATAGTTTGCGATCAACGACAAGTCAAACCCTGGAGATTATTTTTTAACAACTAAAACCCTGAACTATGAGAAAATGTCGTCGGCGACCTCGCAGTCATGATTTCCGTCCAGAGCCGTCGAGGTTAACGCCCCGTTTGTACCCTGTCTAGCGGCGTCGAACGGAGTCGAAGGGCGATGTCAGAGCCGACGGTCGAATCGTCCAGAGCCGACTGAAGTACGACATTCGCTGGCCGTTGGATCTACGAGGATCGTCCCTCGTCTGGATCGACGACCAGGATTGAATCTGGCGTCCCTGCCAGATGCGATGACGGACAAAGATCCTTGGCAGTTTGATCGAGCGAGGAACGTGCCTCGGATCGACGGCCATGATTTGATCCGCCTGGCGAAGACGGACGTCGATCCTTGTCCGTTGGATCCTCGCCTGGATCGAACGGTCAGTAGTGATTCCAAATTAATTGGGTCACGTGCAGGTCACATGCGATCCTAAATCGCCAGAATTCCCCATTATGACGGACGTCCGTGGGAATACCACGGTCGTCTGTCTTTAAATAACACGTCATCAGCATCTGGACGGCATCTGTCGGACCATGACGGACGTCCGTCATAACCAAAACAACCGCGTTTTCGTCCTGACGGATGACAAAACGCTGCTTATACTCGCGAAGGGCGTCCAAGCCCTAGAAATCGCCCTGTACTTCAAATCGCGAGCGAATTCCCGATTTCCCCCGACGAATTCCCGAACTCCCGATTTCCCCCGACGAATTCCCGAACCCCCGAGTTTTGAATCTGAAAATGGCGCCGAGGAATAGTCAAGTGTCGAAGAAGCGTAAGGTGGTGGCTCCCACCGAGACGACGGGTTCAGTGGAGTCTGTAGAACCTGGGATGTTCAGCTCAGCCTCCACCCATGTACGGTACGAGAAGGACATTGTACCCCGTGCAATAATCATATCCAGGAAGGTAAATTTCAATTCATTTGCTGATTTTGGATTGAAGGCAATGTTTGAACGAATTGGATTGGATAAACTGTGCACAATGGGAGGTTATTTCTATGAGAGAGCTGTCAAACTGTTTTATGCCAATTTGGAGTTGGACAAATCAAGTGATAGAGAGTTGAGGAGTTTTCTGTTTGGAAAATAGATTAGGATAACTCTAGGACAATTAAATGAGCTCATTGGATGCTCCACGGAGGAGCCGTTGGAGGAGTATTACCATGCGACAAAGGACCCCGAATTTGTCAAAAAAGGAGAAGGTCTTGCATTGCTGAAGCAATTGGTTCGCAATCCTACAGCCGTTGAGTCTTTCTTCCGGCCTAAATCAAAAGACCTCGATGCGAAAGCAAGGGTCACCCATCACATGATCACGCACACATTTATGCCTCGTGATGGACATAGAGACCTTGTCACAGCCATGGATTTGTACGTAATGGAGAAGCTATACAATGGGAAGAGGTTCAACCTTGCATACGTCATTATGCAGCAAATGAAAGCAACTCTGAATAGTGCAAGGAAGAATCTCCCATATAATTGGCTCATTCAGCGCATTATTGACAGCAACGGGTTGGTTGTCCCTCACACAGAGCGACGAACAGACGAAAAACCACTTGACATGTATAATGAAGTTACATTGGCTTGGATGGGGTTGCAAAAAGTATGAGGGGAGTGGGTATTCAGAGGAGATGTGGCAGCTGCACCTCCTGCACATCTTGTACCTCCTACACCTCATCCTTCCACTTCAGCTGCTCCACCGCCATCCACGTCAGCTCCACCACCGCCATCCACGTCAGCTCCACCTGCTCCTTCCATTGCACTGCCATAATTCCGTGGACAGCAAACGCACAACCGACATATGACGTGGAGGTGGATGACGATTTTGTGCGTCCTATGGATGACGATTTTGTGCATCCTATGGTGGATGATGCACCTCCCCCACCCCAGTCCTCATCGTCGCCCTCCGTACTCAGCAGCGAAGAGAGGTGGCAGTGGCTTGTCACCCAACTTGGAGAGATTCAAGCCAAGTTGGATAGACATGAGAGTCAACTTGGCCAGCTTCAAGCCACTGTACTACAGATGCAAGAAGTACAAACGCATATGGCAACTGTTCGCACAACCGCCCAGCCATCTCATCCATCAGTATCTCATACATCTTCCGATGCCAGTCCAGATGGATGCCAGTATGTCTTTGATTTTACATGTAATTTCCTTATATGCATTAGTATCGTTGATTAACAATGTGTTACAATTATGCAGGTCTCCGATCATCAGGCAACCGTCCCCTCCTCCAACCCTGGCTAAAGTTCAAAAGATTTTGGCCCCAGGTCCTTCAGTGGTGGGTCCTACCGCTCGTCAGAGGATGACAGTGCAAGTGGTATATCTTCTATTTGGTTTTATACAATGTGTAGAATTTACACTTACACTGAATTTCCATTGCAGTCTGTGAATTTGATAGAAGAGTTCATGGCACTTGCACGGGTCAATACGAATAATAACAAGGAGACGTGTGCTCTCCTTTGCGGCTCCAAGGTAAGAAACAACGTCATTTGAAATTTATTATCAGTTGTGATTGGAAAATTAATGTTGTGCGTCGTGTTGTTGATTTACAGGGTGACAAGATATATTCAATCACAACTCTCCTTGTGCCAAAGCAATTGGGCACTCCTGACTATGTGAGAATGTTTAACCAACTTATATTATATTGTTACTAAAAATAACTACATAAATCGTGTTCTTAAAATGCAGTGCGTGATGACAAATGAGGAGGACACCGCCGTTGTTCAAATAAGGGAGGGTTTGTTGACGATTGGCTGGATCCATGTAAGCCACTTCT
This sequence comes from Begonia loranthoides, assembly GCA_022433065.1. NCBI lineage: Eukaryota > Viridiplantae > Streptophyta > Magnoliopsida > Cucurbitales > Begoniaceae > Begonia > Begonia loranthoides. The sequence goes on along the minus strand of CM039482.1, from coordinate 3,191,818 downwards.
ATTCATTCATGAAATCATACATGGTTTAATATTTCTTCCTCCTACAGTGCCACCCGGAGATGGATTGTTTCATGTCATCGATTTACATGCACACGCAGTATGCGTACGAACAATTGATGCCAGATTCAATTGCAATTGTCATGGCACCTGTGGACAAAAAACGGTATGTTTTTGAATGACCTGCGCTTTGAATGACGTGACAAACTAATTTGCAGTTCCAATTGCAGCCAACACAGCATATTTCAAGTCTCCCACCCTGTAGGGTGGTCGGTGATGTCCAAATGCAATGGGCAGGGCTTCCATCTCCACGATTCGTACGATCGAGATGAACTCTACGAGGAGTGCACGAGTGTGGAGATGAGCTCCGATTTGCACTTCAACATCATCAACATCCGGGACGCAGAGCCTTCCATATTTGATGAGGCACCACCTGTTCAGCCACGCCCAGAGGCCCCAGTTCAGCCACTTCCAGAGGCCCCACCTGTTCAGCCACTCCCAAAGGCCCCACCTGTTCAGCCACTTGCAACGGTACCACCTGTAACGTATTCTAGATATACAAGAAACGCAGGACGTGCAAGAGGTGCAAGACATGCAAGAGGTGCAGCACGTGAAAGAGTTGAAAGAATAGAAAAAACGTTGAACAAGTGGCTCAATTGAAATTGAATTCAATTATTTGTTGTAGTCTGTAGTCTGCTTTGTGGTTTTCTTCATACTGCTTTGTGGTTTGTTGTAGGCTGTAATCTGCTTTGTGTTGGCGCGAGGGCGCCCAAAACAGGGCAAGTGCTGTCTGTCTGCATGTGACGGACGTCCGTCAGAAGGGGTCGGACGTCCGTCTCAAGGTGACGGACGGCCGTTTGAATGTGATGGACGTCCGTCTTAACATGACGGACGTCCATCACATGCAGTGTATTATACATGAACAAATATTATCCAAACAACTACGTAAATGAACAAATAAACTTCAATGTATTAAAAACTTTAGTGTATTATACATGAACAAAACAAATACGTAGATGAAGCTCCATGATTAAGGATGTGGGTGTGGGGCGATGGACTCCTGCAAAACACAAAAGGAAGTTCATGTCAGACGAAACGCTCATAGTGAGAACAACGTAAGAAAGCATAACAATCTAAGCACCTGTGTATCGGCAACAATGTTAAACCCCATGAAGGTGTCGTATGAGCGTTCTGCTCTTACACTGCCACTTGCGGTGCCACCTGTTGAGCCTCCGCCTTGACAAGAACGGACATTGTAGCCTACACCATGACAACGACTACATGTCATAGGGATATGTCTCCTGCTGAGTACTGTGCTGCTACGGGGCTCATCTGCATCTCGTACTCTTCGTTTTCGAGGCCGACCCGAGAGTCTCTTTACTGGTGGTGGCAAAATTGGAGGCTGGTTCGTTGCAGGCCACATGTGGTTGCCACTGACAGGTCGGGTAAAATGGGAATACATCCTCATATGTGTGTCCCGATGGTACCATGCATGCACATAATCCTCTCCTGAAGTCCGCATAAAATTGATGCAAGGGATGGCATGCACGCATGGGATTCCAATCAGCTCCCATTAGTTACAATTATAGGTACGCGTGTCCAGATCGACTGCGTACCATTCGTTACCATCGCTTAGCTCAAACCGATTACATCCTGAAGGTGTTGGACACCAATTCCGAGCCGCATGTTTCAGTTTGGCAAGCTTCTTTGTGGTCTTAAGACACAAAAGATCTGTTGATTCAGCCAGCTGCTTATGTTTCTTAACGATCCTAGTCATTATGCCGGTTCTAATCATCTCGAACATAGTGAGGATTGATTTGTCCCATGCTGGCAGGAGGCAGGCATTGTAGCACTCGCTCAAATTATTAAGGCCCATGTCTCACTTTGGGACAGGACTGAATGCATGTTTTGAACAACACCTCGAGTTAATTTTCTGCATATATGCATGCGCTGTATGGTCGAGCGCAAGTAGTTTACTCATCTCTTTCTGAAAGTTCGGTGATGTTGTGGCCCTTGCTGCCTTCCACATGATATCTTTGTATTGTATTTCTGGAAATTGTTTTTTGAAATTGGCATACAAATGTCTTAGGCAAAATCGATGCTCAGCTGCTGTTGCATATTGTTCAATAGCAGGCACCAACCCCTTCTGTCGATCGGAAATAAGTGTCCATCCTCTGCCTATGTCACTGTCTAAGTCCGTCAGCAAGCAACACAAAAACCAGGTCCAGGAGTCTCTGCATTCTGATTCAACAAGTGCCACAGCAACTGGATAAATCCCATCATTGGCATCAATGCTGACAGCTGTGAGCAATTGGCCTGGGCACGACCCCTTTAAGTGACAGCCATCAAGACAAATAATGGGTCTACCAAACTCCTTCAGACCCCTCTTGTACGCATTCAAACACATGTACATTCTTTTAAATATTGGACTTGGACGGGCCACCAAATCTGGAAAATCTACCACCACCAACAGTGTGCTACGTGGATTGGATCTTCGAATCTCTTCTGCGTAGGACCAAAGTAACTTGTACTGTTCGTCACCATCCCCTTCGTTTAAAGTCTGTGCTAAATTTCTTGCCCTTCTAGCAAGACTCAGAGAAATATTGACATTAAAGTCCTTCCTTACAGTCTCAATTATGGAAGCAAGGTCCCACTTGGGTTGACTTTTTAATCTATCCAAATATTGGTTTGCCACCCATTTGTAGGAAGTGTGTCGGCTTTCCATTTGTTGTGCACATGTGTGCTCCTCATTATAGCTCTTAATTTGAAAGCTCAGCTCACCTTTCATTTTTGAAGCGGGAAGCCGCCAATTGCATCCATCACTGCACACAGCAGTTATCCGATGTCGTTCGCTTTTAACAAATCTGATCCCGTGCCCATTTTTCAAAGCATAATTAACCACTTCATCTCTAATATCCTTCAACGCACTATACTTCTTACCCAGACAGAGCTCCGAGGACGAACATTCAATTTGGGGATGCATACTCTCTGCCCAATCATCATCCTCTGAGTCACATATCGAACGTAGCTCCGATTCTAGGGATCCCGAGATTGAACGCAATTCTATACCGGCTTCGTGGTAGAACCACCGATTCTCATTGGTCTCTACTGCCGAAATAGGATTAGGACTAGGATCCACCTCCATTCCACAGTCAATGGATTCTTCAACCATGTATGATGAAGAAGCACACCTTGACGACTCCATGTGATGTGCAACACTCTTGTTTGTTCGCTTACGTTGAGGGAGTTGGTCAGGGGAAACAAGTTCTCTCTCTCGAATATCTATGGCAATAGTCGGACTTTCTGTGCTCGACTCTGTTAGGGTTTTAATATAAAATCCGAGAGTGACGGACGCCCGTCATTTTCATACGGACGTCCGTCACGTTAAGACGGACGTCATCCAGAGGCTGATGACGTGTTATTTAAAGACGGACGTCCGTGGTATTCCCATGGACGTCCGTCATAATGGGGAATTCTGGCGATTTAGGATCGCATGTGACCCGCACGTGACCCAATTAATTTGGAGTCACTACTGACCGTTCGATCCAGGCGAGGATCCAACGGACAAGGATCGACGTCCGTCTTCGCCAGCCGGATTAAATCCTGGCCGTCGATCCGAGGCACGTCCCTCGCTCGATCCAACGGCCAAGGATCTTTGTCCGTCATCGCATCTAGCAGGGACGCCAGATTCAATCCTGGCCGTTGATCCAGACGAGGGACGATCCTCGTCGATCCAACGGCCAGCGAATGTCATACTTCAGTCGCCTCTGGACGATTCGACCTTCGGCTCTGCCATCGCCCTTCGACTCCGTTCGACGCCGCTAGACAGGGTACAAACGGGGCGTTAACCTCGACGGCTCTGGACGGAAATCGTGACTGCGAGGTCGCCGGCGACATTTTTTCATAGTTCAGGGTTTTAGTTGTTAAAAAATAATCTCCAGGGTTTGACTTGTCGTTGATCGCAAACTATAGGGTCTACAGTGTTATTTACCCTAAGTTATAACACATTTATAACAAAAATGTTATGAGAAATAAAAGGTCATTACATTAATCAAATTTGACATTAATTCAAATTTGACAAAATCTATTTTAAAAACTATTTTT